>CM035165.1:78070630-78779807 GCA_020205615.1 Panax quinquefolius
CCGTGTCATTCTCTCTTCATTATCCACCAAGTGGGACCTGGCAAACCGATAACTCATAAATTTAGCCTCGTATTATGACACGATCATATTGTTTTTGTTCCAACTTGATAAACTCCACCTCCTTCATGTGACAAATACTTTCGGGAAAGTATTTGTCATTGAAAAGCTCTTGGAACTTCTCCCAAGACATCTTCAATACGGCAGGTTGAGTACGTTTTACCGATTCCCACCAGTAATTTGACTCTCCGCGCAACGTAAAGGCGGCAAAGGGAACCTTTTGCTCCTCGGAGCATCCCAAGACATCAAATATCTTGGTGATCTGCTTTATCCATGCTTCCGCCATAAGTGGTTTTGGCTCTCCCTTAAACTCCGGTGGTCCCAGCTCCTTGAATCGCTTTAATGGTTCCGCTTGAGAGTTTCAGTGTTTCCACCGCATTTTGGATAGGGCCGTTTCTACCATCTTTGTTGCATGAATTGCATAAAAGCCCTGAACATTTGATCATTCATCATTTGGTCGGTGTTATTGTTTGCATGAGGATTATCGCCTTCGATGCACATTATCCTGATTATTGATATGTGGTGAATCAACGATCGCTTTGTGCTCCATTGCTATTCTCAACATTCTCGGATGTCATTTTGAGATCTCGCCACAAAACAAAGGTTAATTGACATGTAACATATTATCCCTAAATTACGATGACCCAATTAAATACCACATAAACTTAGGTAGGTCATACTAGCGAAAGGAATTCCCGTCTCTCCCTCCTAGTACTATTCTCACATCTTAGCTAAGGATCATATCCTAAGCTTTGATACCAACCGTGGCGCCCCAAAATTAGGTATACATCACCCATCTCTTGGATCGTCGATCGTGGTACAAAATTCAAATACAACTTACTAATACAACTGTAGGTACAATACGACAAAAACATAACTGTGAGAGTTTGAATACAATTATTGCCTACTAGAGATTATACAAACTCAAAAGGAGTCCTCATTACAATTATTAACACACTATTTCACGTAATAGTGAGGACTACTAATGCTATCCTCTGGACCGTCACTCTGTTCCCCGACTAGTCCTCATATGTTCTCATTTCACGAAGAGAACGATGAAAAGAAAGAGTGAGCTCAACTAGCCCAATAAGAAATATTATGACTAAGATAATCTGTAATAAATTATCGTTAGCCTTCAACAAGGTTAAACCGATAAAATATAACAACATCAAGTTTAATCATAATGAACAAGCAATCCATTAAAAGAGTCAGTAGAGAATAAAATCTACTATCTTTTATGATTTAAAAGGTTTTTCATGACTTTTATCATTGGGACTCACTTAATAAATAATCCACATCATGGAATCACCCATTTTCTACGACCCAAGGATATTCTTTAGTATCACGACCACAAATTATCCATCCACTACGACCAAGGACATTCGTGTATTCATTAATGGTCATGATCATGCCAACAATCGTCCATCAATGCACTACGGGCCAATGATAACTTTACCACATGATTTGTAACATTACGGTCATGATTACAATCAATAATCCTAGTCATAATCATACCAAGTCCATCTATGCACTACAGTGCCACGTAGATGACTTTCAACATAATATAAACATGAGGATGATGACAATGATATAAGAATTCAATAAAACAAGTTCAAGAATTAATTTATCCAGAACTAATAATGTCCAAATTGTCAACATGATATCGCTTTGTAGAGTAAAATTCAAGAATGATCGGGAAGAATATTTCCATGAAAAGATCTTTGGATGAAACGCAAATATCAAGGATATTCTACTAATTTCATGGAGTATAGAAGTCAAAGTTTTAACCAATCGGGTATAATAAAGAATGGAATAACAAAAGAAATCACCATGCATGCGATAGACCGCATGCATGTGTTATTCCAATGTAATAATAAATAACGGAACCAGTCAGTCGTGAAATTCACACAAGACAGATGTTCCAACAGAATAATAAAGATGGAACCAGATCCGGTAAAAAACACGAGATAGGATATTCCAACGAGAATAATAAAAGACGGAACCAGTCCCTGTAAAACACACCGATGGATGTTCCAATGAATAATAGAAGAATGTCACCAAGTATAGGGTAAATCACAGATATCGAGTTATTCCAATGTAATAATAAGCAATGGAATAACAACAGCTTCTCTTCATGAATAAGAAAGAATAACACCCTTTACATTAGTAGGAGATTGAATATTGCGAGTAGTGTAGTAATGTAATACTCTTCTTCTTTCTCTCTTATTCTCTCTATACTTTCTCTCTTTTAGCTTGAATGAATTCGTGAAAAATAATGAAGCACTAGGCCTCTATTTATAGAAGATTTCTAGCTTAACACTTGAAATGTGAAAAGGCAAGTGGCTTGACGACTGGTGATGTGAAAAAAAAGTGGTTTGACGCCTGTAATGTGAAACACCAAGTGGTTTGACGCTTGTAATTTGAAACGACAATTGGTTCGACGCCTGTAATATGAAACGGCAAGTGGTTTGACGTCTGGTAAAGGTAATTACTATTGACAACGGTAATTACTATTGACGAAGGTAATTACTATTGACGAAGGTAATTATTATTGACGAAGGTAATTACAATTGACGAAGAGACTCTTAGATGACATATGGGCCCCCCCCATAAAATAACCAAACTTACCACAAACGTCTCATAATAGACTCTTTATATACATCAAGGATTGAATAAATATAACCATAAATCATTTTATTTTTAATTAACACATATTTAATCTTTCAACAATTATTAATCATTTATAACTTGTCGTCTCAATTATTGATTTAATAATATAACATATTATACGATGATAATCTTGTGACAATAATTGAATCAATAATATAAGAGATATGATGCGTGAATTATCAGAGCAATAATTGAGTATAGTTTGAGTGACTTCTCACGTAAGCATCAATAATCAATATTGTGTGCTACTATGCAACCACGCCAGACATTCATTGTACTTTTACTAATGGGTAGTTCAACAGCTTTTAACAAAGAACACCTCCGTAGTTATTTTCATAAAAAGTATTTTGTCGCTTTCTCAATCCGATAATAATTCTATTAGGGTCCACTAATGATTGTGTTGAGTCGTATTTAATATTCCCCGACAAAAAGAAAATTCCCCGACCAAACAAATATTTTATAACAACTTGCTTACTTTGTAAAATTTATAAATATTACCCACAACTATAACATTATATCAAATTTACTCCATAATATTCAAAAATAATATTTATAGAAAATTCATCTTTATTTATAAAAGTTGGGGTCTTACACATATTATTATTTGTAATATTGACAATGTCTAGAAGTTCTGTCAAGGAGAGGTTTGGTCACCTAATTGTGCGCCAATAAGGAGAAATTCTTATCGGAAAGCCCCCTCTTTCCTGGGAACGACCTGGTTGTTAAATATTGTGAATTATAATATTAATGATGAATAAGTTTGTGTTGATTAAAGAATAATTTTATAGTTCCATTGTGTTGGACTTATTTGTGTTAGTATAATTGATGTCTGGAGGTTATATTGTTCAATTGGGTATTCAGGACACTTTTCGTGTCGGAGTACTATTCACGAGTTACTATTCACGAGTTACTATTCATGAGTTACTATTCACGAGTTACTATTCACGAGTTACTATTCACGGTGTACTATTCACCCGTAAGATATATTTTTGTTTGGTCCAAATCATTTTTGGGTACAATATTATTCCATGAGGAGATGTGCTAATTTTTCAGACCGTTGGTTGAAGATATAATAGTAAATCAATATGGACCGCTGGTGGAAAGTATAATAGTAAATCAATATGGATCATTGGTTTAAAGTTTTAATAGTAAATCAAGATGGACCGCTTTTTTAAGTTTTAATAGTAAACCAATATGGACCGCTTCGTTTAAAAGTAAATCAATCTGACCGCTTCATGAATTAGTTACTATTCACCCATTCTCCTATAAATAAAGCTCATTCCTTCATTATTTCTTACGAATTCATTGAAACTCTAGAGAGAGAAACTATAGAGAGAAAGACAAAAGTATTCTGCTACTTCACTACTTCAGTATTCAGTTTTTCTAAGGTAGAGAATATTATTTGTTGTACTCATAAGGGATATTCTTTCTTTCTTATTCTTGAAGAGAACTTCTTTTATTCCATTCTTTATTATTCTGTTGGAATAACATGTATACGCGGGATACCCTATACTTGGTGAAATTCTTCCATTATTCCATTCTTATTATTCTCATTGAATAACTTTGTTTTATGCTAAGTACCGCATACATGGTGAAATTCTTCTAATATTCCGTTCTTTATTATTCGTTGGAATATCATCGTCTACGTGCGTTACGCTTCGGACTGATTCCATTATTTATTATTCGCCTAATATCCATGCGTGCGTTTATGCCGGACTGGTTCCATTATTTATTATTCTGTTTAATATCCTCTCGTCTGCGTGCGTACTGCCGGGACCGGTTCCATTATTTATTATTCATTGGGAATAACATGTCGGCGCGATCCTATCGCACGCATGGTGAATCCTTCATTTATTCCATTCTTTATTATTCTCGTTGGAATAACTCGCCTATGTGGATTACCACATGCATGGTGAATGATCCTGTGTATTCATTCTTTATTAAATTGTGGAAATAATCTGTATACGTGGATTACCGCATGGTGGGTGAAAATCCATTTGTAGTTTCATATATTATATTATGCTCAGTTGGTTAAAGCTTTGGCTTCTATACTCCATGAAATTAGTGGAATATCCTTGATATTTGCGCTTCATCCAGTATCTTTTCATGGAAATATTCTTCTCGAGCATTCTTGAATTTTACTTCACAAAGCAAGATCAAGTTGACAATTTGGGCGTTATTGAGTTCGTGATAAATTAACTTATAAATCTTTAAAATTTATTCTTGAACTTGCTTTTATCAAATTGTCATTATCCTCATGCTTATATTATATTGAAAGTCATCTTTGGCTTACGTGCATAGATGGACTTGGTATGATTATGACCAGGGATTATTCGGTATAATCATGACCGTAATGTGACGAATGATGTGGTAAAAGTCCTCATTGGCCTGTAGTTCATTGGTGGACAGTTGTTGGTATGATTATGACCAGGGATTATTCGGTATAGTCATGGCCATTGATGATTATATGAATATCCTTGGCCGTGGAGCAGGGATGATTCGATTTTATTTATTAAGCTGAGTCTTAGCGATAAAGTTGGTGAAAAACTTTTTAAATCATAGAAGACAGTAGATTTTATACTTTACTCGACTCTTCTAATGGATTGCTTATTCTGCTGCAATTTTTGATCTAAAACTTGTTGTCTATTATATTCTATCAGTTGTTATACTGTTGAAGGCTATTGATAATTTATTTTGCATTATCTTAGTCATAATATTTCTTACTGGGCTAGTTGAGCTCACCTTTCTTTCACCGTTCTCTTCGTGAAATGAGAACGTAGTTGGGACTAGCTCGGAACAGAGTGATGATCCTAGATGGTGCATTAGTAGTCCTCACTATTCTTGAAATAGTGTGATAATAAATGTAATGAGGACTCCATTGAGTGTGGATATTGTCTAGATGACAATATTTGTATTAAAACTCGCAGCCTATGTTTTGTCGTATTTCACACGATTGTTGTATAATTAAGTTGTATTTGTATTCAGTATCTTGTATCTGGCGACTCAAGATAGGTGATGTATACCTGTTTTGGGAGCGTCACAGTTGGTATCAAAGCTTAGGGATATGATCCCTGGCTGAGATGTGAGATAAGAACTAGGAGGGGAGAGACAGGGAATTCCTTCACTAGTATGACCTACCTAAGTTTATTTGGTATTTAACTGGTTGGTCAGAGTATAGGGATAATATGTGATATATTAGTTAACCCTTGTTTTGTGGCAGTTTGAAAAATGGCATCCTAAAATATTGAGATAAGCAATGAAGCACATGAGATCGTGGAGTCACCACAGATTAATACTCAGGATAATGTGCAACGGGAAGACAATAATCCTCAGGTGAACAACAACACCGACCAAATGGCGAATGATTTTAATGTTTAGGAGCTTTAAATTGCATACAACATCAGGCAAGAGAAACTTCTATCCAAAAGGTAGGTGGAAACACTGGAAACTCTCGGACGGTCACCGTTAAACAGTTCAAGGAGCTGGGACCATCAGAGTTTATTGGAGAGCCAAAACCACTTAAGGCGGATGCATGGATAAAGCAGATCACCAAGATATTTGATGTCTTGGGATGCTTCGAGGAGCAAAAGGTTCCTTTTGCCACCTTTATGTTCATGAGGGGAGGCGACATCGGGTGGGAATATGTAAAGCGTACCCAGCCTGACACACTCAAGATGTCTTGGGAGACGTTCCAAGAGCTGTTCAACGACAAATACTTTCCCGAAAGTATTTGTCACATGAAGGAGGTGGAGTTTATCAAGTTGGAGCAAAACAATATGACCATGTCGCAATACGAGGCTAAATTTGCGGAGTTATCCCGGTTTGCATCCCATTTGGTTGATAATGAAGAGCGAATGACGCAAATATTTTTAAGAGGTTTGAAACCGGAGATACGTCATTATCTTATTTCTCATAAACTGTGTTTGTATTTAGATGTTGTAAGTAGGGCTCAGTTATTAAAGCGCGATAACGGGTCAATGCAACCAAGAGAAAGCAGCCGGCAGAATGAAAATACCAGTGGTAGCAGTCATCTAAGCGGTGACAACAAACGTGGAGGGAATCAACATGCCAGAATGGTAACCACTTCGATGGTAATCATGGCTAAGACAATAAAAGTGAGAGTTTTAAGAAGAGGAGATTTAGTAATGATGGAAGGACATCAGTACCAACACCTGTTGTTAATGAAGGAGAATGACCGCCGGTCGTATGTTACAAATGCAGAGGGGAGGGACACATCAGTCCAAACTGTACGCAGCAGTCCAAAGCATGTTACAATTGTGGATGAGAAGGTAACTTAGCCCGATTTTGTCGTCCACCGAAGTCAAATCCAGCTGGGATGGAGGCATCAAAGTCTATCCCAGACAAGACAAAACCGATAGTTCAAGGGAGAGCATTTGTTGTAACCTCCCAGAAAGCAAGGAACCCAAACGAGGTCATCACGGGTAAGCTTATCATAAACTCTAGTGAAGTATTTACCTTATTTGATACCGGCTCTACCCATTCTTTTATTTCTCCTACTTGCGCTCAACGTTTAAATTTGACTCCGGAGAAATTGGACTTTGACTTATCGGTTGAAACTTCGTTACGAGAAACCTTCATTACATCCACGGTTTATAAGTCTTGTTTAATTCAAATCGGTAACAGCACATTACCTGTCGATCTTAATTCTTTAAAAATACTTGCGTTTGACGTAATTCTAGGGATTGATTGGTTAACTACTCATCATGCAAAAATTGATTGTTTTCGTAAGGTTGTTAGTTTTTATACTCCTAATCAACCTATTATGCGAATTCAAGAGACCAAATCATTAAAATCAATCACGGTCATTTCAAGCAATAAAGTTATTCGTTTATTGAAAAACGGATGTCAAGCTTTCTTAGCTCATGTCACAGATTTAAACAAAAATACGTCAGTTTTGAATGATATTTCTATTGTTAATAAATTTCCTGACGTATTCCCTGAAGAACTTCCTGGCCTACCCCCAGAGCGTGAAATTGAATTTTGTATCGATCTTGAACCTGGTACAAACCCCATTTCAAAAGCCCCATATCGAATGGCTCCTATTGAACTTCAGGAGTTAAAGACCCAATTGCAGGAATTGTTAGACATTGGTTTCATTATCTGTCCCCAAGACGCCTCCTTGGGGTGCTCTGCTTCTATTCATGAAGAAGAAAGATGGGAGTATGCGACTTTTTATTAACTAATGAGAATCAACCATGTCACCATCAAGAATAGGTATCCGCTACCTCGCATTGATGACTGTTTGACCAAATTGCAAGGAGCACAATTCTTTTCAAAGATCGATCTTCGCTTCTAGATATCATCACCAAAGGTTAAAACTAAGGATATTCCAAAGATCGCCTTCAAACTCTAAAAGCGGGCATTATGAATTCTTGGTCATGTCTTTTGGATTGACTAATTCTCCTGCTGCCTTCATAGATATGATGAACCGAGTATTCAAGGAATATATGGATCACTTTGTGGTTGTCTTTGTTGATGACATTCTCATATATTCCAAAAGCCGTGAAGATCATGAGCAACACTTGAGGCTGATACTCCAAAAGCTTCGTGAAAGCAAGCTTTATGCCAAGTTGAAGAAATGTGAGTTCGTCAGTGAAGTTGCATTCCTTGGGCATGTGATATCAAATCATGGAATATCTGCTGACCCAAATAAGATTGAAGCAATTCAAAGTCGGAGCAACCAAAGTCGCGACCAAAGTACGTAGCTTTCTCGGCTTAATCGGTTATTATCGGAGATTCGTGGAAGGATTTTCTCGAATCGCTACTCCATTAACTCAAATTGACTCAAAAGATACAAAGTTCTATTGGAGCGAGGAATGTGAAGAGTTTTCAAGAACTCAAGGAAGACTCATTTCAAGACTGCTCGACAATACCATCCTGCCTCGTAGGGATTTGTCATCTACAAATGATGCTTCTAGCAAAGGGCTAGGATGTGTTCTCATGCAACATGGGAAAGTCATAGCATATGCCTCTCGGCAACTCAAAGAATATGAGAGGAATTATCCTACTCATGATCTAGAGTTGGCAGCTGTTGTCTTCACACTCAAGATTTGGAGGCATTACCTATATGGAGAGAAGGTGGAGATCTATACGGATCATAAAAGCCACAAATATTTCTTCACCCAAAAGGAACTCAACATGAGTCAACGACGTTGGCTTGAACCGTTGAAAGATTATGATCATACCATTCAATACCATCCTGGTAAAGCGAATGTAGTAGCTGACGCATTGAGTAGAAGATCATATACGGGTACGAGTGCAATATTGTTAACACAAAGGCCCATTTTGTATGACTTACAAAGGATGGAGATAGAGTTAAAGACTCCAAGGACCCATGTGATGATGGCGAATATACGACTTTACTCGATAAAGTTAAAGCTGCTCAAGCTACAGACCTGGAGCTGATACGTATGAGGAAGAAAGTGCAAGAATGTGCTATTCTGGAAGTAAGAATCGATGAAGAAGGAATACTTGAGTCAACTCGCATTTTGTGTTCCTAACGACCGATTTAAAGTATAAAATCATGATGGAGGCGCACAACACACCGTTTGCAATCCATCTCGGGAGTACCAAATGTATCATGATCTTCACATACATTTTGGTGGAGCAATATAAAGAGAGAGATAGTGGAGTTTATCTCAAGGTGTTTAACTTGTCAAAGAGTCATGTGAGCATCAAGTACCAAAAGGTCCATCAGCAACCACTTGAAATTCCAGAATGGAAGTGGGAGCACATTACCATGGATTTTATTACTGGTCTTCCCAAGGTTTCTCAAGGCATAGATGCAATTTGGGTCATTGTTGATAGATTGACTAAGTCTGCTCACTTCTTACCTATACGAGAAACTTATACACTTGAACGTCTTGCTCGTATGTACATAAATGAGATTTTAAGACTGCATGGTATGCCAGTATCCATAGTTTCTGATTGAAACCCAAGATTCACTTCACGATTTTGGATTAGTTTGCAGAAAGCTATGGGCACAGATTTACGATTTAGCTCGACATATCAACCTCAGACGGACGGGCAGTCGGAGAGGACTATTCAAACTCTTGAAGATCTATTAAGACTCTGTGTCCTTGACTTCAAAGGAAGTTGGGACAAGTTCTTATCGTTGGTGGAGTTTTCCTACAACAACAGTTATCAAGCAAGTATTGGCATGGCTCCATTTGAGGCATTGTATAGGAGAAAGTGTCGTTCTCCAGTATGCTGGGATGAGGTGGGTGAAGCAACGTTGTTGGGACCGGAGTTGGTACGTATGACTACAGAAAAGATTCAAACGATCCGACAACGTATAAAAACTTCACAAGATCGACAAAAGAGTTATGCTGATTGTGACGCCCCCAAAATAGGTATACAACACCCATTTTGAGTCGTCAAAATACATGGTACAGAAACAACTACAACTTTATTAATACAACATAAAAACTGTGAGTTTAAATACAAATATTGTCATCTAGACAATATCCACACTCAAATAAGTCCTCATTACAATTATTGATACATTATTTTACAAAAATGGTGAGGACTACTAAAACGACTTTCTAGAACCTTCATTCCACACCCCGACTAGTTCCCGTTATATTCTCGCCTCCTGAGAAGAAAAATGGAACAAAAAGATAAAGGGTGAGCTCAACTAGCCCAGTAAAGAATATTATGACTAAGATAATGTACAACAAATTATCGTTAGTCCTCAACAGGGAAAAATCTGATAGAATACAATAGACAACAAGTTTTAGATCAACAACTGCAGCGGGAACAATAATTCATTAGAAGAGTTAAATAGAGAATGAAATCTACTATCATCTATGAATTTAAAAGTCCATCATCGATATTTTATCCCTATAACATCAGTCAATATACATCTTGAATCAAATAGTCATCTTTGCACTACAGGCCAAAGATATTAATCAGTTGGCCATGTTCATCTCAACACCTGTTCATCTTTGCACTACGGGCCAAAGATATTCATCATAAAATCATTCATCTTTGCACTACAGGCCAAAGATATTCAGTAATATCATCATTTAGGACCGAGGATGATGAAAAATATATTTTAAAGAAAACGAACCCAGTGAGACAAAAGAACAAATATTATGGATTTGTACTTCGGTTTATCCATGTTCAAAAATACTCCATAAAAAAACTATTGTGGAGCAGAATTAAAAAATAAAGATCAAAACATAGATCCAATCAAAGATAGGAACTATAATAGACAATCTTGGACACAGAAAAAAGAAAATTAAATTTTTCTGTGAATAGTGTCGTATTTGTGAATAGTGCTGTATACGTGAATAGTAGCTCCAACACTAAAAGGTAGAAATTCCACAAGAAAAATTATCATGCTTCGTGAATAGTACTCGTGAATAGTAACTTGTGAATAGTAACTCATGAATAGTAACTCGTGAATAGTAACTCTGGCATAAAAAGACCAGAATTTCACTAGAAAAATCTTACCAATATTCCGGTATAATGATATTGAAAGAAATAATATCATTTTTAAAAAAAATAATATCCCTTACCTCGAAAAGATGCAGATTTTACTAGAATATTTGGATATAGTGTCAAGGAACTTTCACCAGATAACAACACTCAAGATATCTAAATACTCACAAAATACGCTCGATAATATAGAGAGAGAAAACATCAGTTTCTAGTGTGATTTTCAATACTAACCTAAGCACCCTATTTATAGGAAAATGCTTAGAACACCGAAGCAAAAAATTTAATAAAATATTAATATAATTAACAAAATTCAAGCACACCTTTGAAATCTGATTTCAGCTCATTTAAATCACATGTGAGGCCAACTTAATTGCAAAAAAAAATGTTTTTCTTTAAAAAAATAATTAAAACTTCCAAAAATCAATTATTCTGGAACTTCAGAACTTTAATAATTCATAATAAATAGCCCTTTTGTCAGAAAAATTTGAACCTCATGTCTTTTTTATAGGAAATTCCATTATCTACAACTTTACAGAAGAAAGTTTTTCCAAATTCCAAATAAAAATTGATCGAAATCCACAAACCATCGATTTTACAAAAGCTATAATCAAATTTCACCAAGAAATGGGGTCCACCGACACACAAAAAACATGTGTTAATCATTTAATGCAACAAAAATACTCTTTCTCCTCATATACTCATATATCCCACATTCATTGTAAAAATATCATCATTATTATATTATAATAATATAATAAAATATTATTTTATCAGAAAAGATAAAATATCAATTTTCAACAATTGTCACTTTAAAATTTTCTCCATCTATATCCACATAAAATGAATATTTTCCTCATCATATAAATCAATAATTAATTATTCACAAAGAATATTACGTAATCACAATATCGAACAACCAGCGCTCCTGTGAAAGAGGGGGCTTTCCAATAAGGGTTTCTCCTTATCATGCGCAATTATTAGGTGACCAAACCTCTCTTTAGATGTAACTTTCTAGACATTGCCAATAATGTTATCTAATAATATTATTCAGATAATATGAATTATTGTCTCGATAATGGAAAATACTTGTGTAGTGACAATTATCAAAACAACAAGAATATAAAATATCAACGCAACAATTATTGAATCAATAAAATAAAATACTGAACAATAATTACTGTAACAATTATTGAGTGGTGCCTTCTTACGTAAGAATCAATAATTGGTGCAATGCCGCAGTGCTATCGTAAAACAACGCCAGACATCGTGTTTTAACCACCGGGTATTCCAACAAGATTAATGGTAATAACTAAGTCGTTATTTATAAACAACTTATACTTGTCGCTTTCTTCATCCAATCGCTTTACATTATGGGGCCCACACAAGGTCATTGCGCCATCGCATTTAATATTCCTCGACAAAGAAAAATATTCCACGACCAAAACGAATTTTCCCAAACAATAATGAATATTTTATAACCACTTGCTTATTTGAGATATTTGCGCATTTTACCCATAACTAACCACATTAATCAAATCAACCCTTACTATTTCAAAATAATAAATAGAGGAAATTCCATTTTATTTATAATAAGTTGGGGTCTTACAACCTCCCCTCCTTATGAAATTTCGTCCTCAAAATTGACGTACGTACCTGGTGTTTCGAAAAGATGAGGATACCTCGCTTTCATTTCCGTTTCCAACTCCCAGGTCATTTCTTCAATAGCATGGTTCCTTCACAAGACCTTAACTTGTGGTATAACCTTTATGTGTATGACATGCTCTTTTAGATCTTGACTAGTACTTCCTCGTACGTTAAATCTTCGGTTATCTCATCTGATTCTAACTCAATAATGTGGTTTGGGTCGTCCACATATTTACGTAACATCGATACGTGAAAAACGTTATGAACACGTGACATACTTGGCAGTATAGCGAGTCTATAGGCCACAGTTCCTACTCGATCGAGGATTTCAAATGGACTAATAAATCGAAGGTTTGCGTTTTCCTCACATCGCCAATTCTAGCTTTTGGAATAACAACTTCTTGTACCTCCTTCATATTCATCAGCTCCGGTGTGTAGCTTGAACGGTTTTAACTTTATCGATTAAAGTCGGTTCTACTCATATATCATCACATGAGTCCCTAGAGTCTTTAACTCTATATCTATCATTTATAAGTTATATGAAATGGGTCTTTGACAATATCGCACTCGTACTCGTATACGATCTTTTACTTAACACATCAGCTACCACGTTCGTTTTTCCAGGATGGTATGGTTAGAACATGTACCAAAATGATCTCCTCTTGAGTTCTTCGAAGCTCTTCCTATATTCCTTGCTCCATTCGAATTTTGTATCTCTACGAGTCAGCTGCGTTAATGGAATAACGATTCGAGAATATCCTTCAACGAATCTCCGATAATAACCAACTAAGCCTAGAAAGCTACATATTTTGATTACCGACTTAGGTTGCTCTCAACTGTGACTCATATCCCAACCTTGGATAGCATGTCACAATGACACCTATTAGTTTTCTATCCCACGAATATGGCGTCCCCTACGGAGAGTCTGGCTTCGGTGCATTCCACAAAAGAAGTCACTAGATAGAGGCTCGGTTATCAACTTCTATAGTTGGGTTTTTAACTCCTGAAGTTCAATAGGAGCCATTCGATATGAGATTTTAGAAATGGGTTTTGTACCGGGTTTAAAGTCGATACAAAATTCAATATCACGCTCTGGGAGTAGGCCAGGAAATTTTTCAGGAAATACATCAGGAAATTTACTAACATCGAAAATATCATTCAAATCTGACGTATTTTTGTTCAAGTCCATAACATGGCTAAGAAATCTTGACATCCGTTTTTTAATAAACGAATGACTTTACGGCTTAATATGAAAGAGTTTGACTTCAATGGTTTGGTTACTTAAATTCGAATAACAGGTTGCTTAGGAATATGAAAACTAACAACCTTACAAAAGCAATCAATTTGGCATGATGAGTAGTTAACCAATCAATCCCTAAAATCACATCAAAAGTAAGTATCTTTAAAGAGATAAGATCAATAGGTAATGTGATGGTGTCAACTTGGATCAAACAAGATTTATAAACAGTGGATGTAACGAAAGTTTCTCCTAACAGAGTTTCCACAGATAAATCAAAGTCTAATTTCTCTAGAGTCAAGTTTAAACGTTGAGCACAAGCAGGAGAAATAAATGAATGGGTAGCACCGGTATCTAGTAAGGTATAAACTTCGTATGAATTTATGATTAGCTTACCTGTGCTAACTTCGTTCGGGTTCCTCGCATTCTGACCAGTCACGAAAAACTCTCTTTCAGGAACCGTTGACTTTGACTTTTCTGGGACGGCCTTTTGAGTCACCATCCCCACTGCACTTAGTTTTGCTACAGTGAAATCTCGAGCGATATGTCCTTCCTTTCCACAGTTATAACATACCTTAAACCGCTGTGGGCGCTTTGGTGATATATCCTTTCTTTTTCGCACTTATAAAGCATATGACCGGGTCGCTCTCCTCCTCGAACCACCGATTCTTTAGCTAGTCTTGACGTCTTCATATTGTCATTGTTGAATCTCCTCTTTTTAAAATCTCCTCCCGACTCGCTTCTTCTATTCTCATGGCCATGATTACCACCAGAGTGGTTGCCGATCTTGTCCGTATTTTTCTTTCTCCGCTGGTTATCGTTGTTCTGATGATTATTGTCACTGGTATGATCCTGGTTGTGGTCCCTCGGTTAAACGTACTCGTTATTTCGCTCTAATAATTGAGCCCTGTTGACAATATCTGAATAGAGAGAAAATTTATGAGAAATGAGATATTGACGTATGCCGGGTTTCAAACCTCTAAGAAACATCCGCGTCATACGTTCCTCATTCTCCACCAAATAAGGTGCAAACCTGGATAACTCCGCGAACTTCGCCTCGTACTGGGACACCGTCATGTTATTTTGTTCCAATCTAATAAACTCTACCTCCTTCATATGAAGAACACTTTCAGGAAAGTATTTGTCATTGAACAGTTTCTAAAATGTTTCCCAAGACATGTTGAGTGCGGCTGGATGGGTATGCTTCACAGATTCTCACCAGTAATCTGCCTCATTATGGAACATAAAAGTGGCGAATGGAACTTTCTGTTCCTCCGTGCATCCCAAGACATCAAATATCTTGGTAATTTGTTTGACCCACGTCTCTGCCTTAATCGGATCCGCTTTCCCGCACTCGTGGTCCCAACTCTTTGAATCGCTTGGTCAGTGACTAAATATGCGTTGCCATTGTTTCTTCCTGTATTTTAAACAGGAATCTCCTTCGTTTGGTTTTGCATGAACCGCAAAAAGCTTTTAAACATCTCATCGTTCATCGTCTGCTCAATGGTGTTGTTTACAGGAGGAACATTGTCAGCCTGTTGCACGTTCTCCTCGTTGGTGAGTACAGACGTTTCCACGGTCTCATTTACTCCACTATTAACATTCTCAGTTGCCATTCTCAAATACTGCAATAAAACAAGGGTTAATTAAAGAAATTAACATACCACATAATATCCCTATACTCTGACCAACCAACAAATAAGCTTAGGTAGGACACACTAGCGAAGGATTTACTCGTCTCTCCCCTCCTAGTTCTATTCCCCGATCTCCGCCAGAGAACATATCCCTAAGCTCTGATGCCAACTGTGAAACCCAAAATAGGTATACAACACCCATTCTGAGTCTCCAAAATACATGGTACAGAAACAACTACAACTTTATTAATACAACAGAAAAACTGTGAGTTTAAATACAAATATTGTCATCTAGACAATATCCACACTCAAATAAGTCCTCATTACAATTATTGATACATTAGTTTACAAAAATGGTGAGGACTACTAAAATGACTTTCTAGAACCTTCATTCCACACCCCGACTAGTTCCCGTTATATTCTCATCTCTTGAGAAGAAAATGGAACAAAAAGGAAAAGGGTGAGCTCAACTAGCCCAGTAAAGAATATTATAACTAAGATAATGTACAACAAATTATCGTTAGTCCTCAACAGGGAAAAATATGATAGAATACAATAGACAACAAGTTTTAGATCAACAACTGCAGCGGAAACAATAATCATTAGAAGAGTTTAGTAGAGAATGAAATCTACTATCATCTATGAATTTAAAAGTCCATCATCGATATTTTATCCCTATAACATCAGTCAATATACATCTTGAATCAAATAGTCATCTTTGCACTACAGGCCAAAGATATTAATCAGTTAGCCATGTTCATCTCAACACCTGTTCATCTTTGCACTACGGGCCAAAGATATTCATCATAAAATCCTTCATCTTTGCACTACAGGCCAAAGATATTCAGTAATATCATCATTTAGGACTGAGGATGATAAAAAATATATTTTAAAGAAAACGAACCCAGTGAGACAAAAGAATAAATATTAAAAATTCGTACTTCGGTTTATCCATGTTCAAAAATACTCCATAAAAAAAACTATTGTGGAGCAGAATTCAAAAATGAAGATCAAAACATAGATCCAATCAAAGATAGGAACCATGACAGACAATCTTGGACACAGAAAAGAAAATTAAATTTTTTCTGTGAATAGTGTCATATTTGTGAATAGTGTCGTATATGTGAATAGTGACGTATACGTGAATAGTAGCTCCGAAACTAAAAGGTAGAAATTCTACAAGAAAAATTATCATGCTTCGTGAATAGTACTCGTGAATAGTAACTCGTGAATAGTAACTCATGAATAGTTACTCGCGAATAGTAACTCTGGCATAAAAAGACCAGAATTTCACAAGAAAAATCTTACCAATATTCCGACATAATGATATTGAAAGAAATAAAATCATTTTTAAAAAAAATAATATCCCTTACCTCGAAAAAACAGTACTTCTGACTGGAATACTGGATATAGTGCTAAAGGGAACTTGCACTGTATAGCAACACTCAAGATATCAAAATACGCTCGATAATATAGAGAGAGAAAACTTCAGTTTCTAGTGTGATTTTCAATAACCCTATTTATAGAAAAATGCTTAAAACACCAAAGCAGAAAATTTAATAAATTATTAATATAATTAACAAAATTCAAGCACACCTTTGAAATCTGATTTCAGCTCATTTAAATCACATGTGAGGCTAACTTAATTGCAAAAAAACGTTTTTCTTTAAAAAAATAATTAAAACTTCCAAAAATCAATTATTCTGGAACTTCGGAACTTTAATAATTCATAATAAATAGCCCTTTTGTCAAAAAAATTTGAGCCTCGTGACTTTTCCATAGGAAATTCCATTATCTACAACTTTGCAGAGGAAAGTTTTTCCAAATTCCAAACAAAAATTGACCAAAATCCACAAACGAACGATTTTACAGGCTATAATCAAATTTCAGTCAAGAAATGGGGTCCACCGACATACAAAACATGTGTTAATCATTTAATGCAACAAAAATACTCTTTCTCCTCATATACTCATATATCCCACATTCATTGTAAAAATATCATCATTATTATATTATAATAATATAATAAAATATTATTTTATCAAAAAAGATAAAATATCGATTTTCAATAATTGTCACTTTAAAAATTTTCTCCATCTATATCCACATAAAATGAATATTTTCCTCATCATATAAATCAATAATTAATTATTCACAAATAATATTACGTAATCACAATATCGATAACCATACGCTTTACTAGAAAGAGGGGCTTTCAATAAGGGTTTCTCTTCATCATGCCATGCAATTAGGTGACCAAACCTCTCCTTAGATGTAACTTTCTAGACATTGTCAATAATGTTATCTAATAATATTATTCAGATAATATGAATTATTGCTCTGATAATGGAAAATATTGTGTAGTGACAATTATCAAAACAACAAGAATATAAAATATCAACGCAAAGAATTATTGAATCAATAAAATAAAATATCGAATAAGAATTACCGTAATAATTATTGAGTAGTGCCTTCTTACGTTAGAATCAATAATTGGTGCAATACCATAGTAACATCTTGTGCAACAACGCCAGATTAATGTGTTTTAAACCAACGGGTATTCCAACAAGATTAATCTGTAATAACTACATCGTTATTTATAAACAACTTATACTTGTCGCTTTCTTCATCCAATCGCTTTACATTATGGGGCCCACACAAGGTCAAGGCGTTGCATATTTAATATTCCTCGACAGTAAAAATATTCCACGACCAAACGAATATTCCCCGACAATAATGAATATTTTATAACCACTTGCTTATTTGAGATATTTGCGCATTTTACCCATAACTAACCACATTAATCAAATAAACCCTTACTATTTCAAAATAATAAATAGAGGAATTCCATTTTATTTATAATAAGTTGGGGTCTTACACTGATCTTCATCGAAAGGACGTAGAATTCGATATTGGATATCATGTGTTGTTACGTGTTGCTCCATGGAAAGGAGTTACGAGATTTGGAAAGAGAGGAAAGCTCAATCCTCGATTCATTGGCCCATTTTTAATTCTCGAGCGAGTAGAAACTGTGGCTTATAGACTCGCCTTCACTTGAAAAGATGTCTCGTGTTCATAACGTTTTTCACATATCTATTTTACGTAAATATGTGAAAGACCCGAACCACATTATTGAGTTAGAACCAGACGAGAAAGAGGAAGATTTAACGTATAAAGAGTTGCCTGTTAAAATCTTAGATAAGAAGGATCATGTTCTACGCTCCAAGATTATACCTCAGGTCAAAGTTTTGTGGAGAAATCACGATGTGGAGGAAATGACTTGGGAGTTAGAATCTGAGATGAAGTCAAGGTATCCTCATCTCTTCGACATACCAGGTATGTACCCTAATTTCGAGGACGAAATTTCATAAGAAGGAGAGGTTGTAAGACCCCAACTTTTATGAATATAGAATAATTTTCTCGAAATATATTTTTGAATATTATGGTGTGGATTTGATATAATGTTATAGTTGTGGGTAATATTTACAAATTTTGCAAAGTAAGCAAATGGTTATATAATATTTGATTGGTCGGGAATATTCGCTTTTAATGGAGAATATTCGCATAACCAAGACAATCAATGGTGGACCCCATTAACGGAAGTATTGTCGTAGTTAGAAAAAACGACAAAAATATCTTTCTATAAAAATAACTACGGAGGTGTTACCATTAAAACTGTTAAAATAACTCCTAGTAGTAAAGTAAATGCGATGTACGCGTGGTTGCATAGAGTAGCACACCAGTATTGATTATTGATGCTTACGTGAGAAGTCACTCAATTATACTCAATTATTGCTACAGTAATTGCTGCATCATATCTCTCATATTATTGATTCAATTATGTTTACAGTATCATCTACATAATATGATATATTATTAAATCAATAATTGAGACGACAAAGTTATTCATATTATTATTTGCAATATTGACAATGTCTAGAAGTTCTGTCAATGAGAAGTTTGGTCACCTAATTGCGCGCCAATAAGGAGAAATCCTTATTGGAAAGCCCCCTCTTTCCTGGGAACGACCTGGTTGTTAAATATTATGAATTATAATATTAATGATGAATAAGTTCGTGTTGATTAAAGATGAATTTTATAGTTCTATTGTGTTGGACTTATTTATGTTAGTATAATTGATGTCTAGAGGTTATATTGTTCAATTGGGTATTCGGGACACTTTTCGGTACAATATTATTCCATGAGGAGATGTGCTAATTTTTCAGACCGTTGGTTGAAGATATAATAGTAAATCAATATGGACCGCTGGTGGAAAGTATAATAGTAAATCAATATGGATAGCTGGTTTAAAGTTTTAATAGTAAATCAGTATGGACCGTTACTTTAAGTTTAATAGTAAACCAATATGGACCGCCCGTTTAAAAGTAAATCAATCTGGACCGTTCATGAATTAGTTACTATTCATTCCATTCTCCTATAAATAGAAGCTCATTCCTTCATTATTTCTTACGTATTCACTGAAACTCTAAAGAGAGAAACTATAGAGAGAAAGAAGAAAAGTATTCTACTACTTCACTACTTCAGTATTCAGTTTTTCTAAGGTATGGAATATTATTTGTTGTACTCATAAGGGGTATTCTTTCTTTCTTATTCATGAAGAGAACTTCTGTTATTCCATTCTTTATTATTCATTGGAATAACTTTTGTTTATACAAGGGATACCCTATACTTGGTGAAATTCTTCTCATTATTCCATTCTTATTATTCTGTTGAATAACTTTTTATATCTAAATACCGCATACATGGTGAAATTCTTCTAATATTCTCGTTCTTTATTATTCTCATTTAATATCCATGCATGCGTTTGCTGGCGCCTTAACTCGTTCCATTATTTATTATTCTATCTAATATCCTATCTATGCGCTTTGTCTTTACCCTAGTTCCATTATTTATTATTCTCATTGGGAATAACACATCGGGCATGCGATCTATCGCATTTATGGTGAATCCTTCATTATTCCATTCTTTATTATTCTCGTTGGAATAACATGTCTATGTGGATTACCACATGTATGGTGAATGATCCCGTATTCCTTCTTTATTAAATTGTGGAAATGATCTCAGATATCGTAGATTACCGCACGGCGGTGAAAATCCTTTTGCGCTTTCATATATTATATTATACTTAGTTGGTTAAAGTTTTAACTTATATACTCCATAAAATTAGTGGAATATCCTTGATATTTGCGCTTCATCCAGTATCTTTTCATGGAAATATTCTTCTGAGCATTCTTGAATTTTACTTCACAAAGCGAAGATCAAGTTGACAATTTGGGCGTTATTGAGTTCGTGATAAATTAACTTATAAATCTTTAAAATTTATTCTTGAACCTGTTTTATTGAATTGTCATTATCCCCATGCTTATATTATGTTGAAAGTCATCTTTGGCTTACGTGCATAGATGGACTTGGTATAATTATGACCAGGGATTATTGGGTATAATCATGACCGTAATGTGACGAATGATGCGGTAAAAGTCCTCATTGGCATGTAGTTCATCAGTGGACGGTTTGTTGGTATGATTATGACCGAGGATTATTCTAAGATAATCATAACTATTGATGATTATATGAATATCCTCGGTCGTGGAGCGAGGATGATTCGATTTTATTTATTAAGTCGAGTCTCAAATGATAAAGTTGATGAAAAACTTTTTAAATCATGTAGATGATGAGATTTTATACTTTACTTGACTCTTCTAATGGATTATTTATTCTGCTACAGTTTTTGATCTAAAACTTGTTGCCTATTATATTCTATCAGTTTTTATATTGTTGAAGGCTATTGATAATTTATTCTGCATTATCTTAGTCATAATATTTCTTACTGGGCTAGTTGAGCTCACCCTTTCTTTCACTGTTCTCTTCAGGAAATGAGAACGTAGCTGGGACTAGTCGGGGAACAAAGTGATGATGTAAGACCCCGAATTTTATGAAATAAAAGTATTCAATTTTTCTATTCAGTAAATAGTTAAATTGATAAAAAGTTAAAGTTAAGGGTGATATATGAATTTTTTTCAAAATACGCAAGTGGTTATAAAGTATTCACTATTATCGGGGAATATTCGTTTGGTCGTGGAATATTCTTTTCCGTAGGGAATATTAAATTTACTGGCCATAGCTATTTTTGTGGGCCCCATAACGGATAACTCACGAATGAAGAAAATGACAAAATTGAATAACTAAGCGTAGTTATTACAGCTTAACATTGTTGAATATACGGTGGTTAAAATACGAATGTCTACGTTATTGCACAAGAAGACACTGCAGATTGCATACAAGATTTGTTGAATTATTGATCCTTACGTAAGAAGGCACTACTCAATAATTATTACAGTAATTATTGTTCAATATTTTATTTTATTGATTCAATAATTGCTGCGTTGATATTTTATATTATTGTTGTTTCAATAATTATCATTTCACAGTATCTCTATTATCAGATCAATAATTCATATTATTTGAATAATATTATTAGATAACATTATTGGCAATGTCTAGAAAGTTCTTTCAAGGAGAGGTTTGGTCACCTAATTGCACGCCAGTAAGGAGAAATCATTATCGGAAAGCCCCCTCTTTCTTGGGAACGGCCTGGTTGTCATAATTGTGATTCTGTAATATTATTTTTGAATAATTAATTATTGATTTATATGATAAGGAAATATTTATTTGATATGGATATAAATGATGGGTTTATTTATGTGGTTATAAATGAAAGAGTTAATGTTGAGGTGTTTTATCAGTATTTTGTCGGATTAGAGGTATTAAAAGATCAAATCGGTGTTATTACAGCTTTATTGTGTGAGTTATAATATTTAATCCGACCATTGGATCGTTGTAATTTTTGGATATGTTATACATATATAAGTTGAGTATATGTCCACAAATTTTGAACCGTTAAAAATGAGCGTATAATTTGTTATGAATTTTAAGAGGTGACTGATTCGGAAATTAGGTTATAAATAATTTTGGTGGAAAATTCTAGAATTGGTGGGCCCCACTTTTGGTTGGTGAGAAATGTGCTCAATTGAATTTTCAAATGTGGTGGGTGAGAATAGTAGCAGGTAAAGCCATCAGGTTTGCAGTTAAGTCTGCTTCGGCGTGCTAACATTTTCCTATAAATAGAGGGCTAAGTTAGAATTAAAAATCACACCAGAAACATAAGCTTTCTCTCTCTATATTATCGAGCGTATTTTGTGAGTATTTAGATACTTGGTGAGTTGCTATTCATCAGTGCAATTTTTCTTCAGCGTCATATCCGATATCCAGTCAGAAGTGCTTCTCTTTTGAGGTAAGGGATAGTAAGGGATAGAGGGATATTAAGGGATGTTATATTCTTTATAATGATGTTATTCTTTCAATATCATTATACTAACATATTGGTATGGATCTTATTGTGGAATTTCTATTTTTTTGAGTCGGGGTTACTATTCACGTAAACGGTACTATTCACGTATACGGCACTATTCATGTATATGGCACTATTTACGTATATGACATTATTTACTTATACGGTACTATGTACGAATACGGAGTACTATTCACGAATTACTATTCATGAGTTACTATTCACGAGTTACTATTCATGAGTTACTATTCACGAGTTACTATTCATGAGTTACTATTTACGAGTTACTATTAACGAGTTACTATTCATGAGTTACTATTCACGAGTTATTATTCATGAGTTACTATTCACGAGTTACTATTCACGGGTACTATTCACGAAAAAAAATTGGTTTCTTTTTCTGACCAAATTATCGTTGATTTGTGATTGTTGCTCTTGAAAATAAATGCAGTTGTTGATCATATTGTTTTTATTATCATATATAATATTTTTATAACCCCGATGTTGAATTTCTCTTTCACTTGAGTGTAAAGATGGGTAGATTATTGGTATGATCGTGACTATGGGTTCTCTTTGGCCAGTAGTACAAAGTTGAATTGTTGACTGGTATGATCATGACCATTGAATTTACAATTGAATATCTTTAACTTAGGTGCAAAGGTGAATTGATCAACATGGTTATAATTATTGTTTATATAAATTCTAAAATGATTATATATTTCTTTGAGATATTAATATATTTGGCATGTAGTGCAAATATGAACTGTTGAGGAATATCTTTGGCCTGTAGTGCAAAGATGAATTGTTGATGAATATCTTTGCACGTGGTGCAAAGATGACTCGTTGTTGAATATCTTTGGCCAGTAGTGCAAAGATGAACTGTTGACGAATATATTTGGTCGTAGTGCAAAGATGAAGTTATTAGTATGATTATGAACATGAACTGTGATGAAAATTATCTTCGTCCTGGATGCAAAGAGGAATTTAGAATTACAATTATGATTATGAGTTATTCATATAATTATGGAAAGGAACTGTTGATTGATGTTACAAGGATAAAACATTGTTGGTGGATTTTTAACATGGAGAAGATAATAGATTTTATGGTCTATTTGACTCTTCTAATGGATTGCTCGTTCCGCTGCAACTATGGTTGAAAAGTTTTATCATCTACCATATGTTCTAAATCTCTGATTTATTACTGATGAAGGCTATTGATAATTTATTTATCTTTAGTCATGATATTCTTTACTGAGCTAGTTGTGTTCACCCTTTTGCTTCACAATTCCTTTTCAGGTAATAAAAGTGTAGCTGGGTCGAGCGGGGGATAACAGGGGAATAGAACGGTGGTCTATAATTTGTTGAGGTGAGGTGAACTCAACTTTGGAAGGGTGTTTTGCCACTATCGCATAAGATGTCTAATGACATACAACCTCGTGTCATCATAAGATGTGGTTGTGCTTTCATCCACTTCTTTGAGTATATCTACGAGCACTACCTATATAATCTTGGTGTTTGTTTGAAGTATAATTCTCAATTAGAGACAATGGAGATAATGATATGTCAAGAGAAGACTTACCATTGGGAAGAATATGATAGTAATCTTCTCATTTTCTTTGGGGTCTATTGGGTCAACCAAGGATAATTACGTGGCCATATGATATCTATCATAACCTAGAAGCATGGCCTCCCATGTATACGAAGGTTTCCTTGAGCACTTCCCAAAGATTCTAATTTCTAAAAGCAGCTTTTGGATATACCTTTATGTAAGGTATCATCGTGGCTCATCCACCACGGTTGGGACACGTGTCACGATTGGTATATATTGTATCCAAACTCACAGCATATGTGTTATGGTATTTTGCACAATAATTGTTGTAATAAAGTTGTAGTTGTTTTCTGTACCATGTAATTGGCGACTCAGAATAGGTTGGATGGAATGGACCTGTTTTGGGGTTGTCACAGATGATCCTAGATGGTGCATTAGTAGTCCTCACTATTCTGTGAAATAGTGTGATAATAAATGTAATAAGGACTCCATTGAGTGTGGATATTGTCTAGATGACAATATTTGTATTAAAACTCACAGCCTATGTTTTGTCGTATTTCACACGACTGTTGTATAATTAAGTTGTATTTGTATTCAGTACCTTGTATCTGGCGACTCAAGATGGGTGATGTATACCTGTTTTGGGGGCGTCACAGAGACACTAAAGCAAGTATGTAGGTGCTTATTAGAGAATAAGTTCACTGAACGTGGCTCGCTAAGGAATACCTAATGGAGATTTACTTGCCTATCAATAGGAATTCTTGTAGTGATAGTAGTACAAGTGATCCTTGGACTTGAGATCATCATAGTATCTTGTGTATGATGAGTTATACTTTGACTTATTCCTTAAGACCCTTAGGGTATATCAAAGGGTATGCTTGACTATAATAAGTTATACATGGAGATAATGTATGATCAATAAAGAATCTACCACTTCTAGTAAAATAAGAGAAATGTCATATGTGATTCGATAAATGACAACCCGGTAATCTTTGGCCAAGGTAGAATGAAATTAGAAAGGAGTTTCTAATTTGCATTATTTGGTGTTGTGCATTTAAGAGTCGAAATATATATAATTAAATAAAATAAGACTTGACAGTAATTCCATGTCTTATATTTAATTGGGACATTGTATGGTAGAAGGATTGAATTGTACGGTAACTATTTACTAAAAGATTCTTTTATGATTAATGTTAAAATCTATATTATCTGGAAAGTCGTTGATCGCTAGGGAGGCTTATCCCTATTGTAGAATAAATATTAGTTATTTAAATAAATTAATAGCTTAATTTATTTATTTAAATAAGATTAGAATTGTTCTAATTGATTTATTCACAATCGGTTTAATATGGAGAACCTAAAGGGTCACACCATAAAAGGAAGAATAATTATTTAAGAAGTTAATGGCATAATCGTAATAATAAGTTAAGTATATTTAATTTAATCTATGGTGATAGAATAAATTAAATAGCATATTATTTATTATTTAATATTTTAGAAATATTAAATATAAATTAATAAGAGGAGTATTATTATTATTATTATTATTATTATTATTATTACTATTATTATTATTATTTAATTCCTAAAGGAGTTTGGAAATTAATTAATAAAAGTACTCTCATTTATTCCTAATAAGATTAGGAGGCTAATTAATTAAAAGAGGCTAATTAATTCCTAATAAGATTATGAGCCTAATTAATTAAAGGAGTTTAATTAATTAAAATAAAACCCAATTCCTTAATGGTTAAGGAGGGTTGCCCACATCTATAAATAAGAGGAGTCTTATTATGGGTGACAGAGTTGTTGTTGACTTTTTGACAACAGACGTGATTCCAATTGTTGGGAGAGTACGCTCTTTTTCTATGAGAGATAGAAAACTAGGGTTTTGCCAAAACACCCATCATCTTGAATCTTTATTCTTTCTTGGTGGATCACCTCTAGAGGCCAAACACTTGGGTGGCTAACGTTGATCAAAGGAATGAACCAAACCCGACGGATTCAAGTTGAACACGAAAATATTTGGAGGTGAACTTGTACATGAGGAAGCTCGAATCTTCAAGGGTATGATTCTTGTTCTTTACTTTTTCGTTTAATTAATAATTTTGCATAAAGGATGATCCGGGTATATGGTTTGTAAAATTTTAAACTCTGATTTTTACACGTTTTCGCTTATTTGTGCAATTTGATTGCGTCCAAGAATATTACAAACCTAACAACTGGGACTAATGAGCTGCCGGTCATCTTCGGAACGGCCCCCCCAACAGGTAGAAATAACTTGCAATTTTATGTTGTGCATGTAAATTCTGCTTATAATGCCATTTTGGGGAGGCCTACTTTGACTGCTTTACAAGCTGTGACCTCAATCCCTCATTTCAAAATTAAATTTCCTACGACTCATGGAGTGGGAGAGGTGAAAGGGGATCTGGATTTGGCCAGAAGATGTTATAGAAATGCTGTGATCACTTCGGGAGTAGGGGTGTCGAAGCAAAAAACAAACCATGGTGATAGAGATTGAGCCCTTCACCGAGAGCAGTTCAGAGCCATTAGTCATGCCAGCTGGGGAAACAGAAGAGATCGAGCTCATTCCTGGAAAGGGAGACAAGACAATAAAAATAGGTTCGGGCTTGCCAGAACCTCTCCGGACGAACCTCATGGAATTCCTACGCTGCTATGTTGACATCTTTATGGGGAACCTTAGGATATGCCAGGGGTGAGCAGGGAGATTGTTGAGCATCGGTTGGAAGTGGACCCGTCAAAGAAGCCGATTCAGCAGAAGAGGAGAATTTTTGCACCAGAGCGCCAACGGATCATCGATGAAGAGATTGCAAAGCTGCTGGCTACAAACTTCATCTTTGAGATCGACTACCCGTAGTGGATGGCGAATGTGGTGCTGGTCCAAAAGCAGAATGGGAAGTGACGAGTCTGCATCGACTATACGGATCTGAACAAAGCTTGTCCTAAGGATTTCTACCCGCTGCCCCACATCGACCAGCTCATCGATGCGACTTCGGGGTATGCTTTATTGAGCTTTATGGATGCATTCTCTGGGTACCATCAAATTTCCATGTGCAAAGAGGATATACCGAAGACGGCGTTCATTACGCATCGTTCGGTATATGCCTACAAGAAAATGACCTTTGGCCTAATCAATGCCAGGGCCACATACCAAAGGATGATGAACTACGTCTTCAGAAATCAATTAGGCAAGAACATGGAGGTGTACGTCGATGACATGATTGTCAAGAGTATGCAAGTACAAAAATACTTAGATGATTTAGAAGAATGCTTTCAGATAGTTCGTCATCACAACTTGAGGCTGAATCCTACTAAGTGCACCTTCGGATTAGGGGCAGACAAGTTTCTGGGTTATCTTGTCAATAAGAGAGGAATTGAAGCCAACCCAGAGAAGATTCAAGCAATCCTGAATATAAAGACTCCTCAGTCATTTAAAGATGTCCAACGTCTGACAGGAAGGATTGCAGCATTGAGGAGATTTATGTCCAGGTCGGCGAAAAGATGTTTGCCGTTTTTTGACACTTTGAAAGGGCCGAAGAATGCGAAGATGTTCCACTGGACTTCGGAATGTGAATACGCTTTCCAGAGTATCAAGACCTATTTGTCTTCGTCGCCTTTGTTGGTGAAGCCCGCTCCTTCCGAGCCTCTATATTTGTACTTAGCAGCTAGTTCTTTGGCAGTAGGAGCAGTTTTGGTGCATGAAGTTGGGGTTAAGCAGCACCCGGTTTACTACGTAAGCCATGTCCTTAGGGATGCTAAAACAAGGTATCCAAACATTGAAAAAATTGCCTTTGCTTTGATAATAGCTAGTCGAAAGCTTAGGCAATATTTCGAGGTAGTTGTTGGTGGTATACATGATCGACCTTTGAAGAAAATTATGGGCAAACCTGAGGTTTCGGGGAGATTAGCTGCATGGACGATGGAGTTGTCCCAATTTTTTATTGAATATCATCCCCGAACTACCATCAAGGGGCAGGCTTTGGCTGATTTTGTGGTCGAGTGTTCGCTTTAAAGCAGATAAAGTCGGGATAGAAAAGGGAAGAATATAGCAGCATGCGATTCTTCTTGCCAGATGCAGAGCTCGTGGACGCTGTATGCAAATGGGTCTTCTACTTTGGACATCAGTGGAGCAGGGATCATTTTGACAAGTCCGGAGGGATTCAAAGTGCAGCAGGCCATCAGATTCGAGTTCAGAGCAACGAACAACGAAGCAGAATATGAGGCGGTACTAGCAGGGTTACGACTGGCTAAGAGTCTCGAAGTTCAGAGAATAGTCATCTTCAGTGATTCCCAGTTGGTCGTTAAGCCACTCTCAGGGGAATACGAAGCTCGAGGTCATAGAATGGTCAAGTATTTGGCAGAATTGAAAGATCAGCTTCAGTATTTCCAGTCGTATGAATTCCAAGGAGTCGAGCATAGTGACAATTCCATTGTCGATGCACTCTCAAAGCTGGCCACTACGGATGCTAACTTTTTTGATGGATCCGTTTACTTGGAAATTTTGCAACATCCTAGTGTTCAACATGAATAAGTAATGTGCCTTGATCGCTCCAACTGCTGGTTGACTCCATATCTGGAGTATCTGGCAGATGGCGTCTTACCTTCGGATCAAATGCTGGCCAAGAAAATCAAATACAAAAGTGCTAACTTCGTTCTGATAGATGGGGATCTTTTTTGAAGGGCCTTTTCGTCTCCATTGCTGAAATGTTTGACTTCGTCCGAAGCTGATTATGCTGTTCAAGAAGTTCACAAAGGCATCTGTGGCGACCATATGGCTGCTAAGTCATTAGCCTACAAAGTACTTCGTCAAGAGTACTACTGGCCTACCATCTTCAAGGAAGCAACGGAGTACGTCAAGAAGTGGGAGAAGTGTCAACTCAACAGTCCGATCCCACATTAGCCATCAGAAGAGCTATACTCGATCTTGTCTCATATACCCTTTGCAGTCTGAGAGGTTGATATACTTGGTCCATTGCTGAAAGCTAAAGGTCAGGTCAGTTTTGTTATAGTTGCCATCGACTATATGACCAAATGGGTAGAAGCGAAGCCACTTAGGTTAATAACGAAACAAGAATGTTTAAAGTTCATGAAGGAGTCAGTAGTATTTCGTTTCGGAATTCCTAAGGTGGTGATATCGGACAACGGACGTCAGTTTGTGGGATCAAAATTTGAAGCATTTTTGAAGGAGTTAGGAGTTCAGCATAGAAAGACTTCAGTAGCTCATCCTCAGTCGAACGGGCAAGTCGAAGTGACCAATGAGCATCTGGCGAATGGGATCAGCGTGGTGGATGAGGCTAAGGGAAGATGGCCAGAGGAGCTGCTCAGCGTGTTATGGGCTTATCGGACTACATCGAGGACTACAACAGGGGATTCACCTTTCAGACTGGCCTATGGTACTGATGCCTTAGTCCCAGTTGAAATTGAATCTCCAAGTCTTCGGGTCAGTCAATTCAAAGAGATCTACAATGAAGAAGGGCTGAAGGTCAATCTTGATTTGCTTGAAGAAGTCTGAGAAATAGCTTTAATTAGATTGGCATCCTATCAACGAAGAGTGGCTAAGCATTACAATAAGGGGGTAAAGCTTCGCAGATTTGAAGTGGGAGATTTTGTTCTTAGAGAAGTCGAAGAATCTATGCCTCAGAAATTGGGAAAGTTGATGCTGAACTGGGAAGGACCGTATGAAGTCATCGAGGTACCGAAATCGGGGACTTATTGGTTGAGGGCATTAGACGGATCAGAAACTAAGAACACTTGGCATCTTTGGTATCTTTGGCGAGGAAGCTTCAAAAGTACTTTCAATGAATCACAGTGTCGATATCTAAGTCTCAGAAATGTTTAAGTCATCATCAATAAAAGATCCTTTTTTCAATAAATCTTATGTTCGTTGTCGTTCAATTCAACGGTGTAAGGAGGTTTGGGTGGACTCACTGACCATTCGATGGCAGCCTTATTGGCAGGAGGTCCTTATGAGTTTGTCAGGCCCTTCGTGGTAGGCAATCGTCATCGGTGTAAAGAGGTTCGGGTGGACTCGCTGACCATTCGATCATACAGTTGGAAAGGGAAGTTTATGTTGAAAAGTTGGAAAGGGAAGTTTATGTTGAACTCCGGCCATAAAGTTGGTGAAGACATGGCTTCACGCTGAAAGGCAGTGGGGGATGTTGGTGGTGGAGAAGGCGTGTGAAATTCATTATGGATAGGAGAGTGAGCAGGTGACTCAGGAGGAGGTGGAGGTTAAACAGGAGTAGGTCCTGGAGGAGGTGACGGTTGATCATCTGAAGACTGTTTTCTTTTCTAGGGTGGAGCCGAAGTCCCGGGTTGTTCTTCAAACTCTTCTTCACAAACGATAATTTCCACGGGAGGAGGGACCCGAAGGTCGTCAGCAGTTAGTGGAATTATCTTAATTTTCCTCTTCTTTATTCGAAGAGCTTGCATCCGTTTGCTGGTAGGCATGTCAATCAGACTGGAGGTGGAGATTGGTTGAGATTCTTGGGAGATACTTCTCGGCTTTTGAACAACTCTCTTCTTCTTGCGAGGTCGAAGGGTTTCTTCTGCAACTTCTGGTTCTACAGGAAGATCCTCAGTTTCTTGGGCATTAAAAGCCAGAACCTCTTCCTGAGGGGTTTCAGTGGGGGGTGATGGAGGTTTTCCCGAAAGGAACTTTTCCAAATCCCTTCGGTCAATTGATGTGGGTTTAATCAATGATACTGCAACAGAGAAATACATTTTGTCAAATCTTTTTACAATAATAAATTTCAGCAAGTTATACTTCGGTAAAAATTTGAAGCTTACATTTGTGGTCATACAACTAGGCTTGTTTGGTGAGAAGACCATAATTCCATTCCTTCTTCGGGAAATTTTCCAGGAGTTCGATCATTTCTTTGACACGTTCTTCGGCTATATCCCCAAAGTCTGCAGAAACTTTGTCTAACGTCGTCCAGTCTGGGAGAGAGGCAATTTCGGGTCCTTTGACGAAGAGCCATTGATTATGCCATCCTCGGTTGCTGGAAGGAGTACTGATCAAAGAGCTTCGCTCGAAGTTCTCTCTAGGTTTTGCAGTTATTTTGCCCAGAACCTTGAATCCTTTTTCTCTGGATTTGGTAATGGTGTATATGGAGAAGAAGAAGTCGAGAGTGGGAGCGACGCCTACTTCGTGGCAGAAGGCGATAAACGCCAAGATATGGATGTAGGAGTTCGGGACCAGTTGGGCAAATCCGACGCCAACGAACCCCAGGAGGGTAACCAGGAAGACGTGTAAGGGTAATCGAACCCCTTTTTCCAGAAGTGTCATAGGCATGACAGTCCAGCCATTCAGACACTGGTACATCCTCTCGGTGGCGGTGGGACGTCGAAATTGGTGAGTCGCCGGGATTTGGTATCGTTCATATGCATTTTGAACGTCCTTATCAGTCAAGGTTGATGCAGTGTTGGCATGAACCAATTGTTCTGCACTCTGAAAGAAGATGGAAGGGTTTGGAAGAGGTTTTTTCGGTGTACTCTTGCTTGGGGTATCTGTTGGGTAAGGGTTTGACCCCAAAGCTGCCTTGGTGGGGCTGGGTGTAGGAGGGACAGTATTGAGAGGAATGACATGGATTGGGGTGGCGTTAGCAGAACTAGAAGACGCCATTGTTGATAGTTTGCAGAGAGGAGAAAGAAATTGGAGAAAGAGAGAAGTTTAGAGCTCGAAAGGGAGTCTGAAATTCAAATTAATAGGTAAAGTTGTCAATTTTGGGGAAAATTGCCTTTTATACTGACGGTTGCACGTTACACGAGGGCGGCACATTTAATTAGCAGCAATGATGGTGAATTGGAAGGGGTAACGTTCGAATTTGGTTTTAAGATATTAACTGGACTAGGCTTCTTTGTTGGGCTTCTAGTTCCTATCTATGATTGATGTCTGGTAATTATCAGTTGGGCCTCGGTGAGTTTTAATATGGACCCCCTTTGATTTATTACAATTCCTTTTATCATGGGCCTATTTTATTTACAGTCTTTCATTAAACATCCTGTTTAATAAAAGACTGGGAGGTAATGTTGGGCCATGATAATTTCACTATTGGGCCCGACCTATTGGGCTCCTCCCTTGTGTTATTCATTATGCCTAAAATGTATTGGGCCTCTCATTTGGACCGGTCCATTATGCAAATTATATCTTAACCCAATTTTGACCAGTAATGATGAAAGAGATAGCAGTTGACTGTTATCTGTCACTGCCTACATGGCATTAATGAGGATGGGATTGTAATAGCCGGCGGTGGACAAAGGTGATGGAGTAGCAGGTGAATCACCGGACGTGGGAGTGGGCTGTGTCAGGGATAGTGGGTGGCACGATAAACCGGGTTTTGGAGTGTATATGGGGTAACGATCACACAAAGGAAAAGGTAACAAAACATGATCATTTCATTATCTCTCTCTATACACTAGACATTTTTCCTCCATTGTTAACCTTGTGATCGCCTGTACTGACTCTCACGCCGGAGCTATCCCCCGACGGTCAAGCCGTCAAGCTTTAGGTGTTGACTTGTTAAACTGTGTAGGATATCGGACACGTCTTAGGTGATTGGGATGTGAGGAAAGATCTTGGCGTTAACACCACTCAATTTAGGTAAAGCCTATGATGCTTAGCATTGTTTATATTGAGCACAAGAGATTGAGCAAAATCCCAAAGATATTAAACCGAGGAAAATTACTGGATTGTAACATACAAATGAAAATAGTCATCAAGCCTATTGACAAGAAGGAAGGATCCCACGGGTGCCAAGGTTACCAAGGCTGCAGCAAAGAAGGGTGCCAAGTGAATTTTCTTTTTACTTCTGATATCTGTGGTTGAACAAGTTGTTTCTATTATTGGTCTTATTTGTTTTCGATTTTGTTTTTGTCAAATCTTACTATTAGCAGTTTTGGTAATGGCTACAGATGGAATTTCATTGTAGTTCTCTAGTCTAACTTGTGAGGATGGATGGTGGAGGTGTTGAGCAATCTGGTGATAACAAACCTGATTGCTTGATAGACGGCAGTGGAAGTTCTTTGTTTGCCATTTCTTGTTTTGGTTTTATAAAGAGACGTAGCTATTCATCAGTAAATAATATTACTCTGTTGAGTCTGTTGCTTCATCTTGTAATTTTTCTTTATTTTTGCTTCTAAATTTGGTTCCAGTTTTTATGGTTATGGTTGTGTTTGTTAGGAGTGTGCACACTAGTAGGCAGGTGACACTTGACGACTTAAGTGGCATGACTCTCAGGTTTTCTGTTGCTGCAAGTTTTTAAAAGGATGTGATCTTGGATTTGCAAGGCTTGCCAATTGCCATTATGCACATCAATGTTATTATCAGTTTCACTACGTTTATCATACAGAGCTAATTGAATTTACAATATACGTTATCATACAGAGCTAATTAAATTTACAACACTACTTATTAGATCGATGTAGAAGACGCGGAGAAGTTTACATCAGTGTTCTAAAAGTCGCTAGTCGGTCCCAGGTCGGTTGGCTACCGACTAGAGACTAAGGGATTAGTCGGGGATTAATCGAGGATTAATCAACTAGTCAGATTTTCAAAATATTTTTTTTAAATATATATTATCCTTCCTCCTTCATAAGTTATGAGTAAGTAGAATAACATAAGTAACACAAATCATCAAATAAAAACATGGAAATTAAGTAAAACCAAATAGTTTGACACTCTAAGTTCAAAACCAATTAATCAAATAAAACTAAGTAGCACAAAATCAATAGTCAATCACTCCTCATCTTCTCCATATCACTTCAAGACTTGCTCTCCATCGGACTCAAAATCATAATCCTCATCTTCCTCTTCGTTGTCATCATCTTCCGACATAAACTCGTCTTTATCTAGTTCTCGCACATTTATACCACTTCTTCTAAGTAGAAGGACCTCATCCGCTCCAATTTATTTTTATTTTTCTCAACTTCTTCCGATTTTTTCCAACTCATTCCGATTTTCCCCGACTTGTTTTGATTTTTTGATTAACTCCGACTGGGCGACTTTTTCGACTAGTCGCCGACTGGAGCCCGACTAAGTCGGCTAGCGACTAAATCAAAGGACTAGGCCCTAGTCAAATCGTTGAGGCTCCGACCTCGACTTAGTCGGCCGACTAGCCAACTTTTAGAACACTAGTCTACATATTTATGGATGGACTCACAGAGGTGGAAGTAAGTATCAATTCATTGTCTCTCTTTATTTAATTTGGCGAGAAGACAACATTTTCATAAACAATTTTAAGTTTTCTATCATTTTGTTTTATTACTTTTTCATATTATTTTAAGTTTTCTGTTATTTTCATTTCTATCCAAAACTCACAAAGATAGTGTGTAACATTCCTCCATTTTCTTATCAAATCACAAGAAATTTTTTTATTTAAGCCTATATATATATATATATATATATATATATATATATATATATATATATATATATATATATAAATGATCCATAGCATGTATTTTCTATGGAATAAAAAGTGGCATATAACATCTTAACCATTGAAGGGATGGAATTGGTATAACGCCGTCCGCTAGAACTTCTAGCAGACGTGGTTAATGAATTATCCGGATGACTTTGCCCCCACTTAGCCCTGCTGACCAATTCGAAATAACATCATCCGCTAGTACTTCTAGCGGACGGATAAAAAGTATCACAGAATCCTCTAGACGTACTAGCGGACGGACCAAAAACTCCAATTCCTTCCTGCAACATCATACACAAGTACAGCCCTAACACGCAAAAACATAACATGTACAACAGTTAATATTACACAACATCACAACATCATACACGAATGAATTCCTTCCAAAACGCAACAACATAACATGTACAACAGTTAATATTACACAACATCATACACAAATATCATACACGAATTGACGAATTCCTTCCTATATACAGGCAGTACAGCAATACGCAACAACATAACATTTACAACCCCATTATAGCAACAGTTAATATTACACGCAGTACAACAACATCATACACGAATTAACGAATTCCTTCCTACAATAACACGCAGTACAACAACATCATAAACGAATATCATACACGAATTGACAAATTCCTTCCTGCAAAAACACGTAACTGAAAGTAGTATGCACACAAGCCAATAATGTTTGATGATAAGGCATATACTTTGTAACAATCTTATTCATTTATTAATAAAAAGTATTAATTTATTAAAGGCTTTTAATTATCTACATGATGCTGTTTTATAATATGTGATAAACCCATAGTTTTAAGCAATGCTTTTAGAATAATGATGATGATCATTCTAATGAGATCTAAATTCTTAGAAAGATTAAAACTAAAATAGTTCCCAATCGTTAGATTACTAAATTGGGGATTAGTGAATCCGGATAGATTGGTACATACGTTGCTTGCTCATTGGATGAGGATGATTGATCTCATGATCATTTGTGTGGAGACACTAAAACAAGTATGTAGGTGCTTATTAGAGAATAAGTTCACTGAACATGGCTCGCTAAGGAATACATAATGGAGTTTTACTTGCATGTCAATAGGAATTCTTGTAGTGATAGTAGTACAAGTGATCCTTGGACTTGAGATCATCATAGTATCTTGTGTATGATGAGTTATACTTTGACTTATTCCTTAAGACCCTTAATTAGGGTATATCAAAGGGTATGCTTGGGTATAATAAGTCGTACATGGAGATAATGTATGATCAATAAAGAATCTACCGCTTCTAGTAAAAGAAGAGAAATGTCCTATGTGATTCGATAAATGACAACCCAAAGAGTCCTTGGCGAGCGAATGAAATTAGAAAGAAGTTTCTAATTTGCATTATTTGGAGTTGTGCATTTAAGGATCGAAATACATATAATTAAATAAAATAAGACTTGACAGTAATTTCATGTCTTATATTTAATTGGGACATTGTATGGTGGAAGGATATAATTATACGGTAACTATTTACTCAAAGATTCTTTTATGATTAATGTTGAAATCTATATTATCTGGAAAGTCATTGATTGCTAGGGAGGCTTATCCCTATTGTAGAATAAATATTATTTATTTAAATAAATTAATAGTTTAATTTATTTATTTAAATTAGATTAGAATTGTTATAATTGATTTATTCACAACCGGTTTAATATGGAGAACCTAAAGGGTCACACCATAAAAAGGAAGAATAATTATTTAAGAAGTTAATGGCATAATCGTAATAATAAGTTAAGTATATTTAATCTAATCTATGGTGATAGAATAAATTAAATAGCTTAATATTTATTATTTAATATTTTGGAAAAATTAAATATAAATTAATAAGAGGAGTCTTATTATTATTATTACTATTATTATTATTTAATTCCTAAAGAAATTTCGGAATTAATTAATAAAAGTACTCTCATATATTCTAATAAGATTAGGAGGCAAATTAATTAAAAGAGTTTAATTAATTATCTCTAATAAGATTAGGGAGCTTAATTAATTAAAGAAATTTAATTAATTAAATAATACCCTATTTTCTAATTAGATTAGAAGGGTTAACTGATATCTTTATAAGAGTAGTCTATATCAGATATCAATATACGTGATTCCAATTGTTGGAGAGTACGCTCCTTTTTTATGAGAGATAGTGTAACGCCCCGAGAAAAATCGGATTTTTGAGAATTAAATTTTTATTTTTATTAAATGAATTTAATTAATTATTTATGGAGCAAGCTAATCGAACGTCGTTCTCTGACCTATAAATGTCAGAATGTCGTAGGATTTTGGCTACATGGTAGAATTAAAGTGTTTGAATTTTCAAGACAAAAATAAAAGCTTTCCGAGAAATTTTTCAAAAAATACTATTCACGCATTTCTGCTCGGGAATTATTTTTGAACTTCCGAGAAATACGTAACGATAGAATATCGAGGTGAGATGGAATATCCAATAATATTTCAGTTTTGGAAAATGTAATATTTCGCCTGTGGACTTAAAACCTAACGTTTAAGGAAAATGATTTACGAGAAGGAAATGTAATGCGATTAATGAATTAAGCGATGATCGTATACTACGTAGGTATTATATGAGTAATGAACACGAGTATGATACGAGGTATTATACGAGTATGTATGAATGATGGTATATCGTATATCATGATTTAGTATATGAGTTAGAATACAATAATTATACGTATAATACGTTATAAGGCTTTAAGCCAAATGTAATGGATTTGTTGAATTGTGTAGGAAATATATGTATTGTCCAATGGGATTAATGATAAGGCCCAAATGTAGGAGATGGTTAAGTCCAATATGAATTAATATGAAAGTCCAAAGTAATTTAATGTGCAAAGCTGAAGTGTTTGTAATGTAAAGCCCAAAGATTTATTAATGCAAGCCCAATGTTTGTTTAATTACAAGCCCAAAGTAAAATTATGTTAGAAGCCCAAATGATTAAGTAAGTTAATTAAGCTAAGGCCCAAAGTAAATATCCAATGGGTTAAGAGTTGGTTTAAACCCATGAGGCAAACCATGGATGATCCAAATTAGGGAGCAAGTAAACTTAGAGGCTAAGTTAGTGTGGTGATCACACAAAGTGTTTATAAGTGATGACAAAGTAAACTTAAGGACTAAGTGTTGTGGGGAGCAAGTATACTTAATGATTAAGTAAGTGTGGTGACCAAGTGTTGTGATTAGAAAGAGACTTAAGGGCTAAGCAATGGATAACTTATGTGGTGAACAAGTAAATGTGGGGAGAAAGTTTACTTGGTTGCTAAGCTTGGAATAGTAAGGAGGTGGAGTGGCTTAATGACCCTTATGCCCTAACCTAGGATGTCCTATAAATAGAGAGCTTAAGCATTCATTTATTGGTTGTTAGTTTTTCATCCAACTTAAGAGGAGAGCTTATTTGGTAGAGAAGATAAGCACATATAAGTTATACTTCCTTTTGTGAGATTTTCATCTAATAACTTATAGCTTATTGGTTAGAGAGAAAAAGTTACAAAAGCTAGAGAGTTAGTCTTTGACATTCAAGAAGCAATAAAGAAGAACAAAGATTTACCAAGTGTTATTCAAAAGTAAGTGATCTTAAACCATGTTTCTTTCTCTCTTCCATTGATAGAGAAGGGGGTATTGGTAGAACAAGCATGCTAAGAAAAGGTTGGAATAATGAACCAAAGGGCTTAAGTCTTAATAAGCCGTATAAATCATGAATAAGCTATTCGTAATCATTTAAGTTACGAACTTGTGAAGAACAATAATGAAAGTATAAGAACTTGTAAGAAGAGGTAATATGTTACATTAAGAAGTTAGCATGATTAATAAGATGTAAGAATAAGGATTAAAGGACTTAACTTATTAATAAGTCATAAGCAATGAAATCAAGTATGTTATACTTTAATAAGTAGTTTATAAGTTTATGAGTTTTGAACTTATTAAGAACAAGTAATAACTTATCATGTTTATAAGTTAATGAAGCATGAATGTCAAGATATTAATATGATGGATTCAATCCAAGTGAAATGGTCTACAAATCTCAAGTAACGAAGTTTCGCCGGAATTCACACGATTAGACGACAATCGTCGAATTCGTGAAATTCTCGGAATGGAAGTCGAATTTTGATATTGAGCTTGGAAACATTGGTTTTCAATGGAGACAAGTCGTATTTGTCATTATAGAGTTGCGGACTCAAAAATGGTCGAATTCTGACTTAGAACGAAGAAACGAGCGTTGAACGTTCACGAACGTTTATCGTTTTCGTTAAAAATGGACTAATAGGTGAAATTTTAGCAAACGAAGTTGAATAGATAAAATTCTTACATGACCACGTAGAGTACTTGATTTGTGAACTGTAGGCTTTTGAACGAGCCAATTCGGACTTATAACGAAGAAGTTACGAGTCCGAGAATCTCGCAAAGTTGAAAATCTATCAAAACTATCTGTGGCTCAGAGTCCGCGCCGCGGCGCGACTCCAAGCTTAAATGACCGGTGTCAAGTCAGTCAAAAGTGAGCTTTAGACACAGCAAGCTCAAGCGCACAAAGACGATAGTTAACAAAGGGACTCAGATCATAGTACCGAGTCCCGGCCTCCAAGCCCTAATGGGCGACCACAAGTAAAGCTTCACAACAACAAAGGATCACCGTGGCCATGGCCATACCTTATAATCTAGACAATAAAGAAATGTTTACAAGTAGAAGATGAAGGGAAATTATTGAGTAACGAACTAATGAACTTAGTTAAACATTATCAAGTCATAATTGAAACCCAAGTATGATCACTTAGGGTTAAAAGAAAGTCAATTGAAGATGAACGCAAATGATATTCAATGTTAATACTTCACCAATGACGATCAAGTTTCAATTAATAACGTACGGACATTAGTAAGCCGTGAGGAAGGATAATTAACTCGAACTGAGTTGTATTAATGAAATAATTTCACTTAAGTATAAGAGAACGAAGTTAGTAAGAATGATGTAAAAGAACGACGGAAAGCCGGAACCAATAAATAACAAATCTAATACGGGATTAGATTGAGAAGGTAGGTAAGATTCTTTAGGAACTACGTATGTTCATTCATGACCTAATGTGGTATGTTATGTGATTATGTGTTGTAGAGACCGAAAGACTCAAAGGAAACGTAATTATTCTTGTAGCAGAACGAAGGAAGGCAAGTTTTCTTAAACCCTTGTTTAACCTTCGTGTTAGCCAGGTTTTCAAATGATTCAAATTATGAGATGCATGTATGGTTTCAAAGAAAGGGTCGAAGCCAGTTTTAACTCGGCTAGACTAATCTTGATAGATTGACTAATTTCTTTATAAGTCTTTCAATATAGAATTGCTAACGCTATCCTATGCCAACTCTTTGGTACGGATTCAAGGTAAGCCTGAATATGTATAAACAAATGTATTTTCATCGAGTATTCGATGGGCACGTGAGATGCCACAACTTAAACGTACACACGTTTAATGGATGTAGTGTTGATCAACATAGGGTATTATAGGCTGATCACCTAGATGTACTCGTAAGCTATGCCGGACTTACGGACTTCGTGCCGGGTTGTCCTTTTCAAAGAAACTATAAGACTTTCACGTCTTGAACCAGAATTGATGAATTGATGAATATTGTTATTGTAAAATGTTTTAAAGGAAAAAGGAAAGCTATTTTGAATTATTGATAGTACTTCGTAACTATCATCCAGTTATTGAAGATATACGATTCCTATGTTTCAAGCATGCTTTTAAAATGAAATTGTTGTACTTGCTGAGCTTGTTATGCTCATTCTGGCTTGAACCATATGAATGCAGCTTAGACGATATTACCGAAGGATTCTATAAGGATAAAGAGAAGGCTAAAGTGAACGTGTAGATTACCTATGTAATAGAATAGGTTTGTAATGATAATATTTGATATTATGACAAGAACAAATGTAATGGTTATAAAGAACCTGGGGAATGGTAGTATTGTTTTGGAATATATATAAGACAGATTCGTTCTTTTGATGCTTTTTCAATTAAATGTTTGTGTGAACTGTAGCACCGTGGAGCACCATCTGTCGGGTTGAAAGAGACCCGGATTTGGGGGCGTCACAGGTTGGTATCAAAGCATTAGGTTATAAAACTTAAGGGGGGAAGAACCTTAGGCTCATAACCTCGTTAAGGAAGAGAAGTTCAAAGGAAGAAAAACTTGAGCTTTACTTGAGTCGAGTGAGTTAATAAGGTATTGAGGAAACTCAGTATCAAAAGATTTAAAAGATGGAAAGTAACCCTAAATAAATTAAATGTGATTTGTGCTTATATTATTTGTTATGTACTAATCAGCAAGTTATGTGTTATTGTAGGATGTCGATCGATAGTTTGATGTATAGAGATATACACGCGGTGAGTGAAGAGCTTGTAAACCAAGTAGAGCCTGTACCTATGTCAGTGGTGGAGGTACCATTAGTGATTCTAGAGGAGTCAGAGGCAAAAGAGTACTTTTCCGAGGAAGACTACTCAGAGGGAGAGATGGATATATCATCATACCTTAGTATGATGAATGATATGGAGGAAGAAAGAGAGGTAACATCGGTTACTACGGTGGTACCTACATTGAGTCATCACCTCCGTCTGCAATGGAAGCATTGTATCTCGGCAAACTGACAGAATGTGCAATCGGGTGCAGTTATGCGAGAATCGAGAGTGAAGAGATTAGTTATCTCCATGAAGCTAAGATGTCTGCAGAAGAAGATTTTGAGTTAGAGCACGATAAGCAGGTGCTTATGGCAGAGCAGGCTAGGAATTTTAAGGCAGAGGCCGATGAGCTTCGTAAAAAACTGGGGGAGAAGGACCGGAAGATAGCACGGATGTCTTACATCCATGAGAGTGCACATAAGGATTTCAAGCTGAAGGTTGCTTGTTATTCCATTGAGTCAGGACAAACCCGTCATATGATTAGTCGGGATACTGTAGCAATGATTGCGGATGAGAAACACGAGGATGTTGTTATGCATTATTAGAATGTCTAGAGTTATAAATATGTGTGTAGTGACGTAAAACCCTCTTTTAAAGGGTAGTCTTTTTGTAAATCCCAACTTTTGTGAAGTTCAATTGCGGGATAGAAAATGTAATAGCTTTTGTCTATGAAAACAAATTGTAAATAGTTTCAAACTATGAAGAAGCATAAGAATATAATGAAGTTTTCATGGAAATGATTTGTTATGATGTGAGTTGGTATGTGGCGATTAATAACGAAGTAAGTAAATAGATAATAATCAAATTTTATTTATTTAATCAGGAAATGCCGCTAAGGAAAAGATAACGTAATCAAGAAGCGGAATCACATAATGATAATTAATGGGGTCAACACAACCCTATGCAAGAGTTCGTTAATTTATTAACGGCTGCATTAACCGAACCGGGGGTAGAATACCTGCGGAACCTAGGGTAGCTAGAACGATTACTTATAAATAGTTTAAAAGTGTAGGCCCGCCGGAGTTCAAAGGAACGACGGACCTAATAGAGTCCCGGACATGGGTAAAAGTAATAGAGAAGGCGTTTTGTTATTACAAACGTAGGTGAGCCGCAGAAGTTTTCTTTTGTGACTTACCTAAGGAAGAGTAAAGCCAACTTTTGGTGGGAGGCTCACCAGGGTGGGGCTGGAACAGAGGTAGTAACGTGGGAACAATTCAAGAAGGTTTTCTTTGAGAATTATTTTCCCTATAAGACATGTGAGGGAGGATAGACACTAAGTTCTTAGAACTTTAGCAATGGGACATGACATTTCCCCAGTACGCGACCAAATTCAACGAACGGGCAAGGTTTGTTTCACATCAAGTGGACACGAAGGAGGAAGGAGGTGAAGGCTCGTAGGTTGGAGCAGGGCCTGAAACCCTAGCTCTATAGTGAGATTTTGGTGATCTAGAGTGTTTCCTATGGGATCATTCTGGAAAAGGTGATTATAGCATAAGGTGATAGTGAGTTGTAGACTCAATACCACAAAGAGGGAAATGAATGACATCAAGAGAGAGGGAGGGATCAAGGCAGAGAATGTCAGCGGCAGTATGGCAAAACGAAAAAAAAATAAAAAATTTAACTCCAGAAATACTCGAGTGGGACAAGGGGACCCTAAGTGTAAGATCGAAGAGTGTAAGACAGGTGGAAAGACTCATCTAGGAGTCTGTCTGGAAGGGATTATAAATACCTTTAAAACATTAAGGTAGAGAAGGAGGAAATAACTTTCGTTAAATTATATTCGTGAAAATTATTTCATGGATAATAGAAGTAAGTAGGTATCGGAGATAAATCTTTATTCATGTTGAGAGAATTTGAGGAAATTCTCGGTATGAATGGGTTGATTAACCATAGAGCTATAACAAATAGTTATAAGTAAAGTGTGAACCTTTAGTTTTCTCAGAAAATCTAAGGTAGTAATTTACTAATAAAAATACCCGCGACATTATTATTGTCGAACCATGACACAAGTTAGGTTGGTGTTAAGGAAGAGGATGAGTTATTACAATTTGCATATCGACTATTGTAATAGGAGTAAGATAGCGGTTAAGGATAAATACCCATGGCCCGTGATCGATGATCTATTTGGTCACTTGAGAGGGCAAAGAATTTTTAAAAGATAGATGTATGTATGGGGTATAGTCGGTTGGAAGTAAGGAAGAAGGAGGAGGTACCTAAGATGACGTTCAGAATTCGTTATGGTTATGACAAGTTTCTGGTTATGTCATTTAGGTTGACTAATGTGCGGAAGTAGGTTTTTCCGTAAGGGGCGCCAATCAAGTCGGTGGTCAATTTGATAGTTACCCTTGTGGGATGCTATGGTTAAAGGTATCATTAGCGTCACAGGATTTAAAAGAAAGGTTGATTAAGGCACCTGTATTATCTTTATCAGATGATACGGGGAAGTTTTGTAGTGTATCTCGATGTTTGCATAGATGTTATGATTGCGTGCTCTTATAGCATGGCAATGTCATTGTGTATGCATCATGCTAGTTAAAGGGTTATGAGGAGGTCTATCCTACTTATGATCTATAATTGGCAGCAGTAGTTTTTGAATTAAAAATATGAAAATAGTATTTATACAGAGAGAAGCATGAGATATACAAGGACTCTAAGAGTCTGAAATATATCTCCACACAGAAGAGTTGAATATCTAGTAGAGAGAGGACTGTGATATCTTATATCATTCGGGGAAGGTAAACGTTATGGCCAAACGCCGTTAAGTAGGAGGGGTAGGGAAAGCTATCGATGTTAACGACTCAGAATGAGTTAATAACAGAAATGGTAAGATCAGAGTTAGAAGTTAAATTACGGAATGAAGGGGTAGAATTGTTATTCAAAACGTAGACTCAATCCACGATAATGGAATGAGTTAAGTAAGTACAACTAAGTAACCAGGGATGCAAGCGAATGAAGAAGATGATGCAGGATAAGTAGAAGACTAAGTATAGTCTTATTTTGAGGGAGGAATTTGAGTTCCATATAAATATAAGTTAAAAGAATAAACTAAGATGATATAGAGATCGCGTAATGTGTTAATAAGTGTTTAACTTCCAACCCAGATTATTGATAGGAAGTGATAAGTCATGTGAATTAAGATAATACCTTCGATGAAGGTGAAATAAAAGAACCCCAATGTCAAAGAAGCATTGTGGGAACTCGAGATTAAGATAAAGGAAAAATTATCCTCTGTGGTGTAGGTATTATTAGCGAGATTCTGGGGACAAAATCCTTATAAGGAGGGAAGAGTGTAACGCCTCGAGAAAAATCGAATTTTTGAGAATTAAATTTTTATTTTTATTAAATGAATTTAATTAATTATTTATGGAGCAAGCTAATCGAACGTCGTTCTTTGACCTATAAATGTCAGAATGTCGTAGGATTTTGGCTACATGGTAGAATTAAAGTGTTTGAATTTTCAAGACGAAAATAAAAGCTTTCCGAAAAATTTTCGAAAATACTATTCACGATTTACGCTTCTGGAATTATTTTTGAACTTTAGAAATACGTAACGATAGAATATCGAGGTGAGATGGAATATCCAATAATATTTTAGTTATGGAAAACGTAATATTTCGCCTGTGAACTTAAAACCTAACGTTTAAGGAAAATGATTTACGAGAAGGAAATGTAATGCGATTAATGAATTAAGCGATGATCGTATACTACGTAGGTATTATATGAGTAATGAATACGAGTATGATACGAGGTATTATACGAGTATGTATGAATGATGGTATATCGTATATCATGATTTAGTATATGAGTTAGAATACAATAATTAAATGTATAATACGTTATAAGGCTTTAAGCCAAATGTAATGGATTTGTTGAATTGTGTAGGAAATATATGTATTGTCCAATGCGATTAATGATAAGGCCCAAATGTAGGAGATGGTTAAGTCCAATATGAATTAATATGAAAGTCCAAAGTAATTAATATGAACGTCGCCTTCTAGCATGATAGAAACAATAGAGTATTAAATATTTAATATAAGTTTGTTGTGCACACACAAGGCAAGTATTAAATATTTAAGATGTTGTTTTTATTACATATGATGTTTATAAGGAATTGAACATTACTGCTTTGTTGTGCACACACAAGGGCTGTAGATTTCTTTTCACTTATATGGAAAGGCTGGGTCTGACTTAACTTAAATCATTTTAGTTTGGATGTGCACACACTTGACCATTATGATTTAAGAGACAAAATACAAGGAGTTGCATAGTTGATGTAATTGACAAGAGTTGTCTACCTATTTATTTATATATAGTTTGTTGTGCACACACAAGGCTATATACATTTGAAATGGGATCCTTATTCTCACTAGCATATCTTTAATTAGATTTTGCCGAACTATATAAGTGAGGGTAATATAGTTTGATGGAAATAGTGGGAGATACCAATTTAAAACAAGACCTAATTTATTTTGGTAATTAATAAAAGAATGTATGCTAAAATGTTGTTAATTACAAATTCATTTAAAGAATTTTACAATGTCTAAAATTACTATCACTGCGTAGCATATTAGATGCTAAATTAATCGGACCGAATTACTCGGATTAGTTAAGGAATTTGAGAATAGTTCTCACAGCTGAAAAGCTATCTTATGTCCTTAATACGCCTATGCCTGCAATGGTTGTAGACAATGCCTCTGAGGAAGATATTGCTATTGTTAGAAAGTGGCAAGATGATGCACAGTTGGCTCAATGCATCATGCTCGCATCCATGAGTTCTGAGCTTCACGTCGACGACGAACTATGGATGCTCCTACTATATTCTGCACATCAAGTAGTTGATGGTGATGATGATGGGGATCGATAGATATCGATATCTAAGGAGCTCTTCCGATCTAGAATGACCGATGACACTACAGTACAGATAAATGTCTTTAACATTATCAATTTGATTAATCAATTAGGACAACTGGTTTTGTCATGGATGGAGAGTTGAGCCAAGATCTGATATTGCACTCATTCCCGGACTCATTTCACAATTGTTATGAATTTTTCATATGAACAAGCTAGATATATCAGCGTCGCAGATTTGTTTAACATGTTGAAAAATGTTGAGTCACTTTCCAACCAAGAAAGACCATGTCTTACTGGTAAGGGCCAAAAGATAATAAGAACAAAGGATAATAAGAACAAAACTGATACGGATAGCAAAGGAGTTTGCTTCCATTGCAATAAGCCTGAACACTGGAAAGAAACTGCAAGAAGCATCCTGCAGAGGCTAACCAAAGAAGCTTAGTGAAGTTTCAGTTACAAATACAAATTTGTTCATGAATGAAATAAATTTTTCTTTAAGTCAAGGTTCTACATGGGTATTGGATACCGACTTTGGTTATCATAAATATAGATTTATGAAGGGACCAAGCAGATGTAGAAAGCTAAACAAATATAAGTAATCCTATGTGTGGGAAATAAAGCAAAGGTTGCCACATTAGCCATAGAAACTTATAGTTTAGCAATGCCTACGGGAAAATCTATTAAGTCAATAAGTTGTTATTGTATTCCAGTACTCGTTAGAAACATTATTTTCATTTTGTTGTTGGACAATGAAGTTTGGTATTATATTTAAGAACAATTGTTGTTCTATTTATAATAATAATGTTTTGTATAGAACTGGAATATTACTTAACGGATTTAGTATACTTGACTTACGTAAAAATAATTTTGCATATTGAACAAACTAGTATAAGAAAAGGAGATGATCATTCAAAGAGTTAAATGTATGTATTTGCTGAAATACAAGTGTGAATTATTTGAAAGGTTCAAATAATTCAAAAGTGAAACAAATTGACAAAGTATTAAGATTCTTTGATTAGATTAAGGAATAAATACTTGTGCAATAAGTTTCTAGATCATCTTAAATGGTTTTCTCATAATGGACGCCTCGACGATCTGTTGATAATTGATTGATGTATCCGAAAGAAAATATCATACCTTGTTGGACATGGTGTCATCCATAATGATTTTACCAATATTTCAAAGATCCTTCAGGGTCATGCCCTAGAAATGGTCGCATATCTCACGAAAAGGTAACCTCAAAATCCAAATTTCCCAAGACTCCATAAAAGTTATGGACGGGGAAGATTCCTAATCTTAAGTGTGTTAAGATAAGGGGTTGTCTAACTTATGTGAAAAGGTTTCAAAGAATAAGCTTGGGACAAGATTTGACATGTACAGATTTGTGGGACATCCTAAAGTAAGTTTAGGGTATATGTTCTATAATCCTACTGAGCAATAGGTGTTTGTTGCGAAACACGCTGCCTTCTAAGATAAAGGTGTTTATCATTGAAGGGGATAATGGGAGGATAATAGATCTTGAAGAGTTCAAGAACCACAAAACACTATAAGTCAAATAAGAGGAACATGTAGATAGACCTATTGTACCACAACTGAATCGTAAGTCTGGAATAGTACCGAAGATACCTAGGAGGTATGGATTCATCATGGACGATAATGATGAGGTACACATTATAGAAGATGATGATCCAGTTACATACGATGAGGTCAGAGTTATAGACACTCAAAGAAATGGATGGAAGCAAGCTTCTCAAAATGGAACATTCGTTTTGATAAGACAATCAAAAGAGTTTGATTTTATCAAAAACAAGAATGAACCTAGTGTGTACAAAAGGGTCAGTGGGAGCATCGTGACATTCCTAGTATTATATGTTGATATATTACGGATAAGGAATGACATGCCAATGCTAGAATCAGTAAAGATAAAGTTGTCTAAACATTCCTCCACGAATGATTTGGGAAGAGTATCTTAATTGGGGATACAAATCTATATAGATAGATTCAAGAGGATGCTCGACTTAACCCACGGAACGTATATTCATTTGATGCTAAAGTCTTTTAGCATGGCAAACTCCAAGAGATGTCTCATGTTGATGAGTCATGACGTGTATCTCTCTTAATAGTCCCCAAAGACTCCAAAAGAGAGATCGTATGAGTAACTATCATGTATGCAATGAAATGTACGAGACCTGATTTTGATCAGTCATATTCTGGAGAAGGTCGCTGTAAGACAATGAAAAATATCATAAAGTACTTAACCGACACTAAGGATGTGATTAAAATTTATGGTTGGTCTAAATTAAAACTAGAGGGCTTAACAAACTCAAATTTTTCAGACAAACCAAGACGACATAAAATCAACTTTAAGGTAAGGCGTTACCTTGAACAGTGGTGCAGTGAATTGGAAAGGTTTTAAACAGCAAAGAGTTGCTGGTTTAGTGATAAAGACAAAGTATATAGCTATAAATGAAGCTGCAAGTTGATTGTTTGGATGAAAAGTTCATTACAGAACTAGGAATAGTTCATAAGTCTCATCTTGGATCTAAACATGTGTTGTGACACTTTCATTTGATTATAAGAATCATTGAAAGATGGAAAATCACTATAGGGATAGTGGACTCTCAAGAACAACATTACATATCCATTAACTAAAGCTTATCCAACAGCAGGATTATCGTCACTTAGAGAAGAAGGGTATGAGATACTATGACGATTGGCTTTAGTGCAAGTGGGAGATTGAAAGTAGTATGCACACAAGCTAATCATGTTTGATGATAAAACATATACTTTGTAACAATCTTATTCATTTATTAATAAAAAGTATTAATTTATTAAAGGCTTTTAATTATCTACATGATGCTATTTTATAATATGTGATAAACCCATAGTTTTAAGCAATGCTTTTAGAATAATGATGATGATCATTCTAATGCGATCTAAATTCTTAGAAAGCTTAAAACTAAAATAGTTCCCAATCGTTGGATTACTAAATTGGGGATTAGTGAATCCGGATAGATTGGTACATACGTTGCTTGCTCATTGAATGAGGATGATTGATCTTATGATCATTTGTGACACTAAAGCAAGTATGTAAGTGCTTATTAGAGAATAAGTTCACTGAACGTGGCTCGCTAAGGAATACATAATAGAGTTTTACTTGCATGTCAATAGGAATTCCTGTAGTGATAGTAGTCTAGTGATCCTTGGACTTGAGATCATCATAGATCTTGTGTATGATGAGTTATACTTTGACTTATTCCTTAAGACCCTTAATTAGGGTATATCAAAGGGTATGCTTGGGTATAATAAGTCGCATATGGAGATAATGTATGATCAATAAAGAATCTACCGCTTCTAGTAAAAGAAGAGAATATCCTATGTGATTCGATAAATGACAACCCAAAGTAGTCCTTGGCAAGCGAGAATGAAATTAGAAAGAAGTTTCTAATTTGCATTATTTGAGTTGTGCATTTAAGGATCGAAATACATATAATTAAATAAAATAAGACTTGACAATGAATTTCATGTCTTATATTTAATTGGGACATTGTATGGTGGAAGGATATAATTATACGGTAACTATTTACTCAAAGATTCTTTTATGATTAATGTTGAAATCTATATTATCTGGAAAGTCATTGATTGCTAGGGAGGCTTATCCCTATTGTAGAATAAATATTATTTATTTAAATAAATTAATAGTTTAATTTATTTATTTAAATTAGATTAGAATTGTTCTAATTGATTTATTCACAACTGGTTTAATATGGAGAACCTAAAGGGTCACACCATAAAAGGAAGAATAATTATTTAAGAAGTTAATGGCATAATCGTAATAATAAGTTAAGTATATTTAATCTAATCTATGGTGATAGAATAAATTTAATAGCTTAATATTTATTATTTAATATTTTGGAAATATTAAATATAAATTAATAAGAGAGTCTTATTATTATTATTACTATTATTATTATTTAATTCTAAAGGAGTTAGGGAATTAATTAATAAAAGTACTCTCATATATCCTAATAAGATTAGAGGCAAATTAATTAAAAGAGTTTAATTAATTATCTCTAATAAGATTAGGGAGCTTAATTAATTAAAGAAATTTAATTAATTAAATAATACCTTATTTTCTAATTAGATTAGAAGGGTTAACTGATATCTTTATAAGAGGAGTCTTATATCAGATATCAATATAAGAGATTCAAATTGTTGGAGAGTACGCTCCTTTTTTATAAGAGATAGAAAACTAGGGTTTAGCCAACCACCCTTCTTCTTGGATATTTCTTCTTTTTTGGTGGATCGCCTCTAGAGGCCAAACACTTGGGTGGCTAACGTTGATCAAAGGAAGGAACCAAACCCGGTAGATTCAAGTTGAACGCGAAAAGGATTGGAGGTGAACTTGTACCTGAGGAAGCTCGGATCTTCAAGGGTATGATTCTTGTTCTTTATCTTTTCGTTTAATTAATAATTGTGCATAAATTGTGATCCGGGTATATGGTTTGTAAAATTTTAAAACTCTGTTTTTCCATGCTTCCGCTTATTTTGTGCAATTTGATTGCGTTCATGAATATTACAAACCTTACAGCAACAACATGTACAGCCCCATTATAGCAACAATTAATATTCAACAGGTTCCTGTACATCAACATGTTCATGTACATCAACAGTTAAGGAACATCACTTCAAATCCCAGCTGTTATATGCCACTTTTTATTTCATAGAAAATACATGTTATGGATCATTCTCTCTCTCTCTCTCTCTCTCTATATATATATATATATATATATATATATATATATATATGAAATTGATCCAAATCAGGAGTCGGGAATCGAGTAAAATGCGGACCCAAATTTTTTTTTTATTTTTTTTTGTTTTTTTTTTAGAACGACTAAAAAAAATAAATTATGGAACTTGAATTTTTACATAAAACAATGTTTTGGGCGTGATTTGAATACCTATACCAAAAAATATATCTACAGTATGTAGAGACTGTACAGACCTGTTTTGTTATAAGTATCCAAATCACATCCAAAACACTGTATTATATAAAAATTTCAGTTCTATAAAATATTAAAAAAAAAAATTTAGTTGTTTTAAAAAAAAAAGCAAAAAAAAAAGTTCGGATTTTGGTCCGGTCCGGGAGTCCGGACCTGATCCGGCCTCTATATATATATAAATATATATATACAGTAATTTTATCCAGCGAATTGGAGGAAGTGAGCTAAGAACGAACCGGTTATAGCGACGGTTTTTTTCGTCGGAAAGCTGGTTTTTTATGTTATAGTGACGGAAAAAATCGTCACTACAGTTGGCTCGTTCCCTCTAATTCGTTGGAGAAAACCGAGCTATGATATATAGATCAAAAATTAACAAATACCATCTCAACCTTCCATTATAATTATGAACGGATGTGATTAAAAACTGGACTCGTCTTCCTCTAGAATAACTAGCGGACCGGTTATTGGCACAATTTTGCCGATTATAACCACATCATACCCCCATCAAAAAAGAACATCTAGTCCGTTTGAATTTCTAGCGGACACATATTAACCATAGCTGACCCCGCTGTGAAAAAGAATTGGGGCAAAATTACCGGTAACATAATTCCCAACTGCGATTTCTGCGATTTGGAATTGAAACCCTAGTTCCTTGTGTCTGAAGATCAACAACTTGTTGTGAAACGGAATTGGGATCGACAACTTGTGTAAAAAGGAATTGGGTCAAAATTACTGATAACATAACTCCCTGCTGAGATTTATGCGATTTGGAATTGTAACCCTAGTTCGCAATTGACTGGAAATCGGCACCAAGTCATTTTGAGTTTCGTTGCAAGTAAGTACTTTGATTAATGTTCCTTAGGCCTTTTATTATTATTGATTCTTCTTTCAACTTTTTAGTCTACTAGCAGGTATACTATTTCAATTTCTTAATTTAGACTGAATTTCTAGGTTTATTTCAAAATCCAATTGAATACATCTAATTTATCATTTCACATATTTGTTGTTTTTAAGACTTTAACAAAATCATATGAATGTTGTTAGTGTTACCTTGTAGTTTCATTGTTCGTTTGTTTAAGCTTTGTACAGTAACTTGGTGCTTATAAATTGCATTCTTTCATTCTAGTAAAGTGACAAAAAAGTTTAGAATTTTAGGGAATTCTGTAGAAGCACTGAAGCAGCTTGAAATTTGTGCATAAAAGCTTTTATTTACTAAGCTCATGCATCTAGTACATGTCTGTAATGAGCAAATCTAGCAGCAAATTGAAATTGGTTTTGTTGGAGCAATAAAATGAACCAAATAGAAATATTTGCTATTTATCCGAAAAAGAAAAAAGTAATAGAATGATTCTTTGCTAGACAAGAACTTGTTCTGTATATCACAGTCATTCTTTACCATTTTGACACATTTAAATGCTTGGTCAATGTTAATAGGAGAACTTGTTAGGCAGTTTAGTTTTTGCATCATTATATATATATATATATATATATATATATATATATATATATATATATATATATCCATTAAGCAATGTTAAAAGGCTGTCTCAAATAGGATATGAGCTCAAAGTTCAAATTACAAATTTAATTATTTTGTTTTTTAGGACATATACTTGTCAATGGGGGAACTAGGTTTTTTCGACTCTGTCTAGTTGATAAAACTTGATGTTAGAACGTTTGGATTGGTGGAATAAGAGGGAGAACATAATAAAGTATATAGTGTGCTACGTTTGTTTTCTTTGACTTTTTTTTCTTAAGTTTGATCACACATGTTCAACTAATGAGTTCCTGCATGCATTTTACATTGTCTTAACATGTTTGGTGTGTATTTTATCTGTAAATAGGTTAATGAATGTGTGGTTTATGTAAAAAATTGCAAAGAGATTAACTCTATTGAATGTATACTGTCTTTCCTTATGCCCGACAATAACAACCATTAGCGAATTGATATACTACCTGCCCCATTTACTGAATTGCAACTTTTTGCTATTAGATTAAGCAATTGTTGTGTTATGTTTTCCTCGACTTTATTTTGACCTGTAGTCTCCTCATTATTTGAAGTGATAAGACAGTTTGTTGATTCAGGGAAACCATTTGCACAAAGGGCTGCTTGATCATTGGCAGAAATTCACTCACCACGTGACTGTTTACGAATCTCTTGTGTACTCTGCCTGGTTGTGTCTTGCTGAAGATGTAAAGGAGGAAACACAAAAGGCTTGTTTGTTTTTTTTAATCCGTCAACCTTTATGCTATTTTTGCTGCATCAAATTTCCAAGTAAACAAAATTTTTGGCACCAACTCACCATGATTTTGTAGCAAACATTTCTAAAGGATTATCACCTTCATTAACTTACAATGCAGTAAAAGTGAATTCTCTCCACCTTCTTGCAATAGTAAATATGAATGTTGTTGTGTTTAGTAGTAGTATTGTGTGTTCATTCATGTGTTCAACAATAGTAAATATGTTGTTGTGTTCAGCAATTCACGTGTTCAGTAGTAGTAATGTTGTGTTCAAATATGTATTCATTCATGTGTTCAATGTTGTTTTCAAAAATGTGTTCATTCATATGTTCAGCAGGGCAGCAGAAGCATTCATTGTTGTGTTCAAATATATGTTTATTCATATGTTCAGCAAGGCAGCAGAAGCATTCATTGTTGTGTTCAACCGCATTCATTTATGTGTTCAATGTTAAAATATGTGTAGTTGGCAGAATGTAGTGTTGCAGTTGGTTTAGGGGGTGTTTGTTTAGAGCTGAATGGAGCTGAATCTGAATGACTGAATCGGTCAGTGCGTTTGTTTTGGTCTGAATGGCTGAATAGGTAAGATAGACGAGCTGAATGGCTAAGTCAGATTTTTTAAACTGAATAAATAGCTGAATGAATTAAAAAAAATTAAAAAATTAAAAAAAAAATATTAACTATTATATTAGGTAATATTAAATAAATTTACAATAATTTTGAATATTTTTAGATGGGGTAAAATAATAAAGTTTTGTCATTTAGATGTTTCAGACATGTCAATTATCAAACAGTTTTTTTCATTCAAATTCAGATTCAACTCATTCAAATTCAGCTCATTCAGACTCAAATTGAGATTTATTCAGTTTGTATCAAACACCCACTTAGTTGACTTTTTGTTGTGATGTTGCAGTTGTGTAGTTTGAGTAGTTGGCAAAGTGTTGCAGCATGTTTAGTTGGCAAAATGTTGTGAGTACTGTGATGTAGACATACTAGTAATTGTCCGTGCCTGAAAGCACGTCGTAATGAAATCATCTCTCTCTCCGTTTCAACAATCTGAAAATTAGAATGAATCTGAACCGTCTTTGTGTTTTTCCGCTTAAATTCAAATTGGGTTCTATCTTATTATTATAGATAGTAGCTATCTTTCCTTTTCCTTTGGAGGGAATTGTCCATTGGAAATTAAGCTTTACTGAACTAGCTAGGGATCATCGCAACGACATGCATAACCCACTTCATCAAATTATTTGTCAACATCTAATATTATTATTATTAGATTAATGATGAAAAAAGAGATTATGAATAGATCTTTTTTTATGCGATCATGTGTGTGAGTGCTATCTTTGAAACCCAAATATAATAATTTACTTATCAGTTAATTATCTATTTATTTTTAAGAGCCTATACATTTACAATTCAAAAGTACTCTATTTATTTTTATGAACCTATAAAGTTTTAATTCAATTCGCTTACTAATTTTAAGAACTTATAAAGTTATAATTCAATATATAGGGATGCATTTCAATCCTAGGGGTCTCGGAGGGAACATGTGAAGAATTATGGGAACTCATATTCATAGCATCAATAGCTAAAACCTTGTAAGTAACAAACACAACTATATGGCTAACTAACATAATCAACAATTGAAGTCATCAAAATCGTCATAAAATCAAGTTTTTTTGTTTTTGTTTTTTAAAGACGCAAGTGAATTCATCCTTGAATTGTTTTTCCTGTGTCTCATGCCAAGATGACAAAACAGCACAACAATAAGAGATTATTTTTGAAATACACAACTTAGGATAGCTCTTCCATATTATCATAAAAAACAATATGGAAAACAAAAGGGGAAGAAGATGCAAAATAGTACTCCTTCCGTTCCATATTAAATGTTCTAATTAGTTTTGGTACGTTAATTAATAATATTTTTTTAACCTAAATTACCCTTCTAAATTATTTATTAATCGAAGTATCCATCACTTTTCTATTTCTACAACATTAATTATTCCTTGCTAGTTCCCACATGAATCAATTCTCTAATTTATTTTTATTGTTTTTCTCACATTCCAATAAGTATATTTTTCTCTCCAAACTCACCCACTAATTACATGTATATGTTCAGACATGCAAACCGTCCACATTTGTTGGTATTAATTTCTAATAACTTTATCATTTTTGTTGTTATTTTCACATTTCAGTAAGTATATGAGAGAGAAAGTGGTATAATAATACATCATTTCCTAATGTAAACCTTTTATTATTTTTTAAGTTTTCAACAAAAGTTGACTAAAAAGATTACGAGTGTATAAGTGAAAAATAAGATAAAAATAATTACAAATATAGAAATAAAATATTTATCTAAAAAGGAAATTAAGAATTTTAATACGGGACGGAGTACTTAATATCGGTTTAAGTACAAGCATATTTTGCCAAGGCACCACCAACTAGACGGTCGGCTCTCTATGTATTAAATGAAGTTCCACCTTCCAAGATCTTGCCAAGATGATCCTACAATCCAAAACAAGAGGAAATAAGTTATTGTTAATAACATGTGGAGATTCGATCAAATTGAGGATATTATGAGCGTCAGATTCTAGAATGGCTCTTCAAAGTTTCCTTGTAGAAGCTCCAGTCCAAGCCCCATTACCGCCACGGATTACAGCTCCAACACCCGCAGGGAATATAGAAGGTAGCACACTCACATCAGAATTAAGTTTGATAAAGTCCTCCGCTAGGGGAGGGTACCATCGGATGAAGGCAAGCCATTCGGGGTCGGGGTCGGGGTTTTGAATTTTTTGAAAGTGCGAAGCCCCAAAAATATGGTGTTTAAACTGAGTTGATGGTTGATTTATGCCTGCCTAGTGGGAGCTTTGGTACGATGTATATATATCAGGTTCGGGAGTCCGGACCTTGTTAAAATACGAATCTTTTTTTTGTTTTTTTTAAAACAACTAAAAAAAGGTTTAATATTTATGGGCTCGAATTTTTCTGATATCTGATAGTTTTGGGCGTGATTTGAATACATTTTGTTATATGTATCCAAATCACGCCCAAAACACTGTATTATGGAAAAATTTCAATTTCATAAAATAATAACTTTTTTTTAGTTGTTTTAAAAAAAACAAAAAAAAAAGGTCAGTATTTTAAGAAAGTCCGGGAATCCGGACCGGAACCGGACCCTATATATATATATATATATATATATATATATATATATAATACAAAGTAAAAAGTTAATATAAATTTAACATAATATGGGGCTGGGACTGGGGTGAATTTTTTGAAAGTGCAAGATCCCATAAATATGACGTTTAAACTGAGATGATGGTTGATTTATGCCTAGTGAGGGCTTTGGTACAATAAATATTTTATTTCAAGCATAGTAATATAAAACTACCAAAATATTGTCAATTACTAAATAATAAGGTCAGCAAACTTATATAAATTGGCAATCATTTGCACGTGGATAAAATTATGTGAGTTTTGAATAATATATAAAAGTAATTGATATTTTTATATGAAAATCGTCGTTATAAATGTTATAGCGATAGTTTTTACTGTTGTTATACATCTATAGACTATATTTCATGTGAAAAAAGTATAAATAGACCAAAGAGGAGAAGAAAAAAACTACTAGGGATGGTGCCCTGCTCGACTCCCTGAGTACGTCCCTGAATCAAAACAATACATGAAATTGAAATTATAATTCTCACGGTCACAACAAATAAGTTAACATTATACCTCTAGTTATGGTTCACAAGATGAGCACGAGGTTCAATCCAAATATATTCGGCACCAATTGCATTGACATTCCAGCCATTGAATCTTGAACCTTCCTCGCAGTATACTAATTTACCCTTCTTGAAGGAGTAAACCTTAAAGCCACCTTCACGTCCAAGGTAATATACCCTGTTGCCTAATATTATACGTCTCGTCCCATCAACTACAGGAACTGAAAACAAGCCGTTCCTGCCAATAAACAATGCTCGATCCCTAAACCTCCTTTGGCGAACCCAATGGTTCGCCGAGAAATCAAATCTCAGTATAGTACAGGGCCTAAAGTCATTTCTGTCCAACTTTACGAGCAAGAGAACTCCGTCCATTTCAAGCAGTCTCGAATCATAATTTCCATCCAGTTCGTTGATGATGCGAAAAGAATTTTCAAGCACATTCCATTCCCTGCTACCTACCCTGTAGGCTGCCAAATTTGACAATTCAGAGACGCAATACAGAGTTCCCTGAATGTATACAACACTCTTAATCGAATATCTTATTTTTCGTTTTAATTTGGTTGTGATCCATTTACGATCCTCGTTCTGCAGGCTAAATGTGCTGATGCTTATACTGTCGGATTTAGATTCATGCAAAACAAAGAAAATACAGTTTGGAGAATTCGGGTCCGAAGAAAAAGTGGTTATTATAGTGGTAGGTTTGATAAGCTCCAAATCAGGGAGTGATATAGTTTTCTTAGTGAAAACAGAGAACAAGAAAAATTCTGTAAAATTAACCGGTTTTCTTTTCCTCTCTCTCGAGAACAAAATCCAACCATATTTTGAGGTTAATCTCCATTCCTTCAACTTCACATTTTTCCCAAATATTTCTACAACTGCAAAGTCTTCGACTGGCTTGTGGTTGAATGGATCATAGAGTTGGCATGAACACTCGAAACGTGAATTGAATTTTGGTACACAACTGCAAAGCCCGGGATTAAATTTTTGCACAGAACTGAACGCTAAAAGCCCGGGTAATTTATGGGCAAGTTGTTTCTGATAATTTTTGTATGACAGCGTCCAATTCTTGCAAATGGCACCCAAACGAACTTGATTGGCAAAATCAAGTTGTTTCCGGATTTCCCCCAATAAATCTATTGGAAGGTCAGACCATGAAGGCTTAATTTTGGTACTGCGATTGTAACCCTCTTTCTTCATCTCACCCTGACGTCCCTTCATCAGTTTCTCCATCTTTTTCTTTAGATATGGTAGGCTAGATCAACCCTAACTTTATCAGTTTCTTAAAGACTAGCATAATTATTATTTTACACCAAAAATTTCATTTTTTTTTAGTTTGCTAAGAGTCCAACATTTTTACATGATAAGATGACACAATCTATACAAGAGTCCAACATTTTTAGTTTCCGTTTTTGTGTGTTGTATTTGCGAAGAGTCCAACATTTTTACATGACAATATAAGATGACGCAATCTATATAAGAGTCCAAAATTTTTATTTTCCCTTTTTTTGTGTTGTAAAATTAAATAGAATAATTTTTTTTTTTTAATTTACCTACATGATATGTTATTACTGAATGGTGCAAAATAATAATTTTGGAGCAGTTCTTATATAATTTATTTACATATTAAAAATATAGGGTGAAAATATTATGAGTAAATAATAATAGTAAAAAATATATTATACATATTATACAAGAAAATATTAAGGATTAAACTTTTGTTTCCAATTCTATTAAGAAAATTAAATACTATACTAATCATATATTAGTAATCAAAATTTAGTTACCTCTTAAAAGTAAAAACAATAATGGTAATTATTATCCTATAACAATTTTATTCCTTATCAGTCTTTTAGGTAAGAGTCCTCATATATATTCCAAAAAGTTTATGTCGAATTTTGATTAATATCGGGGTAGAATTATAAAATTGGCATGTTATATCAAATATATTTTAAAATTACGTAATCGCAATAAAAAAAGTGATATGTGAAGACGCAATATATATTATTATTTTTAGTTAAATCTATAACAATTTTCTACTCAACTTCGGATTCAAAATTTTGGTTCAGGGTTTTTAAGTTGTATCATATATTCGCTTATTATTAGTACAAGTATTTAATGCACTCAAATAGAATCCAAATTCATAAAATATTTAATGTTGAAAAAAATGAGGCGTCTTCTATTTTAAATGACAACCAATTTAAAATTTTCATATCTCTAATAGGAAAAACATTTTAAATGAAATTTTATTTTGGTCCTAGCAAATTTATTACAAGCTTTTTTTTTCTTTTCTTTTTTTCCTTTTTTTTTACGTCAGATTACAATATTCACGTCTAAGGAATGGAAAAAAATATTTATAAAGTTAATATCTTAATAATAATAATAATAATAATAATAATAATAATAATAACTCTTAACGTGTCACGTGATTAATTAGATTAATACTAGCAGTCAATTTCATTATTAACAAATATCCTAATAAATTCATTAAAACTTAAAATTTTATCAAATCAAACTATTAATTGTATTAATAATATATGTGAATTTATTTTTGTGGACCATAATAACTATAAAAATTATTTGATGTTATGAATAGTTGTAAATATGAATGTCCATTTATTTTCTATTCCCTCCTTTATTGGTACATGAATGATGGACTATTCATTCTCCCCCTAATTAAGTCTGTATTTCCTTTTGATCTTCCATATTTCATTCGTGTATTTGTTAAGCTTATAGATATAGACTCACTATCCATGTATTTAATAAAAAAGACTTAAGAATACAATAAAATATGTCTTCTTATACTCTCTTTGTGTTCTCTTTAATTTTATAATACGTTATCAGCACGAGACTTTAAAAAAAAAGAGAGGTTCGGCTGTTCTTCTCATATTCTATTAATCTGAACAATGGTAGTTACCATCTTCTATTGGATGGCTAGAAGATTCAACACATTCTATTACATTGCTAGATTTTTTTTCTTGGACTCTTATGTAAGTTTTATTTTACTACTCTGTTTTCTATGAGTTTTGAATCCTTTGATTACTTTTGGTTGAGCTACATTTAGGTGCGTTCAATATACTTCAAGGACATCTTGTTAATATGGTAGTACTCTCTTTATAATATTATAATGATCTTTTATTACTCTCTTTGCAGTTTTAGTTCTACTTCGTTCTTCTTTGGGATTTTATGATGTCGTCAAATCATGTTTAATTTTTTTTTTCAGAAGTTCTCGATTTATTAGTATTTTTAAATAAAAGAATCATAAAGTGGGGTCTATTAAATTATTTTAAATTTCTTCACCAATCTTTGTGTTGTCTAAATTATCTATTCTTGTACACCTATTCAAATATGAAAAAAAAATGTCAGCTAAATTGTTGAAGTTAGTTTTGTATTTTATCTTAGACCTAATTGTATATTCAATTTTTGTATGTAATATTCTAGAATATTTTCTTCTAACTTGTTTAACATACTTGTGATAGTTTATAATGTCAAACTTTACAAAATTCAAATTTGTGGCTCTTGACATTACATGAAAGAATTATTTATCATAGGTGTTAGATGCTGAAATTCATCTAAATGCAAACAGTCTCGATGATACCATCAAAGAAAGGAACAAAACATCTAGTCAAGATAAGGCCAACGCGATGATATTTCTTCATCATCACCTCCACGAGGAACTTAAAACTGAATATCTGACTATTAAAGATCCATTTATCCTTTGGACAAGTCTAAAGGAAAGATATGACCACAAGAAAACTGTAATACTCCCTAAAACTTGTTATGATTGGATGCATCTGAGATTACAAGATTTTAAATCTGTAAGTGAATATAAATCAGCTATGTTTAAAATCAGTTCACAATTATAATTATGTGGAGAAAAGATTACTGATGCAGATATGTTAAAAAAAATATTCTCCACCTTTCACGCATCTATTATGCTCCTGCTGTAGCAATATCGTGAAAAAGGGTTTTAAGAAATACTCTGAACTTATTTCATGCCTCCTTGTGGCTGAACAAAATAATGAGCTATTGATGAAAAATCATGAGGCCCATCCAATTGGCTATTCTTCATTTCCTGCAGTGAATGCCATATCATATAATGGAAAAGACAAAGGTCACGCCAGTAGTCGTGGTCGTGGACGTGGTCGAAATAATCATCAAGGTGGTCATTTCTTAAACACATATACCCACCAGAAGTGGGAACATAAGAATGGAAAACACGACAAAAGTGACAAAGATAAAAAGACAACAAAAAATTTGTGTTATCGTTATGGAGGTAGAGGCCATTGGTCACATACCCATCGTACACCAAAACATCTTGTTGAACTCTATCAACAATCTCTAAAAGATAAAAGGTTGAAGATAGAGATTAATTTTGCTAGTGATGATGGAAAAAATGAGACAACTCTTGATTCTGGAAATGATGATTTTAATTATAGTTGTGTTGATACTGCTCATCTAGATGTTGCTGATTTTTCCTCAAACCCTGAGGAAAAAATTGACCACTTGTTTGGTGATGAGAGTGTTTGAATATAAAATTTTTGGATGTTACTTTGATATTATTGGACTTTATTTTAAGCATTAATTTTAATAGGATTCTAATTATTATGTATTTGTCATGTTTAGCTGTTTTCATATGATTGGTTATTTATGGAATATTTTATTAAACCGATTATATATATTTTTATTTTAATTCAAGAAAATAGATACTCTCATGATTCGATTCGCCATGAGTGGTGGAGATATATGTCTCACAGACAGTGTAATACCCGAGAATTTTCACGTATTATTAAACGAACATATGAATGGAAATAATTATTAAACGAACATATGAACGGAAATAATATTTCTGTGAATATAAGTATTAATGTTTTGTAAGTTTTTTAATTCAATTGATTCGTATTAGATCAATGCATATTGAGAAGTGTGAATTGACAATGAGAATTGTGAAATGCCTTGTGTGGCATAATGTGAAATGAGGAAATTCACTAAGCAAGTTAAAACGGGAATTAGGAAGATTAATCGTGTATGATCATGTGATTTCATATAAGTAATCAATACACTCTTAGACTGGTAATATCACTCATGTGGACATTACCTCATGTCGTGTAAAACGAGTTTGGCGATGGAGGTTGACACTGGCTTGAAGCTAAACTAGTCTTAGCCTTCGCTGTGGTACTTTATTACAACCGAACTGGTCCCAAAGAAGATAAAATCAAGGCAATTGCGCCAAGATGTCGATTGGAGAATAATTAACTTTCTACTTTAGAAATTTATTGGAACAATTATGTGATATGTGTGACATAAATAAACAATGGAATAAAGTACATTATGTTCGACGAAGAAATTATTAAGTGAGCCATTAATTAATATTAATTGTTAATGGTTGTTATAGTATATTGATTACTTGATAATGGTAATTAATTAATACTATGTGATTATTATTGTTAGCAATATGTCTATAAATATAATAAGAATTATATAGATAATTAATGGTTATGGAGATCCATTAATACATTAATCGGGGAAAGAATAGATTAATTAATATTGGTGGTAATTAATCAAGAAGTGGATAATTTATTTATTTGACCTAAAACAAATAAGTAAGTTATTAATATAATAATATTAGATTGATCATTATGTGCATATGAGCAATAATTAAAATATAAAATATAACTACATTATATAGAGTAGTGTGACATTTATGTGACTATATATTAAGTCTTATGAAACTATATTGTATGAAGTAATGTGATTAAGCATATTGGAACTATATGTTATAAATACATTATGAAATATATATGTGATAATGTGTAAGTAGGTATACATTAAAATAAAATGTACATGGATTATATGTATGTTGCATAACTTCTACTACCTTGAAATGTTAAATCATATTGTGACATTAAGTTATAATGTATGGTTGATATGTGTATACAATATAGCATAAAAATAAGAGTTGTGTATAAGTATATGGTCTAATGTTGCAAGAATGCTGAGTATTTGGAAATTGTCCCAAAACTAGTGTCCCATTTGCTCTCATTTCTCATTCACGTGTAAAATAAAAAGGCTAAGGCATATTGTCTCTTCCTTCTTCCAAGCCTTCCTAGATGATGATTATGGAGGGAGTGGGCATAATGATGCAAATCAAAAACCATTTACCAACTCCTTGTTAACCTTCATGCAATCCTTCAATCCATGGGTTTGATTCAATGGGAAATTGCAAAATCCAATCTCATACTTTGACAAATCTCAGCAATAGAATTTGGAGCAAGTTCATTCATATTGCAGAGGTATAACCCCATTCCTTGCTTTCCATTTTCAGTTTTTGTCAAATGAATTTGAGTTTTGAATTAAAATTTCTTGATTATATGGAATTGGATGATAATGAGGTTGGGTAATGGTTATATAGTCGTTATATGGCCATATAGGTATGTTTAAATTGATATATGATTGATTGGAAATGAATTCATGAATAAATTCTATGGTTGTGCTAGTTTTCCTTGAAGGCATTATTATTCTTCGACTTCGAACCGATACTACAAGCATGCCTATTATTATCGATCGAGGCGCAATTATACTACCTTAGGACTCTGAGTTCAGTTTTGATTTCTGTTTTACAATATGCTAAGTGTTGGTATAATACTATGACTTAAACTAGCATGCAAGCATGTGTAAGTGGTATATATAAGTATATTAACCTAAGGTGAGCATGTTTAGACTAGCATACATGATTAACGAATGTGTATAGTTTAAAATGGATTTAGGACTTTTAGAAAGGAACTTGACATGTATGTATACTGACTTTGCAAGCATGTTGGTATGATTTAGAAATGCATGAATAACCCATTAACTATGTTTATATGATTCGTAAGAGAGCATGAACATGTCGAACGTATTAGTAAGCTTTACAAATGAAAATACGACTTTTGAAGTGAATGTTAACACACTACTTTGAAAGATAGAATCTGACATTTATAAACATGTTGGTGATACTCTTAGACTCACTCGTGTATTATAAATATGTACCTACCACACTTGTGTATCATATTTCAAGTAAAGCATAAACGAAGCATATTTTCAACTAAAGCGGTGCTAATTTCACATATGTGTTATGAATATTCACAAGCATGCCTAATATGAGTTTTATACCTACCTTGTATGTTTAGAGAGCAAGCATGATAGACTTTGTGGTTTTATGACCTTGAATGGCCTTAACTTGTTGAAATGTTTAATTTAGAATTGTATTATAGAAAGGGGAACCTACATTGAATTGAGAAGAATGAAAAGACCTTTAACATGATAAAATATATTATGTATGATTATTGTGTTCAAGCTAGACAGAAACCACAAGGAAGCAATGAAGTCTAGGCTTAGCTGGAGGATCCAATGCAATTGCTTCGGTCCTAAACTTAGCCATGGCGTAGCTACGCCTTATTCAAAATCGAACTTAATTAGTTTTGAAATCTGATCTTTGGACATCTAACTTGTATAATACCAATATTGCTAGAAGTGGTTTAAAACCTACTGATACATGTATATATGTGAAGATTAAGTAATGTCATGGTGTTTGTCTTGAAAAAGGGAAGTCCATGGGTAAAAAGGACTTAACCTTGAGCATTCTTAATTTACTTATGAAATAACTAGGTATTTGATTCATGATGAATCTATAAGCTGATTTTGTACCATATGTGCATACTTGAATCATGTCAAGCTTGATTAAAGACGGTGTTAGCTAATGAACATTCTGTACATATAATACGCTATAAATAGGATTCGAAAGTGTTGATTTCTTAACGTGGATAAATTACGCTTAAGGCAAGTATCTGAACTATCCTTTACATTGTGCAAGTATCCTAACTCTTGCATTACTTTATTCAACAGATATCGTAAGCTTATCTCTTTGAATGCAAGTTATCCTACTTATTTGTTCAATTGAGCTAGTATGTTTAAAACTCTTGTGAAAACTATTATTCATGTTGAACTTGGTATTGTTCTTGAATATTGTGAAAAGGTCTATGTCATTGATTCGGCTAGACTATATGCAAGTTTATAAAACTGTCCAAACCAATTGATTGGTGTGGAAATCTTGAAAACTGAGTTGAACAACCCTTATGGTAAGGGGAATGTATGTTGTTGGAAACCCCAACACATGAGTAGTTTATTACTGTGGTGTTATGCATAACATGGAGTATTGTAGATTGATCATCTATAGTACTTAATTTTTGGGTTATCAGTTTAATATTGGTAATTCTAGTAGATGTTCTGTAGTCCTTAGTGATTGCTCAGTATAATTTGTTTTATCCTGTTGGATATGTTGATAGCCTTTGAATTCATATATATTGTTGATCTATATTGAACTATCCTTTCATATTCCAAAGATTGGATTCGAGAATTGTTGATACTCATTGTTCATGATATTATTCTAATACCCTGAACTATCTTGGAGACTATATTGTGATATTTCAACCTTGTGATATTATATTCTTCACCCTTGTTGTATATTACTTGTTGGGAAATTTGTGCTCATCATTGCTTATTTAAAACCTTTCAGTTAAGGCGGAACAAGGAAGTATCTCTGGGAAAGACAAGGGAAAGGGCAAGGCTACCGACTAGCTTGTCCCTTTATGTTTAAGACTATTATGTTGTATTAAGACTATTTTCAGACTATGCTTAAAATTAAGTAGGATTATGTAATAAGTGTCATCAGGGGGAGTGCTGGAAAGGAAAGAACACGTGCTATAATTGCGGCCAAGAGGGGCACATATCGCCAAATTACCCGAAACCAAAGAAGATCAGGGGATGTTTTGCTTGTGGATCAACACAACACCAGATAAAATAATTGCCCGAAGAAAGGAAGTGGTGGAACTGACGGAGGCCAGGGAGGAGGAAGCAAGTTAATGATTGGTGGACCCACACAACCCAACCGATCAACCGCCAGAACCTTTAACATGACCTTCTAGGACGCAGTAGATGCGAAGGACGTGGTGTCAGGTATAATCCCAATCAATAATATAAATGCTTATGTATTACTTGATTCGGGTGCCACCTGTTCTTTATATCTGAAGAATTTGCTAGTAAACTTAGTACACCCCGAGAACGTTTAGAAGATCCTTTGAACGTAGAAGTTGCGAATAAGGAAATAATCCCTGTAGAATACGTTTATCGAAATTTTCACGCAAACATTTGAGAACATGATCTGAGCATAGACTTGATTCCTATCAGATTAGAAGAATTTGACGTAATACTGGGGATGGATTGGTTGTATAAACATGCATCAGTAATTGACTATCAGAACAAGTGTGTGAACCTTCAGACTCCGAGTAAGTCTAAGGTAGTTCTTTATGGTAGCTCATCGCTTAAGAAATCGTGTTATGTTACGATGATGCAGGCCAAGAAATTGTTAATGAAAGGATGCGTAGGTTATTTAGCTTACATCATAGATACTCGGAAAAAGGGAGTATAAATTAAGGATATGTCTGTAGTGAATGAATTTCAAGATGTGTTTCTCCACGATTTTCCTGGTCTTCCGCTAGGCAGAGAAATCGAATTCGTAATAGACTTAGCACCGGGAACGACACCGATTTCAAAAGTTCCATATCGTATGGCGCTAGTAGAAATGTAAGAATTGATGATACAACTTCAAGAGTTATTAGATAAGGGGTACATTCGACCGAATGTGTCTCCTTGGGGAGCACTAGTGTTATTCATTAAGAAAAAGGATGGATCAATGAGGCTTTGTATCGATTATCGAGAATTGAATAGAGTAACGATCAAAAATAGATATCCGCTACCGAGGATAGATGACTTATTTGATCAACTGAAGGGAGCAAAATGTTTCTCAAAGATCGATCTACGGACGGGATATCACCAACTGAAAGTGCGGGATGAGGACATACCAAAGACTACTTTTCGAACCCGTTATGGACATTACGAGTTTTTGGTAATGTCATTCGATTTAACTAATGCTCTGGCAGCATTTATGGACTTGATGAACCACGTCTTCAAACCATTCGTAGATAAATTCGTAGTAGTTTTCATCGACGACATTTTGATATACTCGAAGACAGAGGAAGAACACGCCGAACATCTGAAGATTGTTTTGGAGGCACTACAAAAGGAGAAGATGTATGCAAAATTTTCAAAGTGCGAATTTTGGATGAAGAAGGTTCAATTCTTTGGTCACGTGTTGGATGAGAATGGAATCTCAGTAGACCCAGTAAAAGTAGAAGCGGTAAGTAATTGGGAACAACCGAGAACACCGACGGAGGTGAGAAGTTTCTTAGGGTTAGTTGGGTATTATCGAAGATTCATCCAATATTTTTCTAAGATAGCAACCCCGTTGACTAATCTGACGAGGAAAAAAGTGAAATTTATATGGACCGACAAATGCGAAGAAAGTTTTCAAGAGTTGAAGAAGAGACTGAGTGAAGCGCCTGTGTTATCATTACCAGATGATGAGGGAAATTTTTTGGTATATAGTGACGCATCGCACAAGGGACTTGGTTGTGTGCGTATACAACATGACAAAGTCATTACGTATGCATCACGACAGTTGAAGGATTATGAAAAATGATTCCCTTGCCCATACAAAGATTTGTACAACTCAGCTGTAAGACCTCAACTTTTATGAATAAAGATGAATTTTCTATAAATATCATTTTTGAATATTATGGAATGAATTTCATATAATGTTATAGTTATGGGTAATATTTATAAATTTTGCAAAAGTACGCAAGTTGTTATATAATATTCGATTGGTGGGGAATATTCAGATAATCTACACACAATCATTAGTGGACCCCACAATGTAATTATTGTTTGATTGAGAAAACGACAAAAATACTTTATGAAAAAATAACGGCGGAAGTTTTATCGTTAATCTGTTGAAACACCGGTGTTAAAAATACAAGAATACGCTGGCGTGGTTGCATAGTAGCAAACGGTATTGATTATTGATGCTTACATGAGAAGTCACTCAGTTTTGTTCAATTATTGCTATAGTAATTGTTGCATAGTATCTCAAGTTATTTGATTCAATTATTGTCAATATTTTATATATTATTAAATCAATAATTGAGATGACAAAGTTATTAATATTATTATTTACAATATTAACGATGTCTAGAAGTTCTGTCAAGGAGAGGTTTGGTCACCTAATTGTGAGCCAATGGGGAGAAATCCTTATTGGAAAGCCCACTCTTTCCTGGGAACGACCTGGTCGATTAATATTGTGAATTATAATAATGATGATGAATTTTGTTTTATTAGTATTATTAATGTAATAAAACAGAAAAGCTTTTTATATAAAACAGAATACTTTTATAAAGTTTTAAATCATAGAAGATAGTAGATTTTATTCTCTACTTGACTCTTCTAATGGATTGCTTGTTCCACTGCAGTTAAACTTGATGTTTGTTATATTTTATCAGTTTAACACTGTTGAAGGCTAATGATAATTTATTCTGCATTTTCTTAGTCATAATATTTCTTACTGGGCTAGTTGAGCTCACCCTTTTGCTTTCATTGTTCTCTTCAGGAAATGAGAACGTAGCGGGGAGTAGTCGGGGAAAGGAGTGACGGTTCAGATGATAGCATTAGTAGTCCTCATTATTCTATAAAATAGTGTGAAAATAAATGTATTGATGACTTATTTTGAGTTTGAATACTATTTAGAAGACAATGTTGTATTAAAACTCACAACTTATGTTTTGTCGTATTTTACACGACAATTGTATAATTAAGTTTTTATTTGTATTTAGTACCATGTATTTGACGACTCAGAATAGGTGATGTACACCTATTTTGGGGGCGTCACAGTTGGTATCAAAGCTTAGGGATATGATCCCTGGCTGAGATGTGAGACAAGAACTAGGAGGGGAGAGACGGGGAATTCCTTCACTAGTATGACCTACCTAAGTTTATTTGGTATTTAATTGATCGGTCAGAGTATAGGGATAATATGTGATATGCTAACTAACCCTTGTTTTGTAGCAGTATCTGAAAATGACATCCGAGAATGTTGAGAATAGCAATGGAGCATAGGAGACCGTTGAGTCTCCACATATCAATAATCAAGAGAATGTGCATTAGGAAGGTGACAATCTTCATACAAACAACAACATTGACCAAATGATGAATGATGGAATATTCAGAGGTTTTATGCAATTCATGCAACATCAGGCGAGAGTGGCTCCTGTCCAAAATGTAGGTGGAAACACTGGAAACTCTTGGACGGTCACCACTAAACAGTTCAAGGAGCTGGGACCACCTGAGTTTATTGGAGAGCCAAAACCACTTAAGGTGGAGACGTGGATAAAGCAGATCACCAAGATATTTGATGTCTTGGGATGCTCCGAGGAGCAAAAGATTCCCTTTGCCACCTTTATGTTGCTAGGAGAGGCAGATTACTGGTGGAAATCGGTAAAGCGTACTCAACCTGCCGCACTGAAGATGTCTTGGGAGAAGTTCCAAGAACTATTCAACGACAAGTACTTTCTCGAAAGTATTCATCACATGAAAGAGGTAGAGTTCATCAAGTTGGAGCAGAACAATATTACCGTGTCGCAGTACGAAGCAAAGTTTGCCGAGTTATCCCGGTTTGCGTCTCACTTGATTGATAATGAGGAAAGAATGACGCGGGTGTTTCTAAGAGGTTTGAAACCCGAGATACGTCAATATCTAATCTCTCATAAACTGTGTTTGTATTCAGATGTTATAAATAGGGCTCAGTTATTGGAGCGCGATAACGAGTCAACTCAACCAAGAGAAAGCAGCCGACAAAATGATAATACCAGTGGTAGCAGTCATCGAAGCGGTGACAACAAAAACGTGGAGGAATCAATCAACATGCCGTAAATGGTAACCACTTCGGTGGTAATCATGGCCAAGAAAATAAGAATGGACATTTCAAGAAGAGGAGATTCAACAATGATGGAAAGACGTCAGCATCAGCACCCGTGGTTAAGGAAGGAGAACGACCACCTATCATATGTTTCAAATGCGGAGGGGAGGGACATATCAGTCCAAACTGCGCGATGTCATCCAAAGCGTGTTATAATTGTGGAAGAGAAGGTCACCTAGCCCAATTTTGTCGCACACCGAAGACAAGTCCAGTTGGAACGGTGATACAAAATACCGTCCCAGACAAGTCAAAACCAGTAGTTCAAGGGAGAGCTTTTGTTGTGACCTCCCAGAAAGCAAGGAACCCGAATGAGGTCATCACGGGTAAGATTATCATAAACTCTAGCGAAGTCTATACCTTATTTGATACCGGCTCAACCCATTCTTTTATTTCTCCTACTTGCGCTTAACGATTAAATTTGACTCCGGAGAAATTAGACTTTGCCTTATCTGTGGAACCTCCGTTGGGAGAAACCTTCATTACATCCACTGTTTATAAGTCTTGTTTGGTTCAAATCGGTACCTTCACATTACCTGTCGATCTTATTTCATTAAAAATACTTGAATTTGATGTGATTCTAGGGATTGATTGGTTAACTACTCATTATGCAAAAATTGATTGTTTTCGTAAGGTTGTTAGCTTTCATATTCCTAACCAACCTATTATGCGAATTAAAGCAACCAAACAATTAATATCAATCACTGTCATCTCAAGCCATAAAGCTATTCGTTTATTGAAAAATGGATGTCAAGCTTTCTTAGCTCATGTCACAGATTTAAACAAAAATACGTCAGATTTGAATGATATTTCTATTGTTAATAAATTTAATGACGTATTCCCTGAAGAACTTCCTGGCCTAACCCCAGAGCGTGAAATTGAATTTTGTATCGACCTAGAACCCGGTACAAAACCCATTTCCAAAGCTGTGACGCCCCCAAAATAGGTATACATCACCCATCTTGAGTCACCAAATACATGGTACAGAATTCAAATACAATCTTAAATATACAACATGAGCTGTGAGTTTTAATACAAACATTGTCTTCTAGACAACATTAAAACTCAAAATAAGTCCTCAATATATTTATTAACACACTATTTCACAGAATAGTGAGGACTACTAATGCTATCATCTAGACCGTCACTCCGTTCCCCGACTAGTCCCTTCTACATTCTCATTTCCTGAAGAGAATAGTGAAAGAAAGGGTGAGCTCAACTAGCCCAGTAAGAAATATTATGACTAAGATAACGCAGAATAAATTATCGTTAGCCTTCAACAGTGTTAAACTGATACAATATAACAATCATTAAGTTTAACTGCAGCGGAACAAGCAATCCATTAGAAGAGTCAAGTAGAGAATAAAATCTACCATCTTCTATGATTTAAAAAGTTTTTCATCACTTTTATCGCTGAGACTCAGCTTAATAAATAAACCACATCATCCCTGCACTACGGCCAATGATATTCATTAGTATCACGACCACAAATTATCCATCCACTACGGGCCAAGGATATTCGTGTATTCATTAATGGTCATGATCATGCCAACAACTGTCCATCAATGCACTACGACCAATGAGGACTTTTACCACATCATTTGTAACATTACGGTCATGATTATACCGAATAATCCCTGGTCATAATCATACCAAGTCCATCTATGCACTACAGGCCACAGATGACTTTCAACATATTATAAACATGAGGATGATGACAATGATATAAGAGTTCAATTAAACAAGTTCAAGAATTAATTTATCCAGGAACCAATAACGTCCAAATTGTCAACATGATACTGCTTTGTAGAGTTAAATTCAAGAATGCTCAGAAGAATATTTTAATGAAAAGACACTGGATGAAGCACAATTATCAAGGATATTCCACTAATTTCATGGAGTATAAAAGCCAAAACTTTGACCAACTGAGTATAATAAAGAATGGAATAACAAAAGAATTCACCAGGCATGCGATAGATCGCATGCATACGTGTTATTCCAATGAATAAATAAATAATGGAACCAGGTCATACGTAAACGCACAGACATGATATTCCAACAGAATAATAAATAATGGAACCAGGTCATGCGTAAATGAACAGACATGATGTTCCAACAGAATAATAAAGAATGGAATAACAGAAGAATTTCACCATGTATGCGGTACTTTGCATAGACAGGTTATTCCAATAGAATACTAAATAATGGAACCAGGTCATGCCAAATTAGCACCGACAGAATGTTCAAACAGAATAATAAAGAATGGAATAACAACAGAAATCACTATGCATGCGGTACTTGCGATGACAAAGTTATTCCAACGGAATACTAAATAACGGAACCAGTCAAAGCGTAATACGCACCGACAAAGATATTCCAATGTAATAATAAATAATCGGAACCGAATCCCAAAGTAAAAAAGCGTAGACGGGATATTCCAACGTAATAATAAAGATTTTAATAAGGTCAGGTAAAAACGCATGCATGTGATATTCAATGTAATAATAAAGATTTTAATCAGTCCGTAGAAAACGCATGCATGTGATGTTCCAACGTAATAATAAAGAATGGAATAATGTAAGAATTTCACCAAGTATAGGGTATCCAGCGATATCTGAGTTATTCCAATGAATAATAAATAATGGAATAACATAAGTTATCTTCATGAATACAAAAGAAATAATATCCCTTACGAGTACAACAAATAATGTCCCTTACCTTAAGAAGAAGAAAATCTTGGATATATGAGTAGTGAAGTAGCGAATACTTTTCTTCTTTCTCTCTATAGTTTATCTCCACTAGAGTTTCAAAGTGAATTAAGTAAGAAATAATGAAGGAATGAACTTCTATTTATAGAAAAATGGATCGCATAAGTAACTAACTCATGAATCGGTCCGTATTGATTTACTTTAATCTGACGGTCCATATTTAAAGCAAAATCTTTTAAATAAAATATAATATATTCTATTTATAATCTAATAAAACAAATAACTTTATAAAAGATTTTACTATGCAAACACTATACAGGCACTATGCAAACACTATGCATAATAAAATATAATATATTCTAATTATTGTCTAATAAAACTGATAACTTTATAAAAGTATTCTGTTTTATATAATTTTTTTTACTATTAGCCTAATAAAATGAATAACTTTATAAAAGTATTCTGTTTTATATAAAAAAACTTATGTTTTATTACATTAATAATACCAATAAAACAAAACTGAGTGACTTATCACATAAGCATCAATAATCAATACCGTGTGCTACTATGCAACCACGCGTATTACTGTACTTTTACTACCGAGTAGTTCAACAGTATTAATGGTAAAACTTCCTCCGTTATTTTCAATAAAATATTTTTATCATTTTCTCAATCTGATAATAATTCTGTTGTGGGGTCCACCAATGATTGTGTCGTCGTACGGATATTCCCCGACAAAAAGAATATTCCCTGACCAATCGAATATTATACAACAACTTGCATACTTTTCAAAATTTATAAATACTACCCACAACTATAACATTATATCATATCCACACCATAATATTCAAAAAATTATTTCGAGAAAATTAAATATTTATTCATAAAGTCTGGGGTCTCACAATCTCTCCTCCTTATGGAATTTTACCCTCGAAATTTACGTACGTACCTGATATGCCGAAGAGGTGAGGATACCTTGACTTCATTTCAGATTCTAATTCTTGAGGTATATCCTTTGAGCGTCGAATATGATCCTTCTTATCTAAGATGTTAACACGTATCTCCTCATATGTTAAATCTTCTGCTATCTCGTCCGGTTCTAAATTAATAATGTGGTTCGGGTCGTCCACATATTTACGTAACATCGATACGTAAAAAAAAACATTCTGAACACGCAACATACTTGGCGGTAAAATGAGTCTATAAGCCACAGTTCCTACTTCATCGAGGATTTCAAATGGGCCAATTAAATCGAGGGTTGAGATTTTTTCTCTTCATCGATTCTTGCTTCTAGAACAATGCCCTCTTGAACCTTCTTCTTCACATTCATCAGACCTGAGTATGTAGATTGAGCGGCTTTAACTTTATCGATTAAAGTCGATTCTAATCGTATATTCGTTATCTTCACGTGGGTCCCTAGAGTCTTTAACTCTATCTTCATCATTTGTAAGTTATACGAAATGGGTCTTTGTGTTAATAACATCGCACTCGCATACGATCTTCTACTCAATACGTCAGCTACCACGTTCGCTTTTCCTACGATTGTATTGAATGGTACGATCGTAATCTTCAATAGCTCGAGTCAACGTCTTTGGCGCATTATACGTTCATTTTGGTTGAAGAAATATTTGAGGGTTTAAGAAATGGGTTTTGTACTGGGGTCAATACAAAATTCGATTTCACGCTCTAGGGTAGGCTAAGAAGTCTTCAAGAATACGTCAGGAAATTATTAATAATAGAAATATCATTCAAAAATGTGACCCTCATCCAAGACTTGGATAGTACGTCACATTGATACCTATCAACTTGCCATCGTCATTCATGACATCGCCTACAGAAAGTCTGGCTTCGGTGCATTCCACATAAGAAAGTCAACAACGAAAGAACCGAGGCTCTTTACTTATGGCTTGATATGACAATGATTGACTTTAGTGGTTTGGTTGCTTGAATTCGCATAACAGGTTGGTTAGGAATATGAAAGCTAACAACCTTACGAAAAGCATGATGAGTAGTTAACCAATCGATTCCTAAAATTGCATCAAAGGCAAGTATTTTCAAAGAGACAAGATCGACATGTAACGTGAAAGTGTTGATTTGAACAAGATTTATAAATAGTGGAGGTAACGAAGGTTTCTCTCAACTGAGTTTAAACAGATATATCAAAGTCTAACTTCTCCGGAGTTAACTTCAAACATTGAACACAACTAGGTGAAATAAAAGAGTAAGTAGAACCGGTATCTAACACGGTATAGACTTCACAAGAGTTTATGACTAATATACCCGTGATACTTTTTTTCAGGTTCCTTGTCACGGAAAAAAAACGCTCTCTCTTAAACTACCGGTTTTAGCTTGTCTGGGACATCCTTTGGCATCACTATCCCAGCTGGACTTGACTTCACCATACGACAAAATCGAGCTAGGTGACCTTCTCTTCCATAATTAAAACACATTTTGGATTGCTGCGTACAGTTTGGACGGATGTGTCCCTCCTGTCCGCATTTGAAACATACGACCGGTGGTCATTCTTCTTCCTTTGAAACGGGTGTTGGTGCCGACGTCTTCACGTCATTGTTGAATCTTCTCTTCTTAAAATGTCCATTCTTATTGTTTTAAGCATGATTACCACCGAAATGGTTACCATTTCTGGCATGTTGATTCCCTCCATGCTTATTGTCACCGCTTTGATGACTTTTATCACCGGTATTATCATTTTGCCGGCTGCTCTCTTTTGGTTGCGTTGACTCGTTATCGCGCTCCACTAATTGAGCCCTATATACAATATCTGAATATAAACACAGTTTTTGAGAAATAAGATATTGACGTATCTCCGGCTTCAAACCTCTTAAAAACATCCGCGTCATTCTATCTTCATTATCAACCAAGTGGGACGCAAATCGGGACAACTCAGAAAACTTGGCTTTGTATGACGACACGGTCATGTTGTTTTGCTCCAACTTGATAAATTCCACCTCCTTCATGTGACGAATGCTTTCGGGAAAGTATTTATCATTGAACAGCTCTTGGAACTTCTCCCAAGACATCTTAAGTACATCAGACTGGGTACGTTTTACAGATTCCCACCAGTGATCTGCCTCTTCACGCAACATAAAGGTGGCAAAGGGAACCTTTTGCTCCTCGGAGCATCCCAAGACATCAAATATCTTGGTGATCTGCTTTAACCACGTCTCTGCCGTAAGTGGTTCTGGCTTTCCCAAAAACTCCGGTGGTCCCAGCTCCTTGAATTTCTTAGCGGTGACCAACCGTGGTAGGTTATTGTTTTGTTTCCTCTGCATTATGAACAGGAGCCGCCACTACGATGTTGCATGAATTCTAAAAAGCTCCTAAACGTACAGTCGTTCGTCAATTGATCAGTGTTGTTATTTACAGGAGGATTATCGCCATCCTGTTGCACATTGTCTTGATTATTGATTTGTGGAGAATCAACAGTCTCTTGTGCTCCATTGCTATTCTCAACATTCTCGGATGTCATTTTCAGATACTGCCACAAAACAAAGGTTAATTGACATGTAACATATTATCCCTATATTACGTTCCACCCAATTGAATACCAAATAAACTTAGATAGGTCATACTAGCGAAGGAATTCCCCGCTCTCCCCTCCTAGTTCTATTCTCAAATCTCTAGCAGGATCATATCCTAAGCTTTGATACCAACCTGTGGCGCCCCAAAATAGGTATACATCACCCATCTTGAGTCGCCAAATACATGGTACGTAATTCAAATACAATCTTAAATATACAACATGAGTATGTGTGAGTTTTAATACAAACATTGTCTTCTAGACAGCATTAAAACTCAAAATAAGTCCTCCATACATTTATTAACACATTATTTTACAAAATAGTGAGGACTACTAATGCTATCCTCTGGACCGTCACTGCTCCTCCCGATTAGTCCTCCTACGCTCTCATTTCACAAGAGAACAAAGAAAGAAAGGGTGAGCTCAACTAGCCCAGTAAGAAATATTATGACTAAGATAACGCATAATAAATTATCGTTAGCCTTCAACAATGTTAAACTGATATAATATAAAAATCATTAAGTTTAACTGCAGCGGAACAAGCAATCCATTAGAAGAGTCAAGTAGAGAATGAAATCTACCATCTTCTATGATTTAAAAGGTTTTTCATCACTTTTATCGTTGAGACTCAGCTTAATAAATAAACCACATCATCCCTGCACTACGGCCAATGATATTCATTAGTATCACGACCACAAATTATCGATGCACTACAGGCCAAGGATATTCGTGTATTCATCAATGGTCATGATCATGCCAACAACTATCCATCAATGCACTACGGCCAATGAGGACTTTTACCACATCATTTGTAACATTACGGTCATGATTATACTGAATAATCCCTGGTCATAATCATACCAAGTCCATCTATGCACTACAGGCCACAGATGACTTTCAACATATTATAAACATGAGGATGATGACAATGATATAAGAATTCAATTAAACAAGTTCAAGAATTAATTTATCCAGGAACCAATAACGTCCAAATTGTCAACACGATACTGCTTTGTAGAGTAAAATTCAAGAATGCTCAAAAGAATATTTCCATGAAAAGATACTGGATGAAGCGCAATTATCAAGGATTTTCCACTAATTTCATGGAGTATAAAAGCCAAAACTTTGACCAACTGAGTATAATAAAGAATGGAATAACAAAAGAATTCACCAAGTATGCGATAGACCGCACAGACAGGTTATTCCAATAGAATAATAAATAATGGAACCAGGTCATGCGTAAACGCACAAACAGGATATTCCAACAGAATAATAAATAATGGAACCAGGTCATGCGTAAATGCACAGACAGGATGTTACAACAAAATAATAAAGAATGGAATAACAGAAGAATTTCACCATGTATGCGGTACTTCGCATAGACAAGTTATTCCAATAGAATACTAAATAACGGAACCAGGTCATGCGAAATTCGCACCGACAGGATGTTCCAACAGAATAATAAAGAATGGAATAACAACGAAATCACCATACATGCGGTACTTGCGCATGTATGCAGTTATTCAACGAAATACTAAATAACGGAACGGTGTCAAAGTAATACGTTAATGCCGACAAGATATTCCAATGAATAATAAATAACGGAACCGAGTCCAGCGTAAAATGCACGCAGACGTGATATTCCAACAGAATAATAAAGATTTTAATCGGTCCCAAGGCGTAAAAGCATGTGAGCAGGATATTCCAATGAATAATAAAGAATGGAATAACGAAGAATTTCACCAAGTATATGGTAGCACATGATATCTGAGTTATTCAAATGAATAATAAATAATGGAATAACATAAGTTCTCTTCATGAATACAAAAGAAATAATACCCCTTACGAGTACAACAAATAATATCCCTTACCTTAAGAAGAAGAGTACTGGATATATGAGTAGTGAAGTAGCAGAATACTTTTCTTCTTTCTCTTTATAGTTTATCTCTCTGGAGTTTGAGTGAATTTGTAAGAAATAATGAAGGAACGAGCTTCTATTTATAGAAAAATGGACTGCATAGTAACTAACTCATGAACGATCCAGATTGATTTACTTTAATCTGACGGTCCATATTTAAAGCAAAATCTTTTAAATAAAATATAATATATTCTATTTATAATCTAATAAAACAAATAACTTTATAAAAGATTTTACTATGCAAATACTATGCGAGCACTTATCACGCAGCACTATGCAAACACTATGCATAATAAAATATAATATATTCTAATTATTGTCTAATAAAATGTATAACTTTATAAAAGTATTACATTTTATATAAAAAGATTTTACTATTAGCCTAATAAAACGAATAACTTTATAAAAGTATTCTGCTTTATATAAAAACTTATGTTTTATTACATTAATAATACCAATAAAACAAAACCGGTGACTTATCACATAAGCATCAATAATCAATACCGTGTGTACTACTTATGCAACCACGCGTATTCATCGTATCTTTACTACCGAAAGTAGTTCAACAAGATTAATGGTAAAACTTCCGCCGTTATTTTTAATAAAAAATATTTTTGTCGTTTTCTCGATCCGAATGATAATTACATTATGGGTCCCACCAATGATTGTGTCGTCCGCATTTGGATATTCCCCGATAAAAAGAATATTCCCCGACCAATTGAATATTATACAACAACTTGCATAATTTTCAAAATATATAAATACTACCCACAACTATAACATTATATCATATCCACACCATAATATTCAAAAAATTATTTCGAAAAAATTAAATATTTATTCATAAAGTCCGGGGTCTCATAAAAGCCCCATAACGAATGGCTCCTATTAAACTTCAGGAGTTAAAGACCCAATTGCAGGAATTGTTAGATTTTGGTTTCATTCATCCTAGTACGTCTCCTTGGGGTGCTCCTGTTCTATTCGTGAAGAAGAAAGATGGGAGTATGCGACTTTGTATTGACTACCGGGAATTGAACCATGTCACCATCAAGAATAGGTATCCATTACCTCACATTGATGACCTGTTTGATCAGTTGCAAGGAACAAAATTCTTTTTGAAGATTGATCTTAGCTTACGGATATCATCAATTTGAAGGTTAAAACCGAGGATATTCCAAAGATCGCATTCGTAACTCGATGACGCACACTATGAATTTTTAGTCATGTCTTTTGGATTGACTAATGCTCCTACTGCCTTCATGGATATGATGAACCGAGTATTTAAGGAATATTTGGATCACTTTGTGGTCGTCTTTATTGATGACATCCTCATATATTCTAAAAGAAGTGAAGATCATGAGCAACACTTGAGGCTGATACTCCAAAAGCTTAGTGAAAACAAGCTTTATGCCAAGTTGAAGAAATGTGAGTTCTGGCTTGAAGAAGTAGCATTCCTTCGGCACGTAGTTCAAGTCATGGAATATCTATTTACCCGACAAAGATTGAAGCTATTCAAAGCTGGGAGCAACCTAAATCAGTGACCGAAGTACGTAGCTTTCTCGGATTAGCTGGTTATTATCGGAGATTCGTGGAAGGGTTTTCTCGAATCACTACTCCATTAACTCAGCTAACTCGAAAAGATATAAAATTTGATTGGAGCATGAAATGTGAGAAGAGTTTTCAAGAACTCAAGAGGAGACTCATTTCAGCACCTATTCTGACAATACCATCTGGCTCGGAGGGATTTGTCATCTACAGTGATGCATCGGGCAAAGGGTTAGGATGTGTTCTCATGCAACATGAGAAAGTCATAGCCTATGCCTCTCGACAACTCAAAGAATATGAGAGGAGTTATCTTACTCATGATCTAGAGTTGGCAGCTGTTGTCTTCGCACTTAAAATTTGGACGCATTACTTGTATGGGGAGAAAGTGGAGATCTTTACGGATCATAAAAGTCTCAAATATTTCTTCACTCAAAAGGAACTCAACATGCGACAACGACGTTGGCTTGAACTATTGAAAGATTATGATCATACCATCCAATACCATCCTGAAAAAGCGAGCGTGGTAGTTGACGCATTGAGTAAAAGATCATATGCGGGTACACGTGCGATATTGACAACGTAAAGGCCCATTTTGTGTGACTTGCAAAGGATGGAGATAGAGTTAAATACTTCGGGGACCCATGTGATGATGGAAAATATACTAGTAGAACCGACTTTAATCGATAAAGTTAAAGCTGCTCAAAATACAGACCTGGAGCTGATGCATATGAGGAAGAAAGTGCAAGAAGGTGCTATTTCGGAAGAAAGAATCGATGAAGAAGGAATACTTCGAATCAACTCCAGAATTTGTGCTCCTAACGACCCTGATTTAAAGTATAAAATCATGATGGAGGCGCACAACACACCGTTTGTAATCCATCGTGGGAGTACCAAAATGTATCGTGATCTTCGTCATAAATTTTGGTGGAGCAATATGAAGAGAGAGATAGCGCTGTTTATCTCAAGGTGTCTAACTTGTCAACGAGTTAAGGCGGAGCATCAAGTACCAAAAGGTCCATTACAACCATTTGAAATTCTAGAATAGAAGTGGGAGCATATTACCATGGATTTTGTTACCGGTCTTCCTAAGGTTTCTCAAGGCATAGATGCGATTTGGGTCATTGTTGATAGATTAACCAAGTCTGATCATTTCTTACCGATACGAGAAACTTATACACTTGAACGTCTTGCTCATATATACATAAACGAGATTGTAAGACTGCATGGTATGCCAATATCCATAGTTTTTGATCGAGACCCAAGATTCACTTCACGATTTTGGGTTAGTTTACAAAAGCTCAAGCACGCAGTTCTGATTTAGTTTGGCATATCATCCTCGACGGACGGACAATCAGAGAGGACTATTCAAACTCTTGAAGATTTATTAAGACTCTGTGTCCTTGACTTCAAGGGAAGTTGGGACAAGTTCTTACCATTGGTGGAGTTTTCCTACAACAACATCTATCAAGCAAGTATTGGCATGGCTCCATTCGAAGCGTTGTATGGAAGAAAGTGTCGTTCTCTAGTATACTGGGATGAGGTGGGTGAAGCAACATTGTTGGAACTGGAGTTGGTATGTATGACTACGGAAAAGATTCAAAGGATCCGACAACATATAAAAACCTCACAAGATCGACAAAAGAGTTATGCCGATCTTCATCGAAAGGACATGGAATTCGATATTGGAGACCATGTGTTGTTACGTGTTGCTCCATTGAAAGGAGTTACGAGATTTGGAAAGAGAGGAAAGCTCAATCCTCAATTCATTGGCCCATTTTTAATCCTCGATCGAGTAGGAACTGTGGCCTATAGACTTGCTTTACCGCTAAGTATGTTTCATGTTCATAACGTTTTTCACATATCTATGTTATGTAAATATGTGAAAGACCCGTACCAAATTATTGAGTTAGAACCGGACGAAATAGCGGAAGATTTAACGTATGAAGAGGTTCCTGTTAAAATCTTGGATAAGAAGGAACATGTTCTACGCTCCAAGGTTATACCTCAAGTCAAAGTTTTGTAGAGGAACCACGATGTTGAGAAAATGACCTGGGAGTTAGAATCTGAAATGAAATCAAGGTATTCTTACCTCTTGACATACCGTGCATTACCCTAATTTCGAGGGCAAAATTTCATAAGAAGGGAGGTTGTAAAGACCCCAACTTTTATGAATAAAGATGAATTTTTTTATAAATATCATTTTGAATATTATGGAATGAATTTGATATAATGTTATAGTTATGAGTAATATTTATAAATTTTGCAAAAGTACGCAAGTTGTTATATAATATTCGATTGGTGGGGAATATTCGTTTTAACATGAAATATTAAATGCAATGGCACAATCATTGGTGGACCCCATGGCGGAATTATTGTCGAATTGAGAAAACGACAAAAATACTTTATAAAAATAACGGCGGAAGTTTTACGATTAATCTGTTGAAACACCCGGTGTTAAAAAATCTGATGAATCTGGCGTGGTTGTATAAGAGTAGCACACGGTATTGATTATTGATGCTCATACATGAGAAGTCACTCGGTTTTGTTCAATTATTGCTACAATGAATTCTTTGCATAGTATCTCACGTTATTTGATTCAATTATTGTCAATATTTTATATATTATTAAATCAATAATTGAGATGACAAAGTTATTAATATTATTATTTGCAATATTAACGATGTCTAGAAGTTCTGTCAAGGAGAGGTTTGGTCACCTAATTGCGCGCCAATGAGGAGAAATCCTTATTGGAAAGCCCCCTCTTTCCTGACAACGACCTTGTCGATTAATATTGTGAATTATAATAATGATGATAAATTTTATTTTATTAGTATTATTAATGTAATAAAACAAAAAAGCTTTTTATATAAAACATAATACTTTTATAAAGTTATCTGTTTTATTAGACTATAAATAGAATATATTATATTCTATTATGCATAGTGTTTTGTATAGAAAAATCTTTTATATAAAATGAATACTTTTATAAAGTTATTTGTTTTATTAGACTATAAATAGAATATATTATATTTTATTATGCGTAGTGTTGCATAGTGCTTGCATAGTGTTTTGCATAGTAAAATATTTTTATATAAAATAGAATACTTTTATAAAGTTATTTGTTTTATTAGATTTTAAATAATATATATATATATATATATATTTAGAATATATTATATTTTATTGCATAGTATCCTTTTAATTCTCCTATAAATAGGATGCTTAGTTAGAATTGAAATTACACCAGAAATTCAGAGAATTCTTCTTCTATAATCTTGAGCGTATTTCTTTAGAGTTTTCAGAAGCTTTGAGCGTAGAAAAACAGTATAAGTTTTCTTCAAGAATATCCTCGCCCTACCAGTCGGAATACTCTTCTTTTACGGTAAGGGATATTATTTGTTGTACTCACAAGGGGTATTATTCTTTAGTATTCATGAAGAGAGTTATTTTCTTTCAATACTTGTAAGGGTTGTTATTCCTTTCTTTATTATTATGTTGGTAAAACCTGTCTATTCGAAGTACCGCATACATGGTGAAATTCTTCTTTTATTCCATTCTTTATTATTACATTGGAATAACTTTTATGCATGCTTGATCTATCGTATGCACTGGTGAATTCTTTGTTATTCCATTCTTTATTATTACATTGGAACATCACGTCTGCGCGGATTACGCATGACACGGTTCCATTCTTTATTATTCATTGGAACATCCTCATCTGCATTTGGATTACGCATAACTTTGGTTCCATTCTTTATTATTACATTGGAATAATGCATCTACGTGGATTACTGCGTGGCGGTAAAAATCTATTTGCGGTTTCATAAATTCTACTATACTCAGTTGGTTAAAGTTTTGGCTTCTATACTCCATGAAATTAGTGGAATATCCTTGATATTTGCGCTTCATCCAGTATCTTTTTATGGAAATATTCTTCTGAGCATTCTTGAATTTTACTCCAAAAAGAAGTATCATGTTGACAATTTGGACGTTATTGAGTTTAGGATAAATTAACTTATAAATCTTTAAAATTTATTCTTGAACTTGTTTTATTGAATTGTCATCATCCTCATGTTTATAATATGTTGAAAGTCATCTGTGGCCTGTAGTGCATAGATGGTTCGCCAGCGACCATATCCCTAAGCTCTGATACCAAATGTGACGCCCCCAAAATAGGTATACATCACCCATCTTGGTTCGCCAGAAATAACACTAATGACAACTCCATTTATACAACTGCCGTGCAAAATACGACGACACATATACTGTGAGTTTTAATACAAATATTATAGCGTATATAATACGACAAAATTCACACTCAAATTATTACAATACCATATAAAGTACAACAACAAATATTTCAAGTCTCCAAAGGAATACGAGAAGATTTCTGTCCTTCTCATTCTAATGGAGTGCATTTTTAACGCTTCCAAAATCGAGTTCGCATCACCTTATTTAATTCACCAAATATAACTATTAAATGATGTATAAAATATGTCACACACATTTTAAATTCTCATTACAATTATTATGCCCCACCGTTTCATAATTTGATTAGGCTTGTGACTAATTCGTATCACCACTTTATACCCATTTTCTCTCTGCTAGTCCCAACTACAATTTTATTACCTGAAAAGAATTGTGAAGCAAAAGGGTGAGTACAACTAGCCCAGTAAAGAATATTATGACTAAAAATAATTAAATTATCAATAGCCTTCGTCAGTGATAAATCAGAGATTTAGAACATATGGTAGATGATAAAACTTTTCAACCATAGTTGCAGCGGAACGAGCAATCCATTAGAAGAGTCAAATAAACCTTAAAGTCTATTATCTTCTCCATATTAAAAGTCCACCAACAATGTTTTATCCTTGTAGCATCAATCAACATTTCCTGTCCACAATCATGTGAATAACTCATAATCATAATTGTGGTTCTAATTTCCTCTTCGCACCCAGGACAAAGATAATTTTCATCACATGTCTTTACCTGAAACATCAAAGAACATGGTTATACCAAATCATAATTTCTGTTCATAATCATACTAATAAATTCATCTTTGCACTACGGGCCAAAGATATTCATTAACAGTTCATCTTTGCACTACAGGCCAAAGACATACAACTGTATTTTAGAAGAATCAAGTAGAGCATGATATCTACTATCTTCTACGAATTAAAAGTTTATTATCAATATTTTATCGCTGAGACTCAGCTAAATAATAATCCACATCACCGAATTATCCATGCACTACGGCCAATGATATTCGTTAATATCACATCCATGAATTATCCATGCACTACGGGCTAAGGTTATTCATTATTATCACATCCATGAATTAATATTTCATCACTGAGACTCAGCTTAATAATTAATCCATATCGCTAATGTGAGATCCCGAAATTATGAAATGAAAGTATTCAATTTTTTTAAAATTATTATTTTATTTAGTAATTGGTTAAATTGAGAAAGGGTTAAAGTTAAGGGTGATATGTGAAAATTTTGCAAAGTATGCAAGTTGTTATAAAATGTTACGTTTGGTCGGGAAATATCCGTGCGACGGTTTTGCAATCATTAGTGGACCCCACATGGAAGTATTATAAGTAGTAAAAAAACGACATAATTATCTTTTATAAAATAACGGGGGAAAGTGTTACCGTTAAAAAAGCTGTTGAACTACCGGGTAGTAAAGGTGCGATGTCTACGCATGGGTTGCATTGTAGCACTACGGTATTTATTATTGATGCTTACGTAAGAAGTCATTCAGTTATACTCAATTATTGCTACAATAATTGCTGCATCATATCTCTCATATTATTGATTCAATTATTGCCACAGTATCATCGACATAATATGTTATATTATTAAATTAATAATTGAGACGACAAAGTTATTCATATTATTATTTGCAATATTGACAATGTCTAGAAGTTCTGTCAAGGAGAGGTTTGGTCACCTAATTGCTCGCCAATAAGGAGAAATCCTTATCAGAAAGCCCCCTCTTTCCTGGGAATGACCTGGTTATTAAATATTGTGAGTTATAATATTAATGATGAATAAGTTCGTGTTGATTAAAGATGAAATTAATAGTTCCATTGTGTTGGAATTATTAGTGTTAGTGGAAATCGACATTTATTTCGATATTAATTGATGTCTAGAAGTTATACTGACCAATCGGGTAATTAATCGGATAAATGAGCAATTAATTGCTATTAATTTACATGATTATAACTATTTGTTCACATGTGTGTACTATTGATTCACATTCTTGTACTATTAGGGGTGGTGGTGCAAGATTGATAATACTTGCATGACTAAGTTAAAAATGGAGGTATAGATGGAGGTACTATAATATAATTCATTTTTTCACATGTCTAGAACTATTGATTCACATGATTTACTATTAATTTACATTATTTACTATTAGGGGAGGTGGTGCAAGTTTGTTAATACTAGCAGGACTAAATTAAAAATGAAGAAAAAGTGGAAGGTATTATAATGTAATATTTTGAGCCCCAAAACGTGCAATTATCGAAACTATATTTTCCTATAAATAGAAGCTCATTCCTTCATTATTTTTCACCAATTCACTAAAGCTATAGAGCAATTATTATAGAGAGAAATTATAGAGAGAATAAAGAAGAGAAGTATGCTACCTCACTATTCCAATATCCAGTTTTCTTCCGAGGTAAAGGATATTATTATTATAGTAAGGGGTATTATTCTTTCGTATTAATGAAGAGAGTTATATTCTTTCAATACTCGTAATGGTTGTTATTCCATTCTTTATTATTATGTTGGAATAACTTTTGCCTATCTGATCTCATGCATACATGGTGAAATTCTTCATTATTCCATTCTTTATTATTACATTGGAATATCCCACATGCATCTGGATTCGCATGCGTGACTGGTTCCATTCTTTATTATTCTTTTGGAATATCCTGTTTGTGCGTATTACGCATGACTGGTTCCATTCTTTATTATTACATTGGAATATCACATGCATGCGGATTCGCGCGTGACTTCGGTTCCATTCTTTATTATTACATTGGAATAACATGTCTGCATGTGATCTATCGCATTCCTAGTGAATTCTGTTGTTATTCCATTCTTTATTATTCTGTTGGAATAACCTGTCTATGTGGAATACCGCATGCATGGTGAATGATCCTTTGTATTCATTCCTTATTAAATTTTGGAAATGATCTGTCTACGCGGATTACCGCACGACGGGTGAAAATCCATTTGCAGTTTCGTATATTCTATTATACTCGTATGAGATATAATTTCTTTTGTACTCGTCATGAAATATCATTTTATTTGGTATTTTATTTACGAGTTACTATTCACTCTAGTATTATTCACTCGGGTATTCGGGGCACTTTTCATGTCTGAATACTATTCATGAGTTACTATTCACATATTACTATTCACCCAAATTACTATTCACTCAAATATTATTCACTCGGGTATTTGGGGTACTTTTCATGTCGAGTTACTATTCACGAGGTACTATTTCCGAAGTACTATTCACGGGGTACTATTTACCCAAAAAATATATTTCTTTTCTGTCCAAATTATTTTTGGTACATGAATATTATTCTTGAATTTTACTCCATAAAGCAGTATCATGTTGACAATTTGGATATTTTTAAACTCTGGATAAATTTAAAGTCTTTAATATTTATCCTTGATTTTGTTTGATTAATGCTTATATCATTGTCATCATCCTCATGCTTATATTATGATGAAAGTTATCTTTGGCTTACGTGCAAAGATGGACTGTTGATTATTTATTTTACAGTTGTATATCTTTGGCTTACGTGCAAAGATGGACTGTTGATTATTGGTTTTACAGTTGTATATCTTTGTCTTATGTGCAAAGATGGACTGTTGATTATTGGTTTTACAATTGTATATCTTTGGCTTACGTGCAAAGATGAACTATTGATTGATGAATATGTTTGGCTTATGTGCAAAGATGGACTGTTGATTATTGGTTTTACAGTTGTATATCTTTGGCTTACGTGTAAAGATGGACTGTTGATTATTAGTTTTACAGTTGTATATCTTTGGCTTACGTGCAAAGATGAACTATTGATCGATGAATATCTTTGGCTTATGTGCATAGATGAACTGTTTATTGGTATGATTATAACCAGGGATCATTCGGTATAATCATGACCCGTAATGTTATAGATGATGTGGTAAAAGTCCTCATTGGTCCGTAGTGCATTGATGGACAGTTATTGGTATGATTATAACCAAAGATTATTCAGTATAATCATGACCATTGATGATTACATGAATATCCTTGGCCGTAGTGCAGGGATGATTCGATGATGTGGATTATTTATTAAGATGAGTCTCAGCGATAAAATATTGATTATACACTTTTAATTCATAGAAGATAGTAGATATCATGCTCCACTTGACTCTTCTAAAATACAGTTATATGTCTTTGCTTTGTATTGCAAAGATGAATTGTTAATGAATATCTTTGGTAGTAGTCTGAAGATGAATTTATTAGTATGATTATGAAAGGAATTGTGATTTGGTATAACCATGATTTTTGATGTTTCGGTAAAGATAGGTGATGAAAATTATCTTAAGTCACAGGTGCGAAGAGGAATTTAGAATCATAATTGTGATTACGAGTTATTCATATAATTGTGGACAGGAATTGTTGATTGATGTTACAGGGATAAAACATTATTGGTGGACTTTTAACATGGAGAAGATAATAGACCTGATGGTCTATTTGACTCTTCTAATGGATTGCTCGTTCCGCTGCAACTATGGTTGAAAAGTTTTATCATCTACCATATGTTCTAAATCTCTGATTTATTACTAATGAAGGCTATTGATGATGTAAATTATTTTTTAGTCATGATACTTTTTACTAGGCTAGTTGTGCTCACCCTTTTTGCTTTACAATTCCTTTTAGGTAATAAGAGTGTTGCCGGGTTGAGCGGGGATAAAAGGGGAATAAAATGGTGGTCTATAGCTGTTGAGGTTCTCCCTAAATAGTATGGAAATAATTTTGTTGAGAAATTTAGATAAGTGTGTCGTATTGTATACGTCATTTGATAATTAATTTTGGTGAACCGAATAGGGTGAGGTGAACCCAACTTTGGAAGAGTGTTTTTCCACTATCATACAAGATGTCTAATGACATACAACCTTGTGTTATCATAAGACAGGGTTGTGCACATCCACTTACTGAGTATATCTACGAGCACTACCTATATGATCTTGGAGTTTATTTGAAATATAATTTTCACTTGGAGACAACGGAGATAGTTATATGTCAAAAGAAGACTCACAATTGGAAAGAAGATGATAATAATCTTCTTTCTTTGGGGACTTTTGGGTCAACCAAGGATAATTCTATGGACATATGATATCTATCATAACCTAGACGCATGGCCTCCCATGTACGAAGGTTTCCTTGAGTATTTTCCAAAGATTTTAATTTCTAAAACAATTATTGACTGTACCTTTATGTAAGGTACCATTGTAAGGTCTTGTGATCAAGGCACCACGAGAGTTATATATATTTGTATTAAAACTCACGACTTATCTCATTGTCGTACTCGCATCGACGAGTTCAACGATTATTATAAACGAAGTTTATATTTGATTTTTATAGTGCGATATCTGGCGACTCAGAATGGGTGATGTATACCTATTTTGGGGGCATCACAGCTGAATTATCCATGCACTACGGCTAAGGATATTCATGAATACCACGACCACGAATTATCCATGCACTATGGGCTAAGGATATTCGTGTTTTCATCAACGATCATGATCACGCCAAAAAATAATTCATCTTTGCACCCTTGGCTGAAGAGAACTTATGGTCATGATCATACCAAAAAATGTCCATCAATGCACTACGGGCCAATGAGGACCTTTACCACTTCATTTGTAACATTACAGTCATGATTATACCGAATAATCTCTCGTCATAATCTTACCAAGTCCATCTATGCACTACAGGCCACATATAACTTTCATCATAATATAAGCATGAGGATGATGACAATGATATATGAATTCAATTAAAAGAAAACAAAGGATAAATATTGAAGACTTTAACAATTTAATTTATTTAGAATTCAATAATGTCCAGATTGTCAACATGATACTGCTTTTTGGAGTAAAATTCAAGAATAATATTGTATCAAAAATGATTTAGATCGAAAAGAAATCAATTTTTGTCATAAATAGTACCCCGAGTGAATAATACCCGAGTGAATAGTAACTTCAGGAATAGTAACCCCGTGAATAGTACTCCGGTATGAAAAAGTTCAAACTTATGAAGAATGCTCAAAATAATATTTCCATGAAAAGATACTGGTGAAGCGCAAATATCAAAGATATTCTACTAATTTCATAGAGTATAGAAGCCAAAACTTTAACAAAACAAGTATAGAATTCGAAATCTGAAACAAAATAATGTTACTTACATACTACAGAGTATGGAAGAAAATTTTATTTCTTACGAATACTGAATAAAAATAATATCCCTTACTTACAACGGTTGAACGAAAATAATATTTCAACGAATATTTAACGAATATAATATTCCTATGAATATTGAACGAAAATAATATTCCTTACGAATATTGAACGAAAATAATATTCTTTACGAATACGAAAATAATATTCCTATGAATATTAAACAAAATAATATTTCTTACGAATATTAAACTAAAAATAATATTCCTTACAAATATTAAACGAAAATAATATTCCTTATTAATATTAAATCTAAAATAATATTCCTTACGAATATTAAACGAAAATAATATTCCTTACGAATATTAAACGAAAATAATATTCATACGAATATAAAAAATAATATCTCTTCTGAAAATGAAATAAATAATACCACTTACGAATATTGAGCGAAAATAATATTCCTTACGAATATTAAACGATAATAATATTCATACGAATATAAAAAATAATATCTCTTCTGAATATGAAATAAACAATACTCCTTACCTCAAAAAGAAGAGTATTCCAACTGGTATAGCGGATATATTCTTGAAGAAAACTTTCACTATTTTCTACACTTAAAGCTTTCTAAAACTCGAAAGAAATACGCTCAATATTATAGAAGAAGAATTCTCTAATTCTGGTGTGATTTTTAATTCTAACTAAGCATCTATTTATAGGAGAATGGAAGGGTACGACTGTTTAAGAATTTCATGGGCGTAACATTTGAAAAGTCACGGGCTGAATACATACGTTCGTTTTAAAAAAAAAAAGAATATAATATTCAAGTAAAACAAATAACTTTATATATAATATAATATATTCTATTTTTCATAAAAAAACAAAACTTATTATATAATAATAATAATAATAATAATAATAATAATAATAATAATAATAATAAAAGTACTCCCCCCTTCTTCTTTTTTTCTCCGCCCGTGAACGAACTTCATTTCCCCTCCCCCACTTTTTCTTTCCATCACATGTATATATATATATAATATAATACTTATGTATATATATATATATAATATTTATAATAATAATAATAATAATAATAATAATAATAATAATAATAATAATAATAATAATAATAATAATAATACATTACTTTTCCTCCTGGGAAAGTCCCTCCACCCATTTCAGTTTTTTTCCTCCACCCGTGGCCCCCCACATGTGGCTCCACCTTTATTATATTAAATAATTTTCTACCGATTATTTTGAAAAATGGGTAAATGGGGGTCCATAAAATAAGAAAAATTTACATCAAATACTTCATAAAAATCCCCTAAATATTTTTAACAATATTTTCATTTTATGAATTTTCGAAGTTTGACTTTTTCTGAAAAAGTCAATTATTGACTTTTTGATCAAAAAGTCAACACCGTCAAATTTTGTGTTTATAATCTATTTTTCCTAATTTCATCATTCCGGACTCAAATATCACGTCTGCGTCTCCAAATTCAACTCCGAACTCAAATTCGATTTTTAATAATATTTATTCATTATTATTATAACTCGCAATATTAACAATCAGATCGTTTCCAGGAAAGAGGGGGCTTTCCGATAAGGATTTCCCTCTATTGGTGCGCAATTAGATAACCAAACCTTTCCTCAACAGAACTTTCTAGACTTTGTTAATTATGCAAATAATAATATGAATAACTTGTCATCTCAATTATTGATTTAATAATATATAAAATATTGACAATAATTGAATCAAATAACGTGAGATACTATGCAGTAATTATTGTAGCAATAATTGAATAAAAATGAATGACTTCTCACGTAAACATCAATAATCAATACTATGTGCTACTATGCAAACACGCGTATTACTGTACTTTTACCACCGATTATTTTATGACAACTTGTTTACTTTAAATTTTTTTTCAAATATCACCCTTAACTTTAACCTTTTATTATTTTAACCATTTACTAAATAAAATAATAATTATAAAAAAAATTGAATACTTTAATTTCATAAAATTCGGGATCTCACAACTTGCGTGATGGACTTTAAGGGAAATTGGGACGACCACCTACCCTTAGTCGAATTTGCGTATAATAATAGTTACCATGCGAGTATCGGCATGCATGCAACCGTATGAAGCTATTTACGGAAGAAAGTGCAGAACGCCATTATATTGGGACGAAGTAGGAGAGCGACGAATACTCGGACTAGAGTTAGTACAACAAACCGCAGACGTGGTGACAGTGATAAGAGACAGACTAGTAGCAACTCAAGATCGCCAGAAGAAGTACGCAGATTTGCATCGGCATGACCGAGATTTTAAATTCAGTAGTTTCGTATTCTTGAAGGTATCTCCATGGATGGGAAAGATCCTTTTCGGCAAGAAAGGAAAATTGAGTCTAAGATTCATAGGACCGTTCGAGATGCTGAAGCGAGTAGGCGAGGTAGCATACAAAGTTGCATTACCACCCGAGTTGGAGCACATCCACAACGTGTTCAACATTTCTGTGTTGTGACTGTACAAGGCCGACAATAAGCACGTGATTTCGTACGAGCTAATTCAAGTGGAGAAGAACTTAGCGTATGAAGAAATTCCTGCCCAAATTCTAGATAGGAAGGAGCAGACTTTAAGGAACAAAGTCATTTCTTCTGTAAAAGTACTTTGGCGTAACCACGATGTCGAGGAGGCAACATGAGAGTTTGAAGATAGGATGATGAGGGATTATCCCCATCTATTTGTGTAACCTTGTAGCAATTTCGGGATAGGATAATTTTGTGTTACGAGATGAGTTAACTCAATTATATTGGATAATTGAGAATATGTGGAATTTGTGATGAACTCGTTGAAAGTCTTGTGTGGTACGGTGATGGAAAATATTAATAATGATATTAATCGATGAAGGAATTATAAAGTGAACAATTAATTAATATTAATTGTTAATTGTTATTGTAGAATGTTAATTAATTGTTATAGAGATCAATAATTACATTAATCAATGAGAAATGGATTAATTAATATTAGTGTTAATTAATCAATAAGATGAATAAATTATTTATTTGGCATAAAACAAATAAGTAAGTTATTAATATGATAAGATTATATTAATTATTTTGTGCAAGTGTGCAATAATCAAATATATAAAATATATTGAATACAATTATATTATATAGTGTAGAGCAACACTTATGTGACTATACTATATATATAACAACCATATATTAAGATTTATTAAACTATATAGTAAAGTGTAAGAAATTATAAGTTGCATAAATAATTGCTTATGTGACAATAATTGTGAAGTGAAACATTAAGAGATGTACTCTGTCAAAGAATGACAAATTATTCCAATAAGTAAGTTTAATTAGAATAATAATGTTTTAAGGAGATATTAAATTACTACTGGGTAATTAAATGGAGTCCATACATGTTATAAATATTAATTAGACTGAACTAATGTACATGGATTATATGATGTGAGTACATAAAGAATCCCTAACTTTCTATTGTGTAGTAGAATTAGCACATCAAAATTACATTTTTGGAAGTATAAGAGAACAAACTAAGCATTATATAATACAGTTACTGAGAATTAAACCTTGTTCCAAATTAAAAGTCTCAGTTGCTAGTTGCGTATTAGGCCAATGGCCTATCCCCTACTATTACGTGAAACTCAACAAAACGAAAAAGGCTAAGAGGAAAATGATGAAGCTAGAGATGATTGTGATGATGGCTAAGAATTGGCAGTTGGCCAACCCTTCTATACCCATCATTTCTTCTCAATCTCCATTGAATTAAACCATGGAACAAATCCATGGATTGGGTAGTCATTTCTCTATAAATGGCAGCCAAATCCTGCTAATTCTCAGTTGCTTGAAAATTGTCTAATAAGTGTAGGAAGAGAGTGAGTGTTGCTGAAGATTGAGGGAGCATACTTAGTGCAATTAAGAATTCCATTAAGGCTTCAAGAGGTATAAAATTTTATTCTTAGTTTAAGTTTTTGTCAAATTCTTGCAATCCTCATGAAATCTCTGTTATTTGATGTAGAATAGCATGCCATTGTGTTATCTGGGTTTGTTTGCATGTCTAAGAGTTGTATAATGGTTATGAACTCAGGTTTGATGTTGGTTATGTTGGAACTCTGCCGAAGCAGAGTCCTTATTCTTCGTTCGATCGAGTGGGCGTGGTAGCGCCACTTATAGTCTATATGATCGCCGCGACCATGTGCACATTACGCCATCTTGTGAACTCGATTTTGTGATTCTTCCTTGTTCTGAGTATGCTATGTTAATTAGTTCATGCATAAATAACCTGTACATGTGGACTGAGATTTCTATGCATATAGTAAGCCATTTAGTTGATTTTAGTTTGATTATTCAAAGAGGACTTAAAGAGATAAAAACTAATTTTGATAAACCTTTTTTAAAAACATGTCCTGACTTTATGTGCCAACGTATCAAGTTCTGATATACATTAAAATGTGACCAATATGTTAGTTACCTTGTTGGTGAGGGTATGATGTAGTCAAGCATGAATTAAAAGAAAACGTGCAAGTAAAAGACTATATTAGCTATGTGTACATGAACTATGAATAAACTAAGTTTTGAACTTCAAAACATACCTATGATGTGGTTATGGAAGCATGTTATGGAATATGTGAACTTACCTTACATGCTTGAATAAGTTTTACTAATGGAAACTTAAAGTTTTGAAAACAAACTTGATAAACTCTATATATGCTTTAAGTTAAGATTTGTAAGCATGCTTATGTGGTTTAACTTGTGTATGTGAGACATCATGTTTAAGTGGGTCATGCATATAAATGTAATTACCATGGATGTGTAACTAGACATGTGCATGATAAAAGGGAATATGACAAGTCTAAACGGTGTAAAATTTCATGACATGAACTACATGACTAATCTAATGTAAACATGATTTATTGAGACCTATGGATCATATAGTATGTGTTCAACGATCAAACGTAAGAAAAATTATGAATTTAACACATTGATTAAATAAGAATAGATGATGACCTATGATAATGCTATGATATGAGGTAAAACTTGGTTATCCACATATTAACATGTGTGTTTTGCATGATTACTTATGTACGTGCAAGTTGAGTGTGCACTGACCTTCTGCAGGAGCAGCCATGTTCTGGTTTGAACAAGGAACAGCGCGGCCGCGCCACTCCTTAGTTCAAATCTAGCGCGACCACGCCACCCTGCAGTAGGATCAGATTTCTGTAGTTGTTCTGTGGTTTCAGAAATGCTTAAGTTGTTACTCTAATCTATAATACATGTTCAGTATAGTATCCATGTGTTAATAAGCATGTTATTGATAGGATCCTCAGATGAATAAATGTTTACCACTTTTAAGTCAAATTGTGATTTCAACTATGACATGGTGTGTTATAAACTAATTTTCATGTGATGACATACGTATAAGATTTATGCGACTAGAAGACTAGCACTATATGTTAGCATTGATAAATTTCACTTGTGTATGATAGTAAATTAAGATAATAGGTGTACATGTTAAACTTGTATAACTAATGTTATTATACATGAATATGATATCATAATGCATTGGATTGATATTAAGCTTTACTTTGGTAAACTACGCTTGAGGCAAGTATCCGAACCCTACTTTTATTGTGAAAGTTTCCTAACTTACACAACTTTGGATTTTGTGCAAGTTCTTAAATTTCATGTGATTCGTATATTGAATGCAAGTATCCTAAACCCTTGCATTACTTTATTCGACAGATATTGTGAGCAAACCTTATCTCTTTGAATGCAAGTTATCTTACTTTCTCTTTCAATTGAGCTAGTATGTTAAGACTCTTGAGAAAACTATTATTCATGTTGAACTTAGTATTGTTCTTGAATATTATGAAAGTGTCTAAGCCATTTAATTCGGCTAGACTATATGCATGTTTATAAAACTGTCCAAACCAATTGACTGGTGCAGAAATCTTAAAAACTGAGTTGAAAAACCCTTATGGTAAGGGGATTGTTTATTGTTGGAAGCCCCAACACACGCGTGAATATTACTTTGGTGTTATGCATAACATAGAGTATTGTAAACTGATCATCTATCATACATATTTCTTTCGGGTTATCAGTTTAATATTGGTAATTCTAGTAGATGTTGTGATGCCCCCAAAATAGGTATACATCACCAATCTTGAGTCGCCAAATACATGGTACAAAATTCAAATACAACTTAATAATACAACTGTCATGTAAAATACGACAAAATATAAACTGAGAGTTTTAATACGAATATTATCTTCTAGACAGTATTCAAACTTAAATGGAGTCCTCAATATATTTATTATCACACTATTTCATAGAATAGTGAGGACTACTAATGTAAACATCTAGACCGTCACTCCATTTCCCGACTAGTCCTGGCTACGTTCTCATTTCCTGAAGAGTACAATAAAAGCAAAGGGGTGAGCTCAACTAGCCTAGTAAGAGATATTATGACTAAGATAATGCAGAATAATTTATCGTTAGCCTTCAACAGTGTTAAACTGATAAAATATAACAAACATCAAGTTTAACTGCAGCGGAACAAGTAATCCATTAGAAGAGTCAAGTAGAGCATAAAATCTACTATCTTCTATGATTTAAAAGGTTTATCATGAATTTTATCGCTGAGACTCAACTTAATAAATAATCCACATCATCGAATCACCCCTGAACTACGGCCAAGGATATTCTTTAGTATCACGACCACAAATTATCCATGCACTACGGGCCAAGGATATTCGTGTATTCATCAATGGTCATGATCATGCCAACAACTATTGATCAATGCACTACGGGCCAATAAGGATTTTTACCATATCATTTGTAACATTACTGTCATGATTATACCGAATAACCCCTGGTCATAATCATACCAAATCCATCTATGCACTACGGCCACAGATGACTTTCAACATAATATAAAGATGAGGATGATGACAATGATATAATAATTCAATTACAAGAAAACAAATGATAAATTTTTAAAGATTTATAATTTAATTTATCCAGAATTCAATAATGTCCAAATTGTCAACATGATACTGCTTTGTGGAGTAAAATTCAAGAATAATATTGCATCAAAAATGATTTGGACAGAAAAGAAATCAATTTTTGTCATGAATAAAACCCCGGGTGAATAGTAACTGAGTGAATAGTACCCCGTGAATAGTAACTTCAGGAATAGTACCCCAGCATGAAAAAGGTAAAACTTATCAAGAATGCTCAGAATAATATTTCCATGAAAAGATACTGGATGAAACGTAAATATCAAGGATATTCTACTAATTTTATTGAGTATAGAAGCCAAAACTTTAACAAAATGAGTATAGAATTCGGAATCTGAAACGAAATAATATTACTTACATACTACAGAGTATGGAAGAAAATATTATTTCATATGAATATTGAACAAAAATAACATCCCTTACGAATATTAAACGAAAATAATATTCCTTTTGAATATTGAACGAATATAATATTCCTTACGAATATTAAATGAAAATAATATTTCTTGCGAATATTGAACGAAATAATATTCATACGAATACGAAAATAAATATCTCTTCAGAATATGAAATAAATAATACCCCTTACCTTAAAAAGAAGAGTATCCTGACTGGTATAGCGGGAATATTCGTGAAGAAAACTTTCACTATTTTCTACACTCAAAGCTTCCTAAAACTCGAAAGAAATACGCTCAATATTATAGAAGAAGAAATCTCTTATTCCGGTGTGATTTTCAATTCTAAATAAGCATCCTATTTATAGGAGTATGGAAGGATACTATTTCAGAAAAATATCACGGGTGAACACAAGGAAGGATTCACAGACGATCGATGCATAATTTTCTGAAAAAAATTTAATTTTACTATGCTGCACTATGCATAATAAAATAAAATATATTCTATTTTTTTCATAAAAAAAAAACTTATTATAATATAATAATAATAATAATAATAATATTAATAATAATAATAATAAAGCTACTCCTTTCTTCCTATGTAACCATTCTTTCCCCCCTATTTTTTTTTCTTCCTCCCTGACCATTTCCATTCATCCACCAAAATCATGTCATCCAAATATGGGCCCCACCTTTATATATATATATATATATAATACAATTAATAACCTAACTCCCTCCTTCCTACGTTACTACACCCCTCCCCCATTTCCTGACATTCATTTTTCAACACATATGGGCCCCACATGTGGGCCCCACCTTTATTATATTAAATAATTTCTATCGACTATTTTGAAAAATGGGTAAATGTGGGTCCATAAAATAAGCAAAATTTATATCAAATACTTCATAAAAATCCCCTCAATATTTTTAACAATATTATCGTCATTATTATAATTCGCAATATTTAACAACCAGATCATTCCTAGGAAAGAAGGGGATTTCCCATAAGGATTTCTCCCTATTGGCGCGCAATTAGGTGACCAAACCTCTCCTCGACAGAACTTTCTAGACATCGTCAATATTACAAATAATAATATGAATAACTATATCGTCTCAATTATTTATTTAATTGTAACGCCCCAAAAATAGATCCATTCCATCCAACCTATTTTGAGTCGCCAAAAACATGGTACAGAAAACAACTACAATTTTATTACTACAATTGTCATGCAAAATACAATAACACATATGTTGTGAGTTCTGATACAAATATATACCAAATGTGACTCATGACCCAACCGTGGACAACACCTCACAATGGTACCTTACATAAAGGTACAGTCAATAACTGTTTTAGCAATTAAAATATTTGGGAAGTGCTCAAGAAAACCTTCCTACATGGGAGGCCATGCGTCTAGGTTATGATAGTTATCATATGCCCACAGAATTATCCTTGGTTGACCCAATAGACCCCAAAGAAAAATGAGAAGATTACTATCATATTCTTTCTAATGGTGAGTCTTCTCTTGACATATCATTATCTCCACTGTCTCAAATTGAGAATTATATTTCAACTAAACACCAAGATTATATAGGTAGTGCTCGTAGATATACTCAGTAAGTGGATGTGCACAACCATGTCTTATGATAACACGAAGTCGCATGTCATTAGACATCTTGTATGATAGTGGCAAAACACCCTTCTAACGTTGGGTTCGCCTCTCCCTATTTGATTCACCAAATATAACTACTAAATGATGTATAAAATACAACACACTTTTTTATACTGTTTAGGGAGAACTTCCACTGCTAGAGACCACCGTTCTATTCCCTATTACCCTACTCGACCCAGCTACACTCTTATTACCTGAAAGGAATTGTGCAACAAAAGGGTGATCACAACTAGCTCAGTAAATAATATTATGACTAAAGATAATTAAATTTTCAATAGCCTTCATCAATAATAAATCAGAGATTTAGAAATGATAAAACTTTTCAACCATAGTTGCAACGGAACGAGCAATCCATTAGAAGAGTCAAATAGACCATAAAGTCTATTATCTTCTCCATGTTAAAAGTCTACCAACAATGTTTTATCCCTGTAACATCAATCAACAGTTCTGATCCACAATCATGTGAATAACTCATAATCATAATTGTGGTTCTAAATTCCTCTTCTCGTACAGGACAAAGATAATTTTCAGCACCTGTCTTTACCTGAAACATCAAAGATCATGGTTATACCAAGTCACAGTTCTTGTTCATAATCATACTAATAAATTCATCTTTGGACTACAGGCCAAAGATATTCGTCAACAGTTCATCTTTGCACTACTGGCCAAAGATATTTAACAACATGTCATCTTTGCACTACCGGCTAAAGATATTCAATAACAGATCATCTTTGCACTACAGGCCAAAGATATTAATATCTCAAAGAAATATATAATCATTTCAGAATTTATATAAACAATAATTATAATCATGTTGATCAATTCAACTTTGCACTTAAGCTAAAGATATTCAATTATAAATTCAATGGTCATGATCATACCAGTTAACAATTCAACTTTGCACTAATGGCCAAAGAGAACCCATAGTCACGATCATACCAATAATCTACCCATCTTTACACTCAAGTCAAAGAGAAATATCATCATTAGGGTTATAAAAATGTTATATATGATAATAAAAATAATATAATCAACATATAGATTTAATCTCAAGAGTAATATTCATAAATCAACGATAATTTGGTCAGAAAAAGAAATCAATTTTGTCGTGAATAGTACCCGTGAATAGTAACTCGTGAATAGTAACTCATGAATAGTAACTCATGAATAGTAACTCCGTATTCGTACATAGTACCGTATACGTAAAAATGTCATATACATGGATAGTGTTGTATATGTGAATAGTGTCATATACGTGAATAGTGTCGTATACGTGAATAGTAACCCCGACACAAAAAGGTAGAAATTCTACAATAATATTCATATCAATATTTTTGGCATAATGATATTGAAAGAAATAATATCATTTATGAAGAAAATAGCATCCCTTACTATCCCTTACTATCCATTACCTCAATAATGACAATATCCCTTACCTTAAAAGAGCAATACTTTTGACTGAAATATCAGATATAATGCTGAAGGGAACTTGCACCGTATAGCAACACTCAAGATATCTAAATACTTACAAAAATACGCTTGATAATATAGAGAGAGAAAACTTCAGTTTCTGGTGTGATTTTCAATTCTAACCTAAGCACCCTATTTATAGGAAAATGCTTAGAACACCAAAGCGGAAATTTAATAAATAATAATATATTTTTCTTAAACTTCCTACGCACACAACTTTGGTCCAACATCAGCCACACACCTCACCAAAACTCACAAAAATATTTTTCTCAAATAAATCATTTAAAACTCCAAAAAAATCAATTATTTCGAAACTTCTATAATTCATAATAAATAGCCCTTTTATTAGACAAATTCGAATCTTATGTCCTTCCATAGGAAATTCAATTCTCTACAACTTTGAAAGTTTATGTTTTTCCAAATTCCAAACAGAAATTGACCGAAATCCACATACGGACAATTTTACGAAATTTATAATCAAATTTCGATTCAAGAAATGGGGTCCAATTAACACACAAAAACATGTGTTAAACATTTTTTTGTAATAAAATACTCTTCCTCCTCATTTATTCATACACATTCATTGTAAAAATATCACCATTATTATATTATTAAAATATAATAATATATTTAAATGTATTATTTTATCAGAAAAGATAAAATATCAATTTTTAACAATTGGCACATTAAAAATTTTCTCCATCACTATCCACATAAAATGAATATTTTCTTTATCATATAAATCAACAATTAATTATTCACAAATAATATTACAGAATCACAATATTGACAACCAGACTGTTCCTAGGAATGATGGGGCTTTCCAATAACGATTTCTCCTTATTGGCGCGCAATTAGGTGACCAAACCTCTCCTTAGACAGAACTTTTTAGACATTGGCAATAATGTTATCTAATAATATTATTCAAATAATATGAATTATGGATCTGATAATAAAAATTACTGTGTAGTGACAATTATTGAAACAACAATAATATAAAATATCAACGTAGCAATTATTGAATCAATAAAATAAAATATTGAACAATAATTACTGTAACAATTATTGAGTAGTGCCTTCTTACGTAAGAATCAATAATTCAAATATATTGTGCAATACTGGTGTCTACTTTGCAACAACGCCAGACATTATTACTTTACTTTACCATAACGGGTATTCCAACAATGTTAACGGTAATAATTCTGCCGTTATTTATAAAAACTCAAATTTGTCGCTTTTCTTCATCCGACGCTTATTCTACATTATGGGGCCCACAAAAGGTTGCGCCGTCATCGTTTAATATTCCCAAACAATGAAGAATATTCCACGACCAAACGAATATTCCCAGACAACAATGAATATTTTATAACCACTTGCTTATTTAAAATATTTACATATATCACCCTTAACTTTAACCTTTTATCAATTTAACCATTTACTGAATAGTAATTATAAGAAAAATTGAATACTTTTATTTCATAAAATTCGGGGTCTTACATTAATAATATATAAAATATCAATAATAATTGAATCAAATAATGTGAGATACTATGCAACAATTCTTCATAGCAATAATTGAATATAACCGAGTGACTTCTCACGTAAGCATCAATAATCAATACAAATAAGTACTACTATGCAACCACGCCAGACATCGCATTTTTTTTAACACCGATTATTTCAACAGTTAACGGTAAAACTTCCGCCGTTATTTTCATAAATAGATATTTCTGTCGTTTTCTCATTCCGACAATAATTATATTGTGGGGTCCACCAATGATTGTGCCGTCGCACAAATATTCCTTGTTAAAATGAATATTCCCCGACCAATCGAATATTATATAAAAACTTGCATACTTTGCAAAATTTATAAATACTACCCACAACTATAATATTATATCAAATCCACACTATAATACTTAAAAAATATTTTGAGAAAATTAATCTTTATTCACAAAATTCAGTGTCTTACAATCTCCCCTCCTTATGAAATTTTTCCCTCGAAATTTACGTACCTGGTAGATCGAAGAGATGATAATACCTTGATTTTATTTCAAATTCTAACTCCTGAGGTATAACCCTACAGCGTAGAATATGTTCTTTCTTATCCAAAATTTTAACATGTACCTCTTCATACGTTAAATCTTCCGCTATTTCGTCCGGTTCTAACTCAATAATGTGGTTCGAGTCGTCCACATATTTACGTAACATCGATACGTAAAAAAAATGTTATGAACACGTGACATACTTGGCAGTAAGGCGAGTCTATAGGCCACAGTTCCTACTCGATCGATGATTTCAAATAGACCAATAAAGTCAAAGGTTGAGATTTCCTCTCTTCGTCGATTCTTGCTTCTAGAATAACGCCCTCTTGAACCTTCTTCTTCACATTTATCTGCTTCGGGTGTATAGCTTGAGCGATTTTAACTTTATCGATTAAAGTCGATTCTACTCGTATATCATCACGTGGATCCTTAGATTCTTTAACTCTATCTTTATCATTTGTAAGTCATATAAAATGGGTCTTTGTGTTAACAACGTTACAAACGCATACGATCTTCTACTCAATGCATCAGCTACCACGTTCACTTTTTCCACGATAATATTGAATGGTATGGTAGTAATCTACAACAGCTCGAGCCAACGTTTTTGGCGCATTATACGTTTGTTTTGGTTTTAGAAATATTTAAGGGTTTTAGAAATGGGTTTTATACTGGGGTCAATACAAAATTCGATTTCACGCTCTGGGGTAGGGCATGAAGTTCTTCGGGGTATATGTCAGGAAATTTATTAACGATAGAAATATCATTCAAAACTGTGACTCTCATCCAAGACTTGGATAACACGTCACATTAATACCTATCAACTTGCCATCGTTGTTCACGGTGTCCCCTATGGAAAGTCTGGATTCGGTGCATTCCAAGACTTGGAAGTCACCAGCGAATGGCTCAGGGCTCTTTACTTATGGCTTGATATGATAGTGATTGACTTTAGTGGTTTTTTACTTGAATTTGCATAACAGGTTGGTTAGGAATATGAAAACTAACAACCTTACAAAAACAATCAAGTTTAGCATGGTGAGTAGTTAACTAGTCGATTCCGAAAATTACATCAAAGGCAAGTATTTTCAAAGAAATAAGATCGACAGGTAACGTGAGGGTATCAATTTGAATCAAACAAGATTTATAACAGTGGATGTAACAATGGTTTTTCCTAACGGAGTTTCAACAGATACATCAAAGTCCAATTTCTCTAGAGTCAAGTTCAAACGTTGAACGCAAGTAGGAGAAATAAAAGAGTTGGTAGAACCAATATCTAATAAGGTATAGACTTTGCAAGAATTTATAATTAAGTAACCCATGCTAACTTCGTTCGGGTTACTCGCTTTTTGAGAAGTCATGAAAAATGCTATTCCTGAAACTACCGACTTTATTTTGTCCGTATTCGCCTTTGGTGCCACCGTCCCAGCTGGACTTGATTTTGCTACAGGACAAAATTGAGCTATGTGACCATCTTTTTCATAACTAAAAAATACCTTGGAAGACTGTGGACAATTTGGACTTATATGTCCCTCATCTCCTCATCTGTAGCATCTAACTGGCGGTCGTTCTCCTCCCCTAGAATTTGTTCTTTGGTCTCTTTGCCGAAGCCTCTTCCGTCATCGCTAAATCTTCTCTTCTTGAAATTTCCACTTGAATCATTTCTTTTATTATCTTGGCCATGATTACCACCGAAGTGGTTACCATTCCTGATATGATAATTTCCTCCACGATGGTTATCATTGTTTCGATGATCGTTGCCACTGGTACGATTATTATCGTGTTGTTGCTAGTTATCTTTTGGTTGGGCTGGCTCATTATCGCGCTCCAATAACTGAGCCCTCTTCACTACATCTGAATATAAACACAATTTGTGAGAAATGAGGTATTGACATATTTTGGGTCTCAAACCTCGCAGAAACATTCAAGTCTTTCTCTCCTCATTATCAACCAAATGGGATGCGAACCGGGATAACTCAGCAAACTTAGCCTCGTACTGCGACACGGTCATACTATTTTGCTCCAACTTGATAAAATAAACCTCCTTCATGTGATGAATACTTTTGGGAAAGTACTTGTCGTTGAATAGTTCTCAAAACTTCTCCCAAGACATTTTGAGCGCGTCAGGCTGGGTACGTTTTACAGATTCCCACCAGTAATTTGTCTCTTCACGCAACATAAAGGTGGAAAAGGGAACCTTTTGCTCCTCTGAGCATTCCAAGACATCAAATATCTTGGTGATCTGTTTTATCCAAGTCTCCACCTTAAGTGGTTCTGGCTTTCCCAAAAACTCCGGTGGTCCCAGCTCCTTGAACTGCTTAGTGGTGACCAGCCGAGAGTTGCCAGTGTTTACACCTACATTTTGAACAGGAGTCTCTCTCGCCTAATGTTGCATGAATTGCATAAAACCTCTGAACATCCCATCGTTCATCATTTGATCGGTGTTGTTGTTTACCTCAGGATTTTTGTCTTCCTGTTGCACATTATCCTTGGTATTGATTGTTGGTGACTCAACGGTCTCATGTGTTTCATTGCTTATCTCAACATTTTCAGATACCATTTTCAAACACTGCCACAAAATAAGGGTTAATTAAAATGCCACATATTATCCCTATACTCTGACCGACCAATTAAATACCAAATAAACTTAGGTGGGTCATACTAGCGAAGGAATTCCCCGTCTCTCCACTCCTCGTTCTTGTCTCAAATCTCAGCCAGGGATCATATCCCTAAGTTTTGATACCAACTGTGACGCCCCCAAAATAGGTATACATTACCCATCTTGAGTCGCCAAATACATAGTACAAAATTGAAATACAACTTAATAATACAACTGTCATGTAAAATACGACAAAACATAAACTAAGAGTTTTAATACGAATATTATCTTCTAGACAATATTAAAACTCAAATGGAGTCCTCAATACATTTATTATCACATTATTTCATAGAAGAGTGAGGACTACTAATGCAAACATCTGGACCGTCACTCCGTTCCCCGATTAGTCCCGTATATTCTCATTTCCTGAAGAGAACAATGAAAGCAAAAGGATGAGCTCAACTAGCCCAGTAAGAAAAATTATGACTGAGATAATTCAGAATAATTTATCGTTAGCCTTCAATAGTGTTAAATTGATAAAATATAACAAACATCAAGTTTAACTGCAGAGAAACAAGCAATCCGTTAGAAGAGTCAAGTAAAGCATAAAATCTACTATCTTCTATGAATTAAAAGGTTTATCATCAATTTTATCGCTGAGACTCAGCTTAATAAATAATCCACATCATTAAATCACCCCTGCACTACGGCCAAGGATATTCTTTAGTATCACGACCACAAATTATCCATGCACTATGGGCCAAGGATATTCGTGTATTCATCAATGGTCATGATCATGCCAACAATTGTACATCAATGCACTACGGGCCAATAAGGACTTTTACCATATCATTTGTAATATTACGGTAATGATTATACCGAATAATCCATGGTCATAATCATACCAAGTCCATCTATGCACTAGGGCCACAGATGACTTTCAACATAATATAAACATGAGGATGATGACAATGATATAAGAATTCAATTACAAGAAAACAAATGATAAATTTTTATAGATTTATAATTTAATTTATCCAGAATTCAATAATGTCCAGATTGTCAACATGATACTGCTTTGTGGAGTAAAATTCAAGAATAATATTGTATCAAAAAGGATTTGGACCGAAACAAAATCAATTTTTGTCATGAATAATACCCCGGGTGAATAGTAACCGGGTGAATAGTACCCCGTGAATAGTAACTTTAGGAATAGTAATCCCGGGAATAGTACCCCGGCATGAAAAAGTTAAAACTTATCAAGAATGCTCAGAATAATATTTCTATGAAAAAATACTGGAAGAAACACAAATATAAAGGATATTCTACTAATTTCATGCAGTATAGAAGCCAAAACTTTAACAAAATGAGTATAGAATTCGGAATCGGAAATGAAATATTATTACTTACATACTACAGAGTATGGAAGAAAATATTATTTCATATGAATATTGAACAAAAATAACATCCCTTACGAATATTAAATGAAAATAATATTCCTTTCGAATATTGAACGAATATAATATTCCTTACGAATATTAAATGAAAATAATATTTCTTACAAATATTGAACGAAATAATATTGATACGAATACGAAAATAAATATCTCTTCAGAATATGAAATAAATAATACCCCTTACCTTAGAAAGAAGAGTATTCCAACTGGTATAGCGGAGATATTCTTGAAGAAAACTTTCACTATTTTCTACACTCAAAGCTTCCTAAAACTCGAAAGAAATACGCTCCATATTATAGAAGACGAATTCTCTAATATTGGTGTGATTTTCAATTCTAAATAAGCATCCTATTTATAGGAGAATGGAAGGATACTATTTCAGAAAACATTACGGGTGAACATAAGGAAGGATTCACGGACGATCGACGCAGAATTTTTGGAAAAAATTTGATTTTACTATGCTGCACTATGCATAATAAAATATAATATATTCTATTTTTTTCATAAAAAACAAAACTTATTATAATATGTATATATATATAATATATATAATAAAGCTACTCCCTTCTTCCTACGTAACCATTCCTTCCCCCCCCCTCCCCCCCATTTTTTTTCTTCCTCCCTGACCATTTCTATTCATCCACCAAAATCATGTCATCCAAATGTGGGCCCCACCATTATATATATATAATATAATTCATAACCTAACTCCCTCCATCCTACGTTACTACACCCCTCCCCCATTTCCTGATATTCATTTTTCAACACATATGGGCCCCACTTGTGACCCCCACCTTTATTATATTAAATAATTTTCTATCGATTATTTTGAAAAATGGATAAATAGGGAGTCTATAAAATAAGCAAAATTTACATCAAATACTTCATAAAAATCCCCTCAATATTTTTAACAACATTTTTCATCATTATTCTAATTCGTAATATTTAACAACCAGATCGTTCCCAGGAAAGAGGGGGCTTTCCAATAAGGATTTCTCCCTATTGGCGCGCAATTAGGTGACTAAACATCTCCTCGACAGAACTTTCTAGACATCGTCAATATTGCAAATAATAATATGAATAATTGTATCGTTTCAATTATTGATTTAATAATATATAAAATATCAACAATAATTGAATCAAGTAACGTGAGATACTGTGCATCAATTACTGTAGCAATAATTGAATATAACCAAGTGACTTCTCACGTAAGCATCAATAACCAATACCGTGTGCTACTATGCAACCACACGTATTACTGTACTTTTAACACCGATTATTTCAACAGTTAACGGTAAAACTTCCGTCGTTATTTTTATAAAAAGATATTTCTGTAGTTTTCTCATTCCGACAATAATTACGTTGTGGGGTCCACCAATGATTGTGCCATCGTACGAATATTCCTTGTTAAAATGAATATTCCCCGACCAATCGAATATTATATAACAACTAGCATATTTTGCAAAATTTATAAATACTACCCACAACTATAACATTATATCAAATCGTCCACACCATAATACTTCAAAAATATTTTAAGAAAATTAATCTTTATTCATAAAATTCAGGGTCTTACAGATGTTCAATAGTCCTTAGTGACTACTCAGTATAAATTGTTTATCCAGTTGGATACATTGATAGTCTTTGAATTCATATATATCTGTTGATTTATATTGAATTATCGTTTTTATTCCAAGGAGTTGATTCAAGAATTGTTGATATTCATTAATCATGATATTATTTTGAAACCCTGAACTATCCTAGAGATGATACTTCGATATTTCAAACTTGTGTTTTAAAACTCTTTACCCTTGTTGTATATTACTTGCTGGGAAATTTATGCCCATTCTTGCTTATTTAAAACCTTTCAGTTAAGGCGGAACAGGGAAGTGTCTCTGGGAAAGACAGGGGCAAGGGCAAGGCTACCGACTAGCTTGTTCCTTTATGTTTAAAAGTGTTATGTTGTATTAAGACTGTTTTCAGACTATATTTAAGCTCAAGTAGGATAATGTAATAAGTATGTATTTGATATTATTATGTAATCTATTAAGTACTGCAGGTTGCGAGACTTGGGGGAATAATTATAATAAATCATTGTTAGGGGCGGTTCTACCCTAGGGCAGGGGGGCACCTGCCCCCACTGAATTTTCAGTACATGGGTTTGTAACCTCCTTTTCTTTCCACATAGTACACACTCCCACCACCACCACCCTCTTTTTGTATAAGTGACTTTTTAAAGTAATGATAATTTTGTACCACTTCTCTTATTTCTCTCTCCATGTGTAATATTTGGCTCAAAAAATAAGTATTCTCTTCTACTTTTTTTTTTTTTTAGCTAATATCCTATAAAGTTATTTAGTTGTAGAAAAAAAATGAGAAGAAATTTTTTGACTCGAAATACATTCTTTTTTTTTATATATTTTTTCTAATTAAAACTCAAAAACACCACTTTTCTTAAAAAAAATTCTCATCTATTACAAAACTGACATTATCTCTTTTTGTTTTCATTCACTTCCTTTTCTTTTATCACCAAATTAAAACTCAAAGACAAAGACAAAGTGTTAATACTCCAAGACTATTTACTTAGTTTTCTTTATCACGTGTGACCTTATCCAACTCTTTTGGATTTATCACATTTGTACTATATTGAATTTTTAATAAAAAATTTGTTGATTAAAAATTCATTCTAATATTTTCCTTATAAGAGAATTATGAATATATATATATATATATATATATATATATATATATATATATATATATATTTAAACTTAACGACTTAAATGTTGAGAAATTATATTGAATTTAGAAAAGTATATATATAGTTATAATTTTTATTCTTAACAAAAAAAATTTAAATTTGACCCCACTGAACTTTGTGGCTGGATCCGCCCTTGATCATTGTATATTATTCTAAATTAGATTTTCTGATGTGAATATGTAATTCTAGTTGTTATGGTATTACCATGAGAACGTGATGAACCGAATTCGAGTGACCAATTGGTAGTCTGAATTTGAGGGCGTCACAGTAATGCGTTGAGGTATTCGATGATAAAATTTGGAAAAGAAATTTGGTAAAAACTGAGTAAGGGAGGTTTCGTTGATTCCGAGGACGGAATACTTATAAGGGGGGAAGGATGTGACAACCCGAATTTTCATAAGTTATTAAAATAAGAATTTAATAATTAAAATTCTTATTATGAGGTGTATATATTTTGAATTATGTGTTTTGGTATTAAGAAATTAAATTTTTATAAGATTTAATAGTTGATTAAACTATTAAAAGAAATTAGTCACGATAAGGAATTTGGTGGCAAGGGAAATTAACCCTATAAATATTGGGTAATTTAAATTAAGTTGAAACTATATTATGGAATAATATTGTTTGAATATTAAAACCTTACTTGGTAGTGGTGTTGTAGTAAAGCGGATAAAAGGGTTAATTCACTTAATTAAATAGTGAGTTAATATATGAGTTTTGCTAATTAAATTTGGTATTCTTAATATATATTACATGTCTTGGTAATATATGAAAAGGTTTAGTACCTTGAATGATGTTAATAAAATATAAATTGATGGTGAGAGAAGAAAAACCAATATACCCATAAATAATTATTGGTTAGAGATTAATAAATTGAATTAATATTTAAGTTATGATTAAATGTATAGATTACATAAATTATCTTGGGATAATTTATAGAAGGAAGGAAATTGAATAATTATACATAATAATTGCATAATTCATTTGAGTTAATTAAAATAATTGGTGGAATAAATATTAATTATTTTAATGAAAATTTTTATTTTAATGGAGGTGTTATTTTATTTATGAATGTAATTTCATAATTTATAATGTAGTAATTATACATATTATAGTTGTCTAATTACTTAATGGGGATAAATGATTTAGAAATATAGTTAAAGTGTGACACTTAGAGAAAGGAGGATATATTATATAGCAGGAAAATAAAATAAAATGGAAATAAGCCATGGAGTATATTTTCCAAACATGGCTTAAACTCTTGGTATTTTTTAATTGATGAGACTTTGGGTCTCTTGGTAACGCTAGTAACGGAAGGCTTAAACCTTCACACATTATTTCATTTGACATGTTAGAGTTCATAGAGTGAGAGAGATGAATAGGAGTTCTTTGTGAAATTAGAAGAGAGCTCTGGAGGATCAAGGAAGAAGAAGAAGATTAATTAAGTAATCTTCATCATAGAATCAATCTAAAGAGGATTTAAGAGGTAAAAGAAGAATTCTAAAACTTCTAGTAGCTTTTCAAAAAGTTCTTCTTTGTAATTGGTTTTGAGGGTTAAATTGTTAAGAGATTGATCATATATGTTAATTAGTATGTATAATTTGTTATATGTAATCTATAAAAGGTTTTCATGTAATCAAATTCGTGGAAACATGTGTTAGAAGAAAAAATTTGGTTTATGGCTTAGTATATGTATTTTGGTCTATTTTAAGGCTTAAATTTATGGTTAGACCATGTATATAATCTGAAATTGATAATAGATATTGTTAGTATGTTGAAAAATGAAAACAACAAAGTTTAAACGGATTGATTTGGTTAGAAATCGAATCCGTGGTGAATGATTATGCTAAATATGTTAAAACATGTAAAACTAATATGAACATGAGTTTTGGGTGAAGATTTAGGTTGGTTAATGTTTCTATAAATTGTTTTAATTACATTATGTTGTAGTTCTATGAATTAAGAATCCATAGAATCAAAAATGGACTAATTTGGATGTGTATAACTCAAGTTATGAAGATTACAAGGAAAAAAAGTTCAAAAATCGCAAGAACAAGAACCGCAAGTTCGGTTTACGCTAATCTATGCAATTGCATGCTATGCCTAAGTCTTTTGAGGCACAAATTGCCTCTATAGCGTAGTCTGCTTACACAGGTCCAAGGATTAATTAAGGCGCAATTTACGCTCTATGTGTGTCAGGTGTGACTATTTTGACCTCCTATAGTAAAATAGTTATAACATTTTAATATGAACTCTGATTGAGACGATTCAGGATGATTCGGAAAGCTAACGAGTAGAAATACAACTTTCATTCTTTAAGTGTTTTGATTTGAGGTCGGGAACAGGGGTCAAAATGGCCATCTTGGGGACTATTGTGTTTTCGGAGGCAATCAGAGGGCGTTGGGCATACATGTATGCAAGTGTAGTGCTTCTGACGATAAAAGATGTTGTTCTAAGTTATAAAACATGAATGTTAGTAAATATAATGATGATTAAAATTAACAAATGATGTATTAGATAAGTTATATAAGCATACTAAGCATACACAAGAGAGACAAATCGGGCGTGTGACGAATAAACGTCGAAACGCCGTGACAAGTGTTAATGAACGTAAAAAGTATTTTAAGTCAAATGAAATGAATATTATAAGATATGAAATGGGATTAATATAAAATCAATAAGTAGTCCTAGCAAGACTTAAACACTTGAATGAACTCCGGGTGTGACCTAAGAAGAAATATAATGAGATATACGTCGAAAGTTAACACAATCAAATTGAACATTGTGTATTTATAATAGGAAGGGTTATGAGATATAGAGTAAAGTTTACATTAAAACTACAATGGATTTCTATGTGACTAATAGTTGATGTGCATGATTATATAATTGTGTAGGACACGTGAAGTGCAGATAGTTGTAAGCTGTTAAACTATTATTGGTAAACAACGATCAAGGCAAGTCTTTTAGTTCCTATTTGCTATGTGAACTTGATGATGAATTGTTTTAAATCTTTATTGCAAATAGCACGATGTGTTATATATATATTGAATGTATGAAACGTTAAAGTCAATTTATGACTACGTTGATCGAGTAATGAATGTTGATTGAGTAAGAAACTCAATCTTTATACTTGTTATATGAACTGCAACATGTATGTTATGTTAGTCAAATGTTTATGAGATGTATGATAAACATGTTATTATGTGCTACGTAATGCATGAAAACTGCAAGATTTGCTGGGCTGTCGAGCTCATCCTTGTAAATAACCATTTTTGCAGGTTAAGGATTGAAGGTAACAATATGTGCTACTTGAATGATGTGGATCAGAAATAATACACGAAGATTAATATTTTAGCTAAAGATTGTTATTTCTTTAAACCATGATTAAGGTTCATGAAATGTACTCAATGTTTTATGATTTATATTTTATGTTGAGTTGTAAAGTTAAAGTTTGAGATGTCCGGTGTATAAAGAATATCGATTCGATATGTAAGTATATATATATATATATATATATATATATATTAACTCTGATAAAGTGAATCATGGATTATATATGATTCAAAGACATATAGATGATAAAGGTTTTGATTCAGGGAATAAAAGTAAGAAGATAGAAAAGTTTAAATTATTCTGCATTTTATTAAGTTAAACATCGAATAATTATGTAAAATCAGAAGTTAGACGTGTTATTAACGACCGAAGTCGATAATTAAAGTGTGTGAATTTTGGGGTTGTTACAATGTCATCATGAATTCTTTTATGTTATCACAACACTTCAAAACATACATATGAATCAGTCATCCTTTGCTCAGCTAAATATCAATCTTGGTTCTATGATGGAAATAACTGCATCTCAACCTACCTCTGAGCTTAAAACCAGTTCAATGTATAAAGATCTAAAAGTAACTAATGATGATATGTCCTTACAACTCAGTCAGAGAGATCGTAGTCATCAACAAGTCATTGAACAAACTCGCAAAGCCTCATTTGAAATGCAACAGAGCACTGAGCAATGCATCACGCTTCTCTCTGATAGAGTGGCAGATCTAACTCAGTTTCTCTCAATAAAAATTGAATTAAGCCAGCAAGATGTCTGTATAAAAGTTAAAAGCTCCTCATTCTTAATTGAACAACTAAGTGTTCATGTTCAACATCTCTCTAAATTGATTGATGACAAAAAGGGGGAGAAAAAGAGATGACGAGATAGAAAGCTTAGGAGGAGGAAGCATCGTAAAGAGAAACTGAAAAAGACAACTAAAGGGAAGAAGAAGATATTATCTGAGGGGGAACAGCAAGAGGAACCAGAAGAAGTTGTGCAAAGTCAGAGAAGTAAGAAGGACAAGAAAAAAAGCTGAAAAAAAGTCAGGACAACAAATGAAAGGGAAGGTGAAATTAAAGCTATATCTGTTTACTAAGTCTTAAGACTTTTGATTCAGTTATTTGTTTTTGAGCTGTAATATTGTTAAGACTATGGTTATTTATTTTCATATAATTTTTTTTTCATGAATGATATATTATGTATGTTGGATAAATGATTGTTTTGCCATGCTGAATGCTCATCGCTGTATTCATATTTGTTATTCTAGCAATACAATGACTTACTGTATATTAAGTCATTCAAAATCTTGCACATACTTTAAATAAAATTGATTGAATGTGTTGCCATAGTATTTTTGTCATCATCAAATAAGGGGAGATTGTTAGGAATCTAATAATAGATTAGAAAAGTGTTTAATTAAGGGGGAGTTTAATTAGATTCCTGATTAGATCCCAAATGTATGTGATTTGATGATGAAGCATGTATATAACTTAATGATGAAGCTTATAAAGTATATTTGTATGAATAAATTTTGTGCAGTCCTTAATTAAATTATCTATGTACAAGGACTTAGAATAGTATGATCAACCTTGTTAGGTTAATCTTGTTTCGGTATACATATGTAATAGATATGATTATTGTAAAAAGACTACTCTATATAACATAAGTATTGATAGCAGAGTAATCTACATGTGCTAAAAGAAAAGATTGATTAATGTATATTTGTACAAGTACGTTTTGTAAAGTCCTTCAAAAGAATTAATGTATAAGGACTTAGATTAGAAAGATCAAATAATGTTCGGTTGATCTTTTGGAAATTGATTTGATGTATAGATGATAGGAAATCACGATCGTAAAGTCATTCTACCAATTCATAGTAAGAAGATACTCCGTAGAGCCAACCATGTTCATATAGCATAAGAAGATCGCAAAGTTCACTCCATCTCTCAAATAGAAAATCAGTTCTTGCAGTGAACAAATGATCTTAAATTTACAAAGCTAATAAAGAGCTGCACAAGGAGTCAAATAAGTTGTTATAAATCAGTTGGCAAAACCAATCAACCTTCTAAATGAATCAACGGATAGCAGAGTAAAGATTGCTCAATAAAAAGGTAATTATAAAATGCTCCAAGCAGACACTGAATGAAGGTAATATCTGAAGATTACTCGAAGATCATTTAGTAGGGTCAAGATCATAAAATCAACCTCAGAACAATTAAGTAAAATGTGAAGTGTTGACTGCATAAATTAGAGGTGATCAACAAGCTCAGGTTGTGCCATGAATATAAAGTGAAGACTAATCAGGAAGAAACATATGGCAAAAAAGTATACTCTAATGTTATCTTAGTATATCTCTCACAAGAAGAAATTTTTAGAAGAAATCTAAAAGTCAGTGCAAGAATATTCTACTAAATCATAGAACTCATAATAGATCATAGAACAATCAGAACTTCATATAGAAGCAGCTAGTACTTTAGAACAAAGGAGAACAGCTTACCCAGGAAGATATTATCGACTTCACATGACCGCTAAAGTATCAGGAAAATAGAGAAGAATCTACTGAGCAAATTCAAGAATTATGAAGCCATCATAAAGTAGAAAAGAAGATAAGGCGTTAGTAATAGTGAGGATACAGAACATAAGACTACGAAATTCCTCACTATATTATCAACAGTGAAAAGAGTACAAGAACAGAAAAAATCAGATTAATCGTAAGGCTCAATCCTATGGTTCTTGCAACAGTAGATCGTAAAGTATATGTCAGTTTTAACAAAGGGACTGACAAATGGAACGTTGCAAAAAGATGATCTCAAGACATCAGAAAATAAATTCTTGAAAGAAAACAAAGGTATATCTACCAGCTAGTTGGCCAAAAGCAAGCTGTCTGAAAAGCTAGAAAAGATACTAACTGATGTGACAAGTCCTAAGTCAGAAAGTACACTAACATAGGGCCTCAAAAAGTCAACATTAGAGATATCAAAGTATATATGCATTAAATACTCCAACATATACTTCTCAATAGGAAGATTTCAGAGAAGTATAAAAGGCAATATCATTCAAAAGAAGAAAGGAGATGATGAGCACTAAACATCAATACATAAGGAGAATCATCATCATAGATGAACATTGAGCTGGACAAGAGAGAACGTAGAGTACGGACAACTCTACGAGCTGAGAAATGTTCAAAGCCGCCAAGCCCAAAAAGAGAAGGAGATTAACGAGATAATTTTGGTAGCACCTCATCAGATTACAACAGGATAATGAATATATGTAGAGGTTAGAGTCGCAAAGAAGAAGACCAAAAAAGCTTGGATGCTTTAGAGAAATAGAGCCAGAGCCGCAAATCCAAGAAAGTAAAGGACATGGCAGAACTGAATATTTAGATATGAAGAAGTTATGTCGTTGATGTTGATGGCGTAATAGTGTCTGTTCAGAAGGCTAATCTCAAAGCTTCACTATACGGTTCATCATAAACACTCAAAATCAACAAGTTGAAGAAGTAAAGCACAAGTCTAAGATTTTGAGATTGTTCAAAGCTTCTAAGCACAAAAGAGGAAGAACTTAAGTGAATAGCTTAGCAACACATCAACATTGATTAAGAAGAGTTGTTGACAATCAAAAGGAATCAAGATTCAACAACAGAGTTCAGAAAACTTCAAGAAGATGATCAACAATGCTGCTAAGTAACAAAAGATGAAGAGCGTTCAAGTCATATTAATAACACCTCAAACACCTCTACACAACAAGAAGAAGGTTCGGCGGATCCTGGTCTAAGTGACCGAAGTAGGGTGAGTGTATCCTGGTTTTGAGTACCGAATTGGGGTCAGTGGATCCTGGTCAATAGTGACCAAATTGGAATCTAAGTGACTCAATGCCGAGACTTTGTGACTCAAAGGAATCCTAGGTATTCAGTTGTATATCCTAGTTGTTGAATAGAAGAGTGGAGTATGAGTTATTCATTCTCCAAACCACTTAAAACCTCATGTGTCTTTTACATTATGTCATTTACATTACACACTCCATAATTGCTATATTTGTTATGTGTTTAATAAATCATATAACTTGTGTTAAGAACTAAAGTATCTAAGTAAATCTTCAAGGGGAGTTTTCTAACTAATATTCCACTACATATAGATAATCTTGATTAATTAATTATTTGGAATAAGAACATTCTGTTAATAACTCTAGAAGATAAGTTGTTGAAAAATGTAGTTAACCGCACAATTGTTAAAGAAATTTGGGAAGTTCTGCTGTCATGAATGAAGGAACGAAAGAAGTCAAAGAGAATAAGTTGTCTCTTCTAACTCAGCAATATGAAATGTTTTTTCATACTCTATGAGAGAACATAACTGCTACCTATAAAAGATTTAATATAATGCCCAACTCCTTAAGAGCTTATGGAAAGGTCTATCCAAATAAAGACCTTAACATGAAGTTTAAGAGAGCACTTCCTATCAAGTGGAATGTCAAAACCATTGCTATTAGTGAATCGAAGAATCTTCATAAGATATCTTTGTAGAAGCTCTATGATAATCTTCATACCTATGAGTTAGAGCTGAATCAACTAGCAGAAACTACATCAGAGAGCATGAAAAATGATAACGGAGTTGCCCTCAAAGTTTCAGAAGCAACAATCTTTAAAGCTCTAGTAAAAGAAGATTAAGATCATGAAGATGATGATGAAGACATAGCCTTGCTTGTAAGAAGACTGAAAAAGTTCATGCGACAGAGCAACACCTGGAACTAAGGAAGAGTAACAACAAAGGCAATAGTAACAAAGATCAAGTAAAAGATCTATATTGTAATTGCAAGAAATCTAATCATTATATTATAGAATGTAATAAGCCTCTTCGAGAAGAATTGAAGAAAGACAAGAAGAAGTCCTACCCAAAGAAAGAGTTCTGAAATAACCCGGGCTAAATCCCAAGTCTGGAATAAATCTCTAACAATTTGGCCCATCTGTCCACATAAGAAACATGCACTGGTAACTCTATGGCACTACCTCCCTATATGATTACCCCCACAAGTAGCGCAAGGAGCTATCAGAATAAGATTTGAGTTACCCATATCAACTAGTCCTAGATAATGACAGTGATTCTGCCCTTGTTGATGATTTTGCTACTGCTGGCGATTCTTACCTTGCTAAGGTAGCTAAAGCTGATGATTTTGCCCTTGGTGAGGTAACTGCTGATAACTCCTATTCTGATTCTAACCATGCAATTTCACCTGCTGGCCACCACGGTTCCTGTACCACCATGATTCCTCCCAAGTTAAATTGAATCTTGACCCTGCTGATTATCTTTGTCCCTCTTTCGACTCCCCTCCGGTTTAGAAGACCCAAAGTTCTTCCTCTTTATCTCAATATTCTTGGTCGCATTAGCCACTGCTGACACATCTGCAAACTTGTTATTAATGAGATGTTGGCGATACCTATAATAAATTATCTACTTGAACTTCTCTGCCTATTTTTCTGTTGTCCCTGATAAGGTTCCCGTAAAACCTACTAACCTAGCAACCTCATTATAAAATCAGTGCTGGACTCATCATCTTTTTATCGAATAGACAGATACTCTCTAGCAAAGGCCTCTTTGTTAGCAGCTACGAAGCACTGCTAATAAAAGATATCACAAAATTTTGCCCAATTAAGTTTCTAAATATATCCATAACCTTTTGTTGTTTTCATCGTCTTCCACTACCTCTGTGCATCCCCCTCTAGCTTATAAGTTGTAAGCAACACTTTCTGATTATCTGAGCACCCTAACACATCAAAGATCTTCTCTAGGTGGGTAATCTAATTCTCTACATCAATTGGAGTTGAAATTGAACTGAATGACTATGGTTTTTGCTTCTAAAATCACTCTAACCATACATTGATTGGAACCACCTGCATTCACTTCCTCACCATTTGTGTGTGAATTACCATTATTTATCGGGTTCCCTTGCTAAGTTTGGAATGATTTGCTGGAACTTCGACAAAGATTACAGCAGAATAGGAAGAAAAGTTCAAGTAGAGAATTCATTATAGGTATCGCTAACATCTCAATAACAATAAGTTTGTAGATGTGTCAGCAATGGCTAAAGCGGCCACGACTATTGAGATAGAGAGGCATGACTTTTTTGGTCTTCTAAACCGAGGGGAGTCAGAAGAGGGACATAGATGACCAACAAGGTCAAACTTTAGGTTAGCATGGGAGGAGTCATGGTGTTCAGTGGAACAGGAACTATTGTGGCCATTAGGGGCAATAACGTGGTCAAAATCAGAATAATCGCCAGCTGCAACAATCTTGGCAAGTTCATAATCGCCAGTTGTGGCAGAATCGTCAGTAAGGGCAGAATCCAGGTCGTTATCCTGGACCAGCTGGTGGGGGTAAATATAATCTTATTCTGATAGCTCTTTGCGTTATTTATGGGGGTAATCATTTAGTGAGGTAGTGTCATAAAGTTTTTGGTGCATGCTTCTTATGTTAACAGATGGGCTATATTGCTATAGATTTTTTTCAGACTCAAGATTTGATCAGGGTTGTTTCATATGCTATCAGAACCGACTCTCAAAAGCTCTGGTCGGGTTGCTAGAGGTGGGGACACGAAGTCTGGTGGTATTATCCAACAGTGGAGAGAGGGAAATCCAGAGATGGGGACACAAAGCTGATGAATGGGTTTTATACCTATGAATTGGATACCTTTTAGCCTTAATTCTTTGTTAAGTTTAAGTATTTTTTGTAACGACCCCAAAATAGGTCCATTCCATCCAACCCATTCCGAGTCGTTAAATACATGGTACAGAAAATAACTACAACTTTATTACAACAATTGTCGTGAAAAATACAACAACACATATGCTGTGAGTTTGGATACAAATATATATCAACTATGACTCATTTCCCAACCGTGGACAACACCTCATAATGATACCTTACATAAAGGTATAGTCGAAAACTGTTTTAGAAATTAAAATCTTTGGGAAGTGCTCAAGATAACCTTCGTACATGGGAGGCCATGCTTTTATGTTATGGTAGATATCATATGGCCACAGAATTATCCTTGGTTGACCCAATAGACCCCAAAGAAAAATGAGAAGATTACTATCATATTCTTCCCAATGATGAGTCTTCTCTTGACATATCATTATCTCCACTGTCTCTAATTGAGAGTTATATTTCAAATAGACTCCAAGATCATATAGATAGTGCTGGTAGATATACTCAGCAAGTGGATGAGCACAACCCTGTCTTATGATGACACGAGGTTGTATGTCATTAGACATCTTGTATGATAGTGGCAAAACACCCTTCCAAGTTAAATTCACCTCACCCTCAACATCTATAGACCACCGTTCTATTCCCTTGTTATTCCCCGCTCGACCCAGCTACACTTTTATTACCTGAAAGGAATTGTGAAGCAAAAGGGTGAGCACAACTAGCTCAGTAAAGAATATCATGACTAAAGATAAATAAATTATCAATAGCTTTCAACAGTAATAAATCAGAGATTTAGAACATATGGTAGATGATAAAACTTTTCAACCATAGTTGCAACGAACGAAGCAATCCATTAGAAGAGTCAAATAGACCATAAAATCTATTATCTTCTCCATGTTAAAAGTCCACCAACAATGTTTTATCCTCAGAACATCAATCAAAAATTCATCCCACAATCACATGTATAACTCATAATCGTAATTATTGTTCTAAATTCCTTTCCTCATCCAGGACAAAGATAATTTTCATCACCTGAAACATCAAAGATTATGGTTATACCAAATCACAGTTCATGTTCATAATCCTACTAATAAATTCATTTTTGCACTATGGGCCAAAGATATACATCAACAAGTCATCTTTGTACTATAGGCCAAAGATATTCATCAACAAGTCATCTTTGCACTACAGGCCAAAGATATTCATCAGTTGGTCATGTTCATCTAAACACCGGTTCATCTTTGCACTACGGGCCAAAGATATTCATCAGAAATCATTCATCTTTGCACTACAGGCCAAAGATATTCAGTTATATCATCATTTAAGACTGAGGATGATAAAAAATATTTTAAAGAAAACAAATCCAGTGAAACAAAAGAACAAATATTAAGGATTCGTACTTTAAACAATTCCCGTTCAAAAATACTTTATAAATAACCAGAGTGGAGTAAAATTCAAGAATGAAGAACAAAACATAGATCCAATCAAAGATAGGAACTATCACAGACAATCTTGGACATAGAAAGAAAATTTAATTTTTTCGTGAATAATTGTCGATTCAGTGAATAATGTCGTGATACGTGATTAGTAGTCAGATATCGTGAATAGTAACTTCGACACCAAAAGATAGAAATTTCACAAAAAACATCATCATGCTTCGTGAATAGTACTCGTGAATAGTAATTTGTGAATAGTAACTCATGAATAGTAACTCGTGAATAGTAACTCATGAATAAGAACTCTCTCACATGAAAAAAGTTCCAAATTTGATAAAAAGTTCAAACCAATATTTCGACATAATGATATTGAAGAAATAATATCATTTATGAAGAAAATAATCTCCCTTACCTCAGAAAGAATAATAATTCTGACTGGAATACTGGATATTATAGAGAGAGAAAGAGAGAGAAATCTTTAGTTTGTGGTGTGATTTTCAATTCTAACCTAAGCACCCTATTTATAGAAAAATGCTTAGAACACCAAAGCAAAAAATTTAATAAATGAATAATATTATTTTTTCAAATTTCCTACGCCCACTAATTTGGTCCAAGACATCAGCCACCATGTGACAAAACATTAAAAATGTTTTTCTTAATTTAAATAATTAAAACTTCCAAAAATCAATTATTTCGGAACTACAGAACTTCAATAATTCATATTAAATAGCCCTTTTACCAAAAAATTTGAATCTCACGATTTTTTATAGGAAATTCAATTCTCTACAACTTTGCAGAAGAAAGTTTTTCCAATTTCCAAACAGAAATTGACCGAAATCAACATACGGACGATTTTACAGGCTATAATCAAATTTTAGTCAAGAAATGGGGTCCATCGACACACAAAACATGTGTTAATCATTTAATGCAACAAAAATACTCTTCCTCCTCATATATTCATATATCCCACATTCATTGTAAAAATATCAACATTATTATATTATAATAATATAATAAAATATTATTTTATCAGAAAAGATAAAATATCGATTTTCAACAATTGTCACTTTAAAAATTTTCTCCATCTATATCCACATAAAATGAATATTTTCCTCATCATATAAATCAATAAATAATTATTCACAAATAATATTAAAGAATCACAATAATGGCAACTAGGCAGTTCCCAGGAAAGAGGGGGCTTTCCAATAAGAATTTTTTCTTACTAGCGCGCAATTAGGTGACCAAACCTTTCCTTAGACAGAACTTTCTAGACATTGCCAATAATGCTATCTAATAATATTATTCAAATAATATGAATTATTGATTTGATAATTGAAAATACTGTGCAGTGACAATTATTAAAATAACAATAATATAAAATATCAACGCAACAATTATTGAATCAAAAATAAAATATTGAACAGTAATTACTATAACAATTATTGAGTAGTGCCTTCTACGTAAGAATCAATAATTCAAAATATTTGTAATACCGTCTGGTATCTCTTGTCAACAACGTACATTTTACTTTACCCACCGGGTATTTTAACAGTGTTAACGGTAACCACTACGCCGTTATTCATAAAAACTTTAATTTGTCTTTTTCTTCATCTGACAGTTATTCTGTTATGGGGCCCACAAATGGCTGCGCCGTCGTACTAATATTCCCCGAAAGAAAGAATATTCTACGACCAAACGAATATTCCCCGACAACAATGAGTATTTTATAACCACTTGCTTATTTTGAAAAAAAATTCATATATCACCCTTAACTTTAACCTTTTATCAATTTAACCATTTACTAAATTGTAATTATAAGAAAAATTGAATACTTTTATTTCATAAAATTTGGGGTCTTACAATCTCCCCTCCTTATGAAATTTGGTCCCCGAAATTTACGTACCTGGTATTTCGAAAAGCTGAGAATACCTTGCTTTCATTTCAGATTCTATCTCCCGGGTCATCATGATTTCTCCATTGCTCATCTCCCGTGATAACTTCATTTGGGTTCCTCACTTGTTGGGAAGTCATGACAACCGCTATCCCTCAAAATACTCGGCTTTGACTTGTCTGGGGCATCATTTGGCGTCATCACTACCGTTAGAATATACTCTTCTATAGGGCATATTCCTCCCTCAACTGCCTCGCCGTACTCCTGATTCATGATCTGAATCATCAATCTTCGATCCATATCGAATTCAAGGTGACCGCTTTGTACAGGGTAATTCAAAACTCGATGTTGGGTTCTCCCAATTGCTTTCCAAAAAGAGAAATTCATATCATCTATTTTATCCTTCTTAGATCAGACATCTCTTTCCACAATATCCACGTGTCATGCGGCTTTTGCCCATGCATCACTTATTCTTACTTGTTCAGTTTTTCCTTCTTTCAGCTCAGATTCCATCTTTATCATCTTATACTCTGCCAAAGAATGCTTCTGTTCAAGCATCACATATCGGGTAACACAAGCTTGAATTGTTGATCCTTTTGCTCCACGATCACTTTCGCTTCTTCAACTTCGCTTCTTCTAACTCATGAGTACGATTTTGAAATTCTATATTTTGATCATATAATACCTCTAATAAACTCTCCTTAGGTACCTCTTTTTCCTCTTTTTCCCCACTCTCAGTTGTTACCTTTGCGACTATCTTGGGTGCAACTATCAATTCTTCACTCACCACATGGATATCTCTAATTCCTTCTTCGTCTGACATCACATTATCATGGTTAGTGATTAGAGGTATCCCCACAGTCTCATTTACTCCATTGTTAGCATTCTCAGCTGCCATTCTCAAATACTGCCATAAAACAAAGGTTAATTAAGCAAATTAATATATCACATAATATCTGTATATTATGACTGACCAACAATTAAGCTTAGGTAGGACACACTAGTGAACGATTTACTCATCTCTCCCCTCCTAGTTCTAATCCCGATCTCCGCCAGAGATCATATCCCTAAGCTCTTATACCAAATGTTACTCATGTCCTAACCATGGACAGCACCTCACAGTGGTACCTATTAGTTTGCCACCGCAGAACGGCGTCCCCTACGGAGAGTCTAGCTTCGGTGCATCCCCCATCAATAGGAAGTCACCAGCGAGAGGCTCGGGGCTCTTTACTTATAGCTCTAACACCAAATGTAACGACCCCAAAATAGGTCCATTCCATCCAACCCATTCTGAGTCGCCAAATACATGGTAAAGAAAACAACACAACTTTATTACAACAATTGTCGTGCAAAATACAACAACACATATGCTGTGAGTTTGGATACAAATATATATCAACTATGACTCATGTCCCAACCGTGGACAGCACCTCATAATGACACCTTACATAAAGGTATAGTCGAAAATTGTTTTAGAAATTAGAATCTTTGGGAAATGCTCAAGGAAACCTTCGTACATGGGAGGCCATGCTTTTAGGTTATGGTAGATATCATATGGCCATAGAATTATCCTTGGTTGACCCAATAGACCCCAAAGAAAAACGAGAAGATTACTATCATATTCTTCCCAATGACGAGTCTTCTCTTGACATATCATTATCTCCACTGTCTCTAATTGAGAGTTATATTTCAAATAGACTCCAAGATCATATAGATAGTACTGGTAGATATACTCAGAAAGTGGATGAGCACAACCCTATCTTATGATGACACGAGGTTGTATGTCATTAGACATCTTGTATGATAGTGGCAAAACACCCTTCCAAGTTAAATTCACCTCACCCTCAACATCTATAGACTACCGTTCTATTCCCTTATTATTCCCCCGCTCGACCCAGCTACACTTTTATTACCTGAAAGGAATTATGAAGCAAAAGGGTGAGCACAACTAGCTCAGTAGAGAATATCATGACTAAAGATAAATAAATTATCAATAGCTTTCAACAAAGAATAAATCGTAGATTTAGAACATATGGTAGATGATAAAACTTTTCAACCATAGTTGCAATGAACGAAAGCAATCCATTAGAAGAGTCAAATAGACCATAAAATCTATTATCTTCTCCATGTTAAAAGTCCACCAACAATGTTTTATCCTCGTAACATCAATCAAAAATTCCTCGCCCACAATCACATGTATAACTCATAATCGTAATTGTTGTTCTAAATTCCTTTCCTCATCCAGGACAAAGATAATTTTCATCACCTGAAACATCAAAGATTATGGTTATACCAAATCACAGTTCATGTTCATAATCCTACTAATAAATTCATTTTTGCACTATGGGCCAAAGATATACATCAACAAGTCATCTTTGCACTACAGGCCAAAGATATTCATCAACAAGTCATATTTGCACTACAGGCCAAAGATATTCATCAGCTGGTCATGTTCATCTAAACACCTGTTCATCTTTGCACTACGGGCCAAATATATTCATCAGAAATCATTCATCTTTGCACTACAGGCCAAAGATATTCAGTTATATCATCATTTAAGATTGAGGATGTTAAAAAATATTTTAAAGAAAACGAATCCAGTGAAACAAAAGAACAAATATTAAGGATTCGTACTTTAAACAATTCCCGTTCAAAAATACTTCATAAATAACTAGAGTGGAGTAAAATTCAAGAATGAAGACCAAAACATAGATCCAATCAAAGATAGGAACTATCATAGACAATCTTGGACATAGAAAGAAAATTTAATTTTTCTGTGAATAGTGTCGTATTCATGAATATTGCCGTATATGTGAATAGTGCCGTATACGTGAATAGTAACTCCAACACCAAAAGATAGAAATTTCACAAAAAATATCATCATGCTTCGTGAATAGTACTCGTGAATAGTAACTTGTGAATAGTAACTCATGAATAATAACTTATGAATAGTAACTCGTGAATAGTAACTCATGAATAGTAACCCCGACATGAAAAAGTTCCTAATTTGATAAAAAGTTCAAACCAATATTTCGACATAATGACATTGAAGAAATAATATCATTTATGAAGAAAATAATCTCCCTTACCTCAGAAAAAATAGTACTTCTGACTGGAATACTGGATATAGTGGTAAAAGAACTTGTACCGTATAGCAATACTCGAAGTACTAAAATACTCACAAAATACGCTCGATATTATAGAGAGAGAAAGAGAGAGAAATCTTTAGTTTCTGGTGTGATTTTCAATTCTAACCTAAGCACCCTATTTATAGGAAAATGCTTAGAACACCAAAGCAGAAAATTTAATAAATTAATAATATTATTTTGTTCAAATTTCCTACGCCCACTAATTTGTTCCAAGACATCAGCCACCATGTGACAAAACATTTAAAACGTTTTTCTTAATTTAAATAATTAAAACTTCCAAAAATCAATTATTTCGGAACTACAGAACTTCAATAATTCATAATAAATAGCCCTTTTATCAAAAAATTCGAATCTCGCTACTTGTTATAGGAAATTCAATTCGCTACAACTTACAGAAGAAAGTTTTTACAAATTCCAAATAAAAATTGACCGAAATCCACATACGGACGATTTTACAGGCTATAATCAAATTTCAGTCAAGAAATGGGGTCCACCGACACACAAAACATGTGTTAATCATTTAATGCAACAAAAATACTCTTCCTCCTCATATACTCATATATTCCACATTCATTGTAAAAATATCATCATTATTATATTATAATAATATAATAAAATATTATTTTATCAGAAAAGATAAAATATCGATTTTCAACAATTGTCACTTTAAAATTTTTCTCCATCTATATCCACATAAAATGAATATTTTCCTCATCATATAAATCAATAATTAATTATTCACAAATAATATTATAGAATCACAATAATGGCAACCAGGCAGTTCCTAGGAAAGAGGGGGCTTTCTAATAAGAATTTCTCCTTACTGGCGCGCAATTAGGTGACCAAACCTCTCCTTAGACAGAACTTTCTAGATATTGCCAATAATGTTATCTAATAATATTATTCAAATAATATGAATTATTGATTTGATAATGGAAAAATACTGTGCAGTGACAATTATTAAAACAACAATAATATAAAATATCAACGCAGCAATTATTGAATCAAAAATAAAATATTAAATAGTAATTACTATAAAAATTATTGAGTAGTGCCTTCTTACATAAGAATCAATAATTCAAAAATACTGTGCAATACTGTGTCTTCTTTAATGCAACAACGCCAGACATTTTACTTTACCCAATTTAGTATTCCAACAATGTTAATTCGGTAACCACTATCTTGTTATTCATAAAAACTTTAATTTGTCTTTTTCTTCATCCGACAGCTTATTACATTATGGGGCCCATAAATGGTCATATCATCGCATTTAATATTCCCTCGAAGAAAGAATATTCCACAACCAAACGAATATTCCCCGACAACAATGAGTATTTTATAACCACTTGCTTATTTTGAAAAAAATTTCATATATCACCCTTAACTTTAACCTTTTATCAATTTAACTATTTACTGAATTGTAATTATAAGAAAAATTGAATACTTTTATTTCATAAAATTCGGGGTCTTACATTTTTAGTGTCATTTCACTTATTTTTGTGTTTGTATTGTAGGAAACGGCTTCAGAGGGTCAAAATATAAAAAATGGAGTATAGTGGAATTTTTATGATTTATGGTTTGATGAGTCTACCGGGGCTAAGTTTCGTAGTGTAATAAATCCTCCGAAGCCAAGTTAAAAAGTAAATTTGTCGGGGCAGAGTTCTCCAGTATAATAAATCCGTCGGGGTGGATTCGTCAGGAAGAAATAAGGTTGTTTTGTTATGTTTCAAAAGTTGAGTCCAAGAAGGATTGGTTTGGCTAATTGGTTCCAAGAAATTTAAGGAGGGCTATAAGACACGTGAAGAGGGATATAAAAGGAGGAGAATTCACGAGGAGAGTATTCGATTATATTAGATTTCATTAGATTAGGAAAAACCTAGTTTAGATTAGATTTGTAGATTGAAGCAACTTGGAGAGCATTGAAGATTCAAAGCAAGAGTAGGAGAGAGATTCAAATCTGCAGACACTAGATTTTATTCTTTCCTCTACTTTTATTTTTATCTTTCAATGTTTATTCAATTGTGGATTATGGATTTTAAATCAATCATGAACTAAATTCTATTTTGAGATTACAATGAATCTTATTGAGTAGTTTATTTTGATATGCTTCATTGTTAGTCATGTTAACTATTATGGAATTGTCTATTATGGTTTGCTCTTAATTGATTAATTTTCTAATCAAAAGTTACCGTGATAATCTATATGAACTCGAGAGATGAATTATAAGTTTAGATCTGATCATAATACCATGTGATTGTGTTTTTTGCATGACATTGTAATTCATAATTTGTGTTTAAGATAAAGATATACATGTACACTGCATGTAATCTGTTAAAGAACTTGGGATTAAATTTTTTATTTATTGTAATTCATATAGAGATATAGTGAATTAGTTAATTAGGTTGTTCTTCTTAATTCTATCATCTGAGGATTTAAGTTAATTTGTTTATGATGCATTAAGAGATGGTCATATATACATGTCTGTTCTTGATTAACAATTCGGAATAATAACATGATTTAACAGGAAGTGTATTGATCTAAATGAAACAATAAGTGAAATTGTAATCTTATGTCTTCATTATCAGGTTTCATTCGAGTGGTATTTAGTATTAGTTTAATTACATATTTTAATTCAAAATATTAAATCAATTGTTTAAATAAGATTAAGTTGGTTACAGGTTAGTACTTGGTAATTTTTATTAAATAATTTCTCGTGCGAACGATACTCTACTTTCACTTTATTACTTGTTGACCACGTATACTTGTGTGCTAAGCGAAACCAATAAACAAGTTTTTGACGCTGTTGCCGAGGATCATATTGCATTACATAATTGTTTAGTTCATATACATTGCATTGGTTAGTGTTATTGCATATTTTTCATTAAAAAAATTTCACAGAAATATTTTCTTTTGCATTGAGTGTTTGCATGAATCTAGGCAATAGATTGGGATGAATTTGGTTCGGCCTGTGATATGATTAGTATTGCATGTTAACTTGAACAATGTTGATGATTGATGATGAGTTTTAATTTTAATCAAGTTGAGAATATGAGCTTGTTTGAAACCTATGTAACTGGTTAGTGCATAAGGTTTAATCGTTTTAATCAACTTGTTTTAAGGGTTTATGGGGGGGGGGGGGAGGGATTTTTGTTTAAATTTAAGAAAATTAGTGAACTGGCAGTAAAGGTTAAAATAAGGTAAAAGCTTAAGTTTGGGGTAATCTATATATGGGGTATATATGTAACACCCCCTTCCCGAAAAGGAAAGGGAGGTCACGTGCAAAGCACAATAAACCTCAAAAATAAGTAAACAGAGCACTAATAACTTCAAAATATTAATAATGATATCCATCAATGAAGTACTAAATACAATTCTCCAACTAGAATCAAAATAATGAAAACCAAAAATTTAATCCACCTAGATGGTCAAGGAAACACTCTTATCACACTAGCCCTTAATCACCCCTGCAAACTTGCCGGAAGAAAAACACAGCATGAGCCAATTGCCTAGTACGGATACAAATATACAAAAGATATACAACTGATATACGAAAATAACTGAGACAAAATATCTTGACAAAAGCCTTAAGTATAAATACTGACGAAAATAAATTCTCCAAAGATCTTAATGGAATATATCTGAATCAACAAAATTGACGAAACCAACAGAAGAATAAAGAAATAACGAACTGAAGTAACTAACTCAATGAATTGAATTGAACTGAACAGAAACAAACAAAACTAATACAATGAAATAATAGGCTGAATCAAATGGTTGAGTTTTATTTCATACCGAGTGAGCTCAAAAATATATCTTGCCACACATGCAAGTCAAACTAATGTCACACAAACACATCAAAACAATGTCACACAGGCAAGTCAAAATAATGCCACACAGGCACATCAAAACAATGCCACACATGCAAATCAAATGATGCCACACAGGCAACCAAGATAATGCCACACAGGCAAATCACACATTGGACCGCGAATCCAAATGTATGCAAATCGGATAGTGTGTTTGGCACAACATCACCAATCCGCAAAACAGAAAACTAGGGTTAATCCATACACCTCCCACAACAAAACACCAAATGGCCCACTTCCTCCGGAGCCCAAAACGAAGACGCCGTGGACTAATCACACCGCCACGAAAAGTGTCATGCCTCTCGTGCCAAGACGACATGCCTGTGGTACCCCTACAGGTGGTTATAGCTCAGGTATACCCTACGGTATATTCTAACAAAAATACTATGTCACAACACATGCGACATAATATCAACAAAAGGGTTCTATATGTACATGTTGAACCAAATCAAATTATAGTCACAAGGTCTCAAAAAGAAGGTAGCAACATGTACTGCTCTATAATTATCAGAAATAAATACTAAACATGATATCCTAATTCAAAGAGTACAAATACGAGTCATGTGTATCAACTCCAAAATGAAACTAATATATTTATTTCACATGAAACAATTATGTGAAATCATAACATAATTCGAAATAAGGAAACAAAGGAAAAAATCAAATTTAACAAGAGTATCGCTGAAAGAGTACGGAATCCGTACCTGAATTGATCAACGTAATGCCCAAATTTTATATTCCAATATACTCCGTTAAACTCCTTCCGTTCAAAGTAATCAAAACAAATAAATAATTTATAAATTTAATAGTTATATAATATTAAATTTAACACCAATTAACCTTTATATTTTATTTTATTTTACCACTAAACTTCCGAAATCATGTATAAACATCTCATTAATATTACTGTCATATTTTAATTAGTCAATTCAATTATTTTTTTATTATTATTATACGTTATTGCATTTTGTGATATTATATATATATATATATATATATATATATATATATATATATATATATATATCAATCATGAAACTAAAACCTGCATGCCATTTTTTTTTATTTTTTATCAAGCACTCTGATTTTCGTGCAACTAAAACTAATTATATATATGTATATAGATCATAAAGGAATGAACAATTTACTACTCCAAACATGATTCGTGGATCATTGGAAAATAACTAGAAGAGATCAAACTGCTTTAACGGAATGGGTCACTGATTATTGGACAGAACCATGATTTCAAATTATCAATGATTGTTGCACTACACCATTAATTTAAATAACAACTCAGGTAGAGACTTACAGATATTGCAAAAAGGAATCTAATTTCTCCTCTTTTGTTTCTTTGTCGCCGCTGCTCCACTTCTTCTGTTCTTTTACGTATCAAAACTAAATGCCCGGTAGAATTAGGTTTTACTTATCTATTTATTATTACCCACAAATATAAATTAAACCCAATAAATTTTAAAGCCCAAATTATACTAAATTAATTTACCCATCACTTATTAATATTTAGTAGCCCACATAATTTAAATAAAACTTGACCCAACATAAGAAAAGCCCAATTTTACTAAGTTAATTTATTCATCCCCTATTAAATAAGAAGTTTGACTCAAATAAAAGACAAAGTCCAAACAATATGTTTTAAGAATTTTTTTTTTTGGGTATTACATTACCTCCCCCTTAAAAAGGTTTCCGTCCCCGGAATCAAAAGAATGAATGTACCTAATTATCAAAAGATGCAGATACTCTGCTCGAATAGACTCCTCTATCTCCCAAGTAGCTTCCCGCTCTGAATGATTTTACCACAAGACTTTAACAAAAGAAATCATCTTCCTCAATTTTAATATAATCAGTTATTTAATTATCTACTAAAAGAATTTAATTTTCCAAACAAAATAAGGAAGAATAGAGGGAAACAAAATCATTTATCTTTTCCAATTTAAATACAATTGTATAAAATAAAAGTAATTAATATTTAATTATATATAAAAAAATGGGTCATTACATTTTTCACCCCTTAAAAATTCTTCCGTCCTCGGAATTCAAATAAGCTAAAAAAAATTAGTTACGATGTAGGGCCACCATTTGTTACGATCAACGCGGATAAGTCATCGGTCCACGTAATTATCAATGTATTTGTAAAAGATTCATCAGCTACCGTGTCAAGCCTTGGTAAGGTTCTTCGCGTTGCATCAAATTAGATCACATGATCCACCGTTGGTGAGGGCCCCCGTTAATATCTTTGAGTTTCATTCTTACAAACGTACGTACTCTTCGGAACATAACTCGAAATCACAAAAAAAAAATTTCTTCATCTAAATAAGATTCGAATACCCAAAATATTTAAAATTATTTTTAACTCGTAAAATGTTTATGTTCCACATTTATGAAAAGATTTAACAAATTATTTTATTTTATTTATTTATTTTACATAAATACATACAAAACTTCAATGACATCAGACAAACAAAACAATTGTACAAATTATATCTCCAACTCACCCTAAGAACTCAAGAGTTTCAAAATATCATAACCTAGAATCAAATTAGTTCTCAAATAATATTACACCAAAAATATATTACTACTAAGATCCCTTCATCACCATACCAAACTCCAAATCATATATCCTACTATCTGAATAAGCAAACTATAGATTTCAAAATCTCTTAAAGATTCATCACTTATTGTATATATCTAATCATTCAATGAATCAATCATTCTCTTAATGCAAATCTTAACCCAACAAATTCCAAGATCTTCTCATACTATCACTCAAAATTTCATATAAGATAACTCCAATATTCTACTAGGAAATAATCGCAAAATTCATTTACTCCAAAAGATTAATCTGATTACCTCGAATCTCTACAACAACTCAAAATTACAAGAGATCCTCTGTACTTAATAGTTTTCACTTTATCATATTATCCCACCGATTCACACACCTCAAATTAATCACAACTTAACAAAAAACAGAATATAACCCAAATCAAATCCTCAATTCCAAAATCATAATAATTTGTAATTACCTAAAATAACTCTAACAAATAATTCTCCAATATCTAAACTCACTGAAATAAATGTTAATATCATAATCGTATAATCATTTCTTAACTGAACAAAATATGACATTCTTCTTCGTAATGATCAAGTCACAATCCTTAACTAATATTATTACTTCAACGCATAACAATAATAATCTTAACAAATTATCTCGCCTTTCTCAAATCAACTACAACTCAAAGAGCTAAAAACACTTAGTCAAAATCAAACCAACCAAACAGAGAACAAAATCAAACTCTTACGTCTACCCATTGATTTACCCACAACTCACAGGTAAAACCTAAATAGGTTTTTCTACAAGAAAGAATCTAAGCTCTGATACCATCTCTGTAACACCCCCTTCCCGAAAAAGAAAGGGAGGTCACGTGCAAAGCACAACAAACCTCAAAATAAGTAAACAGAGCACTAATAACTTCAAAATATTAATAATAATAACCATCAATGAAGTACTAAATACAATTCTCCAACTAGAATAAAAATAATCAAAACCAAAAATTTAATCCACCTAGATGGTCAAGGCAACACTCTCATCACACTAGCCCTTAATCACCCTTGCAAACCTGCTTGGAAGAAAAATACAGCATGAGATAATTACCCAGTATGGATACAAATATACAAAAGATATAGAACTGATATACAAAAAAAACTGAGACAAAATACTGAACAAAGCCGTAAGTGTAAATACTGAAGAAAATATATTCTCCAAAGATCTTAATGGAATATATCTGAATCAACAGAATTAACGAAACCAATAGAAGAATAAAAAATAACGAACTGAAGTAACTAACTCAATGAATTGAATTGAACTGAACAGAAACAAACAAAACTAATACAATGAAATAATAGGCTGAATCAAATGGTTGAGTTTTATTTCATACCGAGTGAGCTTAAAAATATATCTTGCCACATAGGCAAGTCAAACTAATGTCACACAGGCATATCAAAACAATGCCACACAGGCACATCAAAATAATGCCACACATGCAAATCACACATTGGACCGCGAATCCAAATGTATACAAATCGGATAGTGTGTTTGGCACAACATCACCAATCCACAGAATAGAAAACTAGGGTTAACTCATACGCCTATCACAACAAAACACCAAATGGCCTACTTCCTCCAGAGCCCAAAACAGAGACGCCGTGGACTAATCACACCGCCACGAAAAGTGTCATACCTCTCGTGCCAAGATGACATGCCTGTGGTACCCCCACAGGTGGTTATAGCTCAAGTATAACCTATGGTATATTCTAACAAAAATACTATATCACAACACATGCGACATAATATCAACAAAAGGGTTCTATATGCACATGTTGAACCAAATCAAATTATAGTCACAAGGTCTCAAAAAGAAAGTAGCAACATGTACCGCTCTACAATTATCAAAAATAAATACTAAATATGATATCCTAATTCAAAGAGTGCAAATACGAGTCATGTGTATCAACTCCAAAATGAAACTAATATATTTATTTCACGGGAAACAATTATGTGAAATCACAACATAATTCGAAATAAGGAAACAAATGAACAAATCTGTAATAACCTGAATATTTTCTATATAAATAAATAAGAAATTTTGCATATTAATTTTTTTTATTTTAAAGATGAGAATATGTGTCAAGTAATGTGTATGTATATATGTGATAAATAAAATAATTTATTTCATGAATAATTTCAAACAATTTTATTTTAGAATTATTGATCATTACAAGGTATATACTTATAATAATTAATTTTATAAATAGAATATCTTTATTATTTATTTTCTATGAAAATATGATTTTTATATTATTTAAATAATATATGAAATGATTATTGGAATTATTATAATTACTATTTTATTATATGAATTTTAGTTCTATAATTTAAGTTAATTATTTTAACTTAATTAATAATGTTATATATGAAAGATAATCGATAAGGAATCCAAACCCTAAATCTGGATTTTGTATCTTTATGAATGAGAATAATAATATTATATTAAATATAATATTATTTTTCGATGTTATAAATATATATTGTATGTATTGGTCAATGATGGTGTTTAATGTCAAACCTTATATCAATTTGTTAAAACCTATTTTGAAACTCAATTATGAGTTCAAAAGCGTAGTAATATTGGTGTTATAGAATTTATGTTGTGTATTATTAGATTTAATGTTAATTAGATAAAACCCTAATTAATATTTGAAAACCCTAATTTAAATATTATAAACCCTAATTATTATTTTAGTAAATTGAAATGTTAATTTAGGAACCCTAATGATAATTAAGGAACCCTAATTATTTAAACCCTAATTTTCTATTAAAAACCCTAATTTAATTAGTGGGTGAAAAATTAAATTTTTATTACACTTTAATTTTTAATTGTCCAAACCCTAGCAATTATTTGGGAAACTTTAAGATGTAAAATCTAGTGATTAAACCCTAGATTCAAGCACCTTGGACAAGAATACCCTTGAGATTAAAATGAAATTACTAAAATACCCTTTTGTCCCATTCTTGAATTATTGGTTAGACAAGATCTAGAAAAATCTGGCCAGCCACCCTACCCTATCAACCTAGCAGGTAGATTATCAGCACATCATCCATTACAAATTCATTGTATCAATTCATTACATAATTTAAGAGAGAGAAAATCCTTATTTTGGCCTAATTTGTTCACAAATACCTAGCCATACTCTCTCAAGACCAAACCCACGAAATTATGGTGTTAGATCAGTCCCCAATCAATCCCCACGAACACCAATATCAGATCAGAAGAACCGAATCAAAATCAAAGCTTAGAAAAGGTACAAAACCCCTAATTTAAAAATCATGTGATTTCATGTTAGATGTAATTTTTGTGTGTTAAATATGTAGTATGGAGTCTAAAAAAATGATCTGAGTTGCTAGATGTTAGATCCATAACATCTAGAGGCTCGGATTTGCCATTTTTCAAAATCTGGGAAAAATAATTTTTGTGTCTGAGAAGCAAAAGTCAGAGGCTGTTAATGATTTTAGTGTTTTTAATGTTTGAACATATAGTGTGCTATGAGATCTTTGATCTGAAACTGGAATCTAGCACCGAGCATGAATATGTTAAAAGTTATAGCTGGTCAAACCTAGTTGACCGAGCATGACTTTATAAATCTGGAAAAACCGAGATCGTTTCCAGAAGGCTCTGACAAGAACTTCATGGGCTCGGATCTGTCAGTGGTTTAACGATATGTTATGTTTATTGCATCTAAGTTATAGTATGTTATATGGACTTCATATGTATACCTTACAATATTCTAATCATCAAACCGAGTGAAAATAGTGTCCGGTCAAAGTAGGTAAAAGCGATCGCGTTTTACGTTTTTCGGGTAACCCGAAACAGATGAACACTAATCTCCTCGCCTTTCGCCAAGCCTAGATCTCCGCTTTATCTGTTGTTGTTATCACGATTTTATGTAATAGATCTCTTCACCTACATGTTGGCTACAATCTGGAAACCTTATATCACGAAACAATGCAAGTACAACAAGTTGTAGAAGCCCAATATAGCTTAGATTTAATCGTTTCTTCATTTCGGTAACCCGGAAAATGAAGAACAGCGATTCAACTTTTTCAATAGCTTAGCTCGGTTTGATTAATTATGTTTAGACTTTACCTGGATTGAAACATGCTCTCGATAGTTTGTCTACAAACTCGACGACGAAGCGAAAACATTTACCTCAATGTATTGATGATTTAAGGTCAACAAAAGCGTTAATCGACCCGTATTACTAAAATTTTTAAATTTGCCCAAAATCATGATGAACATGCTGACGATAGCTAGTTCAAAGCTTAATAACTTTTGATTGTGATGAAGTATGACACGGATATTTGTTGTTTCATGCGGTGTTACATTAACACTACAAGAGCCGACCGTTAGTTAGCCTGCATAATATATAATGTATAATTTGAATTAAGCTTGGTCAAAGTAGGCTACTCGAAAGCCGATTTCAATATGTCCAGGTTTTCTCAAGAACACCTAAAATGACGAGATTCTCAATGAAAGGGCTTTAGCGACAGACTTAGTAAAATTAATTAATTTAATTTCTAAAAATCATTTAAAATAGTAAATAAATTCTAAAATTACAAAAATAGTTTTAAAAATTATTTTAAATTATAAAAATTAACTTATAATAATTTGACAAATTTTTCATAAATATTAATATTTATTTGGATATTATTGGTATTTAAATTATTTAATAAATGCATTAAATAAATTAATTAAAAATCATTTTAAATAACAATAAGGTATTTAATAATATTTTAAGTTATAAAACATAACTTTAAATATTTTAAGATAAGTTTCATTAATTATTAAATATTAATGATATTAGATTTATTTAGTAATTATATTTAATAAATTAATTAAAATGATTTTAATATTGTAAAAATCATTTTAAATGAAAATAAATAGTTTAAAGATATTTTAAGTTATAAAATCTAACTTTTGATATTTAAAGGTAAATTTTATTAATAATTTAATATTTATGATATTAAGTTTATTTAATAATTATATTAAATAAATAGTTTAAAAATGATTTTATTAAATCAAAATCATTTAAAAAGGAAATAAATGAATTAAAAATATTTTAAGTTATAATTAATGACTTTTAATATTTTGATAAATAATAAATTAATATTCTAATATTAATGGTAATTATTTAAAATAATTTTAAATGTTTTAAAAATCATTTAAAGGTAATATTAATACTTTAAAAATATTTTGAGTTATTATAAATAACTTTAATATTTTGGCAATAGTTTCATTAATAGCTTAATATTAATTAAATATTAATGATAATAGAATTAGTTAATATTTAAATTATTTAATAATGATTTTTGTGTTTGAAAATTCATGATAAATTATAATAATTATTTAAAAATTATTATAAGGCTATGAAAAATAATATGACTGATATTTAAAATATCTAAACGACTATTGAACTGCAGGATAGAGTCTTAGACTCGATATTTACCCGATAAAGCCGCGGTGATAATCGAATATTTCGAAATTGATCTGAGACTTAGAAAATTGATTAGATATGTGTTTGTTAGTGAATCAATAATCATTAAACCTATGTGATAATATGATTAGGTTATATCTCAATGCAATTAGCGATCTTATGTGATATGATATATTATTCTAATTGAACAAATGATCTTATTACCGATAGGTCGTCAGATAAAAGATTAATCTAAGTTACGTAATTGTAAGCGGCTTTCAAAAAGATATCTAAACCTTATGCACTACTTTTATTTCGTGCAAACTGTATATCATGTTATGCAAGTTTCCTAAACGTACTCCAATTATTATTGAGCAAGTATCTGATCTATTATTTACATTGTGCAAGTATCCTACCTTTGCATTTCCTTTATGAAATGGACAAGAATAAGAAAGTTTCAGAATTATATTATTATTGTGCCAGATTATTAACTCTATTATTATTCATTATGTATCTGATCATTGTATTATTGTATAATTCAGATATTTATTTTGTTCGTTAATTAGTATATAGGGTTAGACAAATGTCCCCACTTGGATAACCATTATATTTAATCATATGTTGATACATACTTATTGATTTCAAGTATGTATACGTTGACTTAAAAGCCGTCTAAGCTATTTGATTCAGCTAGACATAAAAATATTGTTGAATAAGATAGAACGTTATTGTATCCAACCAGATTGTTTTGGTTCGGATTTTGGACTAAGTATGAACATCCCGAATATGAGAAAACTTGTGTGCACCTAAGGTGGATAGAGTGAACGATAATATCGTTCTTGCATGTAGTATTGATCAATATAGGGCACATTGGGCAGATCACCCTCGTGTCCGTAAGTTATGAAGGTTTGCGGATGAAGTTCTGCTAAACCCTAGAGAAAATGAAAAACAATGTTCATAGTCTGTCGACTAATCTCCAGTTATAGTCAGTACGTAGTTTCAAAAATTTGAGATATATTTGATATTTTGTTATTATTGGTTCAGCTTACTTCACAACTGTTGATTCGTTGTAGAAGAGTTATTCAAAAAAAAACATTTAATCCTTTCAACTTATATTTATTGTTGTTATTAATTGTCGGGCACTCAAATGCTCATCCTTGCTTTAAATTTAAATGTTTTCAGCTAAGCATGATCAACTGGAATGTTCACGCCAGAACAAGGGAAAAGGAAAGCAATCAGAATAATTCTATGTTATCTTTTGTAATAGTTAGACAGTATTAAGACAATGATATTTATTATCTATCACGTAATGTATTATAGTAAAGGTTACGTACTTGGGATTAGACTTTGATATATGTAATTAAGTTTGATATTTATATTATTGTTATTATTATTAGTATTATTCCGCTCATAGAAATGGTATCGTAAAGCACCGAGTTTGGGTTTCAAGTACCCGCGTTTGGGGGCGTTACAAAATCAAATTTAACAAGAGTACCGCTGAAAGAGTACATAATCCGTACTTGAATTGAGCAACGTAATACCCAATTTTTATATTCCAATATACTCCGTTAAACTCCTTCCGTTCAAACTAATCAAAACAAATAAATAATTTATAAATTTAATAGTTATATAATATTAAATTTAACACCAATTAACCTTTATATTTTATTTTATTTTATCACTAAACTTCCAAATCATGTATAAACATCTCATTAATATTACTGTCATATTTTAATTAGTCAATTCAATTAATTTATTATTATTATTATAGGTTATTGCATTTTGTGATATTATTATTATTACAAACATATATATATATATATATATATATATATATATATATATATATCAATATGAATCAATATGAATCAATCATGAAATTAAAACACATGCCATTCTTTTTCTTTTTTTTTCATCAAGCACTTTCGATTTTCGTGCAACTAAATCTAATTATATATATATATATATATATATATATATATATATATATATATCATAAAGGAATGGACAATTTACTACTCCAAGCATGATTCATGGATCATTGGAAAATAACTAGAAGAGGTCAAACTACTTTAATGGAATGGGTCACTGATTATTGGACAGAAGCATGATTTCAAATTATCAATGATTGTTGCACTACACCATTAATTTAAATAACAACTCAGGTAGAGACTTACATATATTGCAAAAAGGAATCTAATTTCTCATCTTTTGTTTCTTTGTCGCCGCTGCTCAACTTCTTCTTCTTTTACGTATCAAAACTAAATGCCCAGTAGAATTAGGTTTTACTTATCTATTTATTATTACCCACAAATATAAATTAAATCCAATAAATTTTAAAGCCCAAATTGTACTAAATTAATTTACCCATCATTTATTAATATTTAGTAGCCCACATAATTTAAATAAAACTTGACCCAACATAAGAAAAGCCCAATTTTACTAAGTTAATTTATTCATCCCTTATTAAATAACAAGTTTGACTCAAATAAAAGACAAAGTCCAAACAATATGTTTTAAGAATATTTTTTTTCGGGTATTACAATATATATATATATATATATATGAATAAATACATTAACTAGTTTGGTTATGGGGCCTTTGTTACTCGAACAAGTAAGCCCTAGGGGATGTCTTTATATCCAGTGTCCTAAAACCATCTAGTTTGGGAGTCATTGGTCGAAAGTTCGCTAAAAGGGTAACTATGTAAAGCTTAAGAGAGCCAGATATTTCACACTCATGTGTACACTCGTGATGGAGTGTAAAATGCACTGGTGATGGAATAAATGTAGGAACAAGCCTTAGTAGGGACCCCTAGACTTGGTAATTACTTAGTTTTAACCGAAATTGTTATGTTTAAAGAGTAATTTAATTGTAAACAAAATTTTCCTTCTAAGAAGTTTGTTATGTGGCTAATCTTGAACTCTAGTTGGTTAGAATGGTTAACAAGCACACACACATAGCATGGGTGATAACATGTTTGGATTGACTGACTGGTTAGGGTTATGGATTTTGACTTGATTGGATATATTATTTGATTATCGTTGTGATATCTTTGAGGCTTGTTGCTAGACATCGTACTAATTTATTACTGGAATCATAGGTATATTGGGCAGTAGATCATGCATATGCATTCATGTAGTTAGGTTAGTTAATTTTTATTTATTTATTTTGTTTTTTTTTCTTGAGGACAAGCAAAGTCTTGAGTTTGGGGATATTGTATGAGTGGGTTTTATACCTATGAATTGGATACTTTTAACACTTAATTCTTTGTTAACTTTAAGTATTTTTAGTGCCATTTCACTTGTTTTTGTGTTTGTGTTGTAGCAAATGGCTTTAGAGGGTCAAAAAATAAAAAATGGAGCATAATGGCATTTATGTAATTTCTGGTCTGATGAATCAATCGGGGATAAGTTTCCTAGTGTAATAAATATGTCGGGGCCAAGTCAAAAGGTAAATTCGTCTGGGCAGATTAATCAGGAAGAAAAAAGGCTATTTTGTTATGTTTCAGAAGTTGACTTCGAGATGTATTGGTTTGGATGATTGGTTTCAAGGACTTTAAAGAGGGCTATAAGATATGTGAAGAGGGATATAAAAGGAGGATGAGAATTCACGAGGAGAAGATTCAATTATATTAGATTTCATTAGATTAGGAAAAACCCTAGTTTAGATTTAGATTTGGAGATTGAAGCAACTTGGAGAGCATTAAAGATTCAAAGCAAGATCATGAGGGAGATTCTGATTTGCTGACAACATATTTCATTCTTTTCTATACTTTTATTTTTATCTTTGAATGTTTATTCAATTGTGGATTATGGATTTTAATTCAATCATGAACTAAATTCCATTTTGAAATTACAATGGATCTTATTGAGTAGGTTATTTTGATATGCTTCCTTGTTAGTCTTGTTAAATATTATGAAATTGTCTGTTATGGTTTTCTCTTAATTGATTAATTATCTAATGAACAGTTACCGTGATAATCTATATGAACTTGAGAGACGGATTGTAAGTTTAGATCTGATCATAATTGTGACACCCCCAAATCCGAGTACTTCATTCACACATGATTTGGTGCTCACTATCCAAAACAACCACATTCAACTACCCGTAATCAAGAATAAATACATAAGTTAAATAACTTAAACAATAATCCTCCTCATTAAAGGATTACAACAACTTAAAACAAATCCTAGGTAATCTAACCTTAAATTATTACATAAGTTTGTGGAATACATCATATAAACAAATAAGTCTCATAACATAAATTATCACTACAGGAAAAATCTCTATCTGCGACCAAACCTTTCAGCGACCGCCCTTTTCGGCCGCTGATATCAATAATAGCGATTGCCATCAAGCAAGTCTTCATCACTTAGTTGCTTTGCCTTTGCCCTTACTAGTGCATGACTCGTCTGATCTTTCAAACTTAGCTGCAATGTTTTATTGGCAAGAGCGAGCAAACAACTGCTCATACATATAATGATGACAATAATAACATCATAAGAGTAGACAATGAATACTGAATAATGAAGAACTCGACCTTTGAATCAAGATTAGAAAATTAGATCTAAATATATATATCTGAGGGTCTCAAGACCATGAACTATGTCTCAGGTTATTAAGTATTTCTACTTCAACCATTAACAGTTGTTAGACTATATGAACCTTTCTTCTCGTATTTAGGAGGATCAGCCCTTCGTACCATGTATTGTGCACAAACATCTTAACGCTAACGCGTAAAGAATCCCCTATAATAGGGTTATTCATCTCAGTTTGACTTAGGAATTCGCACTAAAGAAAGTTTAGTTTGGATTAGCTTTAACAATGATTCTAGAATTTTAGAATGCTCATCAACTATGGACTAGTCGAATCAATAAAGGTTCACTAGCCATTCAAATTTTGATAAAATAAAATGATATTGAACTACGATGTTTGAATCAAAGATTAACTCACAATAATATACAATTGAATAAAGCATTGTATATTCAATGTACTATTTTCAAAAGAATTAGAAAGTTTTGTTCGAATTAATGATCAATTTATGCTTTGCATTAACCAGAGACAATGGATAGGAACTTGAACAATTATAATCACAATATTAACAAGTTAAAGATTAGGAAAATTGCTTAATGAAAACTTGGGTTTAGAAACTTACATAATGATAAACAAGATAGGGATAAAGAACTTGCTCAATGTAAAGAAATAAGGCTTAGGAACTTGCCTCGTGCGTAAGTTACACATTTATAACACGTGTTCGCCAAATACCCTACATATACCATTAGAATCGCAATACCGATTAGTTAAACTAACATTAACCCTATAGGTTTAATTCCCATTCAAGTTCATCGTGTTATCCTCATTCATATTCTGATCACTGACATCATTTAAAAGTCAGAAATCATAAGTCTAGTAAAGCAACATCACGCTTAAATAACATCTCAAGACTTTATAAACAAAAAGTTAAAATTTTCACAAGTTATTATCTTTTCAACCTAAGATCATCAAATACATGTTTACAATCTGTTGTAGAACTTTATTACATGTTTAACACAATATCAAGGACATTAAACTAGATTAAACTAATACATCATGGACTATAACATAAAAAACACAAATTGTTTTTACGCTTAAGGAGGCGCAATCAAGGCTTACCCCAAGCTCTTAGCATTTGCCTTAATTAGCATTCTGTTCTCGCGTTATTGCAGGCTCGACTTGGTGGTCTTGTGACAAGAACACTACAATCTGCTTTTCAAAGACTGCTAGAGCCAAAACTCCATTCCTCCAATTCCACAGCAACATGGACAAACCCATACACTATTAACCTTACCAAAACCATATAATATATTTACTTAATCATTATAACACCTAAAACAACATAAAAAACCAAATTTAAAGGATTAAAATCATATTTTTGCTGTTTTCTTAATTTTTCAACATATTTAGCATAATCAATCACCAAATCTTCGTTTCTTAATCAAATTAGACCATACGAATTGCATTTTTTTTCGTAATTCAACATATTAACACAATTTAGAATCAATTTATAGATTACAATAAGAATTGAACATCAATTTTTGTCTCAAATAAGCCACTTTCATATATATATAACACTGTAAACTCTGTAAACTTGAATTTTCTCCTTTAAACAAAATTCCATAAATTTGATTACTAAAAGTTGTTTACAGATGATAACTATCAAATTTTTACAAGATTATACGCACATATAATCAACATTTTAAACATTAATCCAACAAGAATCTAATCATAGAGAATAAATGTGATGCCCCAAAATCCGGGTACTTGAAACCCGTACTTTGTGCTCCACGATACCATTCATTCAAATTACTTAATGTATTAATTAAGTAAAAATATTATATCAAAGTTGTCTATTCCGCAGTTACGATAACGTTTAAGTAATTCATTACATGATAAATAGTAAATTATCATAGCTAGAGTTATTATAAATAACACTTTATGAGTTATCCCTTCAGCTTTCCCTTTCTTTTGTCCTTGCAAGAACCTTCTAGTCGATCAAGCTTAATTAGCTAAAAACATTATAATTTAAAGCAAGAATGAGCACTTAATTGCTCAGCAAGTAATATCCATTAATAAATATTAGCTGAAAGAAATAAATATTTTCTTTGAACTATACTTCTACAACGAATCAATAGTTGTGAAGTAAACTGAAACAATATTGGACAACATATCCAATTATTTACATTTTTGAAACTACGTACTGACTATGAATATTGAGCGGTCAATAGACCATGAACTTTCATTTACAATTTTTGAAAAGATTTGTACAAAAATTCATCTGCAAACCGTCATCATGACTTACAGATATGTTGGGTGATTAGCTCGTATGCCCTGTATTGATCAACAATACATGCTAGAACGATATTTACGTTCATCATAACTGCCTTTGGCGCGTAAATATTTCTTAGTTTTGGGATGTTCATACTCAGTCTGGAGTCCGAACCAAAACAATTCAGTTGGAAGACAATAATATTCAATCATGTTTAACGATACATTTCAAACTATGTATAGTCGAGTCGAATAGCTTAGACAACTTTTAATTATGTATACATACCAAAATTCAATAGTATGTATCAAAACTTGTTCAAATACAACAATTTATCCAAGTGAGGACACTTGCATAACCAAACTTAGCTCATGAAGAACATAATAAATCTTTATCATGTATGGATCAAATGAAGACAGTAATAAGATACTGGCAAACAATGAACGAATCGAATGAAATTTGATAAAGTAAAGATACTTGCATATATGAATAACAAAGATCAGTATGGATGTGAATAATTAAAAATAATTATTCACGAACATACTTTGACATTAATAATTCAAGTTTGAGTTAAGTAAACTTTCATAAATGTAACAACCCGATATTTTCTATATAAATAAATTAGAAATTTTGCATATAAATTTTTTTTTTTTATTTATTTTAAGGATGAGGATTTGTACAAGATAATGTATGTATGTAATTATGTAATAAATAAAATATATTTATTACATGAGTGTTTACAAATAATTTTATTTTAAAATTATTGACTATTATAAAGTTTATTCTTATAATAATTAATTTTATAGCAAAATGTTTTTTTATTTATTATTTTCCATGAAAATATGATTATATATTATTTAAATAATATATGAAATGATTTTTAGAATTATTATAAGAATTGTTTATTTTATTATATGAATTTATGCAAGATTAATTAAGTTAATTATTTTAACTTAATTAATAATGTTATATATGAAGAATAAATCGAGATATGGAATCCAAACCCCTAATTTTGGATTTTTATCAATGGATAAGAATAATAATATAATAATATTATATTTTAATTTTTCAGTGCTATAATTATGTACTGTATTTTTGTGGACTGACAATGGTTGGTCAATTATGGGGTATTATGACCAAACCCTAATTTTACTGATAAACACTAATTTCGAAGTCAAATGGGACTTTAAAATCTGTTAAGTCAATATGTTATGTGATTCATGATAATTATAATTATTAATAATCAAGAGAAAACCCTAATTTCTTAAATTAGAAACCTTAAATAATAATTAGCTAATTGCTAAATGAAAACCCTAATTTAAAATTCAGGTTGAGTTCGACACTGTTATATAACTTTGTTATATGGTGCATGCATGTTATGTATTATATAATTTTATATTGATTAGGTAAACCCTAATTAATATTTAGAAATATTAATTTATAAAAACCCTAATTAATATTTAGAAAATCCTAAGTTATTGTTGAACCCAAATTTGAAACTCAAATTAGAGTTCAAAATTTATTAGTAATGATGTTAATGTGATTTATGATTGGTGTTATAGATATTAACCCTAATTAGGGAGAACCCTAATTTTCAAAACCCTAATTAGCTAGAAACCCTAATTTATAAATTAGTAACCCTAATTTTCTAATTGTAAACCCTAATTGCTAATTAGGCACACTTAATGATAATTAGTAAAACATAAACCTAATTATCAAGTCTATGAGATTAGAAACCGAATTAATTAAGAAACCTTAATTTTGCATTTTAGAAACTAAAATTTTATTATTTTATTATTTATTTATTTTTTTAAACCCTAAATTGTAAATTCTAGAAATTATTTTTAAATCCTAAAATGGTTCAAACCCTAAACCCTAACCCAAACCCTAAACCCTAAGAGTTTGACAAGTTACCAAAATGCCATTAAAATTATAAGCCAAATGACATGTTTACCCCTTGTTGCATTATTGTACAAAACTTGTAAATCAAGCTATAATGTAGTTGGTGACCAACCATTGACTTGTTATGTGACTCATATCAGCCATATATTGACAGCTACTTCAGCCAATTCATTGTATCTAAGTTATATATATTGAGCAAGAGAGAGAAAATATATTATTTAGCTCATTTGGTCACCAATACTCATCCTTGGCCCTCTCTCTCTAAAAGCTTCGAAATGTTGAAGTATTTTAGTCCTAAATCAAAGCCCCACGTTTACCAAAAATAGATCAAGAAGTCAGAATCAAGAATTAGTTCATAAAGGTATAAACCCTAATCGAAAAATCTGACCTTCGATCCACCGTTAGATGTTATGATTATGTGTTTTAATATGTTGTTAGTGATGTATAATGATGATCTGGGTTGCTAGATGTTAGATCCATAACATCTAGAGGCTCGGATTTGAAGAATTTAAGAATATGGAAATTTTTAATTTTGAGTCTGACAGTCAAATGTCAGTCATCATAGATCTTTGTATGTTATGTGTTTTTGTTGTTTAAGTGTTTGATTTTGTATTCTAGTATGCGATATTTCATCTGGTACAAGAATCAAAGTCAGATCGGTTGTATATTTGAAGTTATGATCGGTCAAAGTCCGTTGACTGGGCATGACCGACTGAGTTCTGGGTAACCCAGAAAGTCTTAAGCAGCGTCTGACAAGAGTTTTGGAAGCTTTGATCTGTCAGATGTTAAGCTTTTTGTTGATGATAATATAATCAGATTGTAGTGTGTTCAATGAAATATATATTCATGCCTTATTCTTCCTTATATCACAAACAGGATCGATTTAGTATGTGGTCAAAGTGGGTCACTCGATCACGAAGTTGGGTTTCTGGAATTTCCAGAAACCGTTAGAACAAATATTCTGACAATGTTTGACCGAACATGATCTCTTAGATTTGATGTTTTTTGCTTGATATTATGTATTAGATATGTTGTCAAGTATATGTTCTACAATCTGAAAGTCTAAGATCACAAAAATGTTACCAGGATTGCATGTTATAGAGATCCAAAGTAGCCAGCTGGAACTGTTCTTCATTTCTGGAAAACCCAGAAATGAAGAACAGCTTCTGACATGATTTTTGGAGGCTCAGATCTCTTTCGTTTTATGTGGTTTATTCGTTTTTGTTGTTGCATCGTATAGTATTACATTAGTTTTACACACTGTGATCAATAGATAAACTAGATACATCATGATATGATTGTTACACTTAGTCAAACCTAGCACCACCATCGACACTGACATGGTGATCTGGGTTTCATGAAGAACACCTCAAGAACACCTATAATGCGACAGGTTTAAATCATTTATAGGCCCTTTAATAGACAAATATTTTCAAAAATTAATTATTTTAATTAAATAAATAGAAAAAATTAGTTTTAATTATTAAAAATTATTTTAGATTAGAAAATTAGTTTTTTTTAATTATTTTAAATATATTTCATAAATATTTAATATTTTTGGAATATTAAAAGTATTTAATTCATTTAATTATAATATTAAATAAATTATTTAAAAATGATTTTAAAACATGAAAAATCATTTAAAATTATATTATGGTATAAGAAAATAATTTAAGTTATTTTTGATAACTTTTAATATTTTGTGATGAATTTCATTAATTAATTAATATTAATGGTAATTAAAGTTTTTTAATAAATGTATTAAATAAATTATGGAAAATAGAATTAATGATTTAAAATTATAGAAAAATGATTTAAAGGTTATAAAAATATTTTAAGTTATAAAATATAACTTTTGATATTTTGTCATAAAAAATATTAATAATTTAATATTAATGATATTAGATTTATTTAATACTTATATTAAATAAATTAGTTTAAAAATGAATTTAATATTAGAAAAATCATTTTAAATGAAAATAAAGATTTTAAAAAGTATTTTAAGTTATAAAATATAACTTTCAATATTTAAAGATAAAACTCATTAATTATTGACTATTAATGATATTAAATTTATTTAATAATTATATTAAATAGTTTAGTTTAAAAATGATTTTAATATTATAATAATCATTTTAAATGAAAATAAAGTGTTTAAAGATATTTTAAGGATAATTTCATTAATAATTTAATATTAATGATTATTAATTTAATATTAATGATATTAAATTTATTTAATAATTATATTAAATAAATAGTTTTAAAATGGTTTTATTTATTTAAAAATCATTTAATAAGGATATAAATGAATTAAAAATATTTTAAGTTATGATTAAGGACTTTTAATATTTTGATAAATAATACATTAATACTTTAATATTAATGATAATTATTTAAAAATGATTTTAATTCTTTTAAAAATCATTTAAGTGTAATATTAATACTTTAAAAGTATTTTAAGTTATTATAAATAACTTTAACATTTTGGCAATGGTTTTATTAATAGTTTAATATTAATTAAATATTAATAATAATAGAATTATTTAATATTTAAATCATTTAATTATGATTCTGGTGTTTGAAAATGCGTGATAAAAGATAATAAATGTTTAAAAATTATTATTAGTCATTTAAAAATAATATGACTGATATTAAGTTACACGATAGAGTCTTAGACTCAATAATTACCCGATAAAGCTGTCGGTACATCGGCATGTTACAGAAATTGATCTGGATTTAGATAATTTGATTAGATATGTGTTTATTTATGATTCAATGGTTGTGGAACATATGTGACAATGTGATTAGGTTATGTGCTGACTGCAATAAGCAGTGCTAGGTGTTATAGTATGTTATTCTAATCGATCAAGTGATTTTATTACTGATAGGTGTTATATAAGGATAGAACTAAGTTACTGAATCGTAAGCGGTAGATCGTGAAAGTATCTTACCTTTGCATTTCCTTTATGCAATGGATATGAGTAAGAAGTTTCAAGAATTATATTATTATTATGCTTATATATTATTAAACCTATTGTGATATATTCTATATCCGATCATTGTTTATCAACATGTTAGTATATGATAATTCAGATATATATTCTGTTCGTTAATTTCTATATATGGTTATACAAGTGTCTCCACTTGGATAATCATTGTATTTAATCACATGTTGATATATATATATATATATATATATATATATATATATATATATATATATATATATATATAAACGTCTAAGCTATTTGATCAGCTAGACACAAATTTTGAAATGTCGTTGAATATGATAAAAACCTTTTTGTATCCAATCAAATCGTTTTGGTTCGGATTCCAGTCTAAGTATGAACATCCCGATCACGGGAAAATTTTTATGCGCCCAAGGCGGACAGAGTGAACGATCTTATCGTTCTTATAATGTAGTATTGATCAATACAGGGCCCGTGGGAAGTACAACCTAAAGCCCGTAAGTTATGACGGTTTGTAGATGAAGTTCTGCTAAACCTTATCGAAAATTTAAAATAATGTTCATAGTATGTCGACTACCCTATATATATAGTCTATACGTAGTTTCAAAATTTTGAGATAGAATTGTTATGTTATTATTATCGGTTCAGTTTACTTCACAACTATAAATACGTTCTAGAAGCGATGTACAAAGAAAACATTTATTTCTTTCAGCTACTTATATTTCTAATTGTTATTACTTGTTGGGCACCCAAATGCTCACCCTTGCTTAAATTTTAATGTTTTCACCAGTATGAACAACTCAAGGTTCGATAAGAACAAGTGAAAAAGGAAAGCAAATGAACATGTTTAATGGTATCTTTTGTAATAGTTAGACAATATATAGACAATGATATGTATTATATATCATGTAAAGAATTATAATAAATGTTGCGTAATTGGGATTAGACTTTGATAAATGTAAGATAAGTTTGATATTTATATTATTGTTATTATTATTAGTATTATTTCGCTCATTAAAATGGTATCGTGAAGAACCGAGTTCGGGTTTTAAGTACCCGAGTTTGGGGTCTTTACATCATGGTATCATAGCTTAGGGTTAGAAACCTTAGGTGAGTTAGACCTTAGGCTATAACCTTAGAACAGTGGGAAACGTTAAAAATATAAATAACTCAAATAGAGTTTTAAAGAAGATGAATTGAATAAATTCATTGTTAAACAAAATAAAAGATAACTTGTATAAAACTATTATTTGTTATGTGTATATATTAGTTGGTAATCATGATAACTTAGGTGTGTAGATGTCAGATAACAATGGAGTAGGATACCCTTAGATTGTAAAGAAGGAGCCGATCTCCATAACCGAGCCAGTATCAAAGCCAATAGCTGAAATAAAGGCTCACATTGAAAGCTACCTCAATGAGGTGGTTATTTTGAAAACTATAGTACCGGACCCTGAAACGATAGTATGACTGATAGGTAAAGTATATATAGTTAAAGAATATGTGGTCAATGTCGAGTTTTTAAACTCATATGTCTGTGGTGAGTTCTTAAACTCATAATGTATGGTAAGTTGGATGAACTAGGTGTAGTTAGGTGTGAATGGATTACTAAGCAATTGATTGTTAGTGAAGGCGTAAGAAATAAGTAGTATTAGTATTACTATGTATGATTCTATGTTGTGTATATGATAGGTATTTCTGTATAAGGTAATATTCTTAACTTTTATATAAGTTGTGGCAGCGATTCCCAACTTTTGAGTCACAAAGGTATAGCGGATGATTAAAGCAATATGTGCTAAGGCATGTCAAGTGATATAAGTATGAATTTATATGAGATTAATGAAATAATTTGGTATAAAGATAGTAGTTAATTATATGAGTACTGGTTAATACAGAAAACCAAAATTTCAAAATCTAATATTTTGAGATACATGATTATTGGAATAGAAAGTTTTATGTTATATGATTATACGTATACGATAAGGCTTAGAATGTAAGAATAAATTATGATAATGCCGTCAAGGAGACGAAAACGAAATACACGGACAGAAGAACCTATCAACAAAGCTGGAAGACAACCAGACCCGATACAAAATTATGCGAATATGGACGATTAAGCTATACGCAGAATCGGAATATCGATCATGGAAGATCACCAAATAATAGATAGATTTAACGTCAAAAGACTTCAAGGCGTATCTACCGCTGTGAATTAGAGGATCAACTGACCGTGTAGCAATGTTTATGATAGCTAGGATAACGAAGGGGCAAGAGATAGTTTTGTCACCTATACGATAAAAGGAAAGGAGATAAAGGGAAAGTCTGTGTGTTTTAATTGTGAATCAATAGAGTATAAGGTGGAAGACTGTCCAAGAAGGAGAATGGAGGCAAGGAATGTGAATACAGGAAAAGGCAGCAGGACATTGGCAACGACGGGACCAACATCAATATTCAAACCAACGAAATCAACCGCAAGCGTCTTCAACATGACCGTTCAAGAAACTGTAGCAGATGGGGATGCAACTCCAGGTATTATTCTAATCAATTTTATTTTTTATATATTATTTTCTTATATATAGTAAAATTATTTTATAAATTATTTTGAAGGAGGAAATTGAGTTCTATTAGAAATCAATTTTTTCGTATAAGCAGATAGATAAGCTTTATGTTGATTAGTTAAAGATCAGTTCGATCAATTTTGATCGAGATCTACTTGCAATGATTGTGTATGCTATGTACCCTGGTATGTATAGGTTTTAAAACGGTGATTCCGGGGACGGAATCTTTATAAGGGAGGGTGAATGTAACAACCCGATATTTTCTGTATAAATAAATCAGAAATTTTGCATATAATTTTTTTTTTTATTTATTTTAAGGACGAGGATTTGTACAAGATAATGTATGTATGTAATTATGTAATAAATAAAAATATATTTATTACATGAGGGTTTACAAATAATTTTATTTTAGAATTATTGACTATTATAAAGTTTATTCTTATAATAATTAATTTTATAGCGAAAATGTTTTTATTTATTATTTTCCATGAAAATATGATTATATATTATTTAAATAATATATGAAATGATTTTTAGAATTATTATAATAATTGTTTATTTTATTATATGAATTTATGCAAGATTAATTAAGTTAATTATTTTAACTTAATTAATAATGTTATATATGAAGAATAAATCAGATATGGAATCCAACCCTAATTTTGGATTTTTATCAATGGATAAGAATAATAATATAATAATATTATATTTTAATTTTCCAGTGCTATAATTATGTACTGTATTTTTGTGGACTGACAATGGTTGGTCAATTATGGGGTATTATGACCAAACCCTAATTTTACTGACAAACACTAATTTTGAAGTCAAATGAGACTTTAAAATTTGTTAAGTCAATATGTTATGTGATTCATGATAATTATAATTATTAATAACCAAGAGAAAACCCTAATTTCTTAAATTAGAAACCTTAAATAATAATTAGCTAATTGCTAAATGGAAACCCTAATTTTAAACTCAAATTTGAGTTCGACAACATTATATAACTATGTTATATATGGTGTATGTACATGTATGTATTATATAATTTTATATTGATTAGGTAAACCCTAATTAATATTTAGAAATATTAATTTATAGAAACCCTAATTAATATTTAGAAAATCCTAAGTTAATGTTAAACCGTAATTTGAAACTCAAATTAGAGTTCAAAATTTATTGGTAATGATGTTAATGTGATTTATGATTGATGTTATAGATATTAACCCTAATTAGGGAGAACCCTAATTTTTAAAACCCTAATTAGCTAGAAACCCTAATTTGTAAATTAGTAACCCTAATTTTCTAATTGTAAACCCTAATTGCTAATTAGGCATACTTAATGATAATTAGTAAAACATAAACCTAATTATCAAGTCTATGGGTGTGAGACCCCAGATTTTATCAATAAAGATTTAAATTTTGTTGAAATAATTTTTAATATTATGGTGTGAATTTAAAATAATATTATAGTTGTGGGTAGTATTTATAAATTTTGCAAAGTATGCAAGTGGTTATATTATACTCGATTGGTGGGAATATTATTGGTTTAGCGAGGGAATATTAAATAACGACTCAATCATTGGTGGACCCTAGCAAAATTATTATCAGGATTGATCGAAAAAACGACAAAAATATTTTATTGAAATAATGACGGAAGTTTTACTGTGGTTTCTTGTTGAACTACTCTCAGTAGTAAAAGTAATGCAATGTCATACGTGTGGTTGCATAAGTAAGCAGCACACCAGTATTGATTATTGATGCTTATGTGAGAAGTCACTCAATTTGATTCCATTATTGTCGATTAATAATATGAATTATTATAGCGATAATGACGCTTTTGTTTTATTCGTATTATTAACGTAATAAAACGAAACATCTTTTATATAAAATAGAATACTTTATTAAAGTTATTCTATAAATAGAATATATTATATTTTATTATGCATAGTGTTGTATAGTGTTTTTTGCATAGTGTTTTTTGTAGTATTGCATAGTGTTTGCATAGTAAAATATTTTTATATAAATAGAATATATTATATTTTATTTAAAAGATTTTTCTTTAAATATGGACCGTCAGATTAAAGTAAATCAATCTGACCGTTCATGGATTAGTTACTATGCATTCCATTTTCCTATAAATAGAAGCTCATTCCTTCATTATTTTCTTACGAATTCATTGAAACTCTAGAGAGAAATTATAGAGAGAAGCTATAGAGAAAAATTATAGAAAGAAGAAGAGTATATTCGCTACTTCACTACTTCTATATTCGGTTCTTTTACGGTAAGGGTGTTATTCTTTCTTCTTGAAGAGAACTTACATTATTCCATTCATTATCATTACATTGGAATAACTTTTGTAAAAGTGGCATACCCTATACATAACCTCAGATACGCGGCATACCTTCTATACTTGGTGAAATCCTTATGTTATTCCATTGCTTATTATTCATTGGAATAACTTTGTATATACGCCATTTACCCTATACTTGGTGACATTCTTCTATTATTCTCGCTTGGAACATCACATCATGTGTTTTACACCGGACTGGTTCCGCTTTTATTATTCTCGTTGGAACATCCATCGCTGTGTTTTTACACCGGACTGGTTCCGCCTTTATCATTCTCCGTTGGAATATCCTATCGTGTGTTTTACACCGGATCTCGTTCCATCTTTATTATTCGTTGGAACATCCCGCCGGTGTGAATTTCACCCCACCGGTTCCGTTATTATTATTCTGTTGGAATAACTCCTGTCATCAAGTATCCGCATGCATGGTGATTTCTTTTGTTATTCCATTCTTTATTATACCCAGTTGGTTAAAACTTTGACTTCTATACTCCATGAAATTAGTAGAATATCCTTGATATTTATGTTTCATCCAAAGATCTTTTCATGGAAATATTCTTCCGATCATTATTGAATTTTACTCTACGAAAACAAAGATTATCGTGTTGACAATTTGGGCGTTAATAATTCATGGATTAAATAATTCTTGAACTTGTTTTATTGAATTACTATGTCATTGTCATCATCCTCATGTTATATTATGTTATCTTTGGCTTACGTGCATAGATGAACTTAGTATGATTATGACCAAGGATCATTCGGTATAATCATGACTTGATATAAATGATGTGACAAAAGTCCTCGTGGCACATAATGCATTGATGGATAGTTTTTGGTATGATTATGACCGGGGGTGATTCGGTATAGTCATGACCATTGATAATTTGATGAAAATCCTTGATCAGTGGTACGGGGATGATTAGATGTGGTGGTTTATTATTGTCGAGTCTCAAATGATAAAAATTGATGAAAACCTTTTAAAACCTAAAAGATAGTAGACTTTATTCTCTACTTGACTCTTTTAATGGATTGCTTATTCATTGTAGTTAAACCGGTTGTCCATTGTATTTTATCGGTTTAACACTGCTTGTTGAAGGCTAATGATAATTTATTACGCATTATCTTAGTCATAATATTTCTTCTTTGGGCTAGTTGAGCTCACCCTTTCTTTCACTTTATTCTCTTCGAGAAATGAGAACATATTTGAGACGAGTCGGGGAACGAAGTAATGGTCCGGAGGATAGCATTAGTAGTCCTCACTATTACGTGAAATAGTGTGATAATAGTTGTAATGAGGACTCCTTTTGAGTTTGTATAATATCTAGTAGACAATATTTGTATTCAAACTCACGGTTTATGTCGTATTGTATACCTACGCGATTATATTAGTAAGTTGTATTTGAATTTATGTACCATGTAAGTGGCGACCCAAGATGGGTGGCGTATACCTAATTTTGGGGTGTCACGGTTGGTATCGTGAGCCATAAGTGTGAAGAGCCCCGAGCCTCTCATTTGGTGACTTCTGTTGATGGGGGATGCACCGAAGCCAGACTCTCCGTAGGGGACGCCGTCTTTCGGTGGCAAGCTGATAGGTACCAATGTGAGGTGCTGACACAAGTTGGTGTCTAGAGTCACAGTTGGTATCAGAGCTTAGGGATATGATCCCTGGCTAAGATGCGAGATAAGAACTAGGAGGGAGAGGCGGGAATTCCTTCAGCTAGTATGACCTACCTAAGTTTATTTGGTATTTGATTGGTCGCTCGTAATATAGGGATAATTTGTTAAATGTCAATTAACCCTTGTTTTGTGACAAGATTTGAGAATGGCATCCGAAAATGCTTTGAGATAAGCAATGAAGCACATGAGAGTGTTGATTCGGTTCAAACAAAAGGTAACGACCAACAACACGATAATAATCATCTCGTGTGGCAACCCGCCATCGAACAATGATAACCATCGTGGGGAAATTATCATGCTAAGAATGGTAACCACTTGGGTGGTAATCATGGCAAAGATAATAGAAGTGGAAATTTCAAGAAGAGAAGGTCATTTAGCTCGATTTTGTCGTATAGTGAAGTCAAGTCCAGTGGGATAGTGGCACCAAAGGCGGATACTGACAAAACAAAATCGGTGGTTTCGGGAAGAGCATTTTTTCGTGACTTCTCAAAAGTGGGTAACCCGAACGAAGTTAGCACGGGTTAGTTAATTATAAATTCTTGCAAGTCTATACCTTATTAGATACTGGGTTCTACCCATTCTTTTATCTCTCTTTGCTTTGCGTTCAACGTTTAAATTTGACTCAAGAAATTAGACTTTGATTTATCTATTGAAACTTCGTTGGGAGAAACCTTCGTTACCTCCAATCGCTTTATTAATCTTGTTGTTTCAAATAAACACTTTCACGTTACCTGTCGATCTTATCTCTTGAAAATACTTGCCTTTGAGGTAATTTTTGAAAATAATTGATTAACTACTCGTTATTCTTTTTGTAAGGTTGTTAGCTTTCATATTCCTAACCAACTTTGTTATCACTAATTCAAAGTAACCAAATCCTAAAGTTAATCACTGTTATATCAAGCTATAAGTAAAGAGCCCCGATCCTTTCGTTGTTGACTTCCTTGTGTGGAATGCACCAAAGCCAGACTTTCTATAGGCGACGTCGTGACTGAAGATGGCAAGTTAATAGGTATCATTGTGAGGTGCTATCTGTTTAAGGGATGAAGTCACAGTTGGTATTAATGTGACGTACTATCCAAGTCTTGGACGAGAGTAACCATTTTGAATGATATTTCTATCATTAATAAATTTGTTGGCGTATTCTTGAAGACTTCCTAGCCTACCCTAGAGCGTGAAATCGAATTTTGTATTGACCCCAGTACAAAACCCATTTCTTAAACCCTCAAATATTTCTTCAACTAAAAGGATCTGTTTACGTGGATTATGATGAAAGTCATAATAAAAGTATAGAACTAATAAAAATCATGGGTATATGAAGTATTAGTAAGTTTTATGATGAGTTATGTTGGTTAGTATGTGAAAACATGAAAGTTTCTTAGAAATCACAAAGAGTTGAAAATCAGATTTTAGTGAAAAACGTAACATAAAATTCAATTGACCATATCTCCTGTTATATTTTGAATTTTTGAATGTGGTCAAGTCCTAGAGTTAGATCTATGAGTTACCTAACTAATCCAAGTGGAATTACTGGAAAAGGTATTGTAGATTTTTGTGTGGACTGATTTTAGCAAAGGAGTGCAAAGCTGCAAAAACCCAGAAAAAGCTTCGCCATGATTTTAGAGAGGCTGTTTCGGCCACTTAAATTATGAGAAAAATTCTGGCCTTTTGGGACATGAAATTATATGGTATAAAGTACCTCCTGTCCAAAAATGAGCTCATTCTGACTTAAAATGAGCAAGTTATGACTATTTCAATATTTAGGTTTTTCCGACGAAAAACGCTATAACCGGAGTTCTATAACTCCGATGACCATGAAATTTAAACTGGAAGCTCACGTTAACATGTGTAAGGTCCTGCCAAGATTTGGGAATTTTTGGAGTTAAACTTGAGGTAGCTAATTTCTTAAGGAATTAAGTGGAAATTGATTTTTAAAAAATAGTAAATGAATTTTAAAAATTCCGAGAAAAATATATTTTCATTATGGGACTATATTATGCTAAATCCCAGAAAAGAAATATTTTTGGGGCTGATTTGGTATTTTTCATGAAAATAGTTTAGTTACGAACATATGAGTTAAATATGTTATGTGAAGTAACAAAGTTGAAAATAGGATTTTATGGCTAGAAAATCCTATATAGAGTATATGCATATTTTTTTGATGAGGGATTTGATAATTGGTGATAATATTTTATGAGTATGACATTTTTGAATGATTAAATTTATTATATGGTAAAGTGTAAAAATTAAGATAAATTGTTTATAAATTTAAGAAGTGATTAAAATATTGTTATAATATTAATGATATTAGATTATGAGATTATTAAGTGATTGAAAACATGGGGATATTCTTGAATCCTGGATAAATTATATTATAAATGTTTAATATTTATCCTTTATCTCATTTGATTGATTCTTTATATCATTATCCTCATGCTTATATTATGTTGAAAGTCATCTGTGGCTTTTATAGATGGACTTGGTATGATTATGACCAGGGATTGTTCGGTATAATCATAACCGTAAATGAATACACAATTATCTTTGGCCGTATGCATGGATAATTTGTGGTCGTGATACTCTTGAATACACAATTATCTTTGGTAGTAGTGCATGGATAATTTGTGGTCGTGATACTAATGAATACACAATTATCTTTGGTAGTAGTGCATGGATAATTTGTGGTCGTGATACTAATGAATACACAATTATCTTTGGTAGTAGTGCATGGATAATTTGTGGTCGTGATACTTAATGAATACACAATTATCTTTGGTAGTAGTGCATGGATAATTTGTGGTCGTGATATCTAATGAATACACAATTATCTTTGGTAGTAGTGCATGGATAATTTGTGGTCGTGATACTAATGAATACACAATTATCTTTGGTAGTAGTGCATGGATAATTTGTGGTCGTGATACTAATGAATACACCATTATCTTTGGTAGTAGTGCATGGATAATTCGTGGTCGTGATACTAATGAATATCCTTGGCACGTAGTGCGGGGATGATTCGATGATATGGATTAATTATTGAAATTTGTGAGTCTCAAAGAATGAAATATTAATTCATGGATGTGGTAAAAGTCATCTTTGGCCGTAGTGCATTGATAGACTTGGTATGATTATGACCACGGATTATTCGGTATAATCATGATCGTAATTGAAAACACGAATATCCTTAGCCAGTAGTGCATGGATAATTCATGGTTGTGATACTATTAAGCTGAGTCTCAGTATTATTGGTTTTACAGTTGTATATCTTTGGCACCAGAAGTGCAAAGATGAATTGTTAATGAATATCTTTGGTAGGATTGCAAAAATGAATTTAATGTTTTCGACGATAAAGGTATTCAAGGTATCCTCACCTCTTTATCATATCAGTCGTCTGTAGTAATTTCGAGGGCTAAATTCCATAAGGAGGGAGATTGTGAGACCCCAGATTTTATCAATAAAGATTTAAATTTTGTTGAAATAATTTTTAATATTATGGTGTGAATTTAAGATAATATTATAGTTGTGGGTAGTATTTATAAATTTTGCAAAGTATGCAAGTGGTTATATTATACTCGATTGGTGGGGGAATATTCGGTTTAGCGGGGAATATTAAATGCAACTACTCAATCATTGGTGGACCCCCAAGCGTAATTATTGTCGGATTGAGAAAATGACAAAAATATTTTATTGAAATAACTACGGCGGAAGTTTTACCGTGGTTCTTGTTGAGCTACTCATTAGTAAAAGTACGATGTCACGGTGTGGTTGCATAAAAGCACCACGGTATTGATTATTGATGCTTATGTGAGAAGTCACTCGGTTTGATTCCATTATTATGTCGATTAATAATATGAATTATTATAGCGATAATGACGTTTTGTTTTATTCGTATTATTAACGTAATAAAATGTAAACATCTTTATATAAAATAGAATACTTTATTAAAGTTATTCTATAAATAGAATATATTATATTTTATTATGCATAGTGTTGCATAGTGTTTTGCATAGTATTGCATAGTGTTTGCATAGTAAAATGTTTTTATATAAATAGAATATATTATATTTTATTTAAAAGATTTTTCTTTAAATATGGACCGTCGATTAAAGTAAATCAATCTGGACCGTTCATGGATTAGTTACTATGCATTCCATTTTCCTATAAATAGAAGCTCATTCCTTCATTATTTTCTTACGAATTCATTGAAACTCTAGAGAGAAAATTATAGAGAAAGCTAGAGAGAAAATTATAGAAAGAAGAAGAGTATTCTCGCTACTTCACTACTTCTATATTCATTCTTTTTACTAGTAAGGGGTGTTATTCTTTCTTCTTGAAGAGAACTTACATTTATTCCATTCATTATCATTCTGTTGGAATAACTTTTGTAAAAAGTGGCATACCCTATACATAACTCATCGCGGCATACCCTATACTTGGTGAAATCCTTATATTATTCCATTGCTTATTATTACATTGGAATAACTTTTGTATCATGCCGTTTACCCTATACTTGGTGACATTCTTCTATTATTACATTTGGAACATCCTGTTTGTGTGTTTTACACCTAACACAGTTCCATTTTTATTATTCTCGTTGGAACATCACATGCATGTGTTTTACACCGGACCGGTTTCCGTCTTTATCATTCATTGGAATATCCTATCTCGTGTGTTTTACAGGATCCGGTTCCATCTTTATTATTCTTGTTGAACATCCTGTCGGTGTGAATTTCACCGACTGGTTCCGTTATTATTATTCTTGGAATAACTTTATACTCATGCTGGCTGCATGCATGGTGATTTCTTTTGTTATTCCATTCTTTATTATACCCAGTTGGTTAAAACTTTGACTTCTATACTCCATGAAATTAGTAGAATATCCTTGATATTTGCGTTTCATCCAAAGATCTTTTCATGGAAATATTCTTCCGATCATTATTGAATTTTACTCTCTGAAACAAAGATTATCGTGTTGACAATTTGGACGTTAATAATTCATGGATTAAATAATTCTTGAACTTGTTTTATTGAATTACTATGTCATTGTCATCATCCTCATGTTATATTATGTTATCTTTGGCTTACGTGCATAGATGAACTTAGTATGATTATGACCAAGGATCATTCGGTATAATCATGACTTGATATAAATGATGTGACAAAAGTCCTCAGTGGCACATAATGCATTGATGGATAGTTTTTTGGTATGATTATGACCGGGGGTGATTCGGTATAGTCATGACCATTGATAATTTGATGAAAATCCTTGACCGTGGTAGTGCAGGGGATGATTAGATGTGGTGGTTTATTATTAAAATTTGAGTCTCGTGATAAAAATTGATGAAAACCTTTTAAAACCTAAAAGATAGTAGACTTTATTCTCTACTTGACTCTTTTAATGGATTGCTTATTCCGTAGTAGTTAAACCGGTTGTCCATTGTATTTTATCGGTTTAACATTTGTTGAAGGCTAATGATAATTTATTCTCGCATTATCTTAGTCATAATATTTCTTATTGGGCTAGTTGAGCTCACCCTTTCTTTCACCGTTCTCTTGAAAATGAGAACATAGCCGGGACGAGTCGGGAACGAAGTAATGGTCCGAGGATAGCATTAGTAGTCCTCACTATTACGTGAAATAGTGTGATAATAGTTGTAATGAGGACTCCTTTTGAGTTTGTATAATATCTAGTAGACAATATTTGTATTCAAACTCACGCTTTATGTCGTTGTATACCACGGCAGTTATATTAGTAAGTTGTATTTGAATTTATGTACCATGTAAGTGGCGACCCAAGATGGGTGACGTATACCTAATTTTGGGGGCGTCACAATGTGATTAGGAAACCTAATTAATTAAGAAACCTTAATTTTGTATTTTAGAAACTAAAATTTTATTATTTTATTATTTATTTATTTTTTTTAAACCCTGAATTGTAAATTCTAGAAATTATTTTTAAACCCTAAAATGGTTCAAATCCTAAACCCTAACCCAAACCCTAAACCCTAAGGGTTTGAAAAGGTACCAAAATGCCATTAAAATTATAAGCCAAATGACATGTTTACCCCTTGTTGCATTATTGTACAAAACTTGTAAATCAAGCTATAATGTAGTTGGTGACCAACCATTGACTTGCTATGTGACTCATATCAGCCATATACTGACAGCTACTTCAGCCAATTCATTGTATCTAAGTTATATATATTGAGCAAGAGAGAGAAAATGTATCATTTAGCTCATTTGGTCACCAATACTCATCCTTGACCCTCTCTCTCTAAAAGCTTCAAAATGTTGAAGTATTTTAGTCCTAAATCAAAGCCCCACGTTTACCAAAAATAGATCAAGAAGTCAGAATCAAGAATTAGTTCATAAAGGTATAAACCCTAATCGAAAAATCTGACCTTCGATCCACAGTTAGATGTTATGATTATGTGTTTTAATATATTTTTAGTTATGTATAATGATGATCTGGGTTGCTCGATGTTAGATCCATAACATCTAGAGGCTCGAATTTGAAGATTTTAAGAATCTGGAAATTTTTAATTTTGAGTCTGACAGTCAAATGTCAGTCATCATAGATCTTTGTATGTTATGTGTTTTTGTTGTTTAAGTGTTTGATTTTGTAGTCTAGTATGCGATCTTTCATCTGGTACAAGAATCAAAGTCAGATCGGTTGTATATTTGAAGTTATGATCGGTCAAAGTCCGTTAACCGGGCATGACCGGCTGAGTTTTGGGTAACCCAGAAAGTCTTAAGCAGCGTTTGACAAGAGTTTTGGAAGCTTTGATTTGTCAGATGTTAAGCTTTTTGTTGATGATAATATAATCAGATTGTAGTGTGTTGTATGAAATATATAGTCATGCCTTATTCTTCCTTATATCACAAATAGGATCGATTTAGTATGTGGTCAAAGTGGGTCACTCGATCACGAAGTTGGGTTTTTGGAATTTCCAGAAACCGTTAGAACAAATATTCTGACAATGTTTGACTGAACATGATCTCTTAGATTTGATGTTTTTATCTTGATATTATGTATTAGATATGTTGTCTTGTATATTTTCTACAATCTAAAAGTCTAATATCACAAAAAAGTTACCAGGATTGCATGTTATAGAGATCCAAAGTAGCAATTTGGGCGCTTCTTCATTTCGGAAAACCGAAATGAAGAAATTTTCAACACATGATTTTGGAGGCTCAGATCTGTTTCGTTTTATGTGGTTTATTCGTTTTTGTTATTGCATCGTATAGTATTACATTAGTTTTACACACCGTGATCAATAGATAAACTAGATACATCATGATATGATTATTACACTTGGTCAAACCTAGCACCACCATCGACACTTGACATGGTGATGCAGGTTTCATGAAGAACACCTCAAGAACACCTATATAGCGACAGTTTAAATAAGCTATAGAATACTAGCGACAAATATTTTTGAAAATTAATTATTTTAATTAAATAAATAGAAAAAATTAGTTTTTAATTATTAAAAATACAAAATAAATTATTAAAAATTATTTTAGATTACGAAAATTAGTTTTAATTATTTTAAATATATTTCATAAATATTTAATATTTTGGAATATTAAAAGTATTTAATTAATTTAATTATAATATTAAATAAATTATTTAAAAATGATTTTAATACATGAAAAATTATTTAAAATTATATTATGGTATAAAGGTTAAAATTATATAACTTTTGTTATTTTGTCATGAAAATATTAATAATTTAATATTAATGATATTAGATTTATTTAATACTTATATTAAATAAATTAGTTTTAAAATGATTTTAAAATTGGAAAAATTATTTTAAATGAAAATAAAGATTTTAAAAGTATTTTAAGTTATAAAATATAACTTTCAATATTTAAAGATAAATCTCATTAATTATTTACTATTAATGATGTTAAAGTTGTTTAATAATTATGTTAAATAGTTTAGTTTAAAAATGATTTTAATATTATAATAATCATTTTAAATGAAAATAAAGTGTTTAAAGATATTTTAAGGATAATTTCATTAATAATTTAATATTAATGATTATTAATTTAATATTAATGATATTAAATTTATTTAATAATTATATTAAATAAATAGTTTTAAAATGGTTTTATTTATTTAAAAACATTTAATAAGGATATAAATGAATTAAAAATATTTTAAGTTATGATTAAGGACTTTTAATATTTTGATAAATAATACATTAATACTTTAATATTAATGATAATTATTTAAAAATAATTTTAATTCTTTTAAAAATCATTTAAGTGTAATATTAATACTTTAAAAGTATTTTAAATTATTATAAATAACATTAATATTTTGGAAATGGTTTCATTAATAGTTTAATATTAATTAAATATTAATGATAATAAAATTATTTAATATTTAAATCATTTAATTATGATTCCGGTGTTTGAAAATGCGTGATAAAAGATAATAAATGTTTAAAAATTATTATTAGTCATTTAAAAATAATATGACTGATATTAAGTTACGAGGATAGAGTCTTAGACTCGATAATTACCCGATAAAGCCGTAAATTTTATAATCGGCGTATTACGAAAAATTGATTTGGACTTAGATAATTTGATTAGATATGTGTTTATCTGTGATTCAATGGTTGTGGAACATATGTGACAATGTGATTAGGTTATGTGCTGACTGCAATAAGCAATACTAGGTGTTATAGTATGTTATTCTAATCGATCAAATGATCTTATTACTGATAGGTGTTATATAAGGATAAAACTAAGTTCTGACGTATGCGGTAGCATCGAAATGATATCTTACCTTTGCATTTCCTTTATCTAATGGATATAAGTAAGAAGTTTCAAGAATTATATTATTATTATGCTTATATATTATTAAACCTATTGTGATATATTCTATATCCGATCATTGTTTATCAACATGTTAGTATATGATAATTCGGATATATATTACATTCGTTAATTTCTATATATGGTTATCTGAAGTGTCTCCACTTGGATAATCATTATATTTAATCACATGTTGATATATATATATATATATATATATATATATATATATATATATATAAGAGCGTCTAAGCTATTTGATCATTAGAACACAAATTTTGAAATGTCGTTGAATATGATAAAAACCTTTTTGTATCCAATCAAATCGTTTTGGTTGATTCGGTCTAAAAGTATGAACATCCGATCACGGAAAAATTTTTATCATGCCGCGGACAGAGTGAACGATCTTATCGTTCTTGTAATGTATTATTGATCAATACAGGGCCCATGGGAAGTACAACCTAAAGCCCGTAAGTTATGACGGTTTGTAGATGAAGTTCTGCTAAACCTTATCGAAAATTTAAAATAATGTTCATAGTATGTCGACTACCCTATATATATAGTCTATACGTAGTTTCAAAATTTTGAGATAGAATTGTTATGTTATTATTATCGGTTCAGTTTACTTCACAACTATAAATACGTTCTAGAAGCGATTTACAAAGAAAACATTTATTTCTTTCAGCTACTTATATTTCTAATTGTTATTACTTGTTGGGCACCCAAATGCTCACCCTTGCTTAAATTTTAATGTTTTCAGCTAGGCATGAACAACTCGAAGGTTCAGATAAGAACAAGTGAAAAGGAAAGCAAACAGAACATGTTTAATGGTATCTTTTGTAATAGTTAGACAATATATAGACAATGATATGTATTATATATCATGTAAAGAATTATAGTAAATGTTGCGTAATTGGGATTAGACTCTGATAAATGTAAGATAAGTTTAATATTTATATTATTGTTATTATTATTAGTATTATTCCGCTCATAGAAATGGTATTGTGAAGAACCGAGTTCGGGTTTCAAGTACCCGAGTTTGGGGTCTTTACAATAAACATGTACCTATTTGCACAAAATGAAAATAGTGTGTAAGGTTTAGATACTTGCATAGTTATAGATCTCTTGCATAAAGTAAATGCATAGAGTGGGGAAACTTGCACAATAAAAGAGTATAGAAACTTGCTTACAAAGATCCATTGCATAAAGTAAATGCAAGGGTTAAGATACTTGTCTTGGTTGCTGCTTACTGCTACGTAATATAGTTCTATCTTTTATACAAAGACCTATCATTAATAATATTATTTTTTCCATTAGAATAATTATTCATTGTTAGGTTTGTAATATTCATGAACGCAATCATATTGCACAAAAATAGGCGGAAGCATAGAAAATCAGAGTTGTAAAATTTTACAAACCATATACCCGGATCATCCGTTATGCACAATTATTAATTAAACGAAAATATGAAGAACAAGAATCATACCCTTGAAGATTCGAGCTTCCTCAGGTACAAGTTCACCTCTAATCTTTTCGCGTTCAACTTGAATCCACCAGGTTTGGTTCCTTCTTTTGATTAACGTTAGCCACCCAAGTGTTTGGCCTCTAGAGGTGATCCACCAAGGAAGAAGAAAGATTCGAGAAGTTGGGTGTTTGGAAAAACCCTAGTTTTTCTATCTCTCATAGAAAGGGTGTACTCTCCTAACTATTGGAATTATGTCTGTTGTGAAAAAGTCAACAACCCACACCCATAATAAGACTTCTCTTATTTATAGATGTAGGTAACCCTCCTTAACAATTAAGAAATTGAGTTTTATTTTAATTAATTAAACTCCTTTAATTAATTAGGCTCCCTAATCTTATTAGGGATAATTAATTAAACTCCTTTAATATATGAGAGTACTTTTATTAATTAATTCCCAAACTCCTTTATGAATTAAATAATAATAATAGTAATAATAATAATAAGACTCCTCTTATTAATTTATATTTAATATTTCAAAAATATTAAATAATAAATATTAAGCTATTTAATGTATTCTATCACTATAGATTAAATTAAATATACTTAACTTATTATTACGATTATGCCATTAACATCTTAAATAATTATTCTTACTTTTATGGTGTGACCCTTTAGGTTCTCCATATTAAACCGATTGTGAATAAATCAATTAGAATAATTCTAATCTTATTTAAATAAATAAATTAAACTATTAATTTATTTAAATAAATAATATTTATTCTACAATAGAGATAAGCATCCCTAGCGATTAACGACTTTCCAGATAATATATGTAAGACCCCAACTTTTTGAATAAAGATGAATTTTTTATAAATATTATTTTTGAATATTATGGAGTGAAATTGATATAATGTTATAGTTGTGGGTAATATTTATAAATTTTGCAAAATACGCAAGTTGTTATATAATATTCGATTGGTTTAGGAATATTCGTTTTAATAGGAAATATTAAATAATGACGGCACACAATCATTAGTGGACCCCACAAATGTAATTATTGTGGGATTGAGAAAAGCGACAAAAATATTTTATTAAAAATAACGACGGAAGTTTTACCATTAATCTTGTTGAACTACTACTAGGTAGTAAAAGTACAATGTCTGTGCAGTTGCATAATAGCACACGATATTGGTTATTGATGCTTATGTGATAAGTCACTTTCGATTTTTGTTTTATTGGTATTATTAATGTAATAAAAGCAGAAAAGTTTTTGTATAAAACATAATACTTTTATAAAGTTATTAGTTTTATTAGGCTAATAGTAAAATCTTTTATATAAAAGAATACTTTTATATAGTTATACATTTTTTATTAGACAATAATTAAAATATATTATATTTTATTATACATCTTTACTTTGCATAGTGTTTGTATAGTAAAATCTTTAATAAAGTTATTCATTTTATTAGATTATAAATAGAATATATTATATTTTATTTAAAAGATTTTGTTTTAAATATGGACCGTCAGATTAAAGTAAATCAATCTGGATTGTTCATGAGTTAGTTACTATGCAGTCCATTTTTCTATAAATAGAAGCTCATTCCTTCATTATTTCTTACGAATTCACTGAAACTCTAGAGAGATAAACTATAGAAAGAAAGAAGAAAAGTATTCTGCTACTTCACTACTCATATATCCAGTACTCTTCTTCTTAAGGTAGGGGATATTATTTGTTGTACTCGTAAGGAGTATTATTTCTTTTGTATTCGTGAAGAGAACTTCTGTTATTCCATTATTTATTATTACATTGGAATAACTTTTGTATCTGTGAGCTATCCTATACTTGGTGAAATTCTTCCTTATTCCATTCTTTATTATTACATTGGAATATCCTATTTGTCGCGTTTACATCGGACTGGTTCTATTCTTTATTATTACATTGGAATATCTTGTATGCATGCATTTCTGTGGGACTGGTTCCATTCTTTATTATTACATTAGAATATACCGATGCATGCGTTTTCTGGTGGGACTGAGTTACGTATTATTTATTATTCTGGAATATCACATGCTCAAGCGTTTTTGTGGGACCGGGTTCCATTATTTATTATTCTATTGGAACATCCTGTCGATGCAATTTCACGACACAGTTCCGTTATTATTATTACATTGGAATAACTTTGTCTATCTGCAATCTTGCATGCATGGTGATTTCTTTTGTTATTCCATTCTTTATTATACTCGGTTGGTTAAAGTTTTGACTTCTATACTCCATGAAATTAGTGGAATATCCTTGATATTTGCGCTTCATCGTCCGATATCTTTTCATGAAAATATTCTTCTAAGCATTCTTGAATTTTACTCTACAAAGAAGTATCATGTTGACAATTTGGACGTTATTAGTTCCTGAATAAATTAATTCTTGAACTTATTTTATTGAATTCTTATATCATTGTCATCATCCTCATGTTTATATTTTTTTGAAAGTCATCTGTGGCCTGTAGTGCATAGATGGACTTGGTATGATTATGACCAGAGATTATTCGGTGTAATCATGACCGTAATGTTACAAATGATGTGGTAAAAGTATTCATTGGCCCGTAGTGCATGGATAATTGTGGTCGTGATACTAAAGAATATCCTTGGCCGTAGTGCAAGGGTGATTCGATGATGTGGATTATTTATTAAGCTGAGTCCCAGCATTAAAAGTGATAAAAAAACATTTTAAATCATAAAAGATAGTAGAATTTATTCTCTACTTGACTCTTTTAATGGATTGCTTGTTCTGCTGCAGTTAAACTTGATGTTTGTTATATTGTATCAGTTTAACACTGTTTAAGGCTAATGATAATTTATCCTGCATTATCTTAGTCATAATATTTCTTACTAGGCTAGTTGAGCTCACCCTTTCTTTTACTGTTCTATTCAGGAAATGAGAATATAGCTGGGACGAGTCGGGGAACGGAGTGATGGACCAGATGATAGTATTAGTTGTCCTCACTATTCTGTTAAATAGTGAGACAATAAATATAATGAGAACTTATTCTGAGAGTGGATATTGTCTAGAAGACAGTATTTGTATTAAAACTCACAGCTCTCTTGTTGTATATTAAAGATTGTATTTGTATTCTGTAACATGTATTTGGCGACTCAGAATAGGTGATGTATACCTATTTTGGGGGCGTCACAATATAGATTTTAACATTAATCATAAAAGAACCTTTGAGTAAATATAGTTACCGTACAATTCAATCCTTCCACCATACAATGTTCCAATTAAATATAAGACATGAAATTACTGTCAAGTCTTATTTTATTTAATTATATGTTTTTTGATTCTTAAATGCACAACACCAAATAATGCAAATTAGAAACTCGTTTCTAATTTCATTCTGCCTTGGCCTAGGACTACTGGGTTGTCATTTATCGAATCACATAGGACATTTCACTTCTTTTACTAAAAACGGTAGATTCTTTATTGATCATACATTATCTCCATGTATGACTTATTATACCCAAGCATACCATTTGATATATCCTAAGGGTCTTAAGGAATAAGTCAAAGTATAATTCATCATACACAAGATACTATGACGATCTCAAGTCCAAGGATCATTTGTACTACTATCACTACAGGAATTCCTATTGACATGCAAGTAAAACTCCATTAGGTATTCCTTACCGAGCCATATTCAGTAAACTTATTCTCTAATAAGCACCTACATACTTGCTTTAGTGTCTCCACACAAATGATCATGAGATCAATCATCCTCATCCAATGAGCAAGCAACGTATGTACCAATCTATCCAGATTCACTAATCCCCAATTTAGTAATCCAACAATTGGGAACTATTTTAGTTTTAAGTTTTCTAAGAATTTATATCTTATTAGAATGATCATCATCATTATTCTAAAAGCATTGTTTAAAACTATGGATTTATCACATATTATAAAACAGCATCATATAGATAATTAAAAGCATTTAATAAATTAATACTTTTTGTTAATAAATGAATAAGATTGTTACAAAGTATATGCTTTATCAGCAAACATGATTGACTTGTGTGCATACTACTTTCAATCTCCCACTTTCACTAAAGCCAATCGCCACGGTATCTCATGCCCTTCTTCTCTAAGTGACGATTATCTTACTGTTAGATAAGCTTTAGTTAATGGATATATAATGTTGTTCTTGAGAGTCCACTATCTCTATAGTGATTTCCTATCTTTCAATGATTCCTATAATGAAATGAAAGTGCCACAACATATTTTTAGATTCAAGATGAGACTTAGGAACTATTCCTAGTTCTGTAATGAACTTTTCATCCAAACAATCAACTTACAGTTCATTTACAGCTATATACTTTGTCTTTATCACAAAACCAACAACTCTTTGCTGTTTGGAACCTTTTCAATTCACTTCACCACTGTTCAAGGTATACTGAATAATCCCTGGTTATAATCATACCAATAACTGTCCATCAATGCATTACAGGCTAATGAGGACTTTTACCACATCATTTGTAACATTACAGGTCATGATTATACCGAATGATCCCTGGTCATAATCATACCAATCAATAGTACATCTATGCACGTAAGCACATTATGACTTTTATCATAATATAAGCATGTGGATGATGACAATGATATAAGAATTGAATTAAAAGAAAGCAAATGATAAATATTTAAAGATTTATAATTTAATTTGTCCAGAATTCAATATTGTCCAAATTGTCAACATGATACTGCTTTGTGGAGTAAAATTCAAGAATGATACTGTATCAAAAATGATTTGGACCGAAAAGAAATCAATTTTTGTTATGAATAGTACTCTTGGTGAATAGTACTTTATGAATAGTACTCGTGAATAGTACTTTATGAATAGTACTTTATGAATAGAACTTTTTGAATGGTACCCGTGAATAGTAATTTTATGAATAGTACTGTATAAATGAATAGTACTCATGGACAGTACTCCGGCATGAAAAACTTAAAATTTAACAAAATGTGCAGAAAATATCCTTGTGAAGCGATACTAGATGAAGCACAAATTTCAAGGATATTCTACTAATTTCACGGATTATAGAAGTAATAATTTAATAGAATGATGGTATAATCAGGAATACAAGACGAAATAATATTACTCACATACTACAGAGTATGGAAGAAAATATTATTTCTTATGAATACTGAACAAAAATAATATCCCTTACAACTGTTGAACAAAAATAATATTCCACCAAATATTTAACAAAGATAATATTCCTACGAATATTGAACGAAGATAATACTCTTTATGAATATTAAACGAAAATAATATTCATACGAATACGGAAAAATAATATCTCTCAAGATATGAAATAAATTAATACCCTTACCTCAAAAGAAGACTGGATCTTGGGAATAATGAAGTAGCAGAATTCTCTTCTTCTTTCTCTCTATAGCTTCTCTATCTATAATTGCTCTTGTGAGTCTTAGTGAATTGGTGAGAATGAAAGAAGAATGAGCTTCTATTTATAAGAAAATATAGCTTCAATAATTGCACGTTTTGGAGCTCGAAATATTACAGTATAATCAATCTTACACTACCTCCCCTAATAGTATATGCATGTGAATCAATAGTACACACATGTGAACAAATAGTTATAAGCATGTGAATTAATAGCAATTAATTGCTCATTTATCTGATTAATTACCCGATTGGTCAATATAACCTCCAGACATCAATTATTATCGGAATAGATGTCGATTTCCACTAACACTAATAATCCCAACACAATAAAAATATTAATTTAGTCTTTAATCAACACGAACTTATTCATCATTAATATTATAACTCATAATATTTAACAATTAGGTCATTCCCAGGAAAGAGGGGGCTTTCCGATAAGGATTTCTCCCTATTGGCGCGCAATTAGGTGACCAAACCTGTGACGCCCCCAAAATAGGTATACATCACCCATTATGAGTCGTCAAATACATGGTACAGAAAAAAATACAACTTCAGTAATACAATTGTCGTGCAAAATACGACAACACATATACTGTGAGTTTGAATACAACTATTTTCTAATAGAGAGTATACAAACTCAAAAGGAGTCCTCATTACAATTATTGATACACTATTTTACAAAATAGTGAAGACTACTAATACAACTATCTTGAACCATCACTCCATACCCCGGCTAGTTCCTGCTATGTTCTTACCTCTTGAGAAAAATGCAACAAAAAGGAAAAGGGTGAGCTCAACTAGCCCAGTAAAGAATATTATAACTAAGATAATATAAAACAATTTATCATTAGTCTTCAACAGGAAAAAATCTGATAAAATATAATAGACAACAAGTTTTAGATCAACAACTGCAGCGAAACAACAATCCATTAGAAGAGTCAAGTAGAGAAAGAATTCTACTATCTTCTAAGATTTAAAAGTCCATCATCAATATTTTATCCTTGTAACATCAATCAATATACATCTTGAATCAAATATTCATCTTTGCGTACAGGCCAAAGATATTCATTTGTATCACCAGTTGGTCATGTTTATCTCAACACCTGTTCATCTTTGCACTACGGGCCAAAAATATTCATTAGGTAATCATTCATCTTTGCACTACAGGCCAAAGATATTCATTAGTTAATCATTCACCTTTGCACTACAGGCCAAAGATATTCAGTAATATCATCATTTAGGACTGAGGATGATGAAAAATATCTTAAAGAAAACGAATCCAGTGAGATAAAAGAACAAATATTAGGGATGCGTATTACAGTTTATCCAAGTTCAATAATACTCCATAATAACCAATTTTGAAGCAGAATTCAAAAATAAAGATCAAAACATGGATACAATCAAAGATAGTAACCGTAATAGACATCTTGGATAAAAAGAAGAAAAATTTATTTTTCGGTGAATAATTGTCGATTCGTGAATAATTAATCGATATCGTGAATAGTAACCTTAGAGACACACAAAAGGTAGAAATTCCACAATAAAATCCATACCAATATTTTGGTATAATAATATTGAAAGAATAACATCATTTATGAAGAAAATAACATCCCTTACAATCCCTTAAAATCCCTTACTATAATAATGACAATATCCCTTACCTCAAAAGAGCAGTACTTCTGACTGGAATATCGAATATGACGTGAAGGAAACTTGCACTGAATAACAACTCTCAAAATATCTAAATACTCACAAAAATACGCTCGATAATATAGAGAGTGAAAGAGAGAAAACTTGTTTCTGGTGTTATTTTCAATTCTAACTTCGGACCCTATTTACGGAAAAAATGTTAGAAAGCAAGGGCGGACTTGACACTTTACACGATGGCTTTACCTGCTACTATTCCCACCCACCACTTTTGAAATAAAATTTGTGCACATTTCTTCAACAACCAAAGGTGGGGCCCACTCATTCTAGAATTTTTCACCAAAAATTATTTATAAACATAATTTCCGAATCAGTCACCTCTTACAATTCATAACAAATCATACGTTAATTTTTAACGGTTCAAAATGTGTGAACATATACTCAACTTATATATTTCTAACATATCCAAAAATCACAACAATCCAACGGTCGGATTAAAAATTATAATTCACGCAATATATCTCAACAACACTGATTTTTTGGATTATGAGTCCTTCGGACCAGTTTCACTCAAACCGTCAACATGAAAAATCCACAAAGAATATTTGGGTGATTCAAATTTCTAAGCTTAGCTTACTTCCAGGGCTTTCTTTTGATATATGACTCATCTCCTAACTCATTATACACAAAGAGTTATAGATTTTACAAAATCAAGTAATAAACTAATTTTTTGAAAATTTCCAAATTTTGTTCCTCATTTTGACAAAATACTAATAAAATACCTCAGCATTAATTCCTTCATTTATATCTATATTAAAAAAAATATTTTCTTATCATATAAATCAATAATTAATTATTCACAACTAATATTACAGAATCACAATTATGACAACCAGGTCGTTCCCAGGAAAGAGGGGGCTTTCCGATAAGGATTTCTCCTTATTGGCGGCATGATTAGGTGACCAAACCCTTTCCTGAGCGTAACTTCCTTAGACATTGCCAATAATGCTATCTAATAATATTATTCAAATAATATAAATTATTGATCCGATAATGGGAAATCTTGTGCGTTGATAATTATTGAAACAACAATAATATAAAATATCAACGTAGCAATTATTGAATCAATAAAATAAAATATTGAGCAAAAGAATTATCGTAACAATTATTAAGTAGTGCCTTCTTCGTAAGAATCAATAATTCAAAATGTTGTGCAATCATCGTGTACTCTTGCAACAACAATCGTATTACTTTACTTTACCCACGAGATATTCCAACGATGTTAATTGTAACAATTCTGCCAATTATTTATAAAAACTCAAATTTGTCATTTTCTTCATCCAACAGTTATTCTATTATGGGGCCCACAAATGGTTGCGCCGTCATACAAATATTCCCCGACAACAAGAATATTTCATAACCAAACGAATATTTCCCGACAACAATAAGTATTTTATAGCCACTTGCTTATTTTGAAAAAATTTCACATATCACCCTTAACTTTAACTTTTTATCAATTTAACTATTTACTAAATAGAAAAATTGAATACTTTTATTTTATAAAATTCGGGGTCTTACAAAACCTCTCCTCGACAGAACTTTTTAGACATTGTCAATATTGCAAATAATAATATAAATAACTTTGTCGTCTCAATTATTGATTTAATAATAATAAATATTATGCAGATGATACTGTGGCAATAATTGAATCAATAATATGAAAGATTTTATGCAAAGAATTCTTTGTAGCAATAATTGAGTATAAGCGGTGACTTCTCACGTAAGCATCGATAACCAATCTGGTGTCTTCTTTTATGCAACCACAGCGTATTCATCGTACTTTACCACCAGGTAGTTCAATAGTTTAACGGTAAAACTTTCGCCGTTATTTTAATAAAAAAATAATTCTGTCGTTTTCTAACTACGACAATACTTCCGTTATGGGGTCCACCAATGATTGTGCCGTCGTACGAATATTCCCTGTTAAAATAAATATTCTCCGACCAATCGAATATTATATAACCACTTGCTTACTTTGCAAAATTTGTAAATAATACCCACAACTATAACATTATATCAAATCCACACCATAATATTCAAAAATATATTTGGAGAAAAATTAATCTTATTCATATAAGTTGGGGCCTTACATGGTGGCACATCCAAATCAAAATTATCCAAGTTAAGTCCAACCTAGCACTCCATATATTCAAAAAAGAAAAATATTGTCCTTGCGGTGACACAACAAAATAACATTATTCAATTTTCTTTATAAGCATCAAATGTGATAAAATTAACATCTCAAAGAATTAAGATAAGCCTTGTGGTGACACAACAAACTTATAATAATTAATTGATACTCTATTATTTTTATCATGCTTTGAAAGGCTGACGTTCGATATTCCAAATATCTTTGAGCGCTTAGGACTTAATATAATATTTGAGGGATTTGTTATTAATTTGTCTCATCTTGTTTAAGCGCACACACACACACACACACACACACACACACACACACACACACATATATATATATATATATATATATATATATATATATATATATATATATATATAAAATGCGTGTCATATTAATTAACATCGAGTCATATTAATTAACATGCAAAAGCATGTTTGCATAATATATAATATATATAATATAAGCATGCACATATAGAATACTATATTCTACCCGGATTGATTATGGATTTTATTCTAGTTTGGTTTACTAGAGCCACCAAGTGAACCAAAAGGTCAAACCCTAGGGTGCAAGAATTAATATTTAAATATAACTATTACATTTAAACCCGGGCTCCATTACAAACGAGTCTTCAAGCGTTCCTTGTTCCTTGATCTCCAATTCTTCAAAATTAATTCTAACTATTTCTATTATAAAACTATTTAAAATAAATAGAAACCTTGATCGTGATCGAGGGAAGTACATAGGAGGGAGTTAGAATTTACATTTAGAAAAAATTAGAGAAGACGCAGTGCAGAATTCCATTTAATAAAACCCATACATTCATGCATCTAACTAAAATAAAATCCAATCACATTGGTCAATAGTCTATAATCAATCTCATTTATTATCATACACATCACCATATGCATCAATAAATAATATTCATCTCATGAATAATAAACATTCAATATATATATATATATATATATATATATATATATATATATATATATATATATTGATATCATTTAATGGGCAAAATTAGCTAGCATAAAATCTACTTTTGAATTAAAATAAACTCCTTTATTTTAATCTAAATTTAAATCAAAATAAACCTCTTTTATTTTAATTTATCCAATTTTGAATAAAATAAACTATTTTATTTTAATCAAATTCTTTAATCAAAATAAACTCATTTATTTTAATTAATTATGGAATCCAATTCCAAGTAAAACAATAAATTAAAAAACTCCTTTATTAAAAGAAATACAATTTTTTTTTCCTATTCACAAATAAACTCATTTATTTTGAATAATATAAAATCTTATTCCATATCTAAATAAACTCCTTTATTTAAGGAAATACTGATTCTCTTTTTTCTATTCACAAATAAACTCCTTTATTTTGAATAATATGAAATCTTATTTCATATCTAAATAAACTCCTTTATTTAAGGAAACATGGAATCTAATTTCAACTTCAATTAGTTATCATGAAATCTAATTTTAAAATTCAAATAAACTTTTTATTTTAATAATAAAATAAAGTTTTATTTTAAGATTAAAATAAACATTTTATTGTAATTATAAAATAATTAAAAATATTATATATTATAATATTTATATTAACCGAATGGTGTGGCACGTTAAAAAAATCATTTCTTAATCACGTTAATATAAAAACCTGTTGATCCCTTGAATCATACTAAATTATCATGTACCATGCATTCACCATACTCCCTTAATATATATAATATTAATCATATATATAGTATACTAGTACATGCATACCGCATATATCATATATAAGTTACTAAGTTAGGACCAGCTTTTTTAAAAAAATGTGATTCCGCAACAGTTCGCGACTTTGATTTCCGTGTAATTTTATTTTATTCCTTTTATATATATTTTATACAACAAATTATGCTCAATTAAATTGTTCTAAACACGTATCAATATACATATTAAATTAAAATAATTAATAATTTACATAAAGGTTTGGCTCTGATACCACTGTTAGGTTTGTAATATTCATGAACGCAATCATATTGCACAAAATAGGCGGATGCATAGAAAATCAGACTTTTAAAATTTTACAAATCACATACCCGGATCATTCTTTATGCACAATTATTAATTAAAAGAAAATATAAATAACAAGAATCATACCCTTGAATATTCGAGCTTCTACAGGTACAAGTTCACCTCCAATCTTTTCGCGTTCAACTTGAATCCACCGGGTTTGGTTCCTTCTTTTGATCAACGTTAGCCACCCAAGTGTTTGACCTCTAGAGGTGATCCACCAAGGAAGAAGAAAGATTCAAGAAGATGAGTGTTTGGCGAAATCCTAGTTTTTCTATCTCTCATAGAAAATGTGTACTCTCCCAAATATTAGAATTACGTCTGTTGTAAAAAAGTCAACAACCCACACCCATAATAAGATTTCTCTTATTTATAGATATAGGTAACCATCCTTAACAATTAAGGAATTGAGTTTTATTTTAATTAATTAAACACCTTTAATTAATTAGGCTCTCTAATCTTATTAGGGATAATTAATTAAACTCTTTTAATTAATTTAACATCCTAATCTTTTTAGGAATATATGAGAGTACATTTATTAATTAATTTCTAAACTCCTTTAGGAATTAAATAATAATAATAGTAATAATAATAATAAGACTCCTCTTATTAATTTATATTTAATATTTTCAAAATATGAAATAATAAATATTAAGCTATTTAATGTATTCTATCACCATAGATTAAATTAAATATACTTAACTTATTATTACAATTATGCCATTAACTTCTTAATTATGGTGTGACACTTTAGGTTCTCCATATTAAACCTAGGTTGTGAATAAATCAATTAGAACAATTCTAATCTTATTTAAAAAATATATTAAACTATTAATTTATTTAAATAAATAATATTTATTCTACAATAGGGATAAGCCTCCCAGCGATTAACGACTTTCCGGATAATATAGATTTCAACATTAATCATAAAAGAACCTTTGAGTAAATAGTTCTTAATGCAATTCAATCCTTCCACCATACAATGTTCCAATTAAATATAAGACATGGAATTACTGTCAAGTCTTATTTTATTTAATTATATGTTTTTCGATTCTTAAATACACAACACCAAATAATGCAAATTAGAAACTCCTTTCTAATTTCATTCTGCCTTGGCCAAGGACTACTGGGTTGTCATTTATCGAATAACATAGGATATTTCACTTCTTTTACTAGAAGCGGTAGATTCTTTATTGATCATACATTATCTCCATGTACGACTTATTATATCCAAGCATACCCTTTGATATACCCCTAAGGGTCTTAAGGAATAAGACCAAATATAATTCATCATACATAAGATACTATGACGATATCAAGTCCAAGGATCACTTGTACTACTATCACTATAGGAATTCCTATTGACAGGCAAGTAAAACTCTATTAGGTAGTCCTTAGCGAGCCACTTTCAGTGAACTTATTCTCTAATAAGCATCTACATACTTGCTTTAGTGTCTCCACACAAATGATCATGAGATCAATCATCCTCATCCAAATGAGCAAGCAATGTATGTACCAATCTATCTGGATTTACTAATCCCCAATTTAGTAATCCAACGATTGGGAACTACTTTAGTTTTAAGCTTTCTAAGAATTTAGATCTCATTAGAATGATTATCATCATTATTCTAAACGTATTGCTTAAAACTATGCGTTTATCACATATTATAAAATAGCATCATGTAGATAATTAATAGCCTTTAATAAATTAATACTTTTTATTAATAAATGAATAAGATTGTTATAAAGTATATGCTTTATCATCAAATATGATTGGCTTGTATGCATACTACTTTCAATCATAACTTATAATACTGCTATTTGCAGTCATCACATAACTTAAGCACATTATCACGTATTCACAACTGTTATTAGAGCATATACAAACACTTATCAAGTCAAATAATATAAGTCTAGATTGATTTCGGTATCAATTCGGTGTGCTGATGGTTTTATCAAATAATTATTGAGTTTATTTTTATTTAAAATCAATTTAAAAGCTTCAATAGTATTTTAGATAATTTAATTATCATTTATAATATTTTTCGAAAGCTCATAATAATTTTTAAATAATTATTATAATTTATTATGATTTTCCAAACATTAATATCATTTTAAATGATTTAATTATTAACTAATTCTATTTTCATTAATATTTAAATAATTTAAAATATTAATTAAATCCATGTTAAAACATTAAAAGTTATATATTATAACTTAAAAATATTTTTAAAACATTAATATTACTTTTAAATGATTTTAAAATATTAAAATTATTTTAAATAATTACCATTAATATTAAAATATTAATGTATTTCATGTCAAAATATTAAAAGTCATTTATTATAACTTAAAATATTTTTAAAACTTTTATATCATTTTAAAACATTAAAATTATTTTTAAATAATTTATTTAATACAATTATTAAATAAATTTTATATTCATTAATATTAAGTTATTAATGAAATTTATTTCAAAATATTAAAATTCATTTATTATAACATAAAATATTTTTAACACTTTAATATCATTTAAAATGATTTTTAATATATAAAATTATTTTAACAAATTTATTTAATATAATTATTAAATAAATTTAATATAATTAAGATTTAAATAAATTAAAATATTGATGAAATTTATGTCAAAATATTAAAAGTTAATTTTCTTAATTTAAAATAATTTTTAAAACTAATTTATGAATTTTTAATAATTTTTTTCTATTTTTTTGATTTATTTAAATTAATTAAATAAATTATCATTAAAAGTGTCACTAAAGAGCTTTAATGACAAAATCTATCGCAATATGTGTTCTTTATCAATGAAGAACAACCTTGGTGAATACCCTGGAGGCTACTTTGACCATTAATAATTTCCATTTGATGATATTTCTAGGCATGAGAGTGTATCAATGGTGTTCTACTAGTGTTATACTACAAGTGTATAACAATATCTAGGTCTAATAATATCATATCAAGAAGTTATAAGGGGTCAAAGTTGATGTCAGATTTGTTCTTCATTTTCTGGAATTTCCAAAAAATGTAGACAGTGTGAGGGGTCATTTTGAGGCTTTAATAACTTGATTTATGGACATGGTTTAAGTGATCCAGTGTCATACTTTTGTAGTATACATGTTAATGTTCAAAAGTGTTACACTTATCAAGCTTAACAACATTACAGAAGCAAGATCTAGCTTGGTCAAAGTACCTTCCAGAACGTGTTCTTGAATTTTTTATAATTTTCAGAAATTCATATTTTTCAGTTGGTTAACCCATATTTGACCATCAATAACTTGGATTCTAGTTATGGTTTAGGTGTTCTAGTGTCATGGTTTGGTAGTCCATATGTCAGAGTATAAAAGCTATACACCTACATAGCTTAACAACTTAACAACTAAGAGATCTAAGTTGGGCATACTATGGACTTGATTCCACTTCCAGTCTACTCTTCTCATGGCATACTATATCAATGATACACTTACAAGCTCAAATTATCAACAAATTTGGATCTAGAGGCTCTCACATTTGACTGTCAGACCTTATTTTTAGGGTTCTTGGCAGTTTCTTAAATCTTAATTTTCTTGCATTTAAATGTTATAGATATATGGTTTATCATCATAGATCATCAAATAACATATCATAACACATATATAAACATCAAAACATAAACTCTACCTAAGCATATAAGATCAAAACTAGGGTTGGGGTTTATACCTTCTTGAACAAAATTTTGATTTCTGCCTTTTGATATGTTCTTGGATTGGTTATGGGGTGATTCTTGCTTAACTTAAGACTGATTTTCTTAAGGAATTTTGTGGTTTAGGAGAGAGAGAGAGAGAGAGAGAGAGAGAGAGAGAGAGTTGACTATATTTAGAAAATAAAGTAAAGGATTTTCTTATCTTTAACTTGCTAACATGTGATTCAATGTATATGGATGGCTGATTCAAGTTGGATTTTGAGCACATGTGCAATCTTGGATGATGAGTCATCAAGATTTGCACATATCCTTTACTTAAAAATAAGGTAAAGGGTATTTTGGTCATTTCACATCTAAAAGGGTATTTTGGTAATTTTCTACAAAATTTTAAGGTTAGTTTGGTCATTTCATATGTTTCCCTTAAACTCTAACCCTTAGGGTTTGATAATAACTATTAGGGTTTGTTTATCACCATTAGGGTGTTTAGGGTTACAGATTAAGGTTTAGGGTTTTCAAATGTGTACTTAGGGTTTCTAACTAATCGTTAGGGTTTCCCTAATTAGGTGTATAACCAATAACACTTATCCTTAATCGTATAATTACAATAGCTTATTATTCTTAAATATAATTTAAATTAAAAACGTATTAACTTTCAAATTCCTATTTATATTTCGAATTAGTGTTTAGCCATTTAACATTAGTGTTTTCTAATGATATGCTATAACTGCTCAACAATTAACATTACTCACATCTTGCCGTAGATATATATCATACTAAAATACAATTAATATTGTTTTAATATTCAAATCCTTATTTAAAATCCAAATTAAGGTTTTGAACAATATCCATCATAGCTTTCCTTCTTAGTCAACTTATAATAATTAAATTGACTAACCTCCTTAATATTCATATCTTATGTTTTCAACATATTATGGATACGAGTAATTATAATAATCACTAATAAATAAATAAATTTATTTGTACAAATATACATATATATTCGTATAAAAATTCCATGTCCTTACATTCTCCCCTCCTTATAAGGATTTCGTCCCCGGAATTACCATTACCTTACGTTTGATTTTTATGTTTATCCTTAGATTTTTATTTATTAAAAATTTTATTGAATTACTACATTCTCCCCTCCTTATAGGATTTCGTATTACAAATCTGGAACTGCTGCACATCCTGATCCATTGCTTACGGTCTGCTTGCACGAATAATGGTATAGTTCCCAACGAAACTCAAATTCCTTTTTCGAAAATCCTTTTATTAACGAGTGATTATTATTGTAAGACCCCAACTTTAATGAATAAAGATGAATTTTCTATAAATATCATTTTTGAATATTAAGGTGTGAATTGGTTATAATGTTATAGTTGTGGGTAATATTTATAAATTTTGCAAAAAGTAAGCAAGTTTCTTTATAAAATATTAGTTTTGGTGGGGAATATTCTTTTTATGCAGGAATATTAAATGCGACAACACAATCATTAGTGGACCCCACAATGTAAATTATTGTCGGAATTAGAAAAGCGACAAAATTATCTTTTATAAAAAATAACGGCGAAAGTTTTACTGTTAATCGTTGAAATACCCGGTGGTAAAAGTATACGATATTGCAGCATTGGTTGCATAGTAGCACCAGATTGCATGCGATATCTTGGATTATTGATGCTTACATAAGAAGTCACTACTTAATAATTGTTACAGTAATTACTGTTCAATACTTTATTTTATTGATTCAATAATTGTTACGTTGATATTTTATATTATTGATTCAATAATTATCATTTCACATTATTTCAAATTATCAAATTAATAATTCATATTATTTGAATAATATTATTATTTACATTATTGACAATGTCTAGAAAGTTCTGTCGACGAAAGGGGTTTGGTCACCTATTTGCGCGCCAATAGGGAGAAATCCTTATCGAAAAGCCCCTCTTTCTCAGGAGCGACACGGTTGTCAATATTGTAATTTTGTAATATTATTTGTGAATAATTAATTGTTGATATATTTGATAAGAAAATATGTATTCGAAGTGGATTTAAAGCGAGGAATTTTAGCATGTGACATTTGTTGAAAGTTGGTATTTTATCTTTTACGATAAAATAATTCATTCAAATATATTATTATAATATTACATTATAGTAGTATGATGTGATTATATAATAGTACGTTTTTATAATTTGAATGGTAACATTATTATAGTAAATTCATGGTATAAAAGTAAAAGGAGGTGGAAGAGAACAAATTGAATTTGAATTCCTATGATGCAAGCGATGATCATCAGACGATGAGGTAAGCGATGATGTCATCGGACGATGAGGTAAGCGATGATGTCATCGGACGATGAGGTAAGCAATGATGTATTATGATCAATGATGTCAGCGATGATGTCATAAATTATGGCGAAAAGACTCTTTTACCCTTCCTCTGTCAAGCCTATAAATAGAAGCTCATTTCTTCATTATTTTCACCAATTCATTCAAGTTATAGAGAGAGAAAGTATAGAGAGAATAAGAGAGAAAGAAGAAGAGTATTCTGTTACTACACTATTGCAGTATCTAATCTCCTACTAAGGTAAGGGGTATAATTCTTTCATATTCATGAAGAGTGTTACTTTCTTTCAATACTCGTAAGGGTTGTTATTCCATTCTTTATTATTATATTGGAATAACTTGTCTATGCGAAGTACCAAATACATGGTGAAATTCTTCTGTTATTCCATTCTCTATTATTCTGTTGGAATAACCTTTATGTACGGTCTATCACATGCCTGGTGAATTTTGTTGTTATTCCATTCTTTATTATTACATTTAGAATATCACATGCTGTGCGGATTCACGCATGACACAGTTCCATTCTTTGTTATTACATTGGAATATCACATCGCATCACGCGGTTATACATGACCTGGTTCCATTCTTTATCATTCTATTAGAATAACCTATCTATGTGGATTACCGCATGCATGGTGAATGATCCTTCGTACTCATTCCTTATTAAATTGTGGAAATGATCTGCACGTGGATTACTGCATGGCGTGGCAAAAATCCATTTGCGATTTCATATATTCTATTATACTCAAATTGGTTAAAGTTTTGGCTTCTATACTCCATGAAATTAGTAGAATATCCTCGGATATTTGCACTTCATCCAAAGATATCTTTCATGGAAATATTCTTCCGAGCATTCTTGAATTTTACTCCACAAAAAAGTATCATGTTGACAATTTGGACGTTATTGATTTCTGGATAAATGAAATTATAAATCTTTTAAAATTTATCCTTGAACTTGTTTTATTGAATTCTTATATCATTGTCATCATCCTCATGTTTATATTCTATTCAAAGTTATCTGTGGCCTGTAGTGCATAGATGGACTTCGTATGATTATGACCAGGGATTATTCGGTATATTCATTACCTTAATGTTACAAATGATGTGGTAAAAGTCCTCATTGGCTCGTAGTGCATTGATGGATAGTTGTTGGCATGATCATGACCATTGATGGAAACACGAATACCCTTGGCCCGTAGTGCATGGATAATTTATGGTCGTTATACTAATCAATATCACTGGCCGTAGTGCAGGGATGATGTGGATTATTTATTAAGTTGAGTCTCACCGATAAAAGTGATGAAACACCTTTTAAATCATAAAAGATAGTAGATTTTATTCTCTACTTGACTCTTCTAATGGATTGCTTGTTCCGCTGCAGTTAAACTTGTTGTTTGTTATATTTTATCAGTTTAACACTGTTGAAGGCTAACAATAAATTATTATGCATTGTCTTAGTCATAATATTTCTTACTGGGCTAGTTGAGCTCACCCTTTTGCTTTCATTGTTCTCTTCGGGAAATGAGAACGTAGCCGGGACTAGTCGGGGAACGGAGTGACGGTCCAGATGATAGCATTAGTAGTCCTCACTATTCTATGAAATAGTGTGATAATAAATGTATTGAGGACTCCATTTGAGTTGAATAATGTCTAGAAGACAATATTCGTATTAAAACTCTCAATTATGTCTTGTCGTATTCTACACGACAGTTGTATTATTAAGTTGAATTTGAATTCTGTACCATATATTTGGCGACTCAAGATGGGTGATGTATACCTATTGATTGTGGGGGCGTCACAGTTGGTATCAAAGCTTTGGGATATGATCCCTAGCTGAGATGTGAGACAAAAACTAAGAGGGGAGAGACGGGGAATTCCTTCGCTAGTATGACCTACCTATATTTATTTGGTATTTAATTGGTCGGTCAGAGTATAAGGATAATATGTGGCATGTCAATTAACCCTTGTTTTGTGGCAATATTTGAAAATGACATCCGAGAATGTTGAGAATAGCAATAGAGCACAGGAGACCGTTGAGTCACCACAGATCAACACGCAGGATAATGTGCATCAGGAAGGCAATAATCCTCAGGTGAACAACAACACCGACCAAATGGCGAATGACGACATAGGCTATGACTTTCCCATGTTGCATGAGAACACATCCTAAACCCTTGCCTGAAGCATCACTGTAGATGACATATCCCTCCGTGCGGATGGTATTGTCGTAATGTGTTGAAATGAGTCTCCTCTTGAGTTCTTGAAAACTCTTCTCACATTCCACGCTTCTAATCAATTTTTGTATCTTTCTGAGTCAGCTGAGTTAATGGAGTAGCAATTCCAGAAAACTCTTCTACGAATCTCCGATAATAACCAGCTAAGCCGAGAAAGCTACGAACTTCGGTCATTGAGTTAGGTTGCTCCCAGCTTTGAATAGCTTCAATCTTTGCCGGGTCAACTGATATTCCATGACTTGATACTACGTGCCCAAGGAATGCTACTTCCTCAAGCCAGAACTCGCATTTCTTTAACTTGGTATAAAGCTTATTTTCACGAAGCTTTTGGAGTATCAGCCTCAAGTGTTGCTCATGATCTTCACAGCTTTTGGAATATATGAGGATGTAATCAATAAAGACGACCACAAAGTGATCCAATATTCCTTGAATACTCGGTTCATCATATCCATGAAGGCAGCATGAGCATTAGTTAATCCAAAAGACATGACTAAGAATTCATAATGCTCATCTGAGGGTTCTCAAGGCGATCTTTGGAATATCTTCGCTTTAACCTTCAAATGATGATATCCAGAACGAAGATCGATCTTTGAAAAGAATTGTGCTCCTTGCAATTGGTCAAACAGGTCATCAATGCGAGGTAACGGATACTTATTTTTGATGGTGACATGGTTCAATTCCCAGTAGTCAATACAAAGTTGCATACACTCATCTTTCTTCTTCACGAATAGAACAGGAGCACCCCAAGGAGACGTACTAGGACGAATGAAACCAATGTCTAACAATTCCTACAATTAGGTCTTTAACTCCTGAATTTCAATAGGAGCCATTCGATCTGGGGCTTTGGAAATGGGTTTTGTACCGGGTTCAAGGTCGATACAAAATTCAATTTCACGCTCTGGGGGTAGGGCATGAAGTTTTTCAGGGAATACGTCGGGAAATTTATTAACAATAGAAATATCATTCAAAACTGACATATTTTTGTTTAAACCCGTGACATGAGCTAAGAAAGCTTGACATCTATTTTTTAATAAACGAATAACTTTATGACTTGAGATGACCGTGGTTGATTTTAATGGTTTGGTTGCTTGAATTCGCATAATAGGTGTGTTAGGAATATGAAAGCTAACAACTTTATGAAAACATTCAATTTTTGAATGATGAGTAGTTAACCAATCAATCCCTAGAATTACGTCACACGCAAGTATTTTTAAGGAAATAGGATCGACTGGTAATGTGAGGGTACCAATTTGAACCAAAAAGACTTATAAACAGTGGATGTAATGAAGGTTTCTCCCAATGGTGTTTCCACAGATAAGTCAAAGTCTAATTTCTCCGGAGTCAAATTTAATCGTTGAGCACAAGTAGGAGAAATAAAAGAGTGGGTAGAACCGGTATCAAATAAGGTATAGACTTCGCTAGAGTTTATGATAAGCTTACCCGTGATGACCTCGTTCGGGTTTCTTGCTTTCTGGGAGGTCACAACAAACACTCTCCCTTGAACTACTGGTTTTAACTTGTCTGGGACTGTATTTTGTGTCACCGTTCCAACTAGACTTGTCTTCGGTGCACGACAAAATCGGGCTAGGTTTCCACAATTATAACACGCTTTGGATGGCATCGCGCAGTTTGGACAGATATGTCCCTCCCTTCCACATTTGAAGCATATGATAGGAGGTCGTTCTCCTTCCTTAACAACGGGTGCTGGTGATGACGTCTTTCTATCATTTTTGAATCTCCTCTTCTTGAAATGTCCACTTTTATTGTCTTGGCCATGATTACCACCAAAGTGGTTACCATTTCTAGCATGTTGATTCCCTTCACGTTTGTTGTCACCGCTTCGATGACTACTACCATTGGTATTGTCATTTTGTCGGCTGCTTTCTCTTGGTTGAGTTGACTCGTTATCACGCTCCAATAACTGAGCCATATTTACAACATCTGAATACAAACACAGTTTATGAGAAATTAAATATTGACGTATCTCGGGTTTCAAACCTCTTAGAAACATCCGCGTCATTCTCTCCTCATTGTCAACCAAGTGAGACGCAAACCGGGACAACTCTGCAAACTTAGCTTTGTACTGCGACACGGTCATATTGTTTTGCTCCAACTTGATGAACTCTACCTCTTTCATGTGACGAATACCTTCAGGAAAGTACTTGTCGTTGAATAGTTCTTGGAACTTCTCCCAAGACATCTTCAGTGCGGTAGGTTGAGTACGCTTTACCGATTCCCACCAGTAATCTGCCTCTCCTTGCAACATAATGGTGGCAAAGGAAACCTTTTGTTCCTCGGAGCATCCCAAGACATCAAATATCTTGGTGATCTGTTTTATCCACGTGTCCGCCTTAAGTGGGTTTGGCTCTCCAATAAACTCCAGTGGTCCCAAAGACTTTGAATCTGCTTAGCGATGATGATCGTCCGAGAGTTGTCGATATTTCCACCGCATTTTGGGATGAGGAGTCTCTCTTGCTTCGATGTTATACTGAATTTCAAGCTCCTAAACATTCATCATTCGCCATTTTAATTTGCGTGTTGTTGTTCACCTAAGGATTATTGCCTTCTTGATTCACATTATACTGGGTGTTGATCTGTGGTGACTCAACGGTCTCCTGTGCTCCATTGCTATTCTCAACATTCTCGGATGTCATTTTCAAATACTGCCACAAAACAAGGGTTAATTAACATGTCACATTTTATCCCTATACTCTGACCGACCAATTAAATACCAAATAAACTTAGGTAGGTCATACTAGCAAAGGAATTTCCCGTCTCTCCCCTCCTAGTTCTTGTCTCACATCTTAGCCAGGGATCATATCTCTAAGCTTTGATACCAACTGTGACGCCCCCACAATAGGTATACATCACCCATCTTCAGTCGACAAATACATGGTACAAAATTCAAATACAACTTAATAATACAACTGTCGTGTAGAATACAACAATAAATAACTGAGAGTTTTAATACGAATATTTTCTTCGAGACAGTATTCAACTCAAATGGAGTCCTCAATACATTTATTATCACACTATTTCATAGAATAGTGAGGACTACTAATGCTATCATCTGGACCGTCACTCCGTTCCCCGACTAGTCTCGGCTACGTTCTCATTCCCTGAAGAGAACAATGAAAGCAAAAGGGTGAGCGCAACTAGCCCAGTAAGAAATATTATGACTAAGATAATGCAGAATAATTTATCGTTAGCCTTCAATAGTGTTAAACTGATAAAATATAACAAACATCAAGTTTAACTGCATCGGGACAAGCAATCCATTAGAATAGTCAAGTAGAGAATAAAATCTACTATCTTCTATGATTTAAAAGGTTTTTCATCACTTTTATCACTGAGACTCAGCTTAATAAATAATCCACATCATCCCTGCACTACGTCCAATGATATTCATTAGTATCACGACCACAAATTATCCATGCACTACGGGCCAAGGATATTCGTGTTTCCATCAATGGTCATGATCATGCCAATAACTGTCCATCAATGCACTACGGGCCAATGAGGACTTTTACCACATCATTTATAACATTACGGTCATGATTATACCGAATAATCCCTGGTCATAATCATACCAAGTCCATCTATGTACTACAGGCCACAAATGACTTTCAACATAATATAAACATGAGGATGGTGACAATGATAAAAGAATTCAATAAAATAAGTTCAAGGATAAATTTTAAAAGATTTATAATTTAATTTATCCAGAAATCAATAACGTCCAAATTGTCAATATGATACTATTTTGTGGAGTAAAATTCAAGAATGCTCAGAAGAATATTTCCATGAAAAGATACTGGATGAAGTGCAAATATCCAGGATAATCTTCTAATTTCATGGAGTATAGTAGCCAAAACTTTAACCAACTGAGTATAATAGAATATATGAAACTGCAAATGGATTTTTGATCGCCATGCGTTAATTCACGTAGACAGATCATTTCCACAATTTAATAAGAAATGAATACTAAGGATCATTCACCATGCATGCGGTAATCCACATAGACAGGTTATTCCAACAGAATGATAAAGAATGGAACCAGGTCATGCGTAACTCATTACATGTACCGTGATATTCCAACGAGATAACAAAGAATGGAACCAAAGTCATGCATAATCCGCACGCACAAGATATTCCAATGTAATAATAAAGAATGGAATAACAACGAAATTCACCGAGCATGTGATAGATCACATGCATGTGTTATTCCAATGTAATAATAAAGAATAGAATAACAGAATAATTTCACCATGTATGCGGTACTTTGCATAGACAGGTTATTCCAACATAATAATAAAGAATGGAATAACAACCCTTACGAGTATTGAAAGAAAATAACACTCTTCATGAATACAAAAGAATAATACCCCTTACCTTAGTAGGAGATTGGATACTGCAATAGTGTAGTAACAGAATACTCATCTTCTTTCTCTCTTATTCTCTCTATACTTTCTCTCTCTATAGCTTGAATGAATTGGTGAAAATAATGAAGAAATGAGCTTCTATTTATAGGCTTGGCAGAGTAAGGGTAAAATAGTCTTTTTGCCATAATTTATGACATCATCGCTAACATCATCGATCATAATACATCATTGCTTACCTCATCGTCTGATGACATCATCGCTTACCTCATCGTCCGATGATATCATCGCTTGCATCATAGGAATTCAAATTTAATTTGTTCTCTTCCACCTCGTTTTACTTTTATACCATGAATTTACTATAATAATGCTACCATTCAAATTATAAAAATGTACTATTATATAATCACATCATACTACTATAATGTAATATTATAATAATATATTTGAATAAATTATTTTATCGAAAAAGATAAAATACCAACTTTCAACAAATTTCACATGCTAAATATTTCTCAGTTTAAATCCACTTCGAATAAATATTTTCTTATCAAATATATCAACAATTATTTATTCATAAATAATATTACAAAATTATAATATTGACAACCAGGTCGTTCACAGGAAAGAGGGGGCTTTCCGATAAGGATTTCTCCCTATTGGCTCACAATTAGGTGACCAAACCCCTTTTCTCGACAGAACTTTCTAGACATTGTCATTAATGTAAATAATAATATTATTCAAATAATATGAATTATTGATTTGATAATTTGAAATACTATGAAATGACAATTATTGAATCAATAATATAAAATATCAACGTAGCAATTATTGAATCAATAAAATAAAATATTGAGCGAAAATTCTATCAGAATAATTATTGAGTAGTGACTTCTTACGTAAGCATCAATAATCCAAGATATTTGTGACAATCACCGTGTGCTACTATGCAACCACGCAGACATCGTACTTTTACTTTTCCGGGGTATTTCAACAGCTTAATGGTAAAACTTTCACGTTATTTTTATAAAAAGATAATTTTGTCATTTTCTAACTCCAACAATAATTACATTGTGGGGTCCACTAATGATTGTGTCGTCGTATTTAATATTCCCGCACAAAAAGAATATTCCCCACCAAACGAATATTTTATAAAGAACTTGCTTACTTTGCAAAATTTATAAATATTACCCACAACTATAACATTATAACCAATTCACACCTTAATATTCAAAAATGATATTTATAGAAAATTCATCTTTATTCATAAAAGTTGGGGTCTTACAATCAGCTTGTATGCCCTGTATTGATCAACACTACATGTTATAACGATATTTACGTTCATCATAACTGCCTTTGGCGCATAAAAATTTCTCAGTTTCGGGATGTTCATACTCAGTCTGGAGTCCGAACCAAAACAATTCAGTTGGATGACAATAATATTCAATCATGTTTAACGATATATTTCAAACTATGTCTAGCCGAGTCGAATAGCTTAGACAACTTTTAATCATGTATACATACCGAAATTCAATAGTATGTATCAACACTTGTTCAAATACAACAACTTATCCAAGTGAGGACACTTCCATAACCAAACTTAGCTCATAAAGAACAGAATAAATCTTGATCATGTATGGATCAAACGAATACCGTAATAAGATACTGGTAAATAATGAACGAATCGAATGAAATTCGATAAAGTAAAGATACTTGCATATACGAATAACAAAGATCAGTATGGATGTGAATAATTAACATAAATTATTCACGAACATACTTTGACATTAATAATTCAAGTTTGAGTTAAGTAAACTTTCAAAAACATATAGTTGTTTGTACAAAAAAAAATTATTGTGTAAGGTTTAGATACTTGCATAGTTATAGATCTCTTGGATAAAGTAAATGCAAAGAGTAGGGATACTTGCACAATAAAAGAGTATAGAAACTTGCTTACAAAGATCCATTGCATAAAGTAAATGCAAGGGTTAAGATACTTGCCTTAATTGTTGCTTACTGCTATGCAATATAGTTCTATCTTTTATACAAAGACCTATCATTATTAAGATTATTTTTTCCATTAGAATAATGCATCATAACTTATAATACTACTATTTATAATCATCACATAGCTTAAACACATTGTCACATATTCATAACCGTCATTATAGCATATACAAATACTTATTAGGTCAAACTACATAAGTATGGATTGATTTCGGTATCAATTCGGTGTCCCGATGGCTTTATCGGATAATTATCGAGTTTATTTTAAATTAAACTCTATTTAAAAGCTTGAATATTATTTTAGATAATTAAATTATCATTTATAATATTATTCGGAAGCTCATAATAATTTTTAAATAATTATTATAATTTATTATTATTTTTCAAACATTAATATTATTTTTAAATGATTTAATTTTAACTAATTCCATTATCATTAATATTTAAATAATTTAAAATATTCATAAAATCCATGTCAAAACATTAAAAGTTATATATTATAACTTAAAAATATTTTTAAAACATTAATACTACTTTCAAATGATTTTTAAAGTATTAAAATCTTTTTAAATAATTACCATTAATATTAATGTATTTTTCATTTCAAAATATTAAAAGTCATTTATTATAACTTAAAATATTTTTAAAACTTTTATATCATTTTTAATACATTAAAATCATTTTAAATAAATTATTTAATAAAAGTATTAAATAAATTTATTATCATTAATATTAATTTATTAATGAAATTTATCTCAAAATATTAAAAGTCATTTATTATAACTTAAAATATTTTTAACACTTTAATATCATTTAAAATGATTTTAATATATTAAAATCATATTTAATTAATTTATTTAATATAATTATTAAATAAATTTAATAACATTAATATTTAAATAAATTAAAATATTAATGAAATTTATGTCAAAATATTAAAAGTTCATTTTGATAACTTGAAATAATTTTTTTAACTAATTTATGAATTTTTAATACTTTTTTTCTTTTTTTCCTATTTATTTAAATTAGTTAAAAAAATTCATTAAAAGTGTCACTAAAGAGCTTTAGTGACAAAATCTGTCGCAATAGGTGTTCTTCATCAACGAAGAACAGCCTTGGTCAATGCCCTAGAGGCTACTTTGACTATTAAAAATTTTCATTTGATGATGTTTCTAGGCATGAGAGTGTATCAATGGTGTTCTACTAGTGTAATACTACAACGTATAACAATATATGGGTCTAACTATATCATATATCAAGAAGTTATAAGGGGTCAAAGTTGATGTCAGATATGTTCTTCATTTTTTGGAATTTCTAGAAAATGCAGACAGTGTGAGGGATCATTTTGAGACTTTAATAACTTGATTTCTGGGCATGGTTTAAGTGATCCAGTGTCACACTTTTGTAGTATGCATGTCAATGTTCAAAAGTGTTACACTTATCAAGCTTAACAACATTACAGAAGCAAGATATGGCTTGGTCAAAGTACCTGCCAGAAGTTGTTCTTGAATTTTTTGGAATTTCCAAAAATTCATATTTTCTAGTTGGTCAACCCATAGTTGACCATCAATAACTTGGATTCTAGTTATAGTTTAGGTGTTTTAGTGTCATGGTTTGGTAGTCCATATGTCAGATGTGACGCCCCCAAAACAGGTATACATTACCCATCTTGAGTCGCCAGATACAAGGTACTGAATACAAATACAACTTAATTATACAACAATCCCAGTAAATACGACAAAACATAGTCATGTGAGTTTTAATACAAATATTGTCATCTAGACAATATCCACACTCAATGGAGTCCTCATTACATTTATTATCACACTAATTCACAGAATAGTGAGGACTACTAATGCACCATCTAGGATCATCACTCTGTTCCCCGACTAGTCCCAGATACGTTCTCATTTCTGAAGAGAATCGGTGAAAGAAAAGAAGGGTGAGCTCAACTAGCCCAAGAAGAAATATTATGACTAAGATAATACGTAATAAATTATCATTAGCCTTCAACAATGTTAAACTGATAAAATATAATAAACATCAAGTTTAACTGCAATGTGAACAAGCAATCCATTAGAAGAGTCAAGAGAGAATAAAATCTACTATCTTCTATGATTTAAAAAGTTTTTCATCAACTTTATCGCCGAGACTCAACAATAAATAAAATCGAATCATCCTCGCTCCACTACCAAGGATATTCATATAATCATCAATGGTCATTAACTATACTAATAATCCTCGGTCATAATCATACCAACAACTGTCCACCAATGAACTACAGGCCAATGAGGACTTTTACCACATCATTCGTCACATTACGGTCATGATTATACCGAATAATCACTGGTCATAATTCCTTTCTTTAGATTATCTCAACACAATTTCTTTAATCTATACATTTAACCATATCTCAATATTAATCAATAAATCTCTAACCAATATGTATCTAAAGATATATCGATTTTCTTCTCTCGTCAACAACGCACATTTATACAAGTCTAAACCTAGCACACATCAAGTCTTTAATAGTATTCAATATAGTACGCTGAGTGGTTTCCCACAAACAACCAACAAATTAGTTTTCGTCTCGTCTACACTGTTTTCACAGTGAGTTAGATCAGTCACTAATTCGTATATACCTTCTCTCTCTAAAGGAATCGTTTAGCCCAGCTCCTATACATCCACCATTAAAGAGTAAGGTTGCACTGCCTTAGACTCGATACTTACTCGTACCAATACTCAAGAAATTGGTGATTATCAAAGATTTTTAATGTCACCAACTTATTATTATAAAATAATTTCAAATAAATTATTTAATATCGATAGATAGATTTCTATCCATCTTCTTTACTTCAAATAACTCGCCTCTTCAATAAATAATAATATATTTATTAAACACAGAAATCACTTATTGCATAGTTTATGTTACCCCATGCAACACCATTCCACATACCTCACGACACATATATATTCTTATTCGATCCCTTCTCATGCCTTAAGAATTTTATTTTACTAAATTCTTATTTTAATAATTTCTGAAAATTCGGGTTCTTACATCCTCTCCCTCTTATAAGGATTTCGTCCTCGGAATCACCGAAACCTCCGCTACTTGGTGCTATTCTGAATATTACATATTCTCTTTGAATAATTTTATCCATTCTCTTTTCGGAAGTTTTATTATAACTTGCTCACTTGCATTTTACAACTTTACCTTTCTTAGGAACATGTTACTTACTACATTCATCCTTCAGAAGAAAAAGAATCTTCCATGATTTTTCAATAATCGGGAAGTAGTGTGAATAATCTTAGATTCCAAATTATGCTGAGGGGTCACAAGACCGTGAACTCTTCTCTAGGTTTACAAATGCATCAACAAAATCCTTCACATTATAAACCAGAGTGTTTATCAATCACAAAGACTGAAAACACCCTCCACGCGTACACCAGGTGGCCAACCTATTGTACCACTACGTTGCGCCACAACGTAGTGTTTTATAACGACTATATGCGTTACACTCGGAACCATTGTCCCTAAAAAGATGTTCCCTTATAGGGTTGTTCACCTCAATTTTTCCACATCTGAATCCGTACCAGAGCAATCTAGTTTGGCATAAATACTCAAGAATGCTTGAATTTTACAAATATTTTTCAACAGTCGTGTAGCCGAATCAAATAGCTTAGACTTTTATCAACAACTCGAACATCAATCGAAATAGTTTAGCCAACTTAATTGACCTTCTTCATAATCTAAAAGAAAACTAAAAATTCTTTTATGACGTCATTATACCGTACCAGATTAGTAGTACGTTGAGGATTCTGCCATTATGTGACTTTGTCATACTACATCATACCAAAATTGGTTGACGATCTTTCAATCTCAACCAACACTAGGTTCAACAGCATTGATGACTCCATCGTTTACCATACATCATATCAAATTATGCACATGGTTTGAAATACATTTTGAAAATTTTTAAATCATTTTTTATCTTAGCCGAAACAATTAGCATAGACATATGGATAACGGTATTATTTTTAAAACATCATTGGTTCAATCACATGATCCAATGTTTTTTTTCAAGAAAATAGAAGTGCGAACATTAGCATGAAGTCAATAAATTTTGAAAATCTAGCAGAGCTAGAAGATTTAGAAAATTCATGTTTCTCCATCAACTTCAATCTTTACTATACCAAAATTTCTAACTTCATAACATATATATACCCGATACAGTTCATCAAACTTACCATACTTTGGAAATTCAGGAACTTGCCACAATTATATGAGTTTAAGAACTTATCCTAGTCAAACCATAGGCGTCCATTCGCTGAGGGGTTTAAAACCATTTCATATAATTATGAGTCACGAATGTACCATGTGCATGAGTTTTAAGAACTCACACCTAATCTTAATATTCTCTATCTTAATAGTCTCTATCTATCAAATATGATATGAGAAAAGAATCACCTTCTCACCATAAGAATATATCGATAAATACGACAACAGAGCATTCCATTGATTATCATTGTGAGGAACCGAGCGTGAGCACAAAGCCTCCGCCCACACAAAGGTTTGTACAACTCAGCTCTCACATGAGTCCTCAACTGAAATCCAACTTAACTCTATTTCACTCTTAATTGCTCTTTGCTCGATACGAATTCTTCGTATCTCACCACATACAACTCCTCATGAGTTCATATCGTACCATTTCATAGTACAATCTCTTATAGCATCAAGCTATACACACTTAGTCGTTACAGACTATATATCACTTCATTGCTCAATCCGATCACGTTGTGATCATCAATTTACCTTAGGGTTCTTTCCCTATTATCAACAAAACTCCACTCGAGTTCATCCTCATTATCTTTGTCATCTTCATCTTATAGATAACATCTTAACATTTTTATTATCGGAGTTAGGAAACTCTTGAATTCTAATTCTCTATATACTTCAAGATTCTTCTTTGAATCTTCACTTATACATATTTTAAATCTTTATCTTTCTCTCTCTCTCTCTCAGGTTATAGCCTAAGGTACACTTACCTAAGTTTATAACCTACAGCTTTGATACCAACCTGTGACGTCCCCAAATCCGGGTCCCTTCGAACCTCGGATCCGGTCCGCCACGATACTACTATCGTCAAACTATTTATATTTTTCATTCATAACTTGTTGAATAAAACTTTACTTATTACAATTTAGAATATAAATTCTCTCCATTTCCAAGATCTGTATAATGACCCCAAACTTTTATAAGTTTCACAACTTGGTCATTTACAATTCCTATTTTACATTACATTTGATATTATATAAATATTCGGAATAATTTAAATTTTTTCAATCTCCTTTGAAAATAAATCTTCTATTGATATCTTAACTTGAATCGATTACATATCCTTGAATCAAATTATGTTATGATTCATTCTATTCGAATCACTGTATAAGATTTTACATCTTGATTCGATATCCTCTATGTATTAACTAATACATCCTTACAATACAACAAGTATTAAACATCGTAAGTATATATCAAGTACACTCCTAGAACCTAAACATGGTTCAAGTAATAATCTAAATAGTATCCTTCGTTCCGAAACTATCTACTTTGTCAACCAAGAAGCACGAAATCTTTACCGTGAGTCCTTAACCTGCAAAAGTGGTTATTTGCAAGGGTGAGCTCGATAGCCCAGCAATTCTAATAGTTTTCATGCAGGAGATATCATATAATAGCATATTCAGTTCATGTATTCATAATCAATTAATATTAACTACGCATGTTACTTCACACATAACATGCATAGAAATTTACTTCACAAGCATATCATCAAAGATCAACTTTCAAATTTCATACATATCTCATATGCATTTCATATATATACATCAACATTCTTATAACATAATATAGCTCAACTAACAGTTATCAAATTCATATATCAAATAGAAACTGAAAGACTTGCCTGATTCGTAGTTTATCAACTACGACTTAACTTCTTAAAGCTTACATGCACTGCGTGTATTCCTGCACAGTTATATAATAATGGATTCATATCCATTAGTCATACATTTCATACGTCCTTAATATAACAATAAATATTCCATCGTTTCTTAACTTGGTTTGTAAAACCTTCATTTCACTTTCTCATCGTACTTTTAGAATTGCTATGTATGTATAGGTAGTCCTTAACCATCCGTACTTGACATCAACTTCATATACATTTATCACTCACTTGACTCGCTATGTGTTCCACGCATATTTAAAGTTTATAGATACGTGATCTACGTCGTTCATATTCAAACTACTTTGTTTCATAATGATTTATTTCAATCAATAACGCTTAACAACTTTCTTTAACAAGATTCGATGTTATATGATTTTAAACCATATATTGGTACTAATAAGCCTCTACTAGTATGCTTCACATAGACATAGCATAGTTCATTATTTGAAGACGTATTTGAAACCACACTTGAAACGTTCAATTCATGCTTAGCTAAATGATGAACATATTCGTCATGTCTAGGGGCATAAGGCGTTCAAGTTCACTTTTAAAAGTCATTCTAGGCCAAGGTCAAGCACCAAATATGCAAATTTTAATCTCATTTCATAGCTAACTAATCCATGAATATATGTTATCATGTTTAGAACCTTAAGTACACAAATTACTTTAAGTTCGTTCTTAAAGTTTCAAGTTTTCTTTAGAAATCATTTTCAACTAAGCTATTGTAAGTTGATAATAAGTAAAGCAACTTTAAATCACTTCTCATGCTTAAGTATACTCATAACTCAACAAGATGTATGTGTTAAAATATCATAACTTCAAAGACTCAAGGTTTGTCAATGTTTGTTTTAAAAAATCTTTAAGTTTCTTTTGAAAACACATACAAAGTCATGATAAAGCATTCTACTATAAGTAAGGTAATCTTATATGTCATGTCTAATATCATGTATTTTCATGTTACATCACTTAGAATAACATATTCCATCGTCGGGAGCACTATACTTGCATATGTGCTTACTCGACGCCCTCCGATGGCCTCTGATTATGTAACAGTCACAACGATGACTATTTTGACCCTTCCTAATGACCTCAAATTGAAAAACGTAAAGACCAAAGTCTATTCGTTCTCCTTCTGGATCTTCTTGAATCTCCTAAATCGGAGTTCGTATGAAAACGTTATGCCCATTTTAATAAAACATGTTCTGTCAGATTTTTTTTCAACCTTTGTAATCAGACCACCAACCGCCGGGGCGGGGGTCTTGCCCTATAAATAGCCCGCCAGGGCAGGCCTAGCTACTATAAGGGCACGGTTTCATGCTCTGCTACAAAATAACAAGCCAAACTACTTTTTAACCTTCATAATTTGAGTTATACATGTCCAAATTAGTCCGTTTTCGATTCTATGGATTCGTAATTCATAGAACTACAACATATTATAATACCCATTAACTAACATAAACATTAACTAACCCAAATATGAATCTATAACTCATGTTCATGCAAATGTTCATGTTTTGGATAATTTAACGAAATCATTCACCACGAATTCGATTCTAAACCAAATTGGTTCGTTTAACTTCCGTTGATTTCGTATTCAACCATATTAACGATGTCTAGCATCAATTCATGGATTATAACAATCCTTACCCATCAATTTTATGACTCAAAAGCTACTTTTTCTAAGAACTTTGTAAAACTTGAACTTAAGAACATAGTTTAAGAAATATACCTCTTGAAGCTAAGTTGACAACCTTGAATCTTAACTTTTGACTTCTCCCAACTTCTCAACCACTCACTCACTAGAATTCTCAGAATTTCAAATGGCAAGAATTAAGAAGAGGGTCTCTATTTATAGAAGAACCATGGACCAAGTTTGGGTTTTGCTCCATAAATGAAACCAAAGGAAGAAGGAAGAAGCTATTGGGTATAGAGGAGTTGGTCACAACTTCCTCTTCCTCCATAACTCCCTTCATCATTTGGAAGCTATGAGTTTGAGAAGAAGAAGCAAGCTAAACTAGGCCAATGGCTTTTTCATGTGATAATGAGATGAGAATCTCTATTTGGGACAAAAGCTTATAACTCAGCATTGCAAATCTACTACTAGCATACTTAGGTTTATTTGATATTTTTCCCCAAATGTGCATACATATACACCCACTCACATAGAATTATATAATCCATGTACATTGGTTTATTCCAATTAATATTTTAATTGGGCTAATTATAAAATACTTGGATATTCTCAATCCATCATTTTCCATAAAAGTTATCATCTCAAATACACTTAATTATTATAATCATAATTAATATCAATTATTTATTAACTCCTCATTTATTTTCTCTTAATACTTCCCATTAAATCTCCCTTTAATTTAACTTCACTAGTTATGTCACACAAGACATAATTATATGAACTTAGTAATTAATAGTCTACAAGCTTATAATAATATAATCTCACAAAATAATATTATTCTCAATATTACATCTTATAACATGGTCATGGAAGTGATCTATTGCACCATGTTACATTTTATTATCTCACTTGTACATAATGCTAACATACAAGCCTTTATACCTATATATTCAAATACTACCTATATTATATAGTTACCATTGAAGTGTCACACTTCAATTCATATCATATAGATGTAGCTATTATATAATATAAAATCATTGCACATACAAATTAATTCCTTCAATTATTCATTCATTAAATTATTTAATGAATGCTTATTCCTTCACTTTGCCACACTAGGCATATTACACAAGCTTATATTAAGCTTATTACTTATTCATTTCTTATCACATTACTTTTTATAACATGTTCAATTTACATCAAACTATTATAACACAAGGTTCACATATCTTACTATATCGTGAATGGAGCTATCCAAAATATTCTTTATAACATTCGCGGTAATATACTAACTCAAGTTATTAAAATATCTTAGTTATCTTTTAACTTTAACCCTCTTGGAAATACATTACTATAATCAAAATTATGTATTTCGCCATAACATAACATAAGATGTTTTTATCATGTTTTCTCTAAATATAGGAACTAATCATAATAAAACGATTTACTCATTTTCTCAAGATATTATTGTTAATATAATATCTATATATTATTAGAATATTTACATGCACAACACACGTGACGCATCATATATATAGAAAATAAGTTTATTTCTATCATGATAAATTGTTTCCCTCAACTTATATAGCAAATATGTTTTAATATATTTATCATATTACTTACTCACGCACATTACTGCAAAGACAAGGCTATATAAGGTAATATCAAAATAATATTCCCACTTTTATTAAAATAATCAAATGCTAGAATTTATTTTAATATCCTTTAGTAGAAATATACTATAATTATTTCTCTTTCCTTTCTATAGATTATCTCAACACAATTTCTTTAATCTATACATTTAACCATATCTCAATATTAATTAATAAATCTCTAACCAATATTTATCTAAAGATATATCAATTTTCTTCTCTCGTCAACAACGTACATATATACAAGTCTAAACCTAGCACACATCGAGTCTTTAATAGTATTCAATATAGTACGTTGAGTGGTTTCTCACAAACAACCAACAAATTAGTTTTCGTCTCGTCTACACTGTTTTCACAGTGAGTTAGATCAGTCACTAATTCGTATATACCTCCACTCTCTAAAGGAATCATTTAGCCCAGCTCCTATACATCCACCATTAAAGAGTAAGGTTGCACTTCCTTAGACTCGATACTTACTCATACCAACACTCAAGAAATTGGTGATTATCAAAGATTTTTAATGTCACCAACTTATTATTATAAAATAATTTCAAATAAATTATTTAATATCGATAGATAGATTTGTAACGACCCCAAAATTCATACAATTTAATTCTCGACTTCGGCCGTTAATAACACATCTACCTTCTGATTTTACATCATTATTCGATGTTAAACTTTATAAAATGCAGAATAATTTAAAATTTTATTTCCCTGAATCAAAACCTTTATCAACTACATGTCTTTGAATCAATCTTATTGTATGATTCGATTTATCACTGTTATCATACAAAATTTTACATTTCAATCCGATAACCTTTACATATCAGATAACTCTAACTCTAGCTTTACAACTCAATATAAAACTATACATCATAAAAAATTTAATACATCTCATGAGTCTTAATCATGTTTTAAGGAAATAGCCACTTTAACTAAAATATACATCTTCGTATAATATTTCTGAACCACTTCATTCAAGTAGCACATAGTGACATCTTTAATCTATAACCTGCAAAAATGGTTATTTGCAAGGTTGAGCTCGACAGCCCAGCAAAATCTAATAGTTTTCATGCATCACGTAATACATAATAACATGCTCAACATATATCTCTTAAACATTGAACTAACATAACATACATGTTGTTGTTCAAATATCAAATATAAAGATTGAGCTCCTTACTCAATCAGCATTCATTACTCAATCAACGTAGTCAGATGTTGACTTTAACGTTCCATGTTTTCAACATATATATAACACATCATACTATTTACAATAAAGAATTAAAATAATTCATCATCAAGTTCACATAGCAAATAGGAACTGAAAGACTTGCCTTGATCGTTGTTTACCAATAATTGTTTAACAACTTACAGATATCTGCACTTCACTTTCCCTACACAATTATATAATTATACACATCAACTATTAGTCACATAGCAACGAATAGTAGTTGTAATGTAAACTTTAATCTACGCCTCATAACCCTTCCTATCATAAATACACAATGTTCAATTTGATTGTGTTAACTTTCGACTTATATCTCACTATATTTCATACTTGAAATTCATTCAAGTATTTAGGTCTTGCTAGGACTACTTATTGGTTTTATATTAGCACTATTCAATATCTTATAATATTCATTTCATTTGATTTAAAACACTTTTTACGTTCATTATGACCACTTATCACGGTGTTTCGATGTTTATTCGTCACACGCCCAATTTGCCTCTCTTGTGTGTGCTTAGTATGCGTATACAACTTATCTAATATATCATTTATTAATGTTAAACATCATTATACTTCATAATATTCATGTTCTATAACTTAAAACACCATCTTTTATCGTCAAAAGCACTACACTTGCATACGTGCATGCCCGACGCCCTCCGATTTCCCCGAAAACAAAATTGTCCCACAAATGACCATTTTCCCCTGTTCTTGACCTCAAATTGAAAAATGTAAAGAATAAAAGTTGTAGGTCTATTCGTCCTCGTTCCGGATCATCTTGAATCACCTCAATCGGAGTTTGTATGAAAAGGTTATGCCTATTTTACTAAAATAGGTCAAAGTAGTCGTCCTTTTGGCATAATTTCGACGACAATTGCGCCCAATTAAACCTTAGGCACAGTAGCAAATTGCGTATCCCCAAATGATTTAGGGCAGGCAATTGTTTATGCTCGATTAGCGTAAACAGGACACGGCTACCTCTTTTCTTGCGATTTTTGACCCTATTTCTCCTACAAATCTTCATAACTTGAGCTATACACATCCAAATTAGTCCGTTTTTGATTCTATGGATTCGTAATTCATAGAACTACAACATTATTGAATTCTAACAATTTATAAAAACATTAACCAACCTAAAATTTGACCCAAAACACATGTTCATACTCTACTTTCATGTTTTAACACATTTAGCGAATTCGATCGCCACGGCTTCGTTTCTTAACCAATTAACACGATTTGAACTACGCCGCTTTCGTTTCTTAACATACTAACATATTCTAATATCAAATAACAGATTATAACCCATATTAAGCATGAAATTTTGTACTTTCTAAACCATTTTCTATAACATAAACACTGTTATTTATTTAATTTCTTTCCACAAACCAAATTCATGAATTTGATCACTAAAGATTACTTATGTATGATAATTATCAGATTATATATCCATATAATGAACAACCCAAACCCTAATCCAATAAAATTCCAAGTCACAGAATAGATATTACAAAACTAAGAGTTAGAATTAGGAATAGTTTATACCTTTAATCCTTGATTTAGCGAAGATGATATTTCCAAAGCTTGTTCCCTTGATTCCCAATTCACAGAGAACTCTCAATTTCCTCTTTAGCTCCCTCAATTTCTTTCTAACACTATGTGTTTTCTTCCTCTCTAAACCCTCTGTTCTTTAGCCTTTAAAAAAATAATACGCATAATATACACTGACTCCCTTTTCCCCACGTACGTCAGGTTAAAAAAAAGAGGCTCACATCAATTAAAATAACCAAAAGCCATAAGGCTATGTTTGGTTACACACTAATTCCCGTACTAGATTATTTAAATAATATTTATATTGTATAGTTACACTTGTCACACATGTAACCCATTTTAATAGCTTATAATTTATAATTATAATAATTATATTCCTATTATAATTATGCTTATAATAAATAATTATATATCCAATTTAATTAATAAATTAGAAACATCACTTTATTTATTTTATTTATTTCCATTAAATTAAACACTTCATTCAATTTAATTATCTTCTTAAATATTAAGCAATTGATTTAATTTAATTATTTTTCTTAAATTAAATCCTTCAAATAAAATTATCAACACTTAATTTAATTATCATTAATTAATTTAGTTACTAAATTAATTCACCACAACTTTATCAACCATATATTTGTCTCAATAAATAAATTAATTAAAATATTTATTTAATTCGATAAATATTTAAAATCAATTACAAAATTCATTTAATTTCTTGAATAGTTAACTTAACTATTAAACCTCACTTTCCCAATATATAAATATATATTTCTCTTCACACTAGATCATATATTTCAACATATATATAGCACATATGTAAAACCCCAACTTTTGAATAAAGATGAATTTTCTATAAATATTATTTTTGAATATTATGGAGTGAAATTGATATAATGTTATAGTTGTGGCTAATATTTATAAATTTTCCTAAATACATGAGTTGTTATATAATATTCGATTGGTCTGGGAATATTCGCTTTTAACAGGAATATTCGTATAACTAAGACAATCATTGGTGGAACCCATAACGGAATTATTGTTTGATCGGATTGAAAAAATCGACAAAAATACTTTATAAAAATAACGGCGGAAGTTTTACCGTTAATCTGTTGAAACTTCCTAGGTGTTAAAAAGAATAAGATATGTCTGGCGTGGTTGCATAGTAGCACACGGTATTAATTATTGATGCTTACGTGATAAGTCACTCGGTTTTGTTGGTATTATTAATGTAATAATACTGAAAATCTTTTATATAAAACATAATACTTTTATAACTTTATTCTATAAATAGAATATATTATATTCTATTATGCATAGTGTTACATATAGTATGCATAGTGTTTTGCATAGTAAAATCTTTTTATATAAAATGTAATACTTTTATAATGTTATCTGCTTTATTAGACAATAATTAGAATATATTATATTTTATTATGTATGGTGTTTGCATAGTGCCTGCATAGTATTTGCATAGTAAAATCTTTTATAATGTTATTCGTTTTATTAGATTATAAATAGAATATATTATATTTTATTTAAAAGATTTTGCTTTAAATATGGACCGTCAGGTTAAAGTAAATCAATCTGGACCGTTCATAAGTTAGTTACTATGCAGTTCATTTTTCTATAAATAGAAGCTCATTCCTTCATTATTTTCTTACGAATTCACTGAAACTCTAGAGAGATAAACTATAGAGAGAAAGAAGAAAAGTATTCTTTACTTCACTACTTATATATCCAGTACTCTTCTTCTTAAGGTAGGGAATATTATTTGTTGTACTCATAAGGGTGTTATTCTTTTGTATTCATGAAGAGAACTTATGTTATTCCATTCTTTATTATTCTGCTGGAATAACTTGTATACGCGGGCTACCCTATACTTGGTGACATTCTTCTATTATTCCGTCTTTACTATTTTGTTGGAATATCCTCATCTAAATGCGTTTTCTGTGGACTGATTTCGCCTTTATTATTACATTGGATATATCACATGCATGCATTTTCTGCCGGGACTGATTCCGTCTTTATTATTTTTCTGTTGGAATATCCTGTCTATGCGTTTTACGCCGAACCTGATTACGTCCTTATTAGTATTCTGTTGGAATAACATGTCTATGCGAAGTACCGCATGCATGGTGATTTCTGTTGTTATTCCATTCTTTATTATTCTGTTGGAACATCCTGTCGGTGCGAATTTTGCCTGACCTGGTTCCGTTATTTAGTATTCTGTTAGAATAACCTGTCTATGCAAAGTACCGCATGCATGGTGATTTCTTTTGTTATTCCATTATTTATTATACTCAGTTGGTTAATGTTTTGACTTCTATACTCCATGAAATTAGTGGAATATCCTTGATATTTGCGCTTCATCCAGTATCTTTTCATGAAAATATTCTTCTGAGCATTCTTGAATTTTACTCTATAAAGCAGTATCACGTTGATAATATGGACATTATTAGTTCCTGGATAAATTAATTCTTGAACTTGTTTTATTGAATTCTTATATCATTGTCATCATCCTCATGTTTATATTTTGTTGAAAGTCATCTGTGGCCTATAGTGCATAGATGGACTTGGTATGATTATGACCAGGGATTATTCGGTGTAATCATGACTGTAATGTTACAAATCATGTGGAAAAGTCCTTATTGGCCCGTAGTGTATTGATGGATAGTTGTTGGCATGATCATGACCATTAATGAATACACAAATATTCTTGGCCCGTAGTGCATGGATAATTGTGGTTGTGATACTAAAGAATATCCTTGGCCGTAGTGCAGGGGTGATTCGATGATGTGGATTATTTATTAAGCCGAGTCCCAGCGATAAATGTGATGAAAAATCTTTTAAATCATAAAAGATAGTAGATTTTATTCTCTACTTGACTCTTTTAATGGATTACGTGTTCCACTGCAGTTAAACTTGATGTTTATTATATTGTATCAGTTTAACACTGTTTAAGGCTAATGATAATTTATTATGCATTATCTTAGTCATAATATTTCTTACTGGGCTAGTTGAGCTCACCCATTCTTTCACTGTTCTCTTCAGGAAATGAGAATATAGTTGGAATGAGTCGGGGAACAGAGTGATGGTCCTAGATGGTGCATTAGTAGTCCTCACTATTCTGTGAAATAGTGTGATAATAATTGTAATAAGGACTCCTTTTGAGTTTGTATACTCTCTAGTAGACAATATTTGTATTCAAACTCACAGGTTTATGTTTTGTCGTCTTTGTGAGCGGCAGGTTGTATTATTAAGTTGTATTTGAATTCTGTACCATGTGTCTGGCGACTCAAGATGGGTGATGTATACCTAATTTTGGGGGCATCACAATTGGTATCAAAGCTTAGGGATATGATCCCTGGCTAAGATGTGAGACTAGAACTAGGAGGGGAGAGACGGGGAATTCCTTCGCTAGTATGACCTACTTAAATTTATTTTGTATTTAAATTGGTTGGTCAGAGTTTAGAGAAAATATGTTACATGTCAACTAACCCTTGTTTTGTGTCAGTATCTGAAAATGACATCCGAGAATGTTGAGAATAGCAATGTTACAAGAGACCGTTGAGTCTCCACATATCAATAATCAGGATAATGTGCATCAGGAAGGCGACAATCCTCATGCAAACAACAACACGGACCAAATGATGAATGATGGATTATTCAGAGGCTTTATGCAATTCATGCAACATCAGGCGAGAGCGTCTCCTGTCTAAAATGTTGGTGGAAACACTGGAAACTCTCGGACGGTCACCGCTAAACAGTTCAAGGAGCTGGGAACAACGGAGTTATTGGAGAGCCAAAACCACTTAAGGCGGAAGCATGGATATAGCAGATCACCAAGATATTTGATGTCTTGGGATGCTTCGAGGAGCAAAAGGTTCCCTTCGCCACCTTCATATTGCGTGAAAAGGCGATTCTTCGGTGGGAATCAGAAAAGCATTACCCGACTGGCCTTTTCAAGATGTCTTGGGAGAAGTTCCAAGAGCTATTCAACGACAAGTACGTTCACGAGAGTATTCGTCACATGAAAGAAGTGGAGTTTATCAAATTGGAACAAAACAATATGACTGTGTCGCAATACGAGGCTAAATTTGCGGAGTTATCCCAGTTTGCATCCCATTTGGTCGATAATGAGTAGCGAATGACGCGAATGTTTTTAAGAGGTTTTAAACCGGAGATACGTTAATATCTTATTTCTCATAAACTGTGTTTGTACTCAGATGTTGTAAATAGGGCTCAGTTATTGGAGCGCGGTAACGAGTCAACGCAACCAAGAGAAAGCAGTCGGCAACATGAAAATACCAGTGGTATCAGTCATCGAAACGGTGACAACAAACGTGGAGGGAATCAACATGTCAGAAATGGTAACCACTTCGGTGGTAATCATGGCCAAGACAGTAAAAATGGACATTTCAAGAAAAGAAGATTCAATAATGATGGAAAGACGTCAGCACCAGCAACCGTGGTTAAGGAAGGAGAACGACCACCTATCATATACTTCAAATGCGGAGGGGAGGGACATATCAGTCCAAACTACATGATGCCATCCAAAACCGTGTTATAATTGTGGAAGAGAAGGTCACCTAGCCCGATTTTTTTGTTCACCGAAGACAAGTTCAGCTAGGATGGAGGCACCAAAAGCCATCCCAGAAAAGTCAAAGCCAGTGGTGCAAGGGAGAGCATTTTTCGTGACCTCCCAGAAAGCAAGGAACCTGAATGAGGTCATCACGGGTAAGCTTGTCATAAACTCAAGCAAAGTCTATAACTTATTTGATACCGGTTCTACCCATTCTTTTATTTCTCCTACTTGCGCTCAACGATTAAATTTGACTCCGGAGACATTAGATTTTGACTTACCTGCTGAAACTCCGTTGGGAGAAACCTTCATTACATCCACTGTTTATAAGTCTTGTTTAGTTCAAATCGGCACCTGCACATTACCTGTCGATCTTATTTCTTTGAAAATACTTGCATTTGATGTGATTCTAGGGATTGATTGGTTAACTACACATCATGCGAAAATTGATTATTTTCGTAAGGTTGTTAGCTTTCATATTCCTAACCAACCTATTATGCGAATTCAAGCAACCAAACAATTAAAATCAATCATTATCATCTCAAGCCATAAAGCTATTCGTTTATTGAAAAACGGAAGTCAAACTTTCTTAGCTCATGTCAAGGATCTAAACAAAAATACGTCAGTTTTAAATGATATTTCTATTGTTAATGAATTTCCTGACGCATTCCTTGAAGAACTTCCTGGCCTACCCCCAGAGCGTGAAATTGAATTTTTTATCGACCTTGAACCCGGTACAAAACCCATTTCCAAAGCCCCATATCAAATGGCTCCTATTAAACTTCAGGAATTAAAGACCCAACTGCAGGAATTGTTAGACATCGATTTCATTCGTCGTAGTACTTCTCCTTGGGGTGCTCCTGTTCTATTCGTGAAAAAGAAAGATGGGAGTATGACACTTTGTATTGATTATCGGGAGTTGAATCATGTCACCATCAAAAATAGGTACCCATTGCCACGTATTGATGACTGTTTGACCCGGTTGCAAGGGCGCCAAATTCTTTTCAAAGATTGATCTTCGTTCGGATATCATCAATTGAAGATTAGAACCGATGACATTCCAAAGACTTCCGGAACTCCGATGCGGGCATTATGAATTCCTAGTCATGTCTTTTGGATTGACTAATGCTCCTCTTTTTGCCTTCATGGATATGATGAACCGAGTATTCAAGGAATATTTGGATCACTTTGTGGTCGTCTTTATTGATGACATCCTCATATATTCCAAAACTCGTGAAGATCATGAGCAACACTTGAGGCTGATACTCCAAAAGCTTCTTAAATATAAGCTTTATGCCTTGTTGAAGAAATGCGAGTTCTGGCTTGAGAAAATAGCATTCCTTGGGCATGTAGTATCAAGTCATGGAATATTTGTTGACCCAGCAAAGATTAAAGCTATTCAAAGCTGGGAGCAACCTAAATCAGTGATCGAAGTACGTAGCTTTCTCGGATTAGCTGGTTATTATCGGAGATTCGTAGAAGAGTTTTTTCGAATCGCTACTCCACTAACTCAGCTGACTCAGAAAGATACAAAGTTCGGTTGGAGCAAGGAATGTGAGTAGAGTTTTCAAGAACTCAAGAGGAGACTCATTTCAGCACCTGTTCTGACAATACCATCTGGTTCGGAGGATTTGTCATCTCTGATGATGCTTGAGCAAAGGGTTAGGATGCGTTCTCATACAACATGGGAAAGTCATAGCCTATGCCTCACAACTCAAAGAATATGAGAGGAATTATCCTACTCATGATCTAGAGTTGGCAGCAGTCATTTTTGTACTAAAGATTTGGAGACATTACTTGTATGGGGAGAAAGTGCAGATCTTTACGGATCATAAAAGCCTCAAATATTTCTTCACTCAAAAGGAACTCAACATGTGACAACGACGTTAGCTTGAACTATTGAAAGATTATGATCATACCATCCAATACCATCCTGGAAAAGCGAACGTGGTAGGCGACACATTGAGTAAAGATCATATCAAGCAAGTCTTGATGCGATATTGTCAACGCAAAGGCCCATTTTGTGTGACTTGCAAAGGATGGAGATAGAGTTAAAGACTCCAGGGACCCATGTGATGATGGTGAATGTATGAGTACAACCGACTTTAATTGATAAAGTTAAAAGTCGCTCAGCTACGACACTGGGAGTCGATGCGTATGCGGAAGAAAGTGCAAGAATGTGCTATGCCAGAAGCAAGAATCGATGAAGACGGAATACTTCGAGTCAACTCCAGACTTTGTGTTCCTAACGACCCTGATTTAAAATATAAAATCATTATGGAGGCACATAACACACCATTTGCAATCCATCCTGGGAGTACCAAAATGTATCATGATATTCGTCATACATTTTGGTGGAGCAATATGAAGAGAGAGATAGCGTTGTTTATCTCAAGGTGTCTAACGTGTCAACGAGTCAAGGCAGAGCATCAAGTACCAAAAGGTCCATTGCAACCACTTGAAATTCCAGAATGGAAGTGGGAGCACATTACCATGGATTTCAATTCTGGGTCTTCCCAAAGTTTCTCAAGGCATAGATGCGATTTGGGTCATTGTTGATAGATTGACCAAGTCTGCTCATTTCTTCTGAAATCTGAGAAACTTATACACTTGAACGTCTTGCTCAGATGTACATAAACGAGGTTGTAAGATTGCATGGTATGCCAAGATCCATAGTTTCTGATCGAGACCCAAGATTCACTTCAAGATTTTGGGTTAGTTTACAAAAAGCTATGGGCACGGATTTACGATTTAGTTCGGCATATCATCCTCAGACGGACGGACAATCAGAGAGGACTACTCAAACTCTTGAAGATTTATTAAGACTCTGTGTCCTTAACTTCAAGGGAAGTTGGGACAAATTCTTATCTTTGGTGGAGTTTTCTTACAACAACAGTTATCAAGCAAGTATTGGCATGGCTCCATTTGAGGCGTTGTATAAAAGAAAGTGTCGTTTTCTAGTATGCTGGGATGAGGTGGGTGAAGCAACGTTGTTGGGACCGGAGTTGGTACGTATGACTACGAAAAAGATACAAATGATCCGACAACGTATAAAAACCTCACAAGACCGACAAAAGAGTTATGCTGATCTTCATCGATAGACGTGGAATTCGATATTGGAGATCATGTGTTGTTATGTGTTGCTTCATGGAAAGGAGTTATGAGATTTGAAAAGAGAGGAAAGCTCAATCCTCGATTCATCGGCCATTTTTAATCCTTGATCGAGTAGGAACTGTAGCCTATAGACTCGCTTTACCGCCAAGTATGTCTTGTGTTCATAACATTTTTCACATATCCATGTTACGTAAATATGTGGAAGACCCGAACCACATTATTGAGTTAGAACCAGACGAAATAGCAGAAGATTTGACGTATGAAGAGGTTCCTGTTCAAATCTTGGATAAGAAAGAACATATTCTACGCTCCAAGGTTATACCTCAGGTCAAAGTTTTGTGGAGAAACCACGATGTTGAGGAAATGACTTGGGAGTTAGAATCTGAAATGAAATCAAGGTATCCTTACCTCTTCGATATAGCAGGTAAGTACCCTAATTTTGAGGGCGAAATTTCATAAGAAGGGGAGGTTGTAAAACCCCAACTTTTTGAATAAAGATGAATTTTCTATAAATATTATTTTTGAATATTATGGAGTGAAATTGATATAATGTTATAGTTGTGGGTAATATTTATAAATTTTGCAAAGTACGCAAGTTGTTATATAATATTCGATTGGTCGGGGAATATTCGTTTAACAGGGAATATTCGTACAACGGCACAATCATTGGTGGACCCCACAACGGAATTATTATCGGATTGAGAAAACAACAAAAATACTTTATGAAAATAACGGCGGAAGTTTTACCGTTAACTGTTGAAACACCCGGTGTTAAAAGTACAGTAATATGCGTGATTGCATAGTAGCACACGGTATTAATTATTGATGCTTACGTGATAAGTCACTCGGTTTTTGTTGGTATTATTAATGTAATAATACGTAAAAATCTTTTATATAAAATGTAATACTTTTATAAAGTTATTCTATAAATAGAATATATTATATTCTATTATGCATAGTGTCTGCATAGTATTTTTTGCATAGTAAAATCTTTTTATATAAAATAGAATACTTTTATAAAGTTATCTCTGCTTTTATTAGACAATTATTAGAATATATTATATTTTATTATGCATAGTGTTTTGCATAGTTTTTGCATAATGTTTGCATAGTAAAATCTTTTATAAAGTTATTCATTTTATTAGATTATAAATAGAATATATTTTATTTTATTTAAAAGATTTTGCTTTAAATATGGACCGTCGATTAAAGTAAATCAATCTGACCCGTTCATGAGTTAGTTACTATGCGATTCATTTTTCTATAAATAGAAGCTCATTCCTTCATTATTTTCTTATGAATTCACTTGAAACTCTAGAGAGATAAACTATAGAGAGAAAGAAGAAAGTATTCTGCTACTTCACTACTTATATATCTAGTACTCTTCTTCTTAAGGTATGGAATATTATTTGTTGTACTCGTAAGGGGTGTTATTCTTTTGTATTCATGAAGAGAACTTATGTTATTCCATTCTTTATTATTACATTGGAATAACTTTTTGTATCTGCAGAGCTACCCTATACTTGGTGACATTCTTCTATTATTCCGTCTTTACTATTACATTGGAATATCACATGTCATGCATTTTTCTGCTGGGACTGATTCCATCTTTATTATTACATTGGAATAATATCCTATCATGCATGCGTTTTACATGGGACCTAGTTCCGCTTTTTATTATTATTACATTGGAATATCACATCACATGCATGCGTTTTACGTTGAACTGATTCTGCCTTATTAGTATTCTATTGGAATAACATATACATATGCCAAGTACCGCATGCATGGTGATTTACATTGTTATTCCATTCTTTTTTATTCATTTGAAATATCCACCGCTTGCATGCAATTTCGCATGACTTTGGTTTCGTTATTTAGTATTCATTTGGAATAACCTATCTCATCTTGGTACCGCATGCATGGTGATTTCTTTTGTTATTCCATTCTTTATTATACTCAGTTGGTTAAAGTTTTGACTTCTATACTCCATGAAATTAGTGGAATATCCATGATATTTGTGCTTCATCCAGTAACTTTTCATGGAAATATTCTTTTGAGCATTCTTGAATTTTACTCTACAAAGCAGTATCATGTTGACAATTTGGACATTATTAGTTCCTGGATAAATTAATTCTTGAACTTGTTTTATTGAATTCTTATATCATTGTCATCATCCTCATGTTTATATTTTGTTGAAAGTCATCTGTGGCCTATAGTTCATAGATGGACTTGGTATGATTATGACCAGGGATTATTCGGTGTAATCATGACTGTAATGTTACAAATGATGTGGAAAAAGTCCTCATTGGCCCGTAGTGCATTGATGGATAGATGTTGGCATGATCATGACCATTAATGAATACACAAATATTCTTGGCCCCTAGTGCATGGATAATTGTGGTCGTTATACTAAAGAATATCCTTGGCCGTAGTGTAGGGGTGATTCGATGATGTGGATTATTTATTAAGCTCAGTCCCAGCGATAAAAGTGATGAAAAACCTTTTAAATCATAAAAGATAGTAGATTTTATTCTCTACTTGACTCTTTTAATGGATTGCTTGTTCATTGCAGCTAAACTTGATGTTTATTTTATTGTATCGGTTTTAAACTTCTGTTTAAGGCTAATGATAATTTATTACGCATTATCTTAGTCATAATATTTCTTCTTGGGCTAGTTGAGCTCACCCTTTCTTTCATTTGTTCTCTTGAGAAATGAGAATATAGTTGAAGCGAGTCGGGAATGGAGTGATGGTCCTAGATGGTGCATTAGTAGTCCTCACTATTACGTGAAATAGTGTGATAATAATTGTAATGAGGACTCCTTTTGAGTTTGTATACTCTCTAGTAGACAATATTTGTATTCAAACTCATAGTTTATGTTTTGTCGTATTGTACACGATAGTTGTATTATTAAGTTGTATTTGAATTCTGTACCATGTATCTGGCGACTCAAGATGGGTGATGTATACCTAATTTTGGGGGCGTCACAGTTGGTATCAAAGCTTAGGGATATGATCCCTGGCTAAGATGTGACGTCCCCAAATCAGGTATACAACACCCATTCTGAGTCGCCAAATATATGGTACAGAAACAACAACAACTTTATTAATACAACATAAAAACTGTGAGTTTAAATACAAATATTGTCATCTAGACAATATCCACACTCAAATAAGTCCTCATTTCAATTATTGATACATTATTTTACAAAAATGGTGAGGACTACTAAAATAACTTCTAGAACCATCATTCCATACCCCGACTAGTACTCGCTACATTCTCGCCTCCTTAGAAGAAAATGGAACAAAAAGGAAAAGGTGAGCTCAACTAGCCCAAGAAGAACATTATGACTAAGATAATACAAACAAATTATCGTTAGTCTTCAACAGGAAAAAATCTAATAGAATACAATAGACAACAAGTTTTAAATCAATATTCGCATCGGAAATAATAATTCATTAGAAGAGTTAAGTAGAGAATGAAATCTACTATCTTCTATATATGAATATAAAAGTTCATCACCTATCTTTTATCCCTCAGAACATCAATCAATATATATCTGAATCAAATATTCATCTTTGAACTACAGGCCAAAGATATTCATCGATTACCGTCATGTTCATCTAAACACTGCTCATCTTTGCACTACAAAAGCCAAAGATATTCATCATAAAATCATTCATCTTTTACACTACGGGCCAAAGATATTCAATTATATCATCATTTAGGACCGAGGATGATGAAAATATTTTAAAGAAAATGAATCCAAAGAAACAAAATAATAAATATTAAGGATTCGTATTTCAGCTATTCCATGTCCAAAAATACCTCATAAATAATCATAGTGGAGTAAAATTCAAGAATGATCAAAACATGGATACAATCAAAGCTAGTATCTAGAATAGATATTTTGGACAAAAAGAAGAAAATTCCATTTTTCGATGAATAGTGTCATATTTGTGAATAGTGTCGTATACGTGAATAGTGCCATATACGTGAATAGTAACTCCGACACTAAAAGATAGAAATTTTACAAAAAACGTCATCATGCTTCGTGAATAGTACTCATGAATAGTAACTCATGAATAGTAACTCGTGAATAGTAACTCATGAATAGTAACTCCGACATGAAAAGTTCCAAATTTGATAAAAATTCTAACCAATATTTCGGCATAATGATATTGAAGAAATAATATCATTTTTGAAGAAAATAACACCCTTTACCTCAAAAAGAATAGTACTTCTGACTAGAATACTAGATATAGTGCTGAAAGAACTTGCACCGTATAGCAATACTCAAAGTACTAAAATACTCACAAAATACGCTCGATATTATAGAGAGAAAGAGAAAGAAATCTGTAGTTTCTGGTGTGATTTTCAATTCTAACCTAAGCACCCTATTTATAGGAAAATGCTTAGAACACCGAAGCAGAAAATTTAATATAATATTAATATATTATATATAAATTTCTACGCACACAATCTATGATCTGAATTCAGCCATGCTTGACAACAAATAAGTCTACCAAACAAATCAAAAACGTTTTTATTATTTAAAATAATTAAAACTTCCAAAAATCAATTATTTCGGAACTTCGGAACTTCAATAATTCATAATAAATATCTCTTTTATCAGAAAATTCGAATCTCACATCTTTTTATAGGAAATTCAATTCTCTACAACTTTGAAGAAGAAAGTTTTTCCAAATTCCAAACAGAAATTGACCGAAATCCATAAACGGGCGATTTTACAGGCTATAATCAAATTTTAATCAAGAAATGGGCCCACGGACATGTTTAACATGTTTTAAACAACTTTTGCAACAAAAATACTCCTCATCCTCATATACTCATATATCCCACATTCATTGTAAAAATATCCCCATTATCATATTATAATAATATAATAAAATATTATTTTATCAGAAAAGATAAAATATCGATTTTCAACAATTGTCACTTTAAAAATTTTCTCCATCTATATCCACATAAAATGAATATTTTCCTCATCATATAAATCAATAATTAATTATTCACAAATAATATTACGGAATCACAAGATCTTGTGACCCGTAGTTCTAGAAAGAGGGGCTTCGATAAGAATTTCTCCTTACTTAGCCGCATGATTAGGTGACCAAACCTCTCCTTAGCCAGAACTTTCTAGACATTGCCAATAATGTTTTCTAATAATATTATTCGGATAATATGAATTATTGCTTCGATAATGGAAAATCCGTAGTGACAATTATTGAAACAACGAAATATAAAATATCGGTAGCAAAGAATTATTGAATCAATAAAATAAAATCTTCAACAATAACTCATTTGTAAAAATTATTGAGTAGTGCCTTCTTACGTAAGAATCAATAATTGGTGCAATACCGCAGCTACTCGCAACAACAACGCCATTACATCGTGTTTTAACCACCGGGTATTCCAACAGTGTTAATGGTAACAACTACGTTGTTATTTATAAACAACTTATACTTATCGTTTTCTTTATCCAATCGCTTTTCATTATGGGGCCCATAAAAGACTGCGCCATCATACAAATATTCCCCGACAGCAAGAATATTCCACGACCAAACGAATATTCCCCGACAACAATGAATATTTTATAACCACCTGCTTATTTAAAATATTTACGCATTTTACCCATAACTAACCACATTAATTAAATCAACCCTTACTATTTCAAAATGATAAATAGAGGAAATTAAATTTCATTTATTAATAATTTGGGGTCTTACATAAGATGTGAGACTAGAACTAGGAGGGGAGAGACAGGGAATTCCTTCGCTAGTATGACCTACTTAAATTTATTTTGTATTTAAATTAGTTGGTCAGAGTTTAACGATAATATGTTACATGTCAACTAACCCTTGTTTTGTGGCAGTATCTGAAAATGACATCCGAGAATGTTGAGAATAGCAATGGAGCACAAGAGACCGCTTGAGTCTCCACATATCAATAATCGTGGATAATGTGCATCGTGAAGGCGACAATCCTCATGCAAACAACAACACTGACCAAATGATGAATGATGGATTGTTCAGAGGCTTTATGCAATTCATACAACATCAGGCGAGACCGGCTCCTGTCCAAAATGTAGGTGGAAACACTGGAAACTCTCGGACGGTCACCGTTAAATAGTTCAAGGAGCTGGGACCACCGGAGTTATTGGAGAGCCAAAGCCACTTAAGGCGGAAACATGGATAAAGCAGATCACCAAGATATTTGATGTCTTGGGATGCTCTGAGGAGCAAAAGGTTCCCTTCCCTACCTTCATGTTGCGTGAAGAGGTAGATTAGATTACCGTGGGAATCAGAAACTTACCCAAATTTAACGCACTCAAGATGTCTTGGGAGAAGTTCCAAGAGCTATTCAATGACAACTACTTTCCCGAGAGTATTTGTCACATGAAAGAAGTGGAGTTTATCAAATTGGAACAAAACAATATGACCGTGTCGCAATACGAGGCTAAATTTGAGGAGTTATCCTGGTTTGAATCCCACTTGTTCGATAATGAGGAGCGAATGACGCGAATGTTTTTAAGAGGTTTGAAACCAAAGATACGTTAATATCTTATTTCTCATAAATTGTGTTTGTACACAGATATTGTAAATAGGGCTCAGTTATTGGAGCGCGGTAACGAGTCAACGCAACCAAAAGAAAGCAGACGACAGCATGAAAATACCAGTGGTATCAGTTATCGAAACGGTGACAACAAACGTGGAGGGAATCAACCAGAAATGGTAACCACTTCGGTGGTAATCATGGCCAAGACAGTAAAAATGGACATTTCAAGAAAAGGAGATTCAACAATGATGAAAAGACATCAACACCAGCAACCGTGGTTAAGGAAGGAGAACGACCACCTATAATATGCTTCAAATGCAGAGGGGAGGGACATATCAGTCCAAACTGCGCGATGCCATCCAAAGCGTGTTATAATTGTGGAAGAGAAGGTCACCTAGCCCGATTTTGTCGTTCACCGAAGACAAGTTCAGCTAGGATGGAGGCACCAAAGGCCGTCCCAGAAAAGTCAAAGCCGGTGGTGCAAGGGAGAGCATTTGTCGTGACCTCCCAAAAAGTAAGGAACCCGAACAAGGTCATCACGGGTAAGCTTATCATAAACTCTAGCAAAGTCTATACCTTATTTGATACCAGTTCTACCCATTCTTTTATTTCTCCTACTTGCGCTCAACGATTAAATTTGACTCCGGAGAAATTAGATTTTGACTTACCTGTTATAACTCTATTGGGAGAAACCTTCATTACATCCACTGTTTATAAGTCTTGTTTAGTTCAAATCGGCACCTGCACGTTACCTGACGATCTTATTTCTTTGAAAATACTTGCATTTGATGTGATTCTAGGGATTGATTGGTTAACTACACATCATGCAAAAATTGGTTAATTTTTGTAAGGTTGTTAGCTTTCATATTCCTAACCAACCTATTATGCTAATTCAAGCAACCAAACAATTAAAATCAATCACTATCATCTCAAGCCATAAAGCTATTCGCTTATTGAAAAAACGGATGTCAAGCTTTCTTAGCTCATGTCACGGATCTAAACAAAAATACGCCGCTTTTAAATGATATTTCTATTGTTAATGAATTTCCGACGCATTCCCGGAGAACTTCCTGCCTACCCCGAGGCGTGAAATTGAATTTTGTATCGACCTTGAACCCCAGATACAAAACCCATTTCCAAAGCCCCATATCGAATGGCTCCTATTGAACTTCGTGAATTAAAGACCCAACTACGTGAATTGTTAGACATCGGTTTTCATTCGGCCCTAGTACTTCTCCTTGGGGTGCTCCTGTTCTATTCGTGAAAAAGAAATATAGGAGTATGAGACTTTGTATTGATTATCGGGAGTTGAATCATGTCACCATCAAAAATAGGTACCAATTGCCACGTATTGATGACCTGTTTGACCAGTTGCAAGGAGCCAAATTTTTTTCAAATATTGATCTTCATTCCGGATATCACCAGTTGAAGATTAGAACCGATGACATTCCAAAGACGGCTTTCAGAACTCGGTACGGGCATTATGAATTCCTAGTCATATCCTTTTGATTGACTAATGCTCCTGCTGCCTTCGTGGATATGATGAACCGAGTATTCAAGGAATATTTGGATCACTTTGTGGTCGTCTTTATTGATGACATCCTCATATATTCCAAAACCCGTGAAGATCATGAGCAACACTTGAGGCTAATATTCCAAAAGCTTCGTGAATATAAGCTTTATGCCAATTTGAAGAAATGCGAGTTCTGGCTTGAGGAAGTAGCATTCCTTGGGCACGTAGTATCAAGTCATGGAATATCTGTTGACCCAGCAAAGATTGAAGCTATTCAAAGCTGGGAGCAACCTAAATCAGTGACCAAAGTATGTAGTTTTCTCGGCTTAGCTGGTTATTATCGGAGATTCGTAGAAGGGTTTTCTCGAATCGCTACTCCACTAACTCAGCTGACTCGAAAAGATACAAAGTTTAGTTGGAGTGAGGAATGTGAGAAGAGTTTTTAAGAACTCAAGAGGAGACTAATTTCAGCACCTGTTCTGACAATACCATCTGGTTCGGTGGGATTTGTTATCTACAGTGATGCTTCGGGCAAAGGGTTAGGATGTGTTCTCATGCAACATGGAAAAGTCATAGCCTATGCCTCACGACAACTTAAAGAATATGAGAGGAATTATCCTACTCATGATCTAGAGTTTGCAGTAGTCGTTTTTGCACTAAAGATTTGGAGGCATTACTTGTATGGGGAGAAAGTGGAGATCTTTACGGATCATAAAAGCCTCAAATATTTCTTCACTCAAAAGGAACTCAACATGTGACAACGATGTTGTCTTGAATCTGCTGAAAGATTATGATCATACCATCCAATACCATCCCGAAAATCGAACGCAGTAGTACGCATTGAGTAGAAGATCATATGCAAGTGCGAATGCGATATTGTCAACGAAAGCGCCCATTTTGTGTGACTTGTAAAGGATGGAGATAGAGTTAAAGACTCCAGGGACCCATGTGATGATGGTGAATATACGAGTAGAACCGACTTTAATTGATAAAGTTAAAGCTGCTCAAGCTACAGACCTGGAGCTGATGCGTATGAGGAAGAAAGTGCAAGAAGGTGCTATTCCAGAAGCAAGAATTGATGAAGAAGGAATACTTGAGTCAACTCCGCATCGTGTGTTCCTAACAACCCCGATTTAAAGTATAAAATCATGATGGAGGCGCATAACACACCGCTTGCAATCCATCCCAGAGTACTAAAATGTATCATGATATTCAATCATACATTTTGGTGGAGCAATATGAAGAGAGATAGATAATTGCTTTATCTCAAGGTGTCTAATGTGTCAACGAAGTCAAGTATGAGCATCAAGTACCAAAAGGTCCATTACAACCACTTGAAATTCCGAATGGAAGTGGAGCACATTACCATGGATTTCAAGCACGGCCTTCCCAAAGTTTCTCAAGGCATAGATGCGATTTGGGTCATTGTTGATAGATTGACCAAGTCCGCTCATTTCTTACCGATACGAGAAACTTATACACTTGAACGTCTTGCTCGTATGTACATAAACGAGGTTATAAGATTGCATGGTATGCCAGTATCCATAGTTTCTAATCGAGACCCAAGATTCACTTCAAGATTTTGGGTTAGTTTACAAAAAGCTATGGGCACGGATTTACGATTTAGTTCGGTATATCATCCTCAGACGGACGAACAATCAAAGAGGACTATTCAAACTCTTGAAGATTTATTAAGACTCTATGTCCTTAACTTCAAGGGAAGTTAGGACAAGTTCTTACCATTGGTGGAGTTTTCTTACAACAACAATTATCAAGCAAGTATTGGCATGGCTCCATTCGAGGCGTTGTATGGAAGAAAGTGTCGCTTCTCCAAAGATCTTTGGGATGAGGTGGGTGAAGCAACGTTGTTGGGACTGGAGTTGGTACGTATGACTACGGAAAAGATTCAAACGATCCGACAACGTATAAAAACCTCACAAGACCGACAAAAGAGTTATGCTGATCTTCATCGAAAGGACGTGGAATTCGATATTGGAGATCATGTGTTGTTACGTGTTGCTCCATGGAAAGGAGTTACGAGATTTGGAATGAGAGGAAAGCTCAATCCTCGATTCATTGGCCCATTTTTAATCCTTGATCGAGTAGGAACTGTGGCCTATAGACTCGCTTTACCGCCAAGTATGTCTCGTGTTCATAACGTTTTTCACATATCCATGTTACGTAAATATATGAAAGACCCGAACCAGATTATTGAGTTAGAACCGGATGAAATAGCGGAAGATTTGACGTATGAAGAGGTTCCTGTTCAAATCTTGGATAAGAAAGAACATATTCTACGCTCCAAGGTTATACCTCAAGTCAAAGTTTTGTGGAGAAACCACGATGTTGAGGAAATGACTTGGGAGTTAGAATCTGAAATGAAATCAAGGTATCCTTACCTCTTCGATATACCAGGAACGTACCCTAATTTCGAGGGCGAAATTTCATAAGAAGGGGAGGTTGTAAAACCCCAACTTTTTAAATAAAGATGAATTTTCTATAAATATTATTTTTGAATATTATGGAGTGAAATTGATATAATGTTATAGTTGGGGTAATATTTATAAATTTTGCAAAATACGCAAGTTGTTATATAATATTCGATTGGTTCTGGGAATATTCGCTTTTAACAGGAATATTCGCATACAACGACACAATCATTGTGGACCCCACAATGTAATTATTGTAGGATTGAGAAAACGACAAAATTACTTTATGAAAATAACGGCGGAAGTTTTACCTTTAACTATTGAAACACCCGTTGTTAAAAAAAATACAATAATATGCATGGTTGCATAGTAGCACACTACAGATTAATTATCGATGCTTACGTGATAAGTCACTCGGTTTTGTTGGTATTATTAATGTAATAATACAAAAATCTTTTTATATAAAAAATGTAATACTTTTATAAAGTTATTCTATAAATAGAATATATTATATTCTATTATGCATAGTGTTGCATAAGTGTCTCGTGATAGTGTTTAGCATAGTAAAATCTTTTATATAAAATGTAATACTTTTATAAAGTTATCTGCTTTATTATACAATAATTAGAATATATTATATTTTATTATGCATAGATACTGCGTAGTGTTTGCATAGTTAAATCTTTTATAACGTTATTCATTTTATTAGATTATAAATAGAATATATTTTATTTTATTTAAAAGATTTTGTTTTAAATATGGACCGTCAGATTAAAGTAAATCAATATGGATGCATTATTAATGAGTTAGTTACTATGCGCAGTCCATTTTTCTATAAATAAAGTTCATTCCTTCATTATTTTCTTACTTTAATTCAATCAAACTCTAAAGAGATAAACTATAGAGAGAAAGAAGAAAGTATTCTCGCTACTTTACTACTTATATATCCAAAGATTCTTCTTCTTAAGGTAGAGAATATTATTTGTTGTACTCGTAAGGGGCTTTATTCTTTTGTATTCATGAAGAGAACTTATGTTATTCCATTCTTTATTATTCTCATTGGAATAACTCAGATAATGGGTTACCCTATACTTGGTGACATTCTTCTATTATTCCGCCTTTACTATTCTCATTGGAATATCCTCGTTCATGCATTTTACACCGGACTGATTCCGCCTTTATTATTCTCATTGGAATATCCTCGTCATGTGCGTTTTTACGCCTTTACACGGTTCCGCTTTTTTTATTATTATTCTGAATATCCTCGCTGCATGCGCTTTTACGTCGGACCTAATTCCGCCCCTTATTAGTATTCTCGTTAGAATAACTTTGTCTATGTGAAGTACGGCATGCATGGTGATTTCATTGTTATTCCATTCTTTATTATTCTCATTGAACATCCCGCTTATCGTAATTTCGCCGACCGTTCCGTTATTTAGTATTCTCGTTGAATAACTTTGTGTATGCTGCAAGTACCGCATGCATGGTGATTTCTTTTGTTATTCCATTCTTTATTATACTCAACAAGTTAAAGTTTTGACTTCTATACTCCATGAAATTAGTGGAATATCCTCGATATTTCAAGCTTCATCCAAAGATGTTTTCATGAAAATATTCTTCGAGCATTCTTGAATTTTACTCTATAAAGCAAAGATTATGTTGATAATTTGGACATTATTAGTTCCTGGATAAATTAATTCTTGAACTTGTTTTATTGAATTCTTATATCATTGTCATCATCCTCATGTTTATATTTTGTTGAAAGTCATCTGTGGCCTATAGTGCATAGATGGACTTGGTATGATTATGACTAGGGATTATTCGGTGTAATCATGACCGTAATGTTACAAATGATATGGAAAAAGTCATCATTGGCCCGTAGTGCATTGATGGATAGTTGTTGGCATGATCATGACCATTAATGAATACACAAATATTCTTGGCCCGTAGTGCATGGATAATTGTGGTCGTGATACTAAAGAATATCCTTGGCCGTAGTGCAGGGGTGATTCGATGATGTGGATTATTTATTGTCGAGTCCCAAATGATAAAAGTGATGAAAAACCTTTTAAATTATAAAAATAGTAGATTTTATTCTCTACTTGACTCTTTTTAATGGATTGCTTATTACCGCAGCTAAACTTGATGTTTATTATATTATATCGGTTTAACATCATTTAAGACTAATGATAATTTATTCGCATTATCTTAGTCATAATATTTCTTCTTCGGCTAGTTGAGATCACCCTTTCTTTCACTTTGTTCTCTTGAAATGAGAATATAGCTAGAAACGAAGTCTGGGAACGGAGTGATGGTCCTAGATGGTGCATTAGTAGTCCTCTATTATTATGTGAAATAGTGTGATAATAATTATAATGAGGACTCCTTTTGAGTTTGTATACTCTCTAGTAGACAATATTTGTATTCAAACTCACGCTTTATGTTTTATCGTGATTGTACACCACGACAGGTTGTATTATTAAGTTGTATTTGAATTCTGTACCATGTATCTGGCGACTCAAGATGGGTGATGTATACCTAATTTTGGGGGCGTCAAAACATATATATAAATACTCAAACTCACAACATCTCATAGTAAGAATTTTAATTATTAAATTCTTATTTTAATAATTTATAAAAATTCGGGTTATCACATCTTTCCCCCCTTATAAGGATTCCGTCCTCGGAATCAACGAAACCTCCCTTACACGGTTTTCACCAAATCTCTTTTCAAAATTTATCGTTGAATAACTTCAACACATTATCTTAATATAGGTTTTATTTATTACCACTACCACCATTCTTCATAATAAATTCTTATACATTTTATTTCATAAGCTTTCACTTGAACCCAAATATATTTTGATTATTATATATTCATTAACCCTTTCATTTCATTTTCTAAGGATCGTTATCATAAACACTCGGGATATTACATTCACCCTTTCTTCTAAGAATTTCATCCTCGAAATTTTGACTTACTAATATTCGTTCCTTCCATTTATCAAAATAGATTTTATGTTAATATCTATTTATTCATAGGGTTCTGCAACCAAATTCTTTCTCGAAGGATCTTTCTAAGATCATCATATTCATCACCTCTTCATCTTCTAAGAGTTTCACATTTTCTCTTCTTCTGGAATTTCATTTCTTTCTTGAAATTATTATGTTTTGCTTAATTTTCTCATCCTTTCCACTTTCACCTTTCAGAATAATAAGAATCTTCCATAATTACTCAATAATTGGGAAGAGAGATGAATAACAAGAATTTAAAAGATTTCAAATCATGTTGAGGGGTCATAAGACCTTGAACTATGTCCCTAGGTTATTAAGTATCTGAACTTGAACCTTTAACAGTCATAAGACTATACGGACCTTGAACTCTTCCCCAGGTTTAACAGTGAATCACCACTGTAAACCGTCATTAACAGAATGTTTAGCAATCACACAGACTGAAAAACACTCTCTGCAAGTACTCTAGGTGATCAGCCTATCGTACCCCTAGTTCGTGCACAACGTATTACATCTTAACATCGTAATGACTATATGCGTTACTTTCGAAACCATTGTCTCCGATAACATGTCCCCTTTTTACAGGGTTGTTCACCTCAGCTTTTCAACATCTGAATCCGCACCAAAGCAATTTGGTTTGGCATAACTTCTCAAGAAACGCTTGAATTTCATGAACATCTTTCAATATTCGTCTAGCTGAATCAAATAGCATAGACTTCTACAACAATTAGGACATCAATCGAAATATACATATACATATATATATATATTCTCATATCTTAAAGAAATCTCAAAAATCTTTTTATGACGTCATGATACCGCACTGTATTTACAGTCCGTTTGAGGATTCCGTCATTTTGTGACTTTTTCATACTACATCATACCATAGTGGGCTAATGATCCTCAGATCACATCCAACACTAAGAAATTCTGCATTGATAACTCCATCGTTTTTAACATCTTTGCACAAGGTTCCATGATGCATGAATGATATAAAATACATTTTGATATTTTTAAATCATTTTCGTCTAGCCGAAACAATTAGCATAGACTATTCTTTAAACAGTTCAAAAATCTTTGAAAATCAGTTTTAGTGATATCATATCTCAACAGGTAACGATGTGTCAGTGTCCCGAAGTCCACACATACACATTTGTCACCACGCGTTGAGAGTAAAAATTCATTTTAAAAAGGCACATAGTGCAAATTTAGCTTGATGTCAAAAATTTTGAAGTCTAGCATAGCTAGAAGATTTGGAAAAACCTATGTCTCCACTTTCTATACTGATCCATTGCTTAATAATTCTATCTATTCCCATAATACTCAATTCTTCATTCATAACTTAATTATACCCCAGTTCATCAAACTTATCGCACATTGGAAGTTCAAGACTTGCCACAATAATATGAGTTTAAGAACTTATCCTAGTCAGACCATACGCGTCCATTCGCTGAGGGGTTCAAAACATACCATATTATTATGAGTCACGAACTTACCATATGCATTAGTTTTAAGAATCGCACCTAATCTTAATAATATATGTCTAATCTTAATAGTTCTAACTATTAAACATACACATGAGAAAAGAATCACATTTTTGCCATATATACATTGATAGCGCGACACCAACATTCCAATGATTATCAATATGATAAACTGAGTGCAAGCACAAAACCCTTGCCCATACAAAGATTTGTACAACTCAGCTGTAAGACCTCAACTTTTATGAATAAAGATAAATTTTCTATAAATATCATTTTTGAATATTATGGAATGAATTTAATATAATGTTATAGTTGTGGGTAATATTTATAAATTTTACAAAGTACGCAAGTTGTTATATAATATTCGATTGGTCTGGGAATATTCGCTTTAACAGGAATATTCGTATAACCAAGACAATCATTGGTGGACCCCACAATGTAATTATTGTTTAATTGAGAAAATGACAAAAATACTTTATGAAAATAACTATGGAAATTTTACTGTTAACTATTGAAACACTCGATGTTAAAAGTACAGTAATACACGTGGTTGCACAAAGAGCACGGTTTTGATTATTGATGCTTACGTGAGAAGTCACCGCTTTTGTTCAATTATTGCTATAGTAATTGTTGTGAATTTTGGCGTATTTTATGGACCCCCCATTTACCCATTTTCAAAATTATTGGTGGGAAGTTATCTCGATTTTCTTTATATATATATATATATATATATATATATATATATGTGTGTGTGTGTGTGTGTGTGTGTGTGTGTGTGTGTGTGTGTGTTATATATTTATGTGTATATATATAACGTGTTTGTCAAGTGGGGGGGGAATTTGTCTAAATCACATAAAGGTGTAGTATTGCATTATTTAATATATGTAAGTTTGAAAAGGTGTAGTATTACATTATTAAATATATGTAAGTTTGAAAAACTTAAGGTAAGGTATCAATTGAATTCACTTCGGTTTTCACCCGTGATATTTGTCTGCACAGATTATATATATAATATTATATTTTATTTTGCTTTAATTATGAACCGTCCGATTAAAAGTAAATCAATCTGGACCGTTCATGAATTAGTTACTATGCAGTCCATTCTTCTATAAATAAGCTCATTCCTTCATTATTTCTTACGAATTCAATCAAAACTCTAGAGAGAGAAATTATAGAGAGAAATAAGAAAAGTATTCTGCTACTTCCCTACTCTTATATTCAGTTTCTTTTATGGTAAGAGGTATTATTCCTTTTATATTCATGAAGAGAACTTCATTATTCCATACTTTATTATTCTCATTGAATAACCAAAGATATGCGACTACCCTATACTTGGTGACATTCTTCTAATATTCTGCCTTTATTATTATTCTCGTTGAATATCCTCTCTACGCGCGCTTTTACGCCGCACTCGATTCCGCTCTTTTATTATTATTTTGTTGGAATATCCTCGTCTGCATGTGTTTTACGCCGCACTTGATTTCGCCTTTTTTATTATTATTCGCTGGAATATCCTCGTCATGCGCTTATGCCGGACTGGTTCCGCTCTTTATTATTCTGTTGAACATCCTGTTGGTGCGAATTTTGCTCGACCGTTCCGCTTATTTATTATTCTCGTTGAATAACTCTGCCTATGCGAAGTACCGCATGCATGGTGATTTCTTTTGTTATTTCATTCGTTATTATACTCAGTTGGTTAAAGTTTTGCCTTCTATACTCCATGAAATTAGTGGAATATCCTTGATATTTGCGCTTCATCAAGTATCTTTTCATGGAAATATTCTTCTGAGCATTCTTGAATTTTACTCTACAAAACAGTATCATGTTGACAATTTGGACATTATTAGTTCCTGGATAAATTAATTCTTGAACTTGTTTTATTGAATTCTTATATCATTGTCATCATCCTCATGTTTATATTATGTTGAAGGTCATCTACATGCTTCAGAAGTGCATAGATGGACTTGGTATGATTATGACTGTGGATTAATCGGTGTAATCATGACCGTAATAAAGGATGTGGAAAAAGTCCTCATTGACCCGTAGTGCATTGATGGACAGTTGTTGGCATGATCATGACCAGTAATGAATACACAAATATTCTTGGCCCGTAGTGCATTGATAATTATGGTCGTGATACTAAAGAATATCATCGTCGAAAGTGCGGGGTGATTCGATGATGTGGATTATTTATTGTCGAGTCCCAAATGATAAAAGTGATGAAAAACCTTTTAAATCATAAAAGATAGTAGATTTTATTCTCTACTGACTCTTTTAATGGATTACTTGTTCCATTGCAGCTTAAACTTGATGTTTGTTATATTGTATCGCTTTAACACTTGCTTAAGGCTAATGATAATTTATTCTGTATTATCTTAGTCATAATATTTCTTAATGGGCTAGTTGAGCTTACCCTTTCTTTCACTGTTCTCTTCAGGAAATGAGAATATAGCCGGGACTTAGCCTGGAAATGAAGCGAGTGATGGACCAGATGATAGTATTAGTAGTCCTCACTATTCTGTTAAATAGTGTGACAATAAATGTAATGAGGACTCCTTTTGAGTTTGTATACTCTCTAGTAGACAATATTTGTATTCAAACTCACACTTTATGTCCTGTCGTATTGTATACGACAGTTGTATTATTAAGTTGTATTTGAATTCAGTACCATATATCTGGAAACCTAGAATAGGTGATGTATACCTGTTTTGGAGGCATCACAGTTGGTATCAAAGCCTAGGGATATGATCCCTGGCTAAGATGTGAGAATAGAACTAGGAGGGGTGAGACGGGGAATTCTTTCGCTAGTATAACCTACCTAAGTTTTTTTTTGTATTTAATTGGTCGGTTAGAATATAAGGATAATAGGTTACACATCAATTAACCTTTTGTTTTGTGGCAGTATCTGAAAATGACATCCGAGAATGTTGAGAATAAAGAATAGAGCACAAAGTAATCGCTGATTCACCACATATCAATAATCGTGATAATGTGCATCAAGAAGGCGACAATCCGCATGCAAACAACAACATTGACCAAATGATGAATGATGGAATGTTCAGAGGCTTTATGCAATTCATGCAACAAAGAAAGCGAGAGCCGGCCTCGTCCAAAATGTAGGTGGAACCACTGGAAACTCTCTGACGGCCACCGCTAAACAATTCAAGGAGCTGGGACCACCGGAGTTTATTGGAGAGCCAAAACCACTTAAGGCGGAAGCATGGATAAAGCAGATCACCAAGATATTTGATGTCTTGGAATGCTCCGAGGAGCAAAAGGTTCCCTTTGCCGCCTTTATGTTGCGAGGAGAGGCAGATTATTGGTGGGAGTTGGTAAAGCGTACTCATCCTGCCGCACTAAATATGTCTTGGGAGAAGTTCCAAGAACTATTCAATGACAAGTACTTTCCTGAAAGTATTCGTCACATGAAGGAGGTGGAGTTCATCAAGTTGGAACAGAATAATATGACCGTGTCGCAGTACGAAGAAAAGTTTGCCGAGTTATCTCGGTTTGCGTCCCACTTGGTGGATAATGAAGAGAGAATGACACGGATGTTTTTAAGAGGTTTGAAGCCGGAGATACGTCAACATCTTATTTCTCATAAACTGTGTTTGTATTCAGATGTTGTAAATAGGGCTCAGTTAGTGGAGCGCGATAACGAGTCAACGCAACCAAAAGAGAGCAGGTGGCAAAATGATAATACCAGCGAGAGCAGTCATCAAAGCGGTGATAACAAGCGTGGAGGGAATAAACAGGCCAGAAATGGTAACCACTTCGGTAGTAATCAGGGCCAAAACAATAAGAATGGACATTTCAAGAAGAGGAGATTCAACAATGATGGAAAGACGTCAGCACCAGCACCCGTTGTTAAGGAAGGAGAATGACCACCTATCATATGCTTCAAATGCAAAGGGGAGGGACACATCAGTCCAAACTGCACGATGTCGTCCAAAGCATGTTATAACTGTGGATGAGAAGGTCACTTAGCCCGATTTTGTCGTTCACCGAAGACAAGTTCAGCTAGGATGGAGGCATCAAAGGCCGTCCCAGAAAATTCAAAGCCGGTAGTGCAAGGGAGAGCGTTTGTTGTGACCTCCCAGAAAGCAAGGAACCCAAATGAGATCATCAGGGGTAAGCTTATCATAAAATCTAGCGAAGTCTATACTTTATTTGATACCGGTTCTACCCATTCTTTTATTTCTCCTACTTGCGCTCAACGATTAAATTTGACTCCGAAGAAATTAGACTTTGACTTATCTGTGGAAACTCCATTAGGAGAAACCTTCATTACATCCACTATTTATAAGTCTTGTTTGGCTCAAATCGGTACCCTCACATTACCTGTCGATCTTATTTCATTGAAAATACTTGCATTTGACGTGATTCTGGGGATTGATTGGTTAACTACTTATCATGCAAAAATTGATTATTTTCATAAGGTTGTTAGCTTTCATATTCCTAATCAACCTATTATGTGAATTCAAGCGACCAAACCATTAAAATCAATCACAATCATCTCAAGCCATAAAGTTATCCGTTTATTGAAAAATGGATGTCAAGCTTTCTTAGCTCATGTCACAGATTTAAACAAAAATACATCAGTTTTGAATGATATTTCTATTTTTAATAAATTTCCTGATGTATTCCCTGAAGAACTTCCTGGCCTACCCCCAGAGCGTGAAATTAAATTTTGTATCGACCTTGAACCCGGTACAAAACCCATTTCCAAAGCCCCATATCGAATGGCTCCTATTGAACTTCAGGAGTTAAAGACCCAACTGCAGGAATTGTTGTACATTGGCTTTATTCGTCCTAGTACTTCTCCTTGGGGTGCTCCAGTTCTATTCGTGAAGAAGAAAGATGGGAGTATGCGACTTTGTATTGATTATCGGGAGTTGAATCATGTCACCATCAAAAATAGGTATCCATTGCCACGTATTGATGACCTGTTTGATCATTTGCAAGGAGCCAAATTTTTTTCAAAGATTGATCTTCGTTCCAGATATCACCAATTGAAGATTAGAACAGATGACATTCCAAAGAAGGCTTTCGTAACTCCAGACGGGCATTATGAATTCCTAGTCATGTCCTTTGGATCGACTAATGCTCCCGCCGCCTTTCATGGATATGATGAACCGAGTATTCAAGGAATATTTGGATCACTTTGTGGTCGCTTTTTATTGATGACATCCTTATTTATTCCAAAAGCCGTGAAGATCATGAGCAACATTTTAGGCTGACACTCCAAAAGCTTCGTGAATATAAGCTTTATGCCAAGTTGAAGAAATGCGAGTTCGGCTTGAGGAAGTAGCATTCCTTGGGCACGTGGTATCAAGTCATGGAATATCTATCGACCCTAAGCAAAGATCAAGCTATTCAAAGTCGGGAGCAACCTAAATCAAATGATCGATGTACGTAGCTTTCTCGGCTTAGCTGGTTATTATCGGAGATTCGTAGAAATGTTTTCTCGAATCTCTACTCCACTAACTCAGCTGACTCAGAAAGATACAAAGTTCGGTTGGAGCGAGAAATGCGAGAAGAGCTTTCAAGAACTCAAGAGGAGACTCATTTCAGCACCTGTTCTGACAATACCATCTGGCTCGGAGGGATTTGTCATCTATAGTGATGCTTCGAGCAAAGAGTTGGGATGTGTTCTCATGCAACATGGGAAAGTCATAGCCTATGTCTCAAGACAACTCAAAGAATATGAGAGGAATTATCCTACTCACGATCTAGAGTTAGCAGTTGTTGTCTTCGCACTTAAGATTTTGAGGCATTACTTGTATGGGGAGAAAGTGGAGATTTATACATATCATAAAAGCCTCAAATATTTCTTCACTCAAAAGGAACTCAACATGCGACAACAACGTTGGCTTAAACTGTTGAAAGATTATGATCATACCATCCAATACCATCCTGGAAAAGCGAACGTGGTAGCTGACGCATTTATCGAAAGAAGATCATACGCGTACGAAAGTGCAATATTTTCAATGCAAAGGCCCATTTTGTATGACTTACAAAGGATGGAGATAGAGTTAAAGACTCCAGGGACCTATGTGATGATGGCGAATATACGAGTAGAACCGACTTTAATCGATAAAGTTAAAGCTGCTCAAGCTACAGACCTGGAGCTGATATGTATGAGGAAGAAAGTGCAAGAAGGTGCTATTCCGGAAGCAAGAATCGATGAAGACGGAATACTTCGAGTCAACTCCAGACTTTGTGTTCCTAAGGACCCTGATTTAAAGTATAAAATCATGATGGAGGTGCACAACACATCGTTTGTAATCCATCCTGGGAGTACCAAAATGTATCATGATATTCGTCATACATTTTGGTGGAGCAATATGAAGAGAGAGATAGCGATGTTTATCTTAAGGTGTCTAACTTGTCAACGAGTTAAAGTGGAGCATCAAGTACCAAAAGGTCCATCAGCAACCACTTGAAATTCCGTAATGGAAATGGGAGCACATTACCATGGATTTCAAGCACGGCCTTCCTAAGGTTTCTCAAGGTATAGATGCGATTTGGGTCATTGTTGATAGATTGACCAAGTCTACTCATTTCTTACCGATACGAGAAACTTATACATTTGAATGTCTTGTTCGTATGTACATAAACGAGATTGTAAGACTGCATGGTATGCCAGTATCCATAGTTTCTGATCGAGACCCAAGATTCACTTCCCGATTTTGGGTTAGTTTGCAAAAAGCTATGGGCACGGATTTATGATTTAGTTAGGCATATCATCCTCAGACGGACGGACAATCAAAGAGGACTATTCAAACTCTGGAAGATTTATTAAGACTTTGTGTCCTTGACTTCAAGGGAAGTTGGGATAAGTTCTTACCATTGGTGGAGTTTTCCTACAACAACAGTTATCAAGCAAGTATTGGCATGGCTCCATTCGAGGCGTTGATGGAAGAAAGTGTCATTCTCCAAGATCTTGGGATGAGGTGGGTGAAGCAACGTTGTTGGGACCGGAGTTGGTACGTATGACTCATCGAAAAGATTTAAACGATCCGACAACGATAAAAACCTCACAAGATCGACAAAAGAGTTATGTTGATCTTCATCGAAAAGACGTGGAATTCGATATAGAGATCATGTGTTGTTACGTGTTGCTCCCATGGAAAGGAGTTACTAGATTTGGAAAGAGAGAAAGCTCAATCCTCGATTCATCTACCATTTTAATCCTCTATCGAGTAGGAACCGTAGCCTATATAATTTCGCTTTTACCACCAAGTATGTCTCGTGTTCATAACGCTTTTCACATATCCATGTTACGTAAATATGTGAAAGACCCGAACCACATTATCGAAGTTAGAACCGGACGAAATAGCGGAAGATTTGACGATATAGAGAGGTTCCTGCTCAAATCTTGATAAGAAAGAACATATTCTACGCTCCAAGGTTATACCTCAAGTCAAAGTTTTGTGGAGAAACCACGATGTTGAGGAAATGACTTGGGAGTTAGAATCAAAATGAAATCAAGGTATCCTTACCTCTTCGACATACCGTGTATGCACTGTTTCGAGAAATTTCATAAGAAGGGAGGTTGAAGACCCCAACTTTTATGAATAAAGATAAATTTTCTATAAATATCATTTTTGAATATTATGGAATGAATTTGATATAATGTTATAGTTGTGGGTAATATTTATAAATTTTTCAAAGTACGCAAGTTGTTATATAATATTCGATTGGTCTGGGAATATTCGCTTTTAACAGGAATATTTGTACAACGGCACAATCATTGGGTGGATCCCATTAATCAAATTATTGTCGGATCGAGAAAACGACAAAAATACTTTATGAAAATAACTATGGAAGTTTTACCGTTAATCGTTGAAACACTCGGTTTAAAAGTACAAGAATATGCCAGTGGTCGCACAAGAGCACACCTGTTTTGATTATTGATGCTTACGTGAGAAGTCACTCAGTTTTGTTCAATTATTGTTATAGTAATTGTTGTGAATTTTGGCGTATTTTATGGACCCCCCATTTACCCATTTTCAAAATTATTGGCGGGAAGTTATCTCGATTTTCTTTATATATATATATATATATATATATATATATAGGTGTTATATATTTATGTGTGTGTATATATATATATAACGTGTTTGTCAAGTGGGGGGGGGATTTGTCTAAATCACATAAAGGTGTAGTATTGCATTATTTAATATATGTAAGTTTGAAAAGGTGTAGTATTACATTATTAAATATATATAAGTTTAAAAAACTTGGCAGAAGGTATCAATTGAATTCACGGGGTTTTCACCCGTGATATTTATCTGCACAAATTATATATATAATATTATATTTTATTTTGCTTTAATTATAGACCGTCCGATTAAAAGTAAATTAATCTAGACCGTTCATGAATTAGTTACTATGCAGTCCATTCTTCTATAAATAGAAGCTCATTCTTCATTATTTCTTACGAATTCACTGAAACTCTAGAGAGAGAAATTATAGAGAGAAATAAGAAAAGTATTCTCGCTACTTCCTACTCTTATATTCAGGCTTTTTACTTACGGTGAGGTATTATTCCTTTTGTATTCATGAAGAGAACTTCATTATTCCATTCTTTATTATTCTCACTGAATAACCAAATATACGCGACTACCCTATACTTGGTGACATTCATCTAATATTCCGCCTTTATATTATTCTCGTTGAATATCCTCGTCTCGCATGCGCTTTTACCTTAGGACCGATTTCGCCTTTATTATTATTATTCGCTGGAATATCCTCGTCTGTGCGCTTACGCCGGACCTGTTACGCTCTTTATTATTCTCGTTGAACATCCTCGCTTGCATGTAATTTCACGACCGTTCCATTACTTATTATTCTCGTTGAATAACTCGCCTATGCGCGGCACCGCATGTATGGTGATTTCTTTTGTTATTCCATTCATTATTATACTCAGTTGATTAAAGTTTTGACTTCTATACTCCATGAAATTAGTGGAATATCCTTGATATTTGCGCTTTATCCAATATCTTTTCATAGAAATATTCTTCTGGGCATTCTTGAATTTTACTCTACAAAACAGTATCATATTGACAATTTGGACATTATTAGTTCCTGGATAAATTAATTCTTGAACTTGTTTTATTGAATTCTTATATCATTGTCATCATCCTCATGTTTATATTATGTTGAAGGTCATCTATGGCCTGTAGTGCATAGATGGACTTGGTATGATTATGACCAGTGATTAACTTGCAGTAATCACTTAATGTAATAAAGGATGTGGAAAAAGTCCTCATCACCGTAGTGCATCGATGGACAAATTGTTGGCATGATCATGACCAAGAATGAATACACAAATATTCTTAGCCCATAGTGCATGAATAATTGTGGTCGTGATACTTAAGAATATCCTCGTCAGAAAAGTGCGGGGTGATTCGATGATGTGGATTATTTATTGTCGAGTCACAAATGATAAAAGTGATGAAAAACTTTTAAATCATAAAAGATAGTAGATTTTATTCTCTACTTGACTCTTTTAATGGATTGCTTGTTCCACCGCAGCTTAAACTTGATGTTTGTTATATTGATCGCTTTAACACTATTTAAGGCTAATGATAATTTATTCAGATTATCTTAGTCATAATATTTCTTCTTGGGCTAGTTGAGCTCACCCTTTCTTTCACTGTTCTCTTCAGGAAATGAGAATATAGCTGGGACGAGTCGGGGAACAGAGTGATGGACCAGATGATAATATTAGTAGTCCTCACTATTCTGTTAAATAGTGTGACAGTAAATATAATGAGAACTCCTTTTGAGTTTGTATACTCTCTAGTAGACAATATTTGTATTCAAACTCACAGTTTATGTCTTGTCGTATTGTATACGACAGTTGTATTATTAAGTTGTATTTGAATTCAGTACCATGTATCTGGCGATCCAGAATATGTGATGTATACCTATTTTGGGGGCGTCACATCAGCCATCACATGAGTCCTCAATTGAAATCCCACCTAACTCTATCTTACTCTTAACTTGCTCTTTGCTAGATACAAATTCCTCGTATCACATCATCTATAACTCCTCGTGAGTTATCTCATACTATTTCATAGTACACCATCTTCATAGCATTAAGCTATACTTATTCAAACATTACAGGCCATCTTTCTTCTATAACATAAATAGATCACGTCGTGATCTTATTCTATTATCATCTTCCTTAAAATTCTTTTCTTAACTCGTGGTCGTTTTATTTTACGATTCTCTTTCTTTCCTTTCATTTACGACATTATTCGTTATCTTTGTTATTGGAGTTAGGTAACTCCCATTCCTTATCTACATATCTCTTCAAGATTCTTCTTTGAATCCTCTTGTTTATATAAAAATTCCTGCTTTAAGAATTTCCAACTTCATTTACATTGCTCAGCATTCCAATCGAGTTCCACATTTTCATCGTATGTATCCATTTTCTATACTTGGTACACATTGAGTCTCTAATAGTTTCCATATGGTACGCTGAGTGGTTTCCCACAAACAACCAATAAACTAGGTTCCGAGTTACTAGTTCGTATATACCTCCGCCTATAAAGGAATTGTTTAGCCCGTATACCATACATCAACCATTAAAGAGTACAATTATACCATACTTAAATATAACCTTTTTTATTCTTAACTTCTTTATCATTCTCTTCTTATAGACACTGTCTATTTATTATCACCTTACATCCATATTATTGGAGTTGGGTAACCCCATAACTCTGCAAGATTCTTCTTTGAATCCTCTCACGCATGTTTTAATCCCTTATCTATATGTTTCTTAAATTACTTCTTATTGTTCAAACTCTATTTGAGATTATGCTTTCATTATCTTCATCTTCCTTCTCTAAGGTTATAGCCTAAGGTACTCCTACCTAAGGTTTATAACCTCATGACTTTGATACCAACCGTAATATAATTCCCAAAAATTCATACAATTTAATTCTCGACTTCTTGTTTAATAACACATCTACCTTCATATTTTAGATCATTATTTGATGTTAAACTTTATAAAATGCGAGAATAATTTAAACTTTTATTTCCTAATCAAAACCTTTATCAACTACATGTCTTTGAATCAATCTTATCAGATGATTCGATTTATCATCAAGTTATCATATAAATTTTTACATTTCAATCCGATAACCTTTACATATCAGATAACTCTAACTCTAGCTTTACAACTCAATATAAAACTATACATCATAAAAAATTTAATACAACTCATGAGTCTTAATCATGTTTTAAGGAAATAGCCACTTTAACTAAAATATACATCTTCGTATAATATTTCTGAACCACTTCATTCAAGTAGCACATAGTGACATCTTTAATCTATAACCTGCAAAAATGGTTATTTGCAAGGTTGAGCTCGACAGCCCAGCAAAATCTAACAATTTTCATGCATCACGTAACACATAATAACATGCTCAACATATATCTCTTAAACATTGAACTAACATAACATACATGCTGCTGTTCAAATATCAAATATAAAGATTGAGTTCCTTACTCAATCAGCATTCATTACTCAATCAACGTAGTCAGATGTTGACTTTAACGTTCCATGTTTTCAACATATATATAACACATCATTCTATTTACAATAAAGAATTAAAACAGTTCATCATCAAGTTCACATAGCAAATAGGAACTGAAAGACTTGCCTTGATCGTTGTTTACTAATAACAGTTTAACAGCTTATAGATATCTACACTTCACGTGCCCTACACAATTATATAATCATACACATCAACTATTAGTCACATAGAAACGCATAGTAGTTGTAATGTAAACTTTAATCTACGCCTCATAACCCTTCCTATCATAAATACACAATGTTCAATTTGATTGTGTTAACATTCGACTTATATCTCACTATATTTCATACTTGAAGTTCATTCAAGTGTTTAAGTCTTGCTAGGACTACTTATTGGTTTTATATTAACACTATTCAATATCTTATAGTATTCATTTCATTTGATTTAAAACACTTTTTACGTTCATTATCACTTATCACGGTGTTTCGATGTTTATTCGTCGCACGCCCAATTTTCCTCTCTTGTGTGTGCTTAGTATGCATATACAACTTATCTAATATATCATTTATTAATGTTAAATATCATTATACTTCATAATATTCATGTTCTATAACTTAGAACAACATCTTTTATCGTCAAAAGCACTACACTTGCATATGTGCATGCCCGACGCCCTCCGATTGTCCCTGAAAACACAATTATCCCACAAATGACCATTTTGCCCCTGTTCTTGACCTTAAATTGAAAAATGTAAAGAATAAAAGTTGTAGGTCTATTCATCCTCATTCTGGATCATCTTGAATCACCTCAATCGGAGTTTGTATGAAAAGGTTATGCCTATTTTACTAAAACAGGTCAAAGCAGTCACACCTGGCATACTTTGGTGCAAATTGCTACTAATTAAGTATTTTGGCATGTCTACAGCTCTCAAGGCCTTAGTCTTAAAGGTAGCGCTCTCTGAGAGGGCATAAATAAGAATCAAGGCTAGGGCGCATTGCTACCAAGATTAAGCGTAAACGGACTCAAGCTACTATTCTTCGCAATTTTTGACCCTTTTTCTCCTACTAATCTTCATAACTTGAGTTATACACATCCAAATTAGTCCGTTTTCGATTATATGGATTCGTAATTCATAGAACTACATCATACTTGAATTCTAACAATTTATAAAAACATTAACCAACCTAAAATTTGACCCAAAACACATGTTCATACTCTATTTTCATGTTTTAACACATTTAGCGAATTCGATCGCCACGACTTCGTTTCTTAACCAATTAACACGATTTAAACTACGCCGCTTTTGTTTCTTAACATACCCATATTAAGCATGAAATTTTTTACTTTCTAAACCATTTTCTATAACATAAACACTGTTATTTATTTAATTTCTTTCCACAAACTAAATTCATGAATTTGATCACTAAAGATTACTTATGTATGATAATTATCAGATTATATATCCATATAATGAACAACCCAAACCCTAATCCAACAAAATTCCAAGTCACAGAGAATAGATATTACAAAACTAAGAGTTAGAATTAGGAATAGTTTATACCTTTAATCCTTGATTTAGCGAAGATGATATTTCCAAAGCTTGTTCCCTTGATTCCCAATTCATAGAGAACTCTCAATTTCCTCTCTAGCTCCCTCAATATCTTTCTAACACTATGTGTTTTCTTCCTCTCTAAACCCTCTGTTCTTTAGCCTTTAGAAAAATAATACGCATAATATACACTAACTCCCTTTTCCCCACATACGTCAGGTTAAAAACAAAAAAGGCTCACATCTAGTAAAAATAACCAAAAGCCATAAGGCTATATTTGGTTACACACTAATTCTCGTACTAGATTATTTAAATAATATTTATATTGTATAGTTACACTTGTCACACATTTAACCCATTTTAATAGCTTATAATTTATAATTATAATAATTATATTCCTATTATAATTATGCTTATAATAAATAATTATATATCCAATTTAATTAATAAATTAGAAACATCACTTTATTTATTTTATTTATTTCCATTAAATTAAACACTTCATTCAATTTAATTATCTTCTTAAATATTAAGCAATTGATTTAATTTAATTATTTTCCTTAAATTAAATCCTTCAAATAAAATTATCAACACTCAATTTAATTATCATTAATTAATTTAGTTACTAAATTAATTTACCACAACTTTATCAACCATATATTTGTCTCATTAAATAAATAAATTAAAATATTTATTTAATTCAATAAATATTTAAAATCAATTACAAAATTCATTTAATTTCTTCAATAGTTAACTTAACTAGTAAACCTCACTTTTCCAATATATAAATATATATTTCTCTTCACACTAGATCATATATTTCAATATATATAGCACATATATATACATACTCAAACTCAAAACATTCCATAATAAGAATTTTAATTATTAAATTCTAATTTTAATAATTTATAAAAATTCTAAGTTATCACATCTTTCCCCTTTATAAGGATTCCGTCCTCTAATCAACGAAACCTCCTTACACTAAGGTTCACCAAATCTCTTTTCAAAATTTATCGTTGAATAACTTCAACACATTATATTAATATAGGTTTTATTTATTACCACTACCACCATTCTTCATAATAAATTCTTATAAGTTGTATTTCATAAGCTTTCACTTGAACTCAATTATATTTTGATTATTATATATTCATTAACCCTTTCATTTCATTTTCTAAGGATCGTTATCATAAACACTCGGGATATTATAAGATTTCTATCCATCTTCTTTACTTCAAATAACTCGCCTCTTCAATAAATAATAATATATTTATTAAACACAGAAATCACTTATTGCATAGTATATATTACCCCGTGCAACACCATTCCACATACCTCACGACACATATATATTCTTATTCGAACCCTTCTAATGCCTTAAGAATTTTATTTACTAAATTCTTATTTTAATAATTTCTAAAAATTCGGGTTCTTACAATGACTCCTAGGCTCACATAATGTTTTATGAATAGCCTGCATAACAAATATACTGAAATGAAATAGATGTTTAATCTAAACGTCGCAAAATAAAGGATTCATCAGTTAAATCCTTGCATACGCGTAGTCAAGCTTCCTGTTTCCTCTAGATACAGATCTAGAGACGTGTGGTTGCTTAATATTTACAAAAAAAAACTAGAAAGAAAACTAGATTTAAATAAATCTTAGCCATTCTAGCTAAACGGTTCTAGTTTTACAACTTTTGAACCGGTTAAAAGTTAGATATGGCCAGATTTAGATAAATCTAGTTCACAAACATTAATATCTCAACTTTACATTGAATAAACAGTTAAAACATATATTTTAATAGCATTAAACGATTAATATATATACTTATATATATATATATATATATATATATATATATATATATATAGTGTAGTGAAAGCCACAAATTTAGAATATAGGCATGACTGTTAAATATAAATATTAAAGCAGTAAAAGGCCATGAATTAGCAATCCAAGCACTATTAAATAGTATAATTTGAATTCGAATCAGCAGATCGTGGATATATATATATATATATATATATATATATATATATATATACACGAAAGCAATAAAAAGGCACAAATTTGCAATCCAGGCTCAACAGTTCGATTTCAGCATATATATATATTAAAGTAGTTAAAAGCCACAGATTATCAATCCAGGCACATCTGTTTGATTTCAGCATGTGTGTGTGTGTGTGTGTGTGTATATATATATATATATAGAGAGAGAGAGAGATAAAAATGAGTAAAAGCTTCAGACTTGAAAGGATCTTTCAGTATGTAGCAATGGGAACTTTAAACCACTTTTGAAGCTTGAAAACTTCATTTTCACCTATTAAAATTTGATATGTTGTAGTATATATGTGCATAAATGTTTACAAAGAAGAATATCAAAGCTTCGAACACTATAGGAGTGGTTAAGAGCTGAAATGGACGGAATTCTCTCTGTTTTATTCTTTTTTCTTCTTATTTTGGCTTATGGGGGGTGTCTATTTATAGACCAAAGTAGTCACGGGTCTACCTGCGGTTGCCTGGCTGGGCTCGAGCTGCGTGGGTCCCATGGTCTCGAAGTACGTGTACTCCGACCAACGCGCTGTCTGCTCGAACTTTCATAACTTTTAATTAAGCAATCCCATGGAGGCGTGCTATACCTTTCCCGAAAGCTCTTTCTGAGAGCTACACAATGACATAGGGCTTGCCCATTTTTGAATCCGAACAGATGGGTCCATGTCCGAAATGGCATCTTCGGGTCTTCGCAGGCAATTAGTTGAGCTGTTTTTACATAGTTTGCGCTCGAAAGTGCTGCAATGACTCTTTGTGACCTTATTTGCAGCCGTATTAGGGTTGTTGAAGTTTTCTTGTCAAAATGACCGTTTTTCCCTTCCGGAGGTTGTCTCCAAGGTTGACGGGGCTTTTGGTTGTCCTACGGGATTGTCCCTAGGGTTTGATTGCTGTTAACTTTTCTTTTCCTTAGGGTTGATCTCTAAGGTTTATTTGATGTTTCACAGGGATGTCTCCGTGGTTAGATTTTGATGTTGTGGTCCTCCAGGGTTATCTCTAGAGTATGAAAAAGATGATTTTGCCCTACTGCATAGTTAGTAACAGGAGAACGAAATTTCGAGTGTCTACATTATATTATAAGTTTTAATTTTTTTGATTTAATTTATTAAATTAAATTAGTTTTAATTTATTAAATTTAATTTATGTTAATCTAATTTATTAATATTTTATTTTTTTATTATATTATTATATTATTTTATAATATATAATTATATAGTTTAATTTATTAAATTAAATTAATTTTAATTTATGTTATCTAATTTATTATTATTTTATTTTGCATTATATTATATTAAATTACATTATATTATTTATTTTAATTTTAATTTTGTTCCATTTTATTTTATTTTATCTTAATTATCTTATGATATTTAATTTTATTATTTTATCTTATATTATATTATGCAAATTTAGTTTATGTTATTATATTATTTGATTTAATTATTTAGTAGTGGCAAAACTAAATAAATGCTACTTAGTTTATTTTAATGTTGGAAAACTAAATAATACATAAATATATGCAGGGTCCACAGATTTTGCAATTAAATAATTATGACATAAATTTTGTCGTGAATTTCGTCAGAAATAACAAATATATCAAGCTATATACACAACATGAATCATCACTCATTATCAGAATCAATTAACATAATATAGTCCCAAAATCAGTGACAAGTCTGATAAGGCAGTCTCAAAATCCAAATGCAAGTTTGATAATGCAGTCCTAAAAGTAGAATCAATTAACATAAACAATCCCAAACATAAAAGGGTTAATTACATATTTTAATACATTTTTAGAAATAATTACAATAATGGTGCATAGATAAAATAATTACAAAAGTAATACATTTTTCTATATTTATTTATAAAATTAATACATTTGGGTATCTTTTAATCGTGGCCCACGATTATCTCCCTTATCTTTTCCCGTTAATTATTATTTTATTCCAATTGATTTTTCAGGGGGAAAGCTCATCAATGGCCATATTCCTCTGTCTCTGTCCTTCCCATCTCGTAATTCTCTTTCCAACTATCACATCTCCCTCAATCCACTCAACCCTCTCAAAATCTTCCCCATTTCCAACGAACCCAATTTTGATTTTTTCCTGAAAATGAATTCCATGTTCCCGAACCAGAGCTCAGAAAAAATAGAAAGAGTATGAGGTCGCTATAAAGGAGAAAGACCTTGCTCGGGCTCTTCGGTTCTTGAATGATATGCCTATAGTGCCGAAAGATTCTTCTTCAGTTGAGTCAACTCGGTCCCAGATTAATGGTGGATTGGAGAGAGATTGGGAGGTTTTGGATACATGCTTAAATGCAGATGATATGAGGCTGGTTGGTAGTGCCTATTCATTTATCAAGGATAGAGGATTCTTGCCCAATTTCGGGAAATACTAGAATATTGATATTTTTATAACAAAACATTCATACCAAGGTAACAAAACCTTCATACCAAGGTAACCAATCCACATCCACACCTGCAATTTTTTCATAGTGCAGTTGGTAGCCAAACATTCATACCAAGGTAACCAATTCAGTGTTATTAGGTTACCAATTTAATTTGAATGTGATGCAGTTGGTAGCCAAACCTTCATGCAGTGGGTAGCCAAACCTTCATACCAAGGTAACTAATTTAGTTTTATTAAGTTACCAATTTATTTTGAATGTGATACAATTGGTAGCCAAACCTTCATGCAGTTGGTTGCCAAACTTTCAGACCAAGGTAACCAATTTATACTGCATGTGTGGAGGTAGATTGGTTACCTTAGTATAAAGGTTTGGTTACCTTGGTATAAAAGTTTAGTTACCTTGGTACGAATGTTTGGTTATCAACATTACATTACACATCACTCTCTTATCTTTCTCTTTCCTATGCAGTGTTCTTATTTTCCTTTGGACATGAAATTGGAATTGGAATTTCCGAACATGAAGAAATTGTGAAAAATCAAATATCAACCTCTTTTCTCCATCCCATCGACCATTTTGTGGTTGACTCTCGCTCTGTCTCATCGGTGAAGGGGGATGAGGAAGATGACGTTGCCGAACATTCAGACCAATGTAACCAATTCTGTTTTATTAAGTTACCAATATAGTTTGAATATGATGCAGTTGGTAGCCAACCATTCATACAAAGGTAACCATTTTAGTTTTTGTGGGTAACTAAATAGTCATAAAAAATTTCGAATAATGAAGAGTTACATCTATTTATTTTAAAAAAATTTTGTGTAGTGAATCTTCTTCTTCTTCTCATTGGCGTTTTGGACAACCGAGATTCAAGCATGAAAGAATGGAGAGAGGGCAACCTTGTGATGAAGGAGATTCGCATGAGAAATGAGAAGAGGACTACTGTGAGGGAGATTAAGATTTGAATTTGAATTTGGATTATTATTTTGAATTTGAATTTATTTTTGTTGTTAGATCCCAGATATTTGAATTTGAATTATTAATTATGGCAGTTATTTCTCCTTGATTTTAGGTTTACTTATTAATGTGAATTGCGTTATTTTATAATTATTTTATGGATGCACTAATAGTGTAATTATTTTTTAATTGTTGTATATTAGTATTAAGGACCCAAAATAAAATCAATTAACATAAGCAGTCTCAAAATCATATATATAAGGCAGTCCAAATAAGGCCACAAAAATTAGGGCAAAATTATTGAAATTCACTCAACTGTCAGATTCAAATATCCCAATACGCATCAATAATTTTAGAAGAAAAAAAAAACAATGAATGATATTCCCAATTTCAGAAAGTAATATTTAAAAATTTTAATTGAACTCATGGTCAGATTCCAATATCCCAAGCCAACCACCAATTTGTGATTCAACAATTATATATAAATAATTTCCAATTTCAGTACATGACAAAATTATCATAAATTCCCAATTCCGAATTTCAGTGCATGACAAATCAAAATTATTTGAAAAATTAACTAGTACCAACTTTGCCTTCAAGAATGAGAGAGACAGAGAGAAAATTGACGACCTTGATGACGCGGCGGCACCGGAGCAGGCTGACCCACCTCGACGTTCAAATCGAGGGACATAAGACATTTCCCAGATAACATTGAATCATACTCCTTCTGTTCCTAAAAGTTTATCGTTTTAAAAAAAATTTATTTTAAAAAGTTTGTCGTTTACAACTTTCGAGAAAAATAAATTATTTACTTTTCTATATTACCCCTACCTCCTCTCATTGTCCTAATAAATTCTCTCCCTTATATTAATAATTTTCAATTTCTCATAAGGGGATAGTGATGAAATTTTAAATAAATTTTATTTAGTAAATGACACTTTCTTAATCCATGTCAAAACCTTAAACGAGAATTTTTTTTTAGGAACAGAGGGAGTAGTATAGTGTATCAGTCGATGAGCATTAATTGAATACAAAATAACAGACCGAAATGATTGAAATTGATGGCGTTGATTCCATTCATACTACCGTCCACCTAAAAAGGCTAACCATTTCTTGACAAGGACCGAAGCTGATTTTCTATTAAATATATAGTGCAATTAGTTGATTTCTTGAGTAAATTAAATTAAACAAGTGGTTTGTTGAAAATTGTTAATATGATCAGATGGTGGCCCTTCATTAAATGCTTGTGGTCATATTTGTCAAAATGGGTACAAAAGTTAGCAGACGAGGAAAAGAAATTGTATTTGTGTGCTACAAATTTTGTTTATTGACATTGTCCCAAGATTCAATGAATAATGATCCCTCTAGTTCAACTATAAATAAAGCACATAGTTTACAAGAATAATACACCACACCAACGAGTTACAGAAGTTCAGTGAGAGCAAATAGAGAGTGTGAGGGTATAAAGAAAAAATAAATAATTTTTCAGATGAGAATTTGTATTTTTTATATTATTTTTATAATGAATTTTTGAAATTTTATTCCGTAATTTTTTTAAAATTAAATTTCTAAATAAAATTCTGATGTCATTATTTTATCTCCAAAAAGTGTGCACTATTTTGTATGCTTTGATTACTAAACATGATTTAATACAAGTATCACAAGGAATGAAATGGGTACAACACAACCAACATGGTGGTGAGCGTGGTTGAGCAGTGCCAGATCTCGCCACCACCTGGTGCTGTCGCTGACACCTCTTTACCCCTCACATTTTTCGACATAACATGGCTAACTGTTCCTCCTGTTCACCGCCTTCTCTTCTACGATTTACCCAACTCTAGAACCGACTTCACACAAACACTTGTTCCTAATCTCAAAAATTCATTATCCTTTGCTCTTAAACACTACTTCCCATTTGCCGGTAACTCCATAATCCCCTCAACTAGTCTTTCTAGCAGCACTAGCCCCCAAATTCGTTACTTAAATGAGGACTCGGTTTCGCTAACAGTTGCTGAGTGCACTAGTAAAAATTTCAATTATCTTACAGGGAATCACGCTCGAGATGTCGATGAATTATTTTCTCTTGTTCCTCAACTCCCACCCGATACCGCCGAGGGAGGCTGCGTTGTATCTCCACTTTTCGCTGTTCAGGTGACATTATTTCCCAACCATGGCACAGCTGTCGGATTTACAATTTCTCACGTTGCTGCCGACGGAAAAAGTATATGGAATTTCATCCGGGCATGGACTTCAATTGCTAAACAACTCTGTAGCACCAAAGATAATAATGATGATGAACCATCCATGTTGTTCCCGATCCCATTTTGTGATAGGAGTGTGATCAAAGATCCAAAGGGGATAGCTAACATTTTATTGAGCCTATATTTAGAGAGAAAAATAAAGCAGCAGGAGAATTCTCAACCTCAACCAGCTGTTGCTCCTGCACCGCAGCTTGTTCAAGCCACAATTGTCATGTACCGAGCCGATATCCAAGTACTAAGGAACTTCTTGTCAACCAAACTGCCAACATTAGCACACGTCTCATCTTTTACAGTGGTATGTGCTTATCTGTGGACCTGTATGGCAAAAACACTCGTGGCTATTGGCCAGGAGGTGCACGGTGAAAATGAAGTGGAGCATTTCGTAGTTGTGATGGATTGCCGCGCTCGTTTGGATCCACCCATACCTGATACTTACTTTGGGAATTGCTTAGTGAGTTGTTTGGCAACCCGAAAGAGCGTGGAATTAGTAGGACAAGAAGGGATTCTGGCAGCAGCTGAAGGAATAGGAGAGGCTATTCATACAAAAATAAACAATGAGGGAGGAGTCTTGAAAGACGCAGAGATGTGGCCCACCCGCTTTGCAGCTATCATGAAGCAGAAGGTTTTTTGGGCTGCTGGATCACCAAAGTTTGACTGTTATACTACAGATTTTGGGTGGGGGAAACCCAAAAAGCTAGAAGCTGTTTCACATAAATGTTCCCTTATTTCCGAAGGAGATGTGGAAATTGGAGTGTGCTTCCCTAATAATGTGGTAGAAGCTTTCACTAATATCTTTGTCAAAGGACTCGTTAAGGTGATACCTTAATTAATTAGCAAGGGCAGAGAAGCTATCAATTGTGTTAGCTTCACCATTAAATTAATACTCTCTCCTATCCAGATTAAATGACATTTTAGAGTTAAGCATACTTATTAAAAAAATAACACAAAATATCTTTTGTATCCCTAATTAATTATTTCTCTCTCCACAATGAATAAAAAAGGTAATGATCAAAGATGAAGGCAATTAATGAGTTATTGGAACTTTGGTTGTATATGTGGTAAAATGGTTCATGGAATTGCATTTACTAAGCATATTAAATAAATTAGGAAAAAATAGTACAATATTGCATAAAAATTCCAAAACGACACTTATATAGAAAAAAATTAAACTTCCTAAAACGTCATTTATTTAGGATATAAGGGAGTAATATATTATGAATGTGATATATCATCCTAATTAAACAGTTATACCGGTAATCTAGCAGACAGGTTTCTATCTACTAAATTAATCACACCATAGACTTTTCTATCCTTAAGTAATTTATCGAGTGTTTAAGCTTAATCGTAATGAAATGATAATAAAATTGTAACCATATATTAAAAAATATTTTGTTATTTTGTTAGAATATTTTATTGTTGATATGGTCTCTATTATTTATGTAATTATTGAGCTTATATATTGTATTAATTTAATCATTTTATTTATGGGTTTGGTAATTAATTATGTGGCCAATAAATAATATTCCTAATAGAATTTGACATAATGGGCCCTAGAGTTTCATAATCTTGATGGACAATTTTGACCATTAACTATTCTATAAATAAAACAGTTGGGGTTTGGTCTCAATTGTCGTCTCAAGAACTTTATACACACATATACATCAATCATAAGATTGAGAGAGACAATTGAAGACTTTCACCCTTACGCGCAGCAGAATTCTGATACATACAAGATTTCTTCTCTTAATTCATGTAGGTACTTAATATCATGATTATTAATTTTATTTTATTCTATGCAATAACACGTTCCAATTAATTTATTCTTCATATGGTATCAGAGCTATGATTACGTTATTATATAGAATAAATTAATTAGTTATTATGTTACAATTTTTAATGTGGTAATATAATTAAATTATACTGTTTCAGAGAGAGTGCTTTGCCAATTATAAATTCAATTTACTTCAATGTCGATGTAAATCAGCAGCTTAATGTTCCTGTACGTTTCTTATATATATATATATATATATATATATATATATATATATATATATATATGGATTTTATCAATGAAATAAGCAGTTGTCACGAAGATCTTTCTCAAAGAATCGAATTTCATTATTATTGATCTTTGCGATGAAAGGTTGGGATTAATGGGGAAAAGGTCATGCCGCTACAGGCTGTAGCGGCAGTCAATTAAAGCCAAAATAAGTGCTAAATTACCTTGCTGCCCCTACTTTTAATGCTTGGAATGTGCAAAATTTATACCCCTGTCGCATGAGCCTGTAGCGGCAGGCCCTCCACTTTTAAAAAGCTCTCTGCTATTTTCAGCTATTTTGTCACAATGTCAACTATTTTGTCACAATGTCAGCTAATCACCTTGACATAATTAAGCACTGCTAATACACTTGTAAACTTTCTTGCATAATCAAAAGAAAGAAAAAGAAAATGACGTTTAATATTTGAAGTAATATTAAAAACTAAACTGATTATAAGCAATTAAGTTGATCTGCAAATTAATATATACTAGTATTATTTTTTTAATACTACTATACGTTTAACTAAATTTGAAGCTAACTTTCCATAAATTTGCCCAATTATTATCCCGATTGATCTGGATAGCCCAATTATTAGAAACATATATACCCAAATTAAACAGGAATTGATTATTCAGTTGCATCCCAAATTAAAACCACCACCACGTCATTTTCTTTTTCTTCTTTTGATTATGCAAGAAAGTTTACAAGTACATTAGCAGTGCTTAATTATGTCAAGGTGATTAGATTCAATATGCAACCAATCTTTGATATATTAGATTCCTTAACTAGAAGAATAATTAATTTGTTAATTTATCCCCCACTAAGCAAAGTGGAAAAACTTGTAACTTGCTCAAAACGTGTGTATATAGCTGACAAAAAGCTTGGTCACAAAAAGTTGACAAAATAACTGACATTGTGACAAAATAGCTGAAAATAGCTGACAAAGAGCTTTTTAAAAGTGGTGGGGCCCTGCCGCTACAAGCTCGTGCGGCAGGGGTATAAATTTTGTACATTTTCCAAGCATTAAAAGCAGGGGTAGCAAGGTAATTTAGCACTCATTTTGGCTTTAATTGACTGTCGCTACAGCCTGTAGCGGCAAGACTTTTTTCCCCATTAATCCCAGCCTTTCATCGCAAAGATCAACAGTGATGAGATTGGTTGCTAAACAATACTCGTGGCAACAGTTTGCCATGGATGAAATCTCATATATATAAAGAAATAAAGAAAAGGAAACCAAATTTAGGAAAAGCCGCTAGCTAGCAATACATATCTAGATTCAAATCTTTAACGAATATCCGACTTGCTTACGTTAGAATTAATCACAACTCCCCACGCCTATATATATATATATATATATATATATATATATATATATATAATCTCGTCCTCGAAATTGACGTACGTACCTGGTGTTTCGAAAAGGGTAGGTGAGGATACCTCGTTTTCATTTCTAATTCCAACTCCTAGGTCATTTCCTCAATAGCATGGTTCCTCCACAAAACTTTAACTTGTGGTATAACCTTTGTGCGTAGGACATGTTCATTCCTATCCAAGATCTTGACAGGTACCTTCTCGTACGTTAAATCTTCGGTTATCTCGTCTGGTTCTAATTCAATAATGTGGTTTGGGTCTTTCATATATTTACAAAGCACAGAGATGTGAAAAAAAATATGAACACGAGACATGCTTGGAGGTAATGCGAGTCTATAGGCCACATTTTCTACTCGGTCAAGAATTTTAAATGGACCAACAAATCGTGGATTGAGCTTTCATCTCTTCCAGAATCTTGTAACTCCCTTCCATGGAGCAACACGTAACAACACATGATCCCCTATATTAAATTCCACGTCCTTTCGATGGAGATCCACATAACTCTTTCATCGATCCTGTGCCGTTTGTATACGTTGTCGGATCATTTAGATCTTCTCTGTAGTCATACGTACTAACTCTGGTCCCAACAACGTTGTTTCTCCCACCTCATCCCAACATACTGAATAGCGACACTTTCGTCCATACAATGCTTCGAATGGAGCCATGCCTATACTTGCTTGATAACTGTTGTTGTAGGAGAATTCCACCAATGGCAAGTACTTATCCCAACTGCATTTGAAATCTAGGACACATAGTCTTAATAGATTTTCAAGAGTTTGAATAGTCCTTTCTGATTGCCCGTCCGTTTGAGGATGGTATGCCAAACTGAATCGTAAATCTGTGCCCATAGCTTTCTGCAAGCTAACCCAAAATTATGAAGTGAATCTTGGGTCACGATCCGAAACTATGGATACTGGCATGCCATGCAATCTCACAATCTCATTTACGTACATACGAGCAAGACGTTCAAGGGAATAAGTCTCCCGTATCGACAAAAAATGAGCAGACTTGGTTAAGCTATCAACAATAACCCAAATCGCATCTATGCCTTGAGAAACCTTGGGAAGACCCATAACAAAATCTATGGCAATGTGTTCCCACTTCCATTTCGGAATCTCAAGTGGTTGCAATGGACCCTTTGGCACTTGATGCTCCGCCTTTACACGTTGGCAAGTTAAACACCTCGAGATAAACTTCGCGATCTCTCTCTTCATATTGCTCCACCAAAATGTATGTCGAAGATCATGATACATTTTGGTACTCTCGAGATGAATTAAAAAGCAGGTGTGTTATGCGCCTCCATCATGATTTTATACTTTAAATCGTGTCGCAAGAACACAAAGTCCGAGTTGACTCAAGTATTCCTTCTTTATCGATTCTTGCTTCGGAATAAAGACGTTCTTGTACTTTCTTCTTCATACGCATCGTACCTGGATCGTGGCTTGAAGCAATTTTAACTTTATCGATTAAAGTTGGTTCTATTCATATATTTGATATCATCGAGTTGGTACTTAAAGCCTTTAACTCTATCTCCATCCTTTGTAAGTCGTACGAAATGGGTCTTTGTGTTAGCAACATCGCACTCGCATTCGCAGATACGATCTTCTACTCGATCGCCTACCACTATAAGACCTCAAATTTTTTTTAAATAAAAAGGAATTTCCTTTATTTATTATTTTGAAATAGTAAGGGTTGATTTGATTAATGTGGATAGTTAAGGGTTAAATACGCAAATATTTCAAAATAAGCAAGTGGTTATAAAATATTCATTTTTGTTTGGGAATATTCGTTTGGTCGTGGAATATTCGTTTTCGTTTGTCGTGGAATATTCAGATCGTTTCGGGAATATTCGTATAACTACAAGCAAATATGTGTGGGGCCCATAACTGAAGCGATTGGATGAGGAAAACGACAAAGTTTGGGTGGTTATAAATAACTTGGCGTAGTTGTTACTGAAGTAAGACTGTTGGAATACCCTTGGTGGTTAAAATACGATAATACGCGTGGTTGCAAAAGAATACCTGCAGTTGCATGCATGTGATTGTTGAATTATTGATCCTTACGTAAGATGGCACTACTCAATAATTTTCACGGTAATTCTTGCTCAATATTTTATTTAATTGATTCAATAATTGTCATGCGTTGATATTTTATATTATCATTGTTCAATAATTGTCAACGCAAGATTTTTCCATTATCGGATCAATAATTCATATTATTTGAATAATATTATTAGATAACATTATTGGCAATGTCTAGAAAGTTCTCGTCAAGGAGAGGTTTGGTCACCTAATTGCGCCACCAAAGAAGGAGAAATCCTTATCGAAAGCCCCTTTCTCGGGAACTACTGGTCATCATAATTGTGATTCGTGTAATATTATTTGTGAATAATTAATTATTGATTCATATGATAAGGAAATATTTATTTTATATGAATATAAATGACGGATTTATTTATGTGGTTATTAATGAAGGAATTAATGTTGAGGTGTTTTATCGGTATTTTATCTGATTGAGGTATTAAAAATCAAATCGTGGATTTTGAGATATATTGCGGGGTTATAATTTTAATCCGACTGCTAGATTGTGGTAATTTTTGGGTATGTTATACATACATAAGTTGAGTATATGTCCACAAATTTTGAACCGTTAAAATGCACGAATGATTTGTTGTGAATTTTAAGAGGTGTCGAATTCGAAATTAGGTTTATAATTGATTTTGGTGGAAAATTCTAGAATTGAGTGGGTCCCACTTGTGGTTGGTGAAGAAATGTGCTGAATTTTATTTCAAATGTGGTGGGTGGCAATAGTAGCGGTGTAAAGCCATCGTGTAGCAGGTCAAGTCCTGCTTGGTAATGGCTAACATTTTCCTATAAATAGAGGGCTAAGTTAGAATTGAAAATCACACCGTAAACAAAGTTTTCTCTTTTCTCTCTATATTATTGAAATATTTTGTGAGTATTTAGATACTTTGAGAGTTCTTTGTCAAGATAAGTTTCATTCAAAGATCACTTCCGCCTTTCCTTCCGGCAATCGATTCTTTGAGGTAAGGATATTATTTTTTTTTCGTAATGATATTATTTCTTCAATATCATTATCTTTGAAATATCGTTGGAACTTTTATCAAAATTGGAACTTTTTCATGTCGGGTTACTATTCATGAGTTACTATTCACGAAGTTACTATTCATGAGTTACTATTCACGAGTTACTATTCACGAGTACTATTCATGAAGCGTGAAAATGTTTTTTTTTGTGGAATTTCTATCTTTTGGTGTGAGTTACTATTCACGATATACGGACTTATTCACGATATCTGACTATTCACGATATCGGCACTATTCATCGAAAAATAAAATTTCTTCTTTTCGTCTAAAATATCTATTCGGATACTAGCTCGATTGATCCATGTTTTGATCATTCTTGAATTTTACACCACTATGATTATTTTTGAGGTATTATTGGACATGGATAAAACAAAGTACTGAATCCTTAATCCTTAATCCTTGTCATTTTGTTTCAATTGGATTCGTTCTTTAAAATATTTTCATCATCCTCGGTCTTAAATGATGATATTATTGAATATCTTTGGCCCAGTAGTGCAAAAGATGAATGATTTCTGAAGAATATCTTTGGCCCAGTAGTGCAAAGATGAGCAGTGTTTTAAATGAATACGACTGATGATGAATATCTTTTTACCAGTGCAAAGATGAAGCGGTGTTTAAATGAACATGACCGATCGATGAATATCTTTGGCTCATGAGTGCAAAGATGAGCGGTGTTTAAATGAATATGATCGATCGATGAATATCTTTGGCTGTAGTGCAAAAGATGAATATTTGATTTGAGATGAATATTGATTGATGTTACGAGGATAAAATATTGATGATGGATCGTTAAATTCATAGATTATAGTAGACTTCATTCTCTACGTAACTATTCTATGAATTATTATTTCAGCTATGAATATTGATCCGAAACTTGTTGTCTATCAGTATTCTATCGATTTTTCCTGTTGGAGACTAATGATAATTTTTTGTATATTATCTTAGTCATAGTATTCTTTACCGGGCTAGTTGAGCTCACCCTTTTCCTTGTTGTTCCATTTTTCTTCTCGGGGAGGCGAGAATGTAATGAGTACTTAGTCGGGGGTATGGAATGAAGGTTCTAAAGAGAGTTGTTTAGTAGTCCTCACCATTATTGTAAAATAATGTATCAATAAATGTGATGAGGATTTATTTGAGTATAAGTATTGTCTAGAAGATAATATTTGTATTTAAACTCACAGCTTTATTGTTGTGATAATAAAGTTGTAGTTGTTTACGTATCATGTATTTGGCGACTCGAGAATGGGTTGGATGGAATGGACCTATTTTGGGGTCGCCATTTAATATCGAGCTTAGGATATGATCTCCATGAGATCGGGGAATAAAACTAGGAGGGAGAGACGAGTAAATCCTTCGCTAGTGTGTCCTACCTAAGCTTATTTGTTGGTTGGTCATATTATAGGGTATTATGTGATTTGTTAATTTATTTAATTAACCCTTGTTTTATGATAGTTTTTTAGAATGGTCATTTGAGAACGTTAACAATGGAGTGAATGAGATCGTGGAGACACCTCTAATCGCCAACGAGGATAATGTGATGTCGTGCGAAGAAGGAATTAGAGATATCCATGTGGTGAGTGAAGAATTGATAGTTGCACCGAGAGATAATCGCAGAGGTAACAATGAGAGTGAGGAAGAAGAGGAAGAAGAGGTACCAAGAGAGTTTATTAGAGGTATTTTATGATCGAAATATAGAATTGCAAAATCATATTCATGAGTTAGAAGAGCGAAGCTAAAGAATTGCGAGGCGTCGTAGAGCAAAAGGATGCAACGATTCAAGCTTGTGTTACCCGATACGTGATGCTTGAATGTAAGCACTCTTTGGCGAGTATAAGATGATAAAGTCGAATCGAAAATTTGAAGAAGAAATAACGAACGAGTGAGAATGAGTGATGCATGGGTAAAAGCCGCATGCACGACGCGTTGATATTATGGAAAGAGATGTCCAATCTAAAAAGAAAGATTTAACGATGACGGAAGATTTCCAACAAATAACATCGGCACCATCAACAAATTCTAGGGAAGAGAACGATCGCCAGTTAGATGCTACAGATGTGGAGAGGAGGGACATATAAGGTCAAACTGTTCAAAGCTTTCCAAGGTATGCTATAATTGTGGAAAAGAAGGACATATCGCTCGAGATTGTACAATATCGAAACCCAGTCCAGCGTGAATGGTGACTCAAAAAGGATGTCCCAGAAAAGTCAAAGTCAACGGTTCTTGGAAGAGCGTTTGTCGTGACCGGTCAAAATGTGAGGAACCCGAACAAAGTTAGCACGGGTTAGTTAATTATAAATTCTTGCGAAGTTTATACCTTACTAGATACCGGTTCTACCCATTCTTTTATCTCTCTTGCTTGCGCTCAACGTTTGAACTTGACTACGGAGAAATTAGACTTTGACCTATTTATGGAGAATCCGTTAGGAGAAACTTTCATTACATCTGTTGTTTAAAAATCTTGTTTGATTCAGGTTGGCACTATCACATTACCTGTTAACCTTATTTCTATAGAGATATTTGCTTTTGATGTGATTTTAAGGTTAACTACTCATCATGCCAAATTGATTGCTTTTGTAAGGTTGTTAGTTTTCATATTCCTAAGCAACTCATTATTCAATTCAAGCAATCAAACCATTGTAATCAAACATTTTCATATCAAGCCATGAAGTCATTCGTTTATTACGGATGTCAAGTTTTCTTAGTCCATGTTATGGATTTGAATAAAGACACGTCGATTTGAATAATATTCACATTGTTATTGATTTTTCCCGATGTATTTCTGAAGAATTTCTTGGCTTACTCCCAAAGCTCGATATTAAATTTTGTATCGACTTTGAACCCATGACAAAACTCATTTCTAAAATCTCATATAGAATGGCTCCTATTGAACTTCGAGAGTTAAAATTCAACTATAAAATTTGGTACCGAGCCTTTATCTTGTGACTTCCTTTGTGGAATTCACCTGCGAGACTCTCTATAGGGACGCTCATATTCGATGCGATAGTAAATCGATAGGTGTCATTGTGACGTCTTATCCAAGATTGGGATATGAGTCACAATTGAGAGCAACCTAAGTCGATGTCGAAATACGTAGCTTTCTGAGGCTTAGTTGGTTATTATCGAGATTCGTTGAAGGATATTCTCGAATCGCTATTCCATTATCGCAAATGACTTCGTAGAGATACAAAATTCGAATGGAGCAAGGAATGTGGGAAGAGCTTGAAGAACTCAAGAGGAGACTCATTTCAAACGTATTACGACCATGCCATCCCGAAAAGCGAACGTGGTAGGCGGCGTGTTGAGTAGAAGATCGTTATACAAATACTGATACGATATTGTCAAAGACTAATTTCAGATAATTTACAAATAATAGAGATGGAGATGAAAACTCTGGTACCCACGCACGTGATGATATACGAGTATAATCGACTTTAGTTAAAAGTTACTCAAGCCACCCAATTCGCAGAGTGATCGTATGAAGAGGAAAGTACAAGAAGGAGCTATTCCTAAGCGAGAATTGATGAAGAAGGAATACTTGAGTCCACTCTGACTTTGTGTTCCTAACGACTCGATTTGAGGTACAAGATTATGATGGAGGCACACAATACACCATTTGCAATCCATCCTGGAAGTACTAAAATGTATCGTGATCTTCACATACATTTTGGTGGAACAATATGAAGAGAGAGATTGCAAAGTTTATCTCAATGTGTTTAACTTGTCAACGTGTAAAGGCGAGCATCTAGTACCTAAGGGTCCGCTTGCAACCACTTGAGATTCCTAATGGAAGTGGGAACACATTACCATGGATTTCAATTCGGGTCTTCCTACGGTTTCTCAAGGCATCAATGCTATTTGGGTTATTGTTGATAGATTAACCAAGTCCGCTCATTTCTTGCCGACACGGAGACTTATTCCTTGAACGCGTCTTGCTAGTATGTACGTGAATGAGATTGTGAGGTTGCATGGCATGCCTGTATCCATAGTTTCGGATAGTGACCCAAGATTCACTTCATGATTTTGGGTTAGAAAGCTATAGGCACGAATTTACGATTGATTTGGCATACCATCCTCAAACGGATGGGCAATCGAAAACTACTCAAACTCTTGAAGATATATTAAAACTCTGTGTCCTAGATTTCAAAGGAAGTTGGGATAAGTACTTGCCATTGGTGGAATTCTCATACAACAATAGTTATTAAACAAATATAGGCATGGTTCCATTCGAAGCATTATATGGACGAAAATGTCGTTCTCCAATATGTTGGGATGAGGTGGGTGAAGCAACATTGTTGGGACCCGAGTTAGTACGTATGACTACCGAAAAGATCCAAATAATTCGACAACGTATACAAACGGCTCAAGATCGACAAAAGAGTTATGCGGATCTTCATCGAAAGGACGTGGAATTTAATGTAGGGGATCATGTATTGTTGCGAGTTGCTCCATGGAAGGGAGTTACAAGATTTGGGAAGAGAGGAAAGCTCAATCCACGATTTATTGGTCCATTTCAAATTCTTGACCGAGTAGGAAATGTAGCCTATAGACTTGCGTTACCTCCGAGTATGTCTCGTGTTCATAATGTGTTTCACATATCTGTACTTCGTAAATATGTGAAAGACCCGAACCACGTTATAGAGTTAGAACCCCACGAGATAGCCAAGACTTAACGTGATGAGGAGGTAGTACAAGATCTTGGATAGGAAGGAGCATGTCCCACGCTGCAAAGGTCATACCACAAGTTAAAGTTTTGTGGAGGAATCATGATATAGAGGAAATGACACAGGAATTGGAAACGGAAATGAAAGCGAGGTATCCTCACCTTTTGAAAACACAGTATACGTCGTCAATTTCGAGGACGAAATTTCATAAGGAGGGAGGTTGTAAGACCCTCAAATTTTTTTAAATAAAAGGAATTTCCTTTATTTATTATTTTGAAATAGTAAGGTTGATTTGATTAATGTGGATAGTTAAGGGTTAAATACGCAAATATTTCAAAATAAGCAAGTGGTTATAAAATATTCATTTTTGTTTGTGAATATTCGTTTGGTCGTGGAATATTCGGGAATATTCGTTTGGTCGTGGAATATTCGTCTTTGTGGAATATTCGTATAACGCAGCAAGCGACCATGTGTGGGCCCATAACGGAAAGCGATTGGATGAGGAAAACGACAAAGTTTGGGTGGTTATAAATAATTACAGAGTAGTTATTCACAATTAAGACCGCTGGAATACCCGGTGGTTAAAATACGATGTACGGCGTGGTTGCACAAAGAGCACACCAGATTGCATGATTTGTTGAATTATTGATCCTTACGTAAGATGGCACTACTCAATAATTTTCACGAGAGTTATTGTTCAATATTTTATTTAATTGATTCAATAATTGTTTGCGTTGATATTTTATATTATTGTTGTTCAATAATTGTCACCGCACATGATTTCCCATTATCGATCAATAATTCATATTATTTGAATAATATTATTAGATAACATTATTGGCAATGTCTAGAAAGTTCTCATCTAAGGAGAGGTTTGGTCACCTAATTGCAACGCCAAGAAGGAGAAATCCTTATCGAAAGCCCCTTTCTCTGAACTACCGGTCATCATAATTGTGATTCTGTAATATTATTTGTGAATAATTAATTATTGATTCATATGATAAGGAAATATTTATTTTATATGAATATAAATGATGGATTTATTTATGTGGTTATTAATGAAGGAATTAATGTTGAGGTGTTTTATCAGTATTTTATCTGATTGGAGGTATTAAAAATCAAATCGTGTTTTTAGATATATTGCGGGGTTATAATTTTTAATCCCACCGCTGATTGTGGTAATTTTTGGGTATGTTATACATACATAAGTTGAGTATATGTCCACAAATTTTGAACCGTTAAAAATGCACGAATGATTTGTTGTGAATTTTAAGAGGTGTCTGATTCGAAAATTAGGTTTATAATTGATTTTGGTGGAAAATTCTAGAATTGAGTGGGTCCCACTTGTGGTTGGTGAAGAAATGTGCTGAATTTTATTTCAAATGTGGTGGGTGGCAATAGTAGCAGGTAAAGCCATCAGGTAGCAGGTCAAGTCTGCTTTGGCGGGCTAACATTTTCCTATAAATAGAGGGCTAAGTTAGAATTGAAAATCACACCAGAAACAAAGTTTTCTCTCTTTCTCTCTCTATATTATTGAGCGTATTTTGTGAGTATTTAGATACTTTGAGAGTTGTCTTTGTTCAAGATAAGTTTCATTCAAAGATCACTTGAATCTTTCCTTCCGGCAATGATTCTTTGAGGTAAGGGATATTATTTTTTTTTCAAATGATATTATTTCTTCAATATCATTATCTTTGAAATATCGGTTGGAACTTTTATCAAAATTGGAACTTTTTCATGCTCGGGTTACTTATTCATGAGTTACTATTCACGAAGTTACTATTCATGAGTTACTATTCACGAGTTACTATTCACGAGTACTATTCATGAAGCGTGAAAATGTTTTTTTGTGGAATTTCTATCTTTTGGTGTATTCAGTTACTATTCACGATATACTGACTATTCACGATATCTGACACTATTCATCGAAAAATAAAATTTCTTCTTTTCGTCCAAAATATCTATTCGGATACTAGCTCGATTGTATCCATGTTTTGATCATTCTTGAATTTTACACCACTATGATTATTTTTGAGGTATTGTTGGACATGGATAAAACAAAGTACGAATCCTTAATCCTTAATCCTTGTCATTTTGTTTCACCGGATTCGTTCTTTAAAAATATTTTTCATCATCCTCGCCTTAAATGATGATATTATTGAATATCTTTGGCCCGTAGTGCAAAGATGAATGATTTCGAAGAATATCTTTGGCTTGTAGTGCTGCAAAGATGAGCAGTGTTTAAATGAACATGACCGATCGATGAATATCTTTGGCTCAGAGTGCAAAGATGAGCAGGTGTTTAAATGAACATACGACCGATCGATGAATATCTTTGGCACATGTAGTGCAAAGATGATGAGCGGTGTTTAAATGAACATAATCGATCGATGAATATCTTTTGGCCCAGTAGTGCAAAGATGAATATTTGATTTGAGATGAATATTGATTGATGTTACAAGGATAAAATATTGATGATGGACCATTAAATTCATAGATTATAGTAGACTTCATTCTCTACGTAACTATTCTATGAATTATTATTTCAGCTATGCGAATATTGATCCAAAACTTGTTGTCTATTGTATTCTATCAGATTTTTCCCTGTTGGAGACTAATGATAATTTGTTGTATATTATCTTAGTCATAGTATTCTTTACTGGGCTAGTTGAGCTCACCCTTTTCCTTGTTGTTCCATTTTTCTTCTCGTGGAGGCGAGAATGTAGCGCGAAAGTACTAGTCGGGGTATGGAATGAAGGTTCTAAAGAGAGTTGTTTAGTAGTCCTCACCATTATTGTAAAATAATGTATCAATAAATGTGATGAGGATTTATTTGAGTATAAGTATTGTCTAGAAGATAATATTTGTATTTAAACTCACAGTTTTATTGTTGTGATAATAAAGTTGTAGTTGTTTACGCACCATGTATTTGGCGACTTCGAGAATGGGTTGGATGGAATGGACCTATTTTGGGGTCGCCATGCAGCTTGGGTATCGAGCTTAGGATATGATCTCTGGCGAGATCGGGAATAAAACTAGGAGGAGAGACGAGTAAATCCTTCGCTAGTGTGTCCTACCTAAGCTTATTTGTTGGTTGGTCATATTATAGGGGTATTATGTGATTTGTTAATTTATTTAATTAACCCTTGTTTTATGATAGTTTTTTAGAATGGGTCACGAGAACGTTAACAATGGAGTGAATGAGATCGTGGAGAAACCTCTAATCGCCAACCGAGATAATGTGATGTCAAAGAAGAAGGAATTAGAGATATCCATGTGGTGAGTGAAGAATTGATAGTTGCACCCGAGATAATCGCAGAGGTAATAAATTGAGAGTGAGGAAGAAGAGGAAGAAGAGGTACCAAGAGAGTTTATTAGAGGTATTTTATGATCGAAATATAGAATTGCAAAATCATATTCATGAGTTAGAAGAGCAAAGCTAAAGAATTGCAGCGTTACAGAGAGCAAAAGGATGCAACGATTCAAGCTTGTGTTACCCGATCGTGATGCTTGAATGAAGCAAGCACTCTTTGGCGTAGTATAAGATGATAAAGTCGGAATCGAGTGAAAGAAGAAATAATGAACGAGTGAGAATGAGTGATGTATGGGGTAAAAGCCGCATTTACGTTGATATTATGGAAAGAGATGTCCAATCTAAAAGAGAAGATTTAACGATGACGGAAGACGTCGGCAAACAACATCAAAGACCATCAACAAATTCTAGGGAAGAGAACGATCGCCGCTAGATGCTACTGAGATGTGGAGGAGGAGGGACATATAAGGTCAAACTGCTCAAAGCTTTCCAAGGTATGCTATAATTGTGGAAAAGAAGGACATATCGCTCGAGATTGTACAATATCGAAACCAGATCCAGCGTGAATGGTGACTCAAAAGGATGTCCCGTAAAAGTCAAAGTCAACGGTTCTTGGAAGAGCGTTTGTCGCGACTGGCCATCAAAATATGAGGAACCCGAACAAAGTTAGCACGGTTAGTTAATTATAAATTCTTGCGAAGTTTATACCTTACTAGATATCTGGGTTCTACCCATTCTTTTATCTCTCTTGCTTGCGCCAACGTTTGAACTTGACTACGGAGAAATTAGACTTTGACCTATTTATGGAGAATCCGTTAGGAGAAACTTTCATTACATCTGTTGTTTAAAAATCTTGTTTGATTCGAAGTTGGCACTATCACATTACCCGTTAACCTTATTTCTATAGAGATATTTGCTTTTGATGTGATTTTAAGGTTAACTACTCATCATGCCAAATTGATTGCTTTTGTAAGGTTGTTAGTTTTCATATTCCTAAGCAACCCGTTATTCAATTCAAGCAATCAAACCATTGTAATCAAACATTTTCATATCAAGCCATGAAGTCATTCGCTTATTACGGATGTCAAGTTTTCTTAGTCCATGTTATGGATTTGAATAAAGACACGCCGATTTGAATAATATTCTGTTTGTTATTGATTTTTCCCGATGTATTTCAAGAATTTCTTGGCTTACTCCCAAAGCGATATTAAATTTTGTATCGACTTTGAACCCCAGACAAAACTCATTTCTAAAATCTCATATAGAATGGCTCCTATTGAACTTCGTGAGTTAAAATTCAACTATAGAATTTGGTACCGAGCCTTTATCTTGTGACTTCCTTTGTGGAATTCACCTGCTTTAACTCTCTATAGGGGACGCCATATTCGTGCGATAGTAAACCGATAGGTGTCATTGTGACGTCTTATCCAAGATTGGGATATGAGTCACGATTGAGAGCAACCTAAGTCGATGAATCAAATACGTAGCTTTCTAGGCTTAGTTGGTTATTATCGGAGATTCGTTGAAGGATATTCTCGAATCGCTATTCCATTATCGCAGCTGACTCGTAGAGATACAAAATTCGAATGGAGCAAGGAATGTGGGAAGAGCTTCGAAGAACTCAAGAGGAGACTCATTTCAAAGACATGTTCGACCATACCCATCCCGGAAAGCGAACGTGGTAGCTGACGTGTTGAGTAGAAGATCGTATACAAATACGAGTACGATATTGTCAAAGACTAATTTCGTATAATTTACAAATAATAGAGATGGAGATGAAAACTCTAGGTACCCACGTGATGATATACGAGTATAATCGACTTTAGTTAAAGCTGCTCAAGCCACCGAATTCGGAGCGATGCATATGAAGAGAGAAAGTACAAGAAGGAGCTATTCCGGAAGCGAGAATTGATGAAGAAGGAATACTTCGAGTCCACTCTAGACTTTGTGTTCCTAACGACTCTGATTTGAGGTACAAGATTATGATGGAGGCACACAATACACCATTTGCAATCCATCCTGAAGTACTAAAATGTATCGTGATCTTCGACATACATTTTGGTGGAACAATATGAAGAGAGAGATTGCAAAGTTTATCTCAATGTGTTTAACTTGTCAACGTGTAAAGGCGGAGCATCTAGTACCTAAGGGTCCGTTGCAACCACTTGAGATTCCTAATGGAAGTGGGAACACATTACCATGGATTTCATTCTGGGTCTTCCTACGGTTTCTCAAGGCATCAATGCTATTTGGGTTATTGTTGATAGATTAACCAAGTCTCCGCTCATTTCTTGCCGATACGGAGACTTATTCCTTGAACGCCTTGCTAGTATGTGCGTGAATGAGATTGTGAGGTTGCATGGCATGCCCAGTATCCATAGTTTTGGATAGTGACCCAAGATTCACTTCATGATTTTGGGTTAGAAAGCTATGGGCACGAATTTACGATTCAGTTTGGCATACCATCCTCAAACGGATGGGCAATCAAAAAGGACTACTCAAACTCTTGAAGATATATTAAAACTCTGTGTCCTAGATTTCAAAGGAAGTTGGGATAAGTACTTGCCATTGGTGGAATTCTCATACAACAATAGTTATTAAACAAATATAGGCATGGTTCCATTCGAAGCATTATATGGACGAAAATGTCGTTCTCCAATATGTTGGGATGAGGTGGGTGAAGCAACATTGTTGGGACCCGAAGTTAAATACGTATGATGACTACCGAAAAGATCCAAATAATTCGACAACGATATACAAACGGCACAAGATCGACAAAAGAGTTATGCGGATCTTCATCGAAAGGACGTGGAATTTAATGTAGGGGATCATGTATTGTTGCGAGTTGCTCCATGGAAGGGAGTTACAAGATTTGGGAAGAGAGGAAAGCTCAATCCACGATTTATTGGTCCATTTCAAATTCTTGACCGAGTAGGAAATGTAGCCTATAGACTTGCGTTACCTCCGGTATGTCTGTCGTGTTCATAATGTGTTTCACATATCCTCATATTAGATAAATATGTGAAAGACCCAACCACGTTATAGAAGTTAGAACCGGACGAGATAGCCAAGACTTAACGTATGAGGAGGTAGTTATCAAGATCTTGGATAGGAAGGAGCATGTCCCCACGCCAAGAAAGGTCATACCACAAGTTAAAGTTTTGTGGAGGAATCATGCTATAGAGGAAATGACCGGGAATTGGAACGGAAATGAAAGCGAGGTATCCTCACCTTTTCAAACACTGTGTATGCGTCGTCAATTTCGAGGACGAAATTTCATAAGGAGGGAGGTTGTAAGACCTCAAAATTTTTTAAATAAAAGGAATTTCCTTTATTTATTATTTTGAAATAGTAAGGGTTGATTTGATTAATGTGGATAGTTAAGGGTTAAATATGCAAATATTTCAAAATAAGCAAGTGGTTATAAAATATTCATTTTTTCGGGAATATTCGTTTGGTGGTCGTGGAATATTCGGGAATATTCGTTTGGTCGTGGAATATTCAGATCGCTTGTCGGAATATTCGCATAACTTGACAATAGCCATGTGTGGGCCCCATAACGGAAAGCGATTGGATGAGGAAAACGACAAAAGTTTGGGTGGTTATAAATAATGGCGTAGTTATTACCAAGTAAGACCGTTGAATACCCGGTGGTTAAAATACGATGTCTGCGTGGTTGCACAAGAAGAGCACGGTATTGCACAAAGATTGTTGAATTATTGATCCTTACGTAAGATGGCACTACTACTCAATAATTTTCACAATGAGTTACTTTTTTAATATTTTATTTAATTGATTCAATAATTGTTTGCGTTGATATTTTATATTATTGTTGTTCAATAATTGTCATCGCACAAGATATTTCCCATTATCGATCAATAATTCATATTATTTGAATAATATTATTAGATAAAATTATTGGCAATGTCTAGAAAGTTCATCTAAGGAGAGGTTTGGTCACCTAATTGCGCGCCCATGAAGGAGAAATCCTTATTGGAAAGCCCCTCTTCTGAGGAACAGTACCGGTTGTCATAATTGTGATTCTCGTAATATTATTTGTGAATAATTAATTATTGATTCATATGATAAGGAAATATTTATTTTATATGAATATAAATGACGGATTTATTTATGTGGTTATTAATGAAGGAATTAATGTTGAGGTGTTTTATCGAGATTTTATCTGGATTGAGGTATTAAAAATCAAATCGTGGGTTTTGAGATATATTGCGGGGTTATAATTTTTAATCCCAATCCGTTGGATTGTGGTAATTTTTGGGTATGTTATACATACATAAGTTGAGTATATGTCCACAAATTTTGAACCGTTAAAAATGCACGAATGATTTGTTGTGAATTTTAAGAGGTGTCGGATTCGGAAATTAGGTTTATAATTGATTTTGGTGGAAAATTCTAGAATTGAGTGGGTCCCACTTGTGGTTGGTGAAGAAATGTGCTGAATTTTATTTCAAATGTGGTGGGTGGCAATAGTAGCAGGTAAAGCCATCAGGTAGCAGGTCAAGTCTGCTTTGTACGGCTAACATTTTCCTATAAATAGAGGGCTAAGTTAGAATTGAAAATCACACCGTAAACAAAGTTTTCTCTTTCTCTCTCTATATTATTGAGCGTATTTTGTGAGTATTTAGATACTTTGAGAGTTGTTTGTTCAAGACAAGTTTCATTCAACATCACTCCGACCTTTCCTTCCGGCATCTTGATTCTTTGAGGTAAGGGATATTATTTTTTTCGTAATGATATTATTTCTTCAATATCATTATCTTTGAAATATTAGTTGGAACTTTTATCAAAATTGAACTTTTTCATGCTCTGGGTTACTATTCATGAGTTACTATTCACGAGTTACTATTCATGAGTTACTATTCACGAGTTACTATTCACGAGTACTATTCATGGCGTGAAAATGTTTTTTTGTGGAATTTCTATCTTTTGGTGTCTGAGTTACTATTCACGATAATCGGCACTATTCACGATACTCACTATTCACGATACCAAGACTATTCATCGAAAATAAAATTTCTTCTTTTCGTCCAAAATATCTATTCGGATACTAGCTCGATTGTATCCATGTTTTTTGATCATTCTTGAATTTTACACCACTATGATTATTTTTGAGGTATTGTTGGACATGGATAAAACAAAGTACTAATCCTTAATCCTTAATCCTTGTCATTTTGTTTCACCGGATTCGTTCTTTAAAAATATTTTTCATCATCCTCGGTCTTAAATGATGATATTATTGAATATCTTTGGCTTTGTAGTGCAAAGATGAATGATTTCTGAAGAATATCTTTGGCTGTAGTAGTGCAAAGATGAACAGTGTTTAAATGAACATGATCGATCGATGAATATCTTTGGCTGTAGTGCAAAGATGAGCAGTGTTTAAATGAACATGACCGATCGATGAATATCTTTGGCTGTAGTGCAAAGATGAGCGGTGTTTAAATGAACATAATGGATGATGAATATCTTTGGCTCAGTGCAAAGATGAATATTTGATTTGAGATGAATATTGATTGATGTTACAGGATAAAATATTGATGATGGATCGTTAAATTCATAGATTATAGTAGACTTCATTCTCTACGTAACTATTCTATGAATTATTATTTCATTCTTGAATATTGATCAAAACTTGTTGTCTATTGTATTCTATCAGATTTTTCCCTGTTGGAGACTAATGATAATTTGTTATATATTATCTTAGTCATAGTATTCTTTACTGGGCTAGTTGAGCTCACCCTTTTCCTTGTTGTTCCATTTTTCTTCTCAGGAGGCGAGAATGTAGCAAGTACTAGTCGGGGTATGGAATGAAGGTTCTAAAGAGAGTTGTTTAGTAGTCCTCACCATTATTGTAAAATAATGTATCAATAAATGTGATGAGGATTTATTTGAGTATAAGTATTGTCTAGAAGATAATATTTGTATTTAAACTCACAGTTTTATTGTTGTGATAATAAAGTTGTAGTTGTTCTGTACCATGTATTTGGCGACTCAGAATGGGTTGGATGGAATGGACCTATTTTGGGGTCGTCACATACCACGTTTGCTTTTTCAGGATGGTATGGTCGTAATCTTTCAACAGCTCAAGCCAACTTCGTTGCTGCATGTTGAGTTCCTTTTGGGTGAAGAAATATTTGAGGCTTTTATGATATGTATAGATCTCCACTTTCTCCCCATACAGGTCGTGTCTCCAGATTTTCAATGCAAAAACGACTGCTGCCAACTCCAGATCATGAGTAGGATAATTTCTCTCATATTCTTTGAGTTGTCACGAGGCATAGGCTATGATTTTCACATGTTGCATGAGAACACATCCTAACCCTTTGCTTGAAGCATCGTTGTAGATAACAAATCCATCCGAACTAGATGGTATTGTCAGAACAGGTGCCAAAATGAGTCTCCTCTTGAGCTCTTGGAAACTCTTCTCGCATTCCTCGTTCCATACGAATTTTGTATCTTTCCGAGTCAGCTGAGTTAACGAAGTAATGATTCGAGAAAATCCTTCTATGAATCTCCGATAATAACCAGCTAAGCCCAGAAAGCTACGTACTTCGGTCATCGAATTCAGTTGCTCCCAACTTTGTATTGCTTTAATCTTCGTCGGGTCAACAGATACTCCATGCTTTGACACCACGTGTGTGACACCCCCAAAAAAGTTATACATCACCTATCTTGAGTCGCCAAATACATGGTACAAAATTTAAATACAACTTAATTATACAACTGTCGTGTAAAATACGATAAAACATAAGCTGAGAGTTTTAGTACGAATATTGTCTTCTAGACAGTATTCAAACTCAAATGGAGTTCTCAATACATTTATTATCACACTATTTCACTGAATAGTGATGACTACTAATGCAAACATTTGGACCGTCACTCCGTTCCCCGACTAGTCCCATTTATATTCTCATATCCTGAAGAGAACAATGAAAACAAAGGGTGAGCTCAACTAGCCCAGTAAGAAATATTATGACTAAGATAATGAAGAATAAATTATCGTTAGCCTTCAACAGTGTTAAACTGATAAAATATAATAAACATCAAGTTTAACTGCAGCGGAACAAGCAACCACATCATGATATCTACTATCTTCTATGATTTAAAAAGTTTATCATCAATTTTATCATTTGAGACTCGACAATAAATAAACCACATCATTGAATCATCCATGCACTACTAGCCAAGGATATTCATGTAATCATCAATGGTCATGATTATACCGAATAATCCCCGGTCATAATCATACCAACAACCGGCCCATCAATGCACTACAGGCCAATGAGGATTTTTAACACATCATTTGTAACATTACGGTCATGATTATACCGAATAATCCCTGGTCATAATCATACCAATCAATAGTACATCTATGCACGTAAGCTGCAGATAACCTTTATCACAATATAAGCACGAGGACGATGACAATGATATAAGAATTCAATTAAAAGAAAACAAATGATAAATTTTTAAAGATTTATAATTTAATTTATCCATAATTCAATAATGTCCAAATTGTCAACATGATACTGCTTTGTGGAGTAAAATTCAAGAATAATATTGTATCAAAAATGATTTGGACAGTAAAAAAATCAATTTTTGTCATGAATAATTCTCCGGGTGAATAGTACCCGAGTGAATAGTAGTCCGTGAATAGTACTTTGGGAATAGTATCCCGTGAATAGTACTTTGTGAATAGTACTCATGAATAGTACCCATGAATAGTACTTTGTAAATAGTATCCCGTGAATAGTACTTTGTGAATAGTACCGTAAAAAAGAATACTACTCATGAACAGTACTCCGGCATGAAAAGCTTAAATTTTAACAAGAATGTGCAAAAAATATCCTTGTGAAACGATACTAGATGTAGCGCAAATTTCAAAGATATTCTACCTATTTCACAGAGTATATAGGAGCAATACTTTAACAAAATGAAGGTATAATCAGGAATATGAGACGAAATAATATTACTCACATACTACAGAGTATGGAAGAAAATATTAATCATATGAATACTGAACAAAATAATATCCCTTACCTCAAAAGAAGACTGGATACTGGAATAGTGAAGTAATAGACTTCTCTTTTTCTTTCTCTCTATAGCTTCTTTCTCTATAATTTCTTTTGCGAGTCTTAGTGAATTGGTGAGAATGAAAGAAGAATAAGCTTCTATTTATAGGAAAATATAGTTTCGATAATTGCACGTTTTGGAGCTCGAAATATTACAATATAATACCTTCATCTTTTCCTTCATTTTTAATTTAGTCCTGCAAGTTTTATCAAACTTGCACCACCTCCCCTAATAGTACATTCATGTGAATCAATAGTTCTATACATGTGAAAAAAATAATTACAGTATAGTACCTTCATCTATACCTCCATTTTAAATTTAGTCATGCAAGTATTATCAATCTTGCACCACCTCCCCTAATAGTACATGCATGTGAATCAATAGAACACACATGTGAACAAATAGTTATAAGCATGTGAATTATAATGAAGGAATTCGTAAGAAATAATGAAGGAATGAGCTTCTATTTATAGAAAAATGGACTGCATAGTAACTAACTCATGAACGGTCCAGATTGATTTACTTCAATCTGACGGTCCATATTTAAAGCAAAATCTTTTAAATAAAATATAATATATTCTATTTATAATCTAATAAAACGAATAACTTTATAAAAGATTTTACTATGCAAAATATTATGCACAATAGAATATAATATATTCTATTTATAGAATAACTTTATAAAAGTATTCTGTTTTATATAAAAAGCTTTTCTATTTTATTACATTAATAATACCAATAAAACAAAACTGAGTGACTTATCACATAAGTATCAATAATCAATACCGTGCTATTTACCAAAATAGAAAAAAAAATTGAATACTTTTATTTCATAAAATTCGGGGTCTCACAATCACCCCTCCTTATGAAATTTCGCCCTCGAAATTTACGTACGTACCTGATATTCGAAAAGATGAGAATACCTTGTTTTCTTTTTGGATTGTACCTTCCCAGTTATATCCTCTATATCATGATTTTTCCATTGCTCATCTCCTGTATTTCAGATATCATTCTAGAATATATCTTCAAAACAAAGGTTAATTGACATATCACAATTTGTAAACTTATCAAGTAAACAATTTCAGCTTAGGTAAGTCACACACTAGCGAAGTATATAACTCGTTTCTCCCCTCCTAATTCTAGACTCTTATCTCCGCCAGCGACCATATCCCTAAGATCTGATACCAAATGTGACGCCCCCAAAATTAGGTATACATCACCCATTCTGAGTCGCTAGATACATGGTACAAAATTTAAATACAACTTTATTTATATTAATCGTTGAGTCGTCAGTATAGAATACGACCACGATTAATCGTGAGTTTTAATACAAATGTATGTAACTCTCATGGTGCCTCGACCACAACCTTACAATGGTACTTTACATAAAAGTATAGTTAAAGACTGTTTTAGAAATTAAAATCTTTGGGAAGTGCTCAAGGAAACCTTCGTACATGGGAGGCCATGCGTCTAGGTTATAATAGATATCATCTGGCCACCGAATTATCCTTGGTTGACCCAATAGACCCCAAAAAAAATGAGAAGATTACTATCATCTTCTTTCTAATGGTGAGTCTTATCTTGACATATAACTACCTCCACTGTCTTCAAGTGAATATTATATTTTAAATCAACTCCAAGATCATATAGGTAGTGCCCGTAAATATACTCAGCAAGTGGATGCGCACAACCTTGTCTTATGATAACACGAGGTTGTATGTCATTAGACATCTGGTATGATAGTGGCAAAACACCCTTCCAAAGTTGGGTTCACCTCACCCTATTTGATTCACCAAATATAACTACTAAATATTGTATAGAATACAACACACTTTTTTATAGTATTTGAGGAGAACCTCCACAGCTAGAGACCACTATTCTATTCCCCTGTTATCCCCGCTCGACTCGACAACACTCTTACGGCAACACTCTTATTACCTGAAAGGAATTGTGAAGCAGAAAGGGTGAGCACAACTAGCCCAGTAAGGAATATCATGACTAAAGATAATTAAATTATCAATAGCTTTCATCAATAATAAATCAGAGATTTAGAACATATAGTAGATGATAAAAGTTTTCAACCATAGTTGCAGCGGAACGATCGATCCATTAGAAGAGTCAAATAGACCATCAGATCTATTATCTTCTCTATGTTGAAAGTCCACCAATAATGTTTTATTCCTGTAACATCAATCAACAATTCCTGTCCACAATCATATGAATAACTCATAATCATAATTGTGATTCTAAATTCCTCTTTGCACCCAGGACGAAGATAATTTTCATCACCTATCTTCACCTAAAACATCAAAAATCATGGTTATACCAAATCACAATTCTTGTTCATAATCATACTAATAAATTCATCTTTGCACTATGGCCAAAGATATTCATTAACAATTCATCTTTGCACTACAAGCCAAAAACATACAACTATATTTTAGAAGAGTCAAGTAGAGCATGATATCTACTATCTTCTACAAATTAAAAGTGTATAACCACTAGTTTATCGCTGAGACTCAGCTTAAATAATCCACATCATCGAATTATCCATGCACTACGGCCAAGGATATTCGTTGGTATCACATCCATGAATTATCCATGCACTACGGCCAAAGATATTCATTATTATCACATCCATGAATTAATATTTCATTGCTGAGACTCAGCTCAATAATTAATTCACATCATCGAATCATTCCTGCACTACAGGCCAATGATATTCATTAGTATCACGACCACGAATTATCCATGCACTACGGGCCAAAGATAATCGTGTTTTCATCAACGGTCCTGATCATGCCATAAAATAATTCATCTTTGCACCCTTGACCGAAGAGAATCCATAGCCATAATCATACCGAAAACTGTCCATCAATGCACTACGGGCCAATGAGGACTTTTTCCACATCATTTATAACATTACGGTTATGATTATACCGAATAATCCCTGGTCATAATCATACCAAATCCATCTATGCACTTACATGTGCCACGATGACTTTCAACATAATATAAGCATGAGGATGATGACAATGATATAAGAATTCAATAAAACAAGTTCAAGAATTAATTTATCCAGAAACTAATAACGTCCACATTGTCAACATGATACTTCTTTGTAGAGTAAAATTCAAGAATGCTCAGAAGAATATTTCCATGAAATGATACTGGATGAAGCGCAAATATCAAGGATATTCCACTAATTTCATGGAGTATAGAAGTAAAAACTTTAACCAACTGAGTATAATAGAATATATGAAACTGCAAATGGATCTTCACCCGCCATGCGGTAATTCCACGTATACAGATCATTTCCACAATTTAATAAGGAATGAATACAAAGGATCATTCACCATGCATGTGGTAATCCACATAAACGAGTTATTACAAATGTAATAATAAAGAATGGAATAATGTAAGGATTCACCATGCGTGCGATATACGCATGCATAAAGTTATTCCCAATAAAATAAAAAATAATTGAACCAATCCAGCGTGTAAACGCCGATGTGATATTCGACAAAATAATAAATAATGGAACCAGTCCTTATAGCGCATGCACAAGATATTCCGGCTGAATAATAAATAATGGAACCGAATCCCGTAGAACGCATATGATGTGATATTCAACGTAATAATAAAGAACGGAATATTAGAAGAATTTCACCATGTATGCGGTACTTCGCATAAACAGGTTATTCCAACATAATAATAAAGAATGGAATAACAGAAGAATTTCACCAAGTATAGGGTAGTCCGCGTATACAGGTTATTCCAATAGAATAATAAATAATAATAATATCCTTTACAAGTACGACAATTATATCCCCTACCTTAAATAGAAAAGTATTCCGACTGGTAGGGCGGGAATATACTTGAAGAAAACTTTCACTACGCTCAAAGCTTTCTTAAATTCTAAAGAAATACACTCAAGATTATAGAAGAAGAACTCTCTCTATAGTTTCTCTCTCTAGAGTTTCAATGAATTCGTAAGAAATAATGAAGGAATGAGCTTCTATTTATAGAAAAATGGATCAAAGATAGTAATTAACTTATGAAACGGTCCAGATTGATTTACTTAATCTGATCATCCATATTTAAAGCAAAATCTTTTAAATAAAATATAATATATTCTATTTATAATCTAATAAAATGAATAACTTTATAAAAGATTTTACTATGCAAAACACTATGCACAATAGAATATAATATATTCTATTTATAGAATAACTTTATAAAAGTATTCTGTTTTATATAAAAAGCTTTTCTGTTTTATTACATTAATAATACCAATAAATCAAAACTGAGTGACTTATCACATAAGCATCAATAATCAATACCGTGCTATTTACCAAAATAGAAAAAAAAAATTGAATACTTTTATTTCATAAAATTCGGGGTCTCACAATCACCCTTCCTTGTGAAATTTCGCCCTCGAAATTTACGTACGTACCTGATATTCGAAGATATGAGAATACCTTATTTTCTTTTCGAATTGTACCTTCTCGGTTATATTCTCTGTATCATGATTTTTCCATTGCTCATCTCCTGTATTTCAGATATCATTCTAGAATATATCTTCAAAACAAAGGTTAATTGACATATCACAATTTGTCAACTTATCAAGTAAATAATTTCAGCTTAGGTAAGTCACACACTAGCGAAGTATATAACTCGTTTCTCCCCTCCAAATTCTAGACTCTTATCTCCGCCAGCGACCATATCCCTAAGATCTGATACCAAATGTGACGCCCCCAAAATTAGGTATACATCACCCATTCTGAGTCGCCATATATATGGTACAAAATTTAAATACAACTTCATTTATACAACTGTTGAGCTGTCGTATAGAATACGACCACAGTTAACTGTGAGTTTTAATACAAATGTATGTAACTCTCATGGTGCCTCGACCACAACCTTATAATGGTACTTTACATAAAAGTATAGTCAAAGATTGTTTTAGAAATTAAAATCTTTGGGAAGTGCTCAAGGAAACCTTCGTACACGGGAGGCCATGCGTCTAGGTTATAATAGATATCATATGGCCACAGAATTATCCTTGGTTGACCCAATAGACCCCAAAGAAAAACGAGAAGATTACTATCATCTTCTTTCCAATGGTGAGTCTTCTCTTGATATATAACTATCTCCACTGTCTTCAAGTGAATATTATATTTTAAATCAACTCCAAGATCATATAGGTAGTGCTCAAATATACTCAAAGAAGTGGATGCGCATAACCACATCTTATGATAACACGAGGTTGTATGTCATTAGTCATCTTGTATGATAGTGGCAAAACACCCTTCCAAAGTTGGGTTCACCTCACCCTATTTGATTCACCAAATATAACTACTAAATGTTGTATAGAATAAAACACACTTTTCTATACTGTTTGAGGAGAACCTCCACAGCTAGAGACCACTATTCTATTCCCCTGTTATCCCCGCTCAACCCAGCAACACTCTTACGACAACACTCTTATTACCTGAAAGGAATTGTGAAGCAGAAATGGTGAGTACAACTAGCCGAGTAAGGAATATCATGACTAAAGATAATTAAATTATCAATAGCTTTCATCAATAATAAATCAGAGATTTAGAACATATGGTAGATGATAAAACTTTTCAACCATAGTTGCAGCGGAACGAGCAATCCATTAGAAAAGTCAAATAGACCATTAGATCTATTATCTTCTCTATGTTAAAAGTCCGCCAATAATGTTTTATTCTTGTAACATCAATCAACAATTCCTGTCCACAATCATATGAATAACTCATAATCATAATTGTGATTCTAAATTCCTCTTAGCACCGTGATGAAGATAATTTTCATCACCTATCTTCACCTGAAACATAAAAAATCATGGTTATACCAAATCACAATTCTTGTTCATAATCATACTAATAAATTCATCTTTGCACTACGGCCAAAGATATTCATTAACAATTCATCTTTGCACTACAAGCCAAAGACATACAACTATATTTTAGAAGAGTCAAGTAGAGCATGATATCTACTATCTTCTACAAATTAAAAGTGTATAACCACTAGTTTATCGCTGAGACTCAGCTTAAATAATCCACATCATCGAATTATCCATGCACTACTACATAAGGATATTCGTTGGTATCACATCCATGAATTATCCATGCACTACAGCCAAAGATATTCATTATTATCACATCCATGAATTAATATTTCATTCTTTGAGACTCAAATCAATAATTAATTCACATCATCGAATCATTCCTGCACTACAGGCCAATGATATTTATTAGTATCACGACCACTTAATTATCCATGCACTACGGGCCAAAGATAATCGTGTTTTCATCAACGATCCTGATCATGCCATAAAATAATTCATCTTTGCACCCTTGGTCAAGAGAATCCATAGCCATAATCATACCAAAAAGCGTCCCATCAATGCACTACGACCAATGAGGACTTTTTCCACATCATTTGTAACATTACGGTTATGATTATCTTAGAATAATCCTCGGTCATAATCATACCAAGTCCATCTATGCACTACAGGCCATAGATGACTTTCAACATAATATAAGCATGAGGATGATGACAATGATATAAGAATTCAATAAAACAAGTGCAAGATTAATTTATCCAGGAACTAATAACGTCCACATTGTCAACATGATACTTCTTTGTAGAGTAAAATTCAAGAATGCTCAGAAGAATATTTTCATGAAAAGATACTGGATGATGCGCAAATATCAAGGATATTCCACTAATTTCATGGAGTATAGAAGTCAAAACTTTAACCAACTGAGTATAATAGAATATATGAAACTGCAAATGGATCTTCACCCGCCATGTGGTAATTCCACGTATACAGATCATTTCCATATTTTAATAAGGAATGAATACAAAGGATCATTCACCATGCATGTGGTAATCCGATAAACATGTTATTCCAACAGAATAATAAAGAATGGAATAACAGAAGGATTCACCATGCGTGCGATAGATTGCACAGATGATGAGGTTATTCCCAATGAATAATAAATAATGGAACCGAGTCCAACGTAAACGCATTGCAGATGGGATATTCCGACGTAATAATAAATAATGGAACCGTGTCCCAAACGTAAACGCATGACGATAGGATATATTAAACGAGAATAATAAAGAACGAAATATTAGAAGAATTTCACCATGTATGCGGTACTTCGCATAAACAGGTTATTCCAACATAATAATAAAGAATGGAATAACAGAAGAATTTCACCAAGTATAGGGTAGTCCGCGTATATAGGTTATTCCAATAGAATAATAAATAATAATAATATCCTTTACGAGTACGACAATTATATCCCCTACCTTAAAAGAAAAGTATTCCCGACCGGTAGAAGTGAATATATATGAAGAAAACTTGCACTACGCTCAAAGCTTTCTTAAATTCTAAAGAAATACACTCAAGATTATAGAAGAAGAACTCTCTCTATAGTTTCTCTCTCTAGAGTTTTAGTGAATTCATAAGAAATAATGAAGGAATGAGCTTCTATTCAAAATGGACTGCATAGTAACTAACTCATGAACGGTCCAGATTGATTTACTTTAATCTGACGGTCCATATTTAAAGCAAAAATCTTTTAAATAAAATATAATATATTCTATTTATAATCTAATAAAACGAATACTTTTAATAAAGATTTTACTATGCAAACACTATGCAGGCACTATGCAAATACTATACATAATAAAATATAATATATTCTATTTATTGTCTAGTAAAACAGATAACTTTATAAAAGTATTACATTTTTATATAATAAGATTTTACTATGAAAAATATTATGCACAATAGAATATAATATATTCTATTTATAGAATAACTTTATAAAAGTATTCTGTTTTATATAAAAAGATTTTCTATTTTATTACATTAATAATACCAATAAAACAAAAATGAGTGACTTATCACATAAGCATCAATAATCAATACCATGCTATTTACTAAAATAGAAAAAAAATTTGAATACTTTTATTTCATAAAATTCGGGGTCTCACAGATGATACTGTGACAATAATTGAATCAATAATATGAGAGATATTATGCAGCAATTACTGTAGCAATAATTGAATATAACTGAGTGACTTCTCACGTAAGCATCAATAATCAATACCGTGTGCTACTATGCAACCACGCGTATTAATGTACTTTTACCACCGAGTAGTTCAACAGTTTAACGGTAAAACTTCTGCTGTTATTTTTATAAAAAAATAATTCTGTTGTTTTCTAGCTACAACAATACTTCCGTTGTGGGGTCCACCAATGATTGTACCGTCGTACGAATATTCCCTATTAAAACGAATATTCCCCGACCAATCGAATATTATATAACCACTTGCTTACTTTGCAAAATTTGTAAATAATACCCACAACTATAACATTATATCAAATCCACACCATAATATTCAAAAATATATTTCGAGAAAAATTAATTTTTATTCATAAAAGTTGGGATCTTACAACATCCCCTTCTTATGAAATTTCATCCTCGAAATTAGAGTGCGTTCTTGGTATGTCGAAGAGGTGAGGATACCTTGACTTTATTTCAGATTCAAACTCCCAGGTCATTTCTTCAACATCGTGGTTTCTCCACAAAACTTTGACTTGAGGTATAACCTTGGAGCGTAGAATATGATCCTTCTTATCCAAGATTTTAATAGGTACCTCTTCATACGTTAAATCTTCCCATATCTCGTCCGGTTCTAATTCAATAATGTGGTTCGGGTCTTTCACATATTTACGTAATATAGATATGTGAAAAATGTTATGAACACGAGACATACTTGGCGGTAAGGCGAGTCTATAGGCCACAGTTCCTACTCGATCAAGGATTATAAATGGGCCAATGAATCGAGGATTGAGTTTTCCTCTCTTTCCAAATCTCGTAAGTCCTTTCCATGGAGCAACACGTAACAACACATGATCTCCAATATTGAATTCCACATCCTTTCGATGAAGATCAGCATAACTCTTTTATCGATCTTGTGAGGTTTTTATACGTTGTCGGATCGTTTGAATCTTTTTCGTAGTCATACGTACCAACTCCGGTCCCAATAACGTTGCTTCACCCACCTCATCCCAGCATACTAGAGAACAACACTTTCTTCCATACAACGCCTCAAATGGAGCTATGCCAATACTTGCTTGATAACTATTGTTATAGGAAAACTCCACCAATGGTTAGAATTTGTCCCAACTTCCTTTGAAGTCAAGGACACAAAGTTTTAATAAATCTTCAAGAGTTTGAATAGTCCTCTTCTACTGCCCGTCCGTTTGAGGATGATATGCTGAATTAAATCGTAAATCTGTGCCCATAGCTTTTTGCAAACTAACCCAAAATCGTGAAGTGAGTCTTGGGTCTCATTAAGAAACTATGGATACTGGCATACCATACAATCTTACAATCTCGTTTATGTACATACGAGCAAGACGTTCAAGTGTATAAGTTTCTCGTATCGGTAAGAAATGAGCAGACTTGGTCAATCTATCAACAATGACCCAAATTGCATTTATGCCTTGAGAAACCTTGGGAAGGCCAGTAACGAAATCCATGGTAATGTGCTCCCACTTCCATTTTGAAATTTCAAGTGGTTGCAATGGACCTTTTGGCACTTGATGCTCCGCTTTGACTCCTTGTCAAGTTAGACACCTTGAGATAAACCCTGATATCTCTCTCTTCATATTACTCTACCAAAATGTATGTCGAAGATCACGATACATTTTGGTACTCCCAGGATGGATTGCAAACGATGTGTTATGCTCCTCCAACATGATTTTATACTTCAAGTCAGAATCGTTAGGAACACAAAGTCTGGAGTTGACTCGAAGTATTCATTCTTCATCGATTCTTGCTTCCGAAATAACACCTTCTTGCACTTTCTTCCTTATACGCATCAGCTCCAGGTCTGTAGTTTGAGCAGCTTTAACTTTATCGATTAAAGTCGGTTCTACTCGTATATTCGCCATCATCACATGGGTCCTTGGAGTCTTTAACTTTATCTCTATCCTTTGTAAGTTACACAAAATGGGCCTTTACATTGACAATATCGCACTCGTACCCGCATATGATCTTCTACTCAATGCGTCAATTACTACGTTCACTTTTCCAGGATGGTATTGAATGGTATGATCGTAATCTTTCAGTGGCTCAAGCCATCGTCGTTGTCGCATGTTGAGTTCCTTTTGAGTGAAGAAATATTTGAGGCTTTTATAATCCGTATAGATCGCCACCTTCTCTCTATACAGGTAATGCCTCCAAATCTTAAGCGCAAAAATGACAGTTGCCAACTCTAGATCATGAGTAGGATAATTCCTCTCATATTCTTTGAGTTATCATGAGGAATAGGCTATGACTTTCCTAGGTTGCATGAGAACACATCCTAAACCTTTGCCTGAAGCATCGCTATATATGACAAATCCCTCTGAACCAGCTGGTATTGTTAGAACAGGTGCTGAAATGATCCTCCTCTTGAGTTCTTGAAAACTCTTCTCACATTCCTCGCTCCAACTGAATTTTGTATCTTTCCGAGTTAGCTGAGTTAATGGAGTAGCGATTCGAGAAAACCCTTCTACGAATCTTTGATAATAACCAGCTAAGACGAGAAAGCTATGTACTTCGGTCACTGACTTAGGTTGCTCCCAGCTTTGAATTGCTTCAATCTTTGTCGGGTGAACAGATATTCCATGATTTGATATCACGTGCCCAAGGAATGCTACTTCCTCAAGCCAGAACTCACATTTCTTTAACTTGGCATAAAGCTTATTTTCACGAAGCTTTTGGAGTATCAGCTTCAAGTGTTGCTCATGATCTTCACGACTTTTGGAGTAAATGAGGATGTCATCAATAAAGACGACCACAGAGTGATCCAAATATTCCATGAATACTCGCTTCATCATATCCATGAAGGCAGCAGGAGAATTCGTCAATCCAAAAGACATGACTAGGATATTTGAAATATCGAACGTCGCCTTCTAGAATGATAAAAAAATAATAGAGTATCAATTAATTATTATTAGTTTGTTGTGTCACCACAAGGCTTATCTTAATTTTTAGAGATGCTAATTTTATCACATTTGATGCTTATAAAGAAAATTGAATAATGTTGTTTTTTTGTGTCACCACAAGGAAAATGTTTTCCTTTTTTGAATATATGGAAATGCTAGGTTGGACTTAACTTAGATAATTTGATTCGGATGTGCCACTACTTGATCAAAATAATCTAAGAGGCAAAATAAAAGGAGTTACATGATGATGTAATTGAGAAGAGTTGTCTACCTATTTATTTATATATAGTTTGTTGTGTCACCACAAGGTTATATACATTTGAAATGGGATCCTTATTCTCACTAGGAAATCTTTAATTAGATTTTACCGAACTATATAAGTGAGGGTAATATAGTTTAATGAAAATAGTGGGAGATACCAATTTAAAACAAGACCTAAATTATTTTGGTAATTCATAAAAGAATGTATGATATAATGTTGTTAAATTACAAATTCATTTACAAAATTTTACAATGTCTAAAATTACTATCACTACGTAGCATATTAGATGTTAAATTAACCGGACTGAATTAAAAAGATTAGTTAAGGAATTTGAGAATAGTTCTCATGGCTGAAAAGCTATCTTATGTCCTTAAATACGCCTATCCCTACAATGGTTGCAGACAATGCCTCTAAGGAAGAGATTGCTACTTTTAGAAAGTGACAAGATGATGCACAGTTGGCTCAATGCATCATTCTTGCATCCATGATTAAAGAGCTTCAACGTCAGCATGAAACTATGGATGCTCCTACTATATTCCTGCACATCAAGTAGTTGATGGTGAAGAAAGTAGGACTGATAGATATTAGATATCTAAGGAGCTCTTCCGATCTAGAATGACTAATGGCACTACAGTACAGACAAAAGTCCTTAACATGATCAATTTGATTAAATAATTAGGACAACAAATTTTGTCATGAATGGAGAGTTGAGCCAAGATTTGATCTTGCAGTCACTCTGAACTCCTTCTCATAATTGTTGTGAATTTTTTATATGAACAAGCTAGATATCAGCTTCGCTAATTTGTTAACATATTGAAAATGCTAAGAGTCACTTTCTAACCAAGAAAGACCAAGTCTTACTGGTAGGGGCCAAATGATCTTCTGAAAAGAAGAACGATTCAAAGAAGGTAAATAGAAAGGCAAAAATAATGGATAATAAGAACAAAACTGATATGGATAGCAAAGGAGTTTTCTTCCACTGCAATAAGTTTGGATACTGGAAAAGAAACTACGAGAAGCATCTTGCAGAGCATAACCAAAGAATCTTAGTGAAGCTTCAGTTACAAATATAGTTTTGTTCATGATTGAAATAAATTTTTCTTTAAGTCAAGTTTCTACTTGGGTATAGGATACCGACTTTGGTTATCATAAATATAGATTTATGAAGGGACCAAGCAGAAGTAAAAAGCTAAACAAGGGATGTAAGAACTCGAATTTTCAGAAAATATTAAAATAAGAATTTAGTAAATAAAATTCTTAAAGCATGAGCTGGGTTCGAATAAGAATATATAAATGTGTTACGAGGTATGTGGTATTGTGTTACATAGGGTAATATGAGCTATGTAATAAGTGATGTTGTGTTTAATAAATATATATCGTTATTATACATTGTAAAGATGAATTAGTAAAAAGATGGATAAGATTTATCTATCGATATTAAATAATTTATGTGAAATTATTTTATTATAGTAAGTTGGTGACATTAAATATCTTTGATAATCATCAATTCCTTGAGTATATGTACGAGTAGGTATCAAGTCTAAGGCAGTGCAACTGTACGTTTTAATAGTGGATGTATAGGAGCTAGGCTAAACAATTCCTTCAGAGAGCGGAGGTATATACGAATTAGTAACCGATCTAACTCACTGTGAAAACAGTGTAGACGAGACGAAAACTAATTTGTTGGTTGTTTGTGGGAAACCACTCAGTGTATTATATTGAATATCATTAAAGATTCGATGTGTGCTAGGTTTGGACTTGTATATATGTACGTTGTTGACGAGAGAAGAAAATCGATATATCTTTAGATAAATATTGGTTAGAGATTTATTGACTAATATTAAGATATGGTTAAAGGTATAGATTAAAGGAAGAAGAGTTGAACTTGAAGTTTAATCTCTAAATTATTGAAGAATTAGTCATTGGAGATTCATTTTGGTTAGTATAATGAGATAACATGTATGGAGCATGTTAAAGGATTTGCGAGTTAAGTTCTGTTTCTGTTGAAGCATTATATGTCTGCGTCCTAACTTAAAGTGGCGCGACCGTGCCACTCTCAAGCCTAAGACCAGCGCGGCCGCGCCGATCTGCAGATGGTTCTGGATGAGTTTGTGTAATCTAAACTTTAAGAATTGTATGTTAGTGGCTAATATGTTATCACATGGACCATATTTGATATTTATAGTGTTCATGAATGGATGAGAGTTAATTATGGAAATTAACTAAACAAGAATACAAATTGGTTAACTTAAATTAAGTTGAAAATTATATTATGGAATAATATAATTTGAGTATTAAAGTCTTGTGTGGTAGTGGCGTGATAGTAAATTAAATTAAATGAGTAATTCACATAAGTAAAATGGTGAATTAATATATGTGTTAACATAAAGAAAATGGAATGAATATGTTAATTAAAATGAATTTTAATATATTACATAGTGTAATAATATAGTAAAAGATTTGATAGTTGAGATATGTTATAAGTGTCTAATAAAAGAAGGAGACCAATACATTTAATTATTGGTTAGAGATGTAATGTTAAGAATACTATTATTTTGTGAGATTAAATTATTATATGCTTGTGGGCTATTAATTATTAAGTTCACATAATTATGTCTTAATGTGACATAACTAGTTAAGTTAAATCAAAGGGAGATTTAATGGGAAATATTAAAATAAATGGTGAGTTGTTGATATTAATTATCATTATGATAATTGGGTATATTTGTGATGATAAATTTTATGAAAATGATGGATTGAGAATATCCAACTATTTTATAATTAGCTCAATTAAAATATTATTGGATTAATGTACATGAAGTACATGATATTATATATTTAAAATATAAGTATACTTACTATATGTGGGTAGGTACATATATATGTGTATATATGTGTCCATAGCTTAATTTAGTGTAGCAATGTTAAATCATTATAATTGATTTAATGAGCACAAAAAGGAATTAACCTTCGTAGTTGAGATCTATTCCACTGATACATAAGAGAGTATTGTAGCATTGTCCCAATTTTTGTGTCTCAAAAACTCTTCAGACGCGTATATAGGCCATTGGCCTACTCCAACTTTGCTGAAAATGAGGATGGTGATGATGGCTAGAGTTCATGTGATAATGAGTTTAGGGGAGTGGTTCACCAACTTTTTCTTACCTAATGGTTTCTCCTTCTTCCTCTTGGATTCTATCTTTGAGGAAAAGTAAATGTCTGGGCAATAAATCCTCTATAAATGGCAGTCTCGTCTTCTCAAATTGAATTTGCTTATTTTCTGATAAGTTGCACATAGAGAGAGTCAGTGAGATTGAGAGATAAGGGAGTATTAAGAAAACTCTTGCATATTGGTAATTGCAGTAAAGGAGAGTAATACTCTATTAATGGAGGGATATCATCAAAGGCATTTAATTATAACTCCTCTACATTTCTTTATACTGAAATCAATGATAGAATGATAAAGCATTAGAATTATAATGGATAATTTTGGTGATATGGTAAGTTTGATAATTCTCATAATTCTCCAAAATTATCTGTTAAGTGGGTTGAAAATTGAGTGTTATGGTGTTAACATGGATTACATGTGTATTATGTGTCAATTTAATGTTTTAAGCATGATAAATGAAAGGGTATTGGTTGGTTGGTCTTGAATCTGCAGAAGCAGAGGCCATATCTGGGCTTGCACCAAAGTGGCGCGGTCGCGCCACTTCCCAGTACAATCCCAGCGCGGCTGCGCCATAGACCAGTCTTGAATTCCAATTTTGTTGCCTTCTGGTATTCCAAACATGTTAGTTTGACTTAACTAAGTATATAAAGGGACCTAGCATGTAATTTAAAGTTGTTTTGCAATAATAAGTTGCATTAGTGGGATTATAATGATTTTAAAATAGGAAACTTGAAAAGCAAAACATGATGAACCTTATATCGTTTAAGTTCTGATCTTTCAAGCATGTATGCTAGGGTATTTTATGCTTCTAGACATGACAGATATGATCACCATCTAGCTAAGCATGATTTAAACTTTTCAAACATGATTTATGATGAGATTTCAAGTGTTAAACTATTCAACCTTGGTCTAAATGAGTCGTATATATGTGAGCATGCATATATGGCTTAGTTAAATGTACAAATGAGTATAAGATATGATTCGAAGTTACTTTGTATATTAATGGGGTTTAGCATGAGTTTTTAAAAGAAAACTTGATGTTTTAAAAATGAAACTTGACGAACTTTGTGTATTTTAAGTTCCGACTTTGGGAACATGTGAATGTGGCCTAGCGATGTGCGCGGATGGGTAAGGAATGTAATTTCAAGATATATTGCACATAAAAGGTTGTCAAGCTCGATTTAGTATGTGTTTTAAAGAGAAATTTAAAAGTTTTAGAAACTAATTTTGATGAGCATTGTATTACTTGCATTATGACCTTATAAGCAAGTATGATAGATTTGTTTATACCCTTAAGCATGAATGATAAGTGCACTCAATTAATGAAGCATGACATAAGTTATTTAAGCATGTTTTAAAAGTTATTTAATTTCAAGGATTGTTTAGTATCATTATGTTACTTAACATAGCGAGTCCCTTATTGGAATAATCTATTTAGACTTGATTGAAGAATTTTAGAAGGAAGTTTTATGAGTTTTATATCAAATTCTGTTTTGGATACATCAGAAGATGTTCAATATGGTCGATAGCCTTTTGAACATAATAATCTTAGTTGAGCAAAGGAATGCAGAAGAAACTAAAAGTTTTAGAAGTTAACATCAATGTTAACAAGTGTGGAAAATCAAAATTGTTTTAGGCCATATCTTTATGTGTTTATACTGTGTTCAAAGATATTAAGGTGTTAGCAAGAGAACTAGACTTTTGAAAATTTTAGTTTTGTTCTCGGCGGGGAATAAGCAACACTACGCCACTCCCAAGCTTATACTCAGTAGCACCGCTTGCATCATCTTGAGTGGTCCAGAGCAGTTTGTTAACTGTCTCGAATTTAGAGCATGTCTATATATATATACTTTAAAGACTGTAAAAGATGAAGTAAGATTGTTTCGAATGAATAAGCATGAGGCATAATGAGCTAACAACATAGTTATCCTAAGCGTATATAGAAGAAGTAAAATGAAACAATGTAAATTTTTATTACATTGAGAATGTATGAATTTACGACTGATGGATATGAATCCATGATTATATAACTGTGTAGGAATACACGAAGTGCAGATAAGTTTTAAGCAGTTAAGTCGTAGTTGATAAACTACAAATCAAGCAAGTCTTTCAGTTCCTATTTGTTATATGAATTCGATAAACTGTTAGTTGAGCTATATTATGCTATGCAAATGTTGATATATATGAAATGCATATGAGATATGTATGAAATATGAAAGTTGATCTTTGATGATATGCTTGTGAAATAAACCTATATGCCTGTTATGTGAGAAGTAACATGCGTAATAAATACTAATTGATTATGAAGGCATGAACAGAATATGCTATTATATGCTATGTACTGCCTAGAAACTATTAGAATTGTTGGGTTATCGAGCTCACCCTTGCAAATAACCACTTTTGCAGGTTAAGGACTCACGGTAAGTTATGTGCTATTTGATTGATAAAGTTGAATAGCATCGAAGGAGATTGATTGGTTTATTTAAATATATGTTCTTGAACCACGTTTAGGTTCTAGGAGATGTACATGATAATAGTTTACGATGAGTAATACATGTTAAGTTGTATTATGTTATACATAGAGGAATTCGAATCGAGATTTAAAGATTTACACATTAATTCGAATAGATTGAATCATAATATAATTTGATTCAGGGATTTGTAATTGATTCAAGTTAAGAAATCAATAAAAGTTTTATTTTTCAAAGGAGATTGAAAAAGTTTAAATTATTCCGCATTTTTATATAACATTGAAAGTGATGTAATACAGGAATAGTAAATGACTAAGATTAGAAGCTTATAAAAGTTTGGTGTCATTGTGCAGATCCTGGTAATGGAAAGAATTTATATTCTAAATTGAAATAAGTAAAGATTATTCATTAAGTTATGAATGAAAAATATAAATAGTTTGACGATAGTAGTATCGTGATGGACAAGATTCGTGGTTCGAAGGGACCTGGATTTGGGGGCGTCACAGGTTGGTATCAAAGCTGTAGGTTATAAACTTTAGGTAAGTGTACCTTAGGCTATAACCAAAGAGAGAGAAAGATAAGGATTAAAATATATAAGTGAAGATTCAAAGAAGAATCTTGAAGTATCTAAGAGAATGTGAATTCAGGGGTTTCCTAACTCCGGTAAAAAAAATGTTATGATGATGTCTATTGTTGGTCGAAAAACCGATCACTAAACACGCGCAAGTATACGCGATCTAACAAGTAATACAGTGATAAGGAAAGTGTCGTACCCACGAGGAACTATGACTAATATTGACCAAGTACCGACTATGTATCGCTAAAGTCTTATTCGAACAACAGTAAATGGAAGTGTGATTAATCTAGTTAAAAATAATTAACAAAGCAGTAAATAGATAACGAATGGTAAACGAAGGAATAACAAGCTAAGGTCACAACTTCACCCCACACAGGCATTCTGTCAAACACCTGGCATGTTATGCTTCATCAAACTAGCTACCCTTCTCTCTTTGGTCTTAATGGTCACGACAATCTGTCGACCAAGAACACACAGGTGCTTATGCACCTTTGTCGAGGTATGCACAAACATATCCTCTCCAGATCCACCCGAAAGGGAATAGAACAGAAAAGAACGTCCAAGCTAGATACAATCCTACACATGTCTATGCGAATTAATCATAGCAAGGATTTAAGCATAAGTTCTCTATTAGGTCACACGTGGTGCACATATATATGTCTATTCTACGCACAACTTATGCAGTCGAAACCCACAATCACATGTCAATATATTTAGGTGAAAATCTACAATTCTTCTATCGATATCATGTAGATTACCAAAATCATCACTAATGTCTTAGCAAGAATCATTAAGCACAAATATATTAAACCAAATTATATGGTGCCAACCAAATAGATAAGACAGTAAATTTAAATAACAAAGGGATCCATTATAACCTTAGAGCCAATATTCAGTTCATAGCTATTGAACAAAATACAAATAGAAATAAAAACAACATTTATAGAATACAAAATTAGAGGAAACTCTGTCAAAGCCCTTCAATCTCCACGCATTCCGCTCAAATCAAGCTTTCCAATCCGTGTCGCTCACTACTCTTGTCGCTCCAAGGATATGCCAGACTTCTCCCTAATCTACCTAATCTATATTTACAGACATCAACTAAGATAAAGGAAGAGAAATTATAGAAAAAAACTAAAACAAAGCTAAGCTATCTAAAATATATGATATATGATGTCTGATATGGCTTACAGAGCCTCCCTCTGTGTTATATATGCCCCTTGCCTTCAAGCTAGGTCAAAAATCATTTATCCCTGCCTAGGCACCGGAGCTCGCGCTGCGGCGCGGGCAATAGCCTTGTGGTTGGCGCTGCGGCGTCGCGTCATAAATAAAGAGACCGGGACTCACGCTGCAGCGCAAGCCCAAGAAAGAACTTTGGTGCTGCGGCGCGAAGATGGTGTCAGCATGGACCAGGGGGTGGCACTGCGGCACAAGCTTTAAGCTGACCTTTGGCGCCGCGGCGCAACTATGCAAAATATGACCATTTTGCCCCTAAATGCTAAAAAACACCTATAAAGCTCTGTAGTTCATCGATTAAGCACAATAACACTATAATCATATAAAACCGTATAAAATCTATGAGAGCAGGCAACTATTTAAGTCATAAAGTATCCGATTCGCGGGTATAAATCCCACTCATCATCTATAAGATGAATATGATAAGATAATGAGAATGAACTCGGATGGAGTTCTGTTGATAATAGAGAAAGAACCCTAAGGTAAATTGATGATCACGACGTGATCAGATTGAACTATGAAGTGATAAATAGTTTGTAACAACTAAGTGTGTATAACTTGATGCTATAAGAGATTGTACTATGAAATGGTACGATGTGAACTCATGAGGAGTTGTATGTGATGAGATATGAAGAATTCGTATCGAGCAAAAGCAAGTGAAGTGTGAGATAGAGTTAGGTGGGATTTCAATTGAGGACCCATGTCAGCAGCTGAGTTGTATGATTCCTTGTTGTGGGTGGGGAATTGTACTTGGTATAAAAAAAACCACTTAGTTTCTGGCACTGATAATCATTGAAATGTCTATGTCGCGCTATTTGTTATATACATGTTGAGAAGGTGATTCTTTTCTCATGTGTATAACAGATAGATATGTTATAGTTAGAGAATATAGGATTAAGTACGAGTTCTTAAAACTCATGCATATGGTAAGCTCGTGACTCATAATTATATGAAATATTTTTTAACCCCTCAACGAATGGATGCCTATGGTCTGACTAGGATAAGTTCTTAAACTCATATGATTGTGGCAAGTTCCTGAACTTCCAAAGTGTGGTAAGTTGATGAACTATATCGGGTATATATATGTTATGAATTAAGAGATTTAGGTATGGTAAGCATTGATGGTGTTAGAGATTGATAGAATGAAGCAATGGAGTAAAGATTGAAGTTGATGAAGAAACATAAATTTTCTAAATCTTCTAGCTCTGCTAGATTTTCAAAATTTATTGACTTCGTGCTGATGTTTGCACTTCTATTTTCTTGAAAAACATTGGATCTTGTGATTGAACCAATGATGTTTTAAAAAAATAAAACAAATAAATAATAATATTGTTATTCTTATGTGTATGCTAATTCTTTTGTCTAAGACAAAAATGATTTGAAATTTTTCAAAATATATTTCTGACCATATGTGCATCATTTGATATGGTGTCGAAAATGGTAAACAATGGAGTCATCAATGCAGTCGAAACTAGTGTTGGTTGTGATCGAAAGATCATCATTCCACTATGGTATGATGTAATATGATAAAATCACAAAATGACGGAATCCTCAACGTACTACTAATCGGGTACAGTATCATGACGTCATAAAAGAATTTTTGGTTTTCTTTTAGATTATGAAGAAGGTCAATTAAGTTGGCTAAATTATTTCGGTTGATGTCCGAATTGTTGATACAATTCTAAGCTATTTGATTCGGCTAGACGGCTGTTGAAAAAGATTTATGGAATTTAAGCGTTCTTGAGTATTTATGCCAAACCAGATTGCTCTGGTGCAGATTCAGATGTGGAAAAGCTGAGGTGAACAACCCTATAAGGGGACATATTTTTAGGGACAATAGTTCCGAGCGTAATGCATGTAGTCATTACAAAACACTACGTTGCGGCCCAACGTAGTGGTACAATAGGCTGGCCACCTAGTGTACGTGTGGAACGTGTTTTCAGTCTTTGTGATTGATAAACACTTTGGTTTGTAATGTGGATTGTAAGACCCCGAATTTTATGAAATAAAAGTATTCAATTTTTCTATTTAGTAAATGGTTAAATTGATAAAAGTTTAAAGTTATGGGTGAAATGTGTAAAATTTTCAAAATACGCAAGTGGTTATAAAATACTCATTATTGTCGGGGAATATTCATTTGGTCGTGGAATATTCTTCCTGTCGGGGAATATTCGTACAATGACGCAGCCTTTTGTGGGCCCATAACGGAAAGCAATCGGATGAAGAAAATGACAAGTATGAGTTTTTATAAATAACCGCGTAGTTGTTACCGTTAACACTGTTGGAATACCCGGTGGTTAAAGTAAAGTAATGCGCAGTGTTGCACAGTAGCACACAATATTGCACAATTATTGATTCTTACGTAAGAAGGCACTACTCAATAATTGTTACAGTAATTACTGTTCAAAATTTTATTTTATTGATTCAATAATTGCTACGTTGATATTTTATATTATTATTGTTTCAATAATTGTCACTACACGGTATTTCCCATTATTAGATCAATTATTCATATTATTTTAATAATATTACTAGATAACATTATTGGCAATGTCTAGAAAGTTCTGTCTAAGGAGAGGTTTGGTAACCTAATTGCGGCGCCAAGAGGAGAGAAATCCTTATTGAAAAACCCTCTTTCACAGAACCGCTTTTGGTTGTCATAATTGTGATTCTGTAATATTATTTGTGAATAATTAATTATTGATTTATATGATAAGGAAATATTTATTTGATGCGGATATAAACTATGGATTTATTTATGTGGTTATAAAAGAAAGAATTAACGTTGAGGTGTTTTATCAGTATTTTGTTGGATTGGAGGTATTAAATGATCAAATCGGTGTTCTTAAAGCTTTATTGCGTGAGTTATAATTTTAATCCAACCGTTGGATCATTGTGATTTTTGGATATGTTATACATATATGAGTTAAGTATATGTCCACAAATTTTGAACCGTTGAAAATTAACGCATGATTTGTTATGAATTTTAAAAGGTGTTGAAATGATGTTTAAAATATCCGTTTGTGGATTTCGGATATTTTCAGTTTGGAATTTGGAAAAATTCAAAGCTACAAAATTGTAGAGAATTCGATTTCAGGCAGAATGGACATAAAATTTGTATTTTTCTGATAACCGGGCTATTTTCTATAAATTGTTGAAGTTTCGGAAAATAAAATAATTTTTATTAAAATTATTGGCGGGACCCACTCTTGTTTAAAACATGTGGGCTGCTTGTTTTTCTTCCAAGTTGGCTGCTAGAATTTTCAAGATGGGTGGCGTAGAAATTTTGTTTAAAAATAATAATTTTTTATTATTTTAGTCTCCTATGGCGTTCTAGCATTTTCCTATAAATAATAGACGCTTAGGTTAGAATTGAAAAACACGCCAGAAACATAAGTTTTCTCTCTTAATATTGTCGAGCATATTTTTGTGAGTATTTAGATAATTTGAGAGTTGTTATTCGGTGCAAGGTTCCTTCGACTTTTCATCCAGATATTCGGTCGAAAGATCTTCTTCTTTTGAGGTAAGGGATTTTAAGGGTTATTATGTTTTTCAATTCGTACTTCTTCTGACCTTCAGAAAATTCTGGAAACATTTGAAATGATATTTTGATGAGTTTTATTGATTGTGTCCAAAAATGGTGATTTTTGGATGTATAGATTAAGAGTTATGAATTTTATGAGAAAAGACTATTTTAAAAGTAACTGCTTATAACTCCTTGTGGTTAACTCCAAAATTGATGAAATTTTTATGGCAAAAAGCACTTTTTGGCCACTGTGGTTATAGTGTTTTAAGCAATTAGTCACTGTGCTTTTAAAATATTCAATTAGCCCACTGAACTTTTTAAAAATATGCAATAAACTCATTCTGTCCAAATTGAGTAACAGACGTTACAAAATATCCTACGTGGCTTTTTTGAAAAAAAATAAATATTAAGTGCATTTGCTGACTGGGAGGCTTTTCTTACGTGGCTTTTTTGAAAAAAAATAAATATTACGTGGCACTTTATAATTTTAAAAAACAGATTTTTTTTTTTTTAAAAACATATTTTTTTTAAAACAGATTTTTTAAAAAAAAATCGATTTTGTAAAAAAACCGAACTTTTTAAATTTATTTTTTTTTAAAACAGATTTTTATAAAAAAATATAAATTTATTTTAAAAAGATTTTTTTTTAAAAATAGATTTTTTTTAAAGCGATTTTTTAAAAATAAACTTTTTTAAAATAGATTTTTAAAAAATCATTTTGTAAAAAAAAAAAGCAATTTTTAAAAATTTTGTTTTTAAACAAAAGTTCTTTTTATAAAAAAGTAATATTTTTTTGAAAAATCATTTTTTAAAATTTTCGCTTTTCAAAAATCATTTTTTAAAAATTCTCTTTTTAAAAATCTATTTTAAAAAACAAGTATATTTTTTTAAAAGTCTATTTTTTAAAAATATTTATTTTTAAAAATATTATTTTTTTAAAAAAGAATTTTAAAAATAGAATATTTTTTAGCATCTTTTTTAAAAAAAGCAGATTTAAAAAAAAGATAATGTTTAAAAAAGATTTTAAAAAAACGGAACTTTTTTAAAAAATCTACTTTTTAACAAAATATGTTTTTTAAAAAATTATATTTTTAAAAAAAATCTATTTTAACAAAAAATGCATTTTTTAAAAAGTTACATTTTTTACAAATTCATTATTTTTAAAATTCAATTTTTTAAAAATCGATTTTAAAAAAATTATTTTTTAAAATATATATTTTCTTATAAATTTTTTTTTTTTTAAAATATGCTTTTATAAAAATTACATTTTAAAAAAATCCTATTTTATTTTAAAAATATGTTTTAAAAAATCTTTTTTAAAAAAAAAACAAATTTATTTTTGTTTTATTTTATTATGTTTTTTTTATTTTTAAAATGTTAATTTTTTTTAAAATCTGTTTTTGAATTTTTTAAAATATAAGTATTTTAAAAAAAAATTTATAAATATTTTATAAGTATAAAAGTATTTTTCAAAACTATTTTAAAAGTATTTTTATACTTTTTTTTAAAATGATTTTAAAAAAGAGAATTTTTAAAAATTACATTTTAAAAAAATTATTTTAAAAAAATCTGCTTTTTTAAAAAATTATACTTTTTAAAAAATCATTTTGAAAGATGATTTTTTAAAAGTTCTGCTTTTTACAAATTCTATTTTTTTTAAAATGCATTTTAAAAAAATTATTTTTTAAAAATATTATATTTTTAAAAAAAATAGATTTTTTAAAATTATAAAGTGCCACTTAATATTTAATTTTTTCAAAAAAGCCACGTAAGAAAAGCTGCCCAGTCAACAAATACACTTAATATTTATTTTTTTTCAAAAAAGCCTTGTGGGATATTTTGCAACGTCTGTTACTCAATTTGGACGGAATGGGTTGATTGAGTATTTTTAAAAATTTTAGTGGGCTAATTGAATATTTTAAAAGCACAGTGGCCAATTGCTTAAAATACTATAACCAGAATGGCTAAAAAGTATTTTTTGCCAAATTTTTATTGGGAGTACATCTATATAATATCAGTGTACTCTGTGAATTTTAAAATTTTTGGATAAAATTATAATTTATGATATATGTCTAAATATTCGGCTATTTTGGCCATATGAAAAATAGTTAATGAATTTTAAAAATTTCGGAACAAATATATGTTCAATATGGGACTATATTCAGCTAAATTCCAGAAAAGAAATATTTTTTGGACTGATTTAGTATTTTTCATGAAAATAGACTAATTATGAGTAAATGAATTAAATATGTTATTTGAAGTAAGAAAATTAGAAAATAGGATTTTATGGCTTGAGAATCCTACATGAGGTATATGCAGATTTTTTATGAGGGTTTTGTTTATTGGGGATGAAATCTTATGAGTTTAGCATTTTAGGATGATTAAATGCATTATTTAGTAAAGTGTAAACAATTAAAATAAATTGTTTATAAGCTTAAGAAATATTATTCTTTCAATATTATTATACCAAAATATTGGTATGAATTTTATTGTGGAATTTCTACCTTTTTCATGTCGGGGTTACTATTCACGAGTTACTATTCATGAGTTACTATTCATGAGTTACAATTAATGGGTACTATTCACGATAAAATTGGTTTCTTTTTCTGTCCAAATTACCGTTGATTTATGAATCTTACTCTTGAAATTAAATCCATGTTTTGATCATATTGTTTTTATTATCATATATAACATTTTTATAACCTTAGTGATGAAATTTCTTTTTGACTTGAGTGTAAAGATGGGTAAATTATTGGTATGATCGTGACTATGGGTTCTCTTTGGCCAGTAGTGCAAAGTTGAATCGTTGACTGGTATGATCATGACCATTGAATTTACAAAGATGAATTGATCAACATGGTTATAATTATGGTTTATATAAATTCTGAAATGATTATATATTTCTTTGAGATAGTAATATATTTGGCCTGTAGTACAAATATGAACTGTTGATGAATATATTTGGCATGTAGTGCAAATATGAACTGTTGAGGAATATCTTTGGCATGTAGTGCAAAGATGAATTGTTGATGAATATTTTTGGCCCGTAGTGCAAAGATGACCTGTTGTTGAATATCTTTGGCCAGTAGTGCATAGATGAACTGTTGATGAATATCTTTGGCCCGTAGTGCAAAGGTGAATTTATTAGTGTGATTATGAACATGAACTGTGATTTAGTATAACCATGATCTTTGATGTTTCAAGTAAAGACATGTGATGAAAATTATCTTTGTCCTTGATGCGAAGAGGAATTTAGAATCACAATTATGATTATGAGTTATTCATATGATTGTGGACCAGAACTGTTAATTGATGTTACATGGATAAAACATTGTTGGTGGATTTTTAACATGGAGAAGATAATAGACTTTATGGTCTATTTGACTCTTCTAATGGAGTGCTCGTTCCGCTACAACTATGGTTGAAATTTTTTATCATCTACCATATGTTCTAAATCTCTGATTTATTATTGATGAAGTCTATTGATAATTTAATTATCTTTAGTCATGATATTCTTTACTGAGCTAGTTGTGCTCACCATTTTGCTTCATAATTCCTTTCAGGTAATAAGAGTGTAGCTGGTCGAGCGGGGTTAACAGGGGAACAGAACGGTAGTCATCAATTAGTAGTTATATTTGGTGAATCAAATAGGGTGAGGCGAACCCAACGTTGGAAGGGTGTTTTGCCACTATCATACAAGATGTCTAAAGACATACAACCTCGTGTTATCATAAGACATGGTTGTGCAAATCCACTTGCTAAGTATATCTACGAGAACTACCTATATGATCTTGGAGTATATTTGAAATATAATTTTCACTTGGAGACAACAGAGATAATTATATGTCAAGAGAAGACTCACCATTGGAAAGAATATGATAGTAATATTCTCATTTTTCTTTGGGGTCTATTGGGTCAACCAAGGATAATTCTGTGGACATATGATATCTATCATAACCTAGACGCATGGCCTCCCATGTACGAAGGTTTTCTTGAGCACTTTCCAAAGATTCTGATTTCTAAAACAGTTTTTGACTGTACCTTTATGTAAAGTGCCATTGTGACGTACTATCCAAGGTTGGGACATGAGTCACAGTTGGTATATATTTGTATCAAAACTCACAACATATGTGATGTTTTATTTTGCACGACAGTTGTAGTAATAAAGTTGTAGTTGTTTTATGTACCATGTTTTTGGCGACTCAGAATAGGTTGGTTGGATTGGACCTATTTTGGGGGCGTTACATTTGGTATCAGAGCTTAGGGATATGGTCTCTGGCGGAGATCAAGGAATAGAACTAGGAGGGGAGAGAAGAGTAATATCCATCGCTAGTGTGTGTCCTACCTAAGCTAAATTTTCTTACTTAAGTTGACAAATTGTGATATCTCAATTAACCTTTGTTTTGAAGCTGTATTCTAGAATGATATCTGAAATACAGGAGATGGGTAATGGACAAATCATGATGACAGGGAAGATGGAATCTGAAATGAAAGCAATGTATTCTCAACTCTTCGAAATACCAGGTACGTAAATTTCGGGAATGAAATTTCATAAGGAGGGGAGATTGTAAGACCCCGAATTTTATGAAATAAAAGTATTCAATTTTTCTATTTAGTAAATGGTTAAATTGATAAAAGTTTAAAGTTATGGGTGAAATATGCAAAATTTTCAAAATACGCAAGTGGTTATAAAATACTCATTGTTGTCGGGGAATATTCGTTTGGTCGTGGAATATTCTTCCTGTCGGGGAATATTCATACGACGGCGCAGCCTTTTGTGGAACCTATAACGGAAAGTGATCGGATGAAGAAAACGACAAGTATGAGTTTTTATAAATAACGGCGTAGTTGTTACCGTTAACACTGTTGGAATACCCGGTGGTTAAAGTAAAGTAATACGCAGTGTTGCACAGTAGCACACAGTATTGCACAATTATTGATTCTTACGTAAGAAGGCACTACTCAATAATTGTTATAGTAATTACTGTTCAAAATTTTATTTTATTGATTCAATAATTGCTACGTTGATATTTTATATTATTGTTGTTTCAATAATTGTCACTACACAGTATTTTTCATTATCAGATCAATAATTCATATTATTTTAATAATATTACTAGATAACATTATTGGCAATGTCTAGAAAGTTCTGTCTAAGGAGAGGTTTGGTCACCTAATTGCGCGCCAGTAAGGAGAAATCCTTATTGGAAAGCCCCCTCTTTCCTGGGAACTGCCTGGTTGTCATAATTGTGATTCTGTAATATTATTTGTGAATAATTAATTATTGATTTATATGATAAGGAACTATTTATTTGATGCGGATATAAATGATGGATTTATTTATGTGGTTATAAAAGAAGGAATTAATGTTGAGGTGTTTTATCAGTATTTTGTCGGATTGGAGGTATTAAAAGATCAAATCGGTGTTCTTAAAGCTTTATTGCGTGAGTTATAATTTTAATCCGACCGTTGGATCATTGTGATTTTTGGATATGTTATACATATATGAGTTAAGTATATGTCCACAAATTTTGAACCGTTGAAAATTAACGCATGATTTGTTATGAATTTTAAAAGGTGTTGAAATGATGTTTAAAATATCCGTTTATGGATTTTGGATATTTTCAGTTTCGAATTTGGAAAAATTCAAAGTTACAAAGTTGTAGAGAATTCGATTTCAGGCAGAATGGACATAAAATTTGTATTTTTCTGATAACCGGGCTATTTTCTATGAATTGTTGAAGTTTCGGAAAATAAAATGATTTTAATTAAAATTATTGGCGGGATCCACTCTTGTTTAAAACATGTGGGCTGCTTGTTTTTCTTCCAAGTTGGCTGCTAGAATTTTCAAGATGGGTGGCGTAGAAATTTTGTTTAAAAATAATAATTTTTTATTATTTTAGTCTCCTATGGCGTTCTAGCATTTTCCTATAAATAATAGACGCTTAGGTTAGAATTGAAAAACACACCAGAAACATAAGTTTTCTCTCTTAATATTGTCGAGCATATTTTTGTGAGTATTTAGATAATTTGAGAGTTGCTATTCGGTGCAAGGTTCCTTCGGCTTTTCATCCGATATTTCAGTCAGAAGTACTGCTCTTTTAAGGTAAGGGATTTTAAGGGTTATTATGTTTTTCAATTCATACTTCTTCTGACCTTCAGAAAATTCTGGAAACATTTGAAATGATGTTTTGATGAGTTTTATTGATTGTGTCCAAAAATGGTGATTTTTGGTTGTATAGATTAAGAGTTATAAATTTTATGAGAAAAGACTATTTTAAAAGTAACTGCTTATAACTCCTTGTGGTTAACTCCAAAATTGATGAAATTTTTATTGGGAGTACATCTATATAATATCAGTGTACTATGTGAATTTTGGAATTTTTGGATAAAATTACAATTTATGATAAATGTCTAAATATTCGGTTGTTTTGGCCATATGAAAAATAGTAAATGAATTTTAAAAATTCCTGGAAAAATATATGTTCAATATGGGACTATATTCTGCTAAATCCCAGAAAAGAAATATATTGGGACTGATTTGGTATTTTTCATGAAAATAGACTAGTTATGAGTAAATGAATTAAATATGTTATGTGAAGTAAGAAAATTAGAAAATAGGATTTTATGGCTTGAGAATCCTACATGAGGTATATGCAGATTTTTTATGAGGGTTTTGGTTATTGGGGATGAAATCTTATGAGTTTGGCATTTTAGGATGATTAAATGCATTATTTAGTAAAGTGTAAACAATTAAAATAAATTATTTATAAGCTTAAGAAATATTATTCTTTCAATATCATTATACCGAAATATTGGTATGGATTTTATTGTGGAATTTCTATCTTTTTCATGTCGGGTTTACTATTCACGAGTTACTATTCATGAGTTACTATTCACGGGTACTATTCACGATAAAATTGGTTTCTTTTTCTGTCCAAATTACCGTTAATTTATAAATCTTACTCTTGAAATTAAATCCATGTTTTGATCATATTGTTTTTATTATCATATATAACATTTTTATAACCTTAGTGATGAAATTTCTTTTTGACTTGAGTGTAAAGATGGGTAGATTATTGGTATGATCGTGACTATGGGTTCTCTTTGGCCAGTAGTGCAAAGTTGAATCGTTGACTGGTATGATCATGACCATTGAATTTATAATTGAATATTTCTAGCTTAAGTGCAAAGATGAATTGGTCAACATGGTTATAATTATGGTTTATATAAATTCTGAAATGATTATATATTTCTTTGAGATATTAATATATTTGGCCTGAAGTGCAAATATGAACTATTGATGAATATATTTGGCATGTAGTGGAAATATGAACTGTTGAGGAATATCTTTGGCATGTAGTGCAAAGATGAATTGTTGATGAATATCTTTGGCCCGTAGTGCAAAGATAACCTGTTGTTGAATATCTTTGTCCAGTAGTGCAAAGATGAACTGTTGATGAATATCTTTGGCCCGTAGTGCAAAGATGAATTTATTAGTATGATTATAAACAGGAACTGTGATTTGGTATAACCATGATCTTTGATGTTTCAGGTAAAGACATGTGATGAAAATTATCTTCGTCCTTGATGTGAAGAGGAATTTAGAATCACAATTATGATTATGAGTTATTCATATGATTATGGACCAGAATTGTTAATTGATATTACAGGAATAAAATATTGTTGGTGGATTTTTAATATGGAGAAGATAATAGACTTTATGGTCTATTTGACTCTTCTAATGAATTGCTCGTTCCGCTGCAACTATGGTTGAAATTTTTTATCATCTACCATATGTTCTAAATCTCTGATTTATTATTGATGAAGGTTATTGATAATTTAGTTATCTTTAGTCATGATATTCTTTACTGAGCTAGTTGTTCTCACCCTTTTGCTTCACAATTCCTTTCAGGTAATAAGAGTGTAGCTGGTCGAGCGGGGGTAACAGGGGAATAGAACGGTAGTCATCAATTAGTAGTTATATTTGGTGAATCAAATAGGGTGAGGCGAACCCAACGTTGGAATGGTGTTTTGCCACTATCATACAAGATGTCTAAAGACATACAACCTCATGTTATCATAAGACATGGTTGTGCAAATCCACTTGCTGAGTATATCTAAGAGCACTACCTATATGATCTTGGAGTATATTTGAAATATAATTTTCACTTGGAGACAACGGAGATAATTATATGTCAAGAGAAGACTCACCATTGGAAAGAATATGATAGTAATCTTCTCATTTTTCTTTGGGGTCTATTGGGTCAACCAAGGATAATTCTGTGGACATATGATATCTATCATAACCTAGACGCATGGCCTCCCATGTACGAAGGTTTTCTTGAGCACTTTCCAAAGATTCTAATTTCTAAAACAGTTTTTGACTGTACCTTTATGTAAGGTGCCATTGTGACGTATTATCCAAGGTTGGGACATGAGTCACAGTTGGTATATATTTGTATCAAAACTCACATCATATGTGATGTTTTATTTTGCACGACAGTTGTAGTAATAAAGTTGTAGTTATTTTCTGTACCATGTTTTTGGAGACTCAGAATAGGTTGGTTGGATTGGACCTATTTTGGGGGCGTTTCATGGATGATGGTGTTGAAGCATTAGTTCACGGTCTTGTGTGACCCCTCAGCATAAATTGGAATCTGAGTTATTCATACTACTTCCCGATTATTGAAAAAAAATTGTGGAAAATTCTTATTCTTTTATGTGATGAAAGTAGTAAGTAGAGTGTTCCTTAGAAAGGAGAATGTGGTAGAATGCAACTGAACAAGTTATAATGAAACTTCCAAAAAGAGAATGGATAAAATTATTCAAAATAATATGTAATATTCAGAATAGCACCGAGTAGAGGAGGTTTCGGTGATTCCGAGGACGGAATCCTTATAAGAGGGAGAGGATGTAAGAACCCGAATTTTTAGAAAATATTAAAATAATAATTTAGTAAATAAAATTCTTAAAGCACGAGCTGGGTTCGAATAAGAATATATAAATGTGTTACGAGGTATGTGGTATTGTTTTACATAGGGTAATATGAGCTATGTAATAAGTGATGTTGTGTTTAATAAATATATATCGTTATTATATATTTATTATATATTGTAGAGATGAATTAGTAAGAAGATGGATAAGATTTATCTATCGATATTAAATAATTTATGTGAAATTATTATATCATAGTAACTTGGTCACATTAAATATCTTTGATAATCACTAATTCCTTGAGTATATGTATAAGTAGGTATCAAGTCTAAGGCAGTGCAACCGCACCCTTTAATAGTGGATGTATAGGAGTTGGGCTAAACGATTCCTTCATAGAGCGGAGGTATATACAAATTAGTAACCGATCTAACTCACTGTGAAAACAGTGCAGACGAGACGAAAACTAATTTGTTGGTTGTTTTTGGGAAACCACTCAATGTACTATATTGAATATCATTAAAGATTCGATGTGTGCTAGGTTTGGACTTGTATATATGTACGTTGTTGACGAGAGAAGAAAATTGATATATCTTTAGATAAATATTGGTTAGAGATTTATTGACTAATATTGGGATATGGTTAAAGGTATAGATTAAAGGAAGAAGACTTGAACTTGAAGTTTAATCTCTAAATTAGTGAAGAATGTAGTCATTGGAGATTCATTTTGGTTAGTATAATGAGATAGCATGTATGAAGCATGTTAAAGGATTTGCGAGTTAAGTTATGTTTCTGTTGAAGCATTATATGTCTGCGTCCTAACTTAAAGTGGCGCGACCGCGCCACACTCAAGCCTAAGACCAGCGCGGCCGCACCGGACTGCAGATGGTTCAGGATGAGTTTGTGTAATCTGAACTTTAAGAATTGTATGTTAGTGGCTAATATGTTATCATATGGATCATATTTGATATTTATAGCGTCCATGAATGGATGAGAGTTAATTATGGAAATTAACTAAACAAGAATACAAATTGGTTAACTTAAATTAAGTTGAAAACTATATTATGGAATAATATAATTTGAGTATTAAAGCCTTGTGTGGTAGTGGCGTGATAGTAAATTAAATTAAATGAGTAATTCACATAAGTAAAATGGTGAATTAATATATGTGTTAACATAAAGAAAATGGAATGAATATATAAATTAAAAGGAATTTTAATATATTACATAGTGTAATAATATATGAAAAAATTAATAGTTGAGATATGTTATAAGTGTCTAATAAAAGAAGGGGACCAATACATTTAATAATTGGTTAGAGATGTAATGTTAAGAATACTATTATTTTGTGAGATTAAATTATTATATGCTTGTGGGCTATTAATTATTAAGTTCACATAATTATGTCTTGTGTGGCATAACTAGTGAAATTAAATCAAAGGGAGATTTAATGGGAAATATTAAAATATATGGTGAGTTGTTGATATTAATTATCATTATGATAATTGGGTATATTTGTGATGAAAATTTTTATGAAAAATGATGGATTGAGAATATCCAACTATTTTATAATTAGCCCAATTAAAATATTATTGGATTAATGTACATGAGGTACATGAAATTATATATTTAAAATGTAAGTATACTTACTATATGTGGGTAGGTACATATATATGTGCCCATAACTTAATTTAATGTAGCAATGTTAAATCATTATAATTGATTTAATGAGCCCAAAAAGGAATTAACCTTAGTATTTGAGATCTTTTCTACTGATACATAAGAGAGTATTATAGCATTGTCCCAATTTCAGTGTCTCAAAAACTCTTCAGACGCGTATATAGGCCATTGGCCTACTCCTACTTTGCTGAAAATGAGGATGGTGATGATGGCTAGAGTTCATGTGATGATGAGTTTAGGGGAGTGGTTCAGCAACTTTTTCTTACCTAATGGTTTCTCCTTCTTCCTCTTAGATTCTATCCTTAAGGCAAAGTAAATGTCTGGGCAAGAAATCATCTATAAATGGCAGCCTCATCTTCTCAAATTGAATTTGCTCATTGTCTGATAAGTTGCACATAGAGAGAGTCAGTGAGATTGAGAGATAAGGGAGTTTTAAGAAAACTCTTACATATTGGTGATTGCAGTAAAGGAGAGTAATACTCTGTTAATGGAGGGATATCATCAAAGGTATTTAATTATAACTCCTCTACATTTCTGTATACTGAAATCAATGATAGAATGATGAAGCATGAGAATTATAATGGATAATTTTGGTGATATGGTAAGTTTGATAATTCTCATAATTCTCCAAAATTCTCTGTTAAGTGGGTTGAAAATTGAGTGTTATGGTGTTAACATAGATTACATGTGTATTATGTGTCAATTTAATGTTTTGAGCATGATAAATGAAAGGGTATTGGTTTGTTGGTCTGGAATCTGCAGAAGCAGAGGCCATGTCTGGGCTTGCACCGAAGTGGCGCGACCGCGCCATTTCCCAGTACAATCCCAGCGTGGCCGCGCTATAAACCAGTCTTAAATTCTAGTTTTGTTGCCTTATGGTATTTCAAGCATGTTAGTTTAACTTAACTAAGTATGTAAAGGGACCTAACATGTAATTTAAAGTTGCTTTGCAATAATAAGTTGTATTAGTGGGATTATAATGATTTTAAAATAGAATACTTGAAAAGAAAAACATGACGAACCTTATATCGTTTAAGTTCTGATCTTTCAAGCATGTATGCTAGGGTATTTTATGCTTCTAGACATGACAGATATGATCACCATCTAGCTAAGCATGATTTAAACGTTTCAAACATGATTTATGATGAGATTTCAAGTGTTAAACTATTGAACCTTGGTGTAAATGAGTCGTATACATGTGAGCATGCATATATGGCTTAGTTAAATGTAAAAATGAGTATAAGATATGATTCTAAGTTACTTTGTATATTAATGGGGTTTAGCATGAGTTTTTAAAAGAAAACTTGATGTTTTAAAAATGAAACTTGAAGAACTTTGTGTATTTTAAGTTCCGACTTTGGGAACATGTGAATGCGGCCTAGTTATGTGCGCGGATGGGTAAGGAATGTAATTTCAAGATATATTGCACATAAAAGGTTGTCAAGCTCGATTTAGTATGTGTTTTAAAGAGAAATTTAAAAGTTTTAGAAACTAATTTTGATGAGCATTGTATTACTTGCATTATGACCTTATAAGCAAGCATGATAGAGTTGGTTATACCCTTAAGCATGAATGATAAGTGCACTCAATTAGTGAAGCATGACATAAGTTATTTAAGCATGTTTTAAAAGTAAGGACTATACTAATTGTGTATAAGTAAGTTTGATACACAAAAGCATGCGTAATAAGGATTGTTAAGTATCGTTATGTGACTTAACATAGCAAGTCCCTTGTTGGAATAATCTATTTAGACTTGATTGAAGAATTTTAGAAGGAAGTTGTAAGAGTTTTATATCAAATTCTGTTTAGGATACATCAGAAGATGTTCAATTTGGTCGATAGCCTTTTGAACATAATAATCTTAGTTGAGCAAAGGAATGCAAAAGAAACTAAAAGTTTTAGAAGTTAATATCAACGTTAACAAGTGTGGGAAATCAAAATTGTTTTAGACCATATGTTTATGTGTTTATACTGTGTTCAAATATATTAAGGTGTTAGCAAGAGAACTAGACTTTTGAAAATTTCAGTTCGGTTACGGCGGAGAAGGCTATGCGCAATGGCCACTCCCAAGCTTATACTCAGTCTTGTGCCATGCAAGTCTTCAAGCAGAGTGGTCAAGAAAGCGATTTTGTTAAGCTGCCTCGAATTTAGAGCATGTCTATATATATTCTTTAAAGACTGTAAAAGATGAAGTAAGATTGTTTCGAAGAATAAGCATGAGAGTATAATGAGCTAACAATATAGCTATCCTAAGCGTATATTGAATAAGTAAAATGAAACAATGTAAATTTTTATTACATTGAGAATGTATGAATTTACGACTGATGGATATGAATCCATGATTATATAACTGTGTAGGAATACACGAAGTGCAGATAAGCTTTAAACAGTTAAGTCGTAGTTGATAAACTACAAATCAGGCAAGTCTTTCAGTTCCTATTTGTTATATGAATTTGATAAACTGTTAGTTGAGCTATATTATGCTATGCAAATGTTGATATATATTAAATACATATGAGATATGTATGAAATGTGAAAGTTGATCTTTGACGATATGCTTGTGAAATAAACCTATATGCCTGTTATGTGAGAAATAACATGCGTAGTAAATACTAATTGATTAGGAAGGCATGAACTGAATATGCTATTATATGCTATGTACTGCCTAAAAACTGTTAGAATTGCTGGGCTGTCGAGCTCACCCTTGCAAATAACCACTTTTGCAGGTTAAGGACTCACGGTAAAGTTATGTGCTACTTGATTGATAAATTTCAATAGCATCGAAGGAGATTGATTGATTCATTTAAATATATGTTCTTGAACCACGTTTAGGTTCTAGGAGATGTACATGATAGTAGTTTAAGATGAGTAATACATGTTAAGTTGTATTATGTTATACATAGAGGAATTCGAATCGAGATGTAAAGATTTATACATTAATTCGAATAGATTGAATCATAAAATAATTTGATTCATGAATTTGTAATTGATTCAAGTTAAGAAATCAATAAAAGTTTTATTTTTTAAAGAAGATTGAAGAAGTTTAAATTATTCCGCATTTTTATATAACATCGAATGTGATGTAATACATGAATAGTAAATGACCAAGATTAGAAGCTTATAAAAGTTTGGGGTCATTGTGCATATCCTGGTAATGGAAAGAATTTATATTCTAAATTGTAATAAGTAAAGTTTATTCATTAAGTTATGAATGAAAAATATAAATAGTTTGACGATAGTAGTATCGTGACGGACCAGATTCGTGGTTCGAAGGGACCTGGATTTTGGGGCGTCACAAGGGATAAATAATCCTATATGTGGAAAATGAAGCAAAGGTTGCGGCATTAGCCATATGAACTTATTGTTTAGTATAGCCTACAGGAAAGTCTATATATTAAGTCAATAAGTTGTTATTGTATTCCAGTTCTCGATAGAAACATTATTTCCATTTTGTTATTGGATAATGAAACATTTGGTATTATATTTAAGAACAATTGCTGTTCTATTTATAATAATAATATTTTGTATAGAATTAGAATATTGCTTAATGGATTTTGTATACTTAACTTACATGAAAAATTATTTTGCAAATTAAACAAACTAGTATAAGAAAAGGAGATGATCATTCAAAGAGTTGAATGTTTGTATTTGATGAAATATAAGTCTAAATCATTTGAAAATTTCAAAGAATTAAGAAGTGAAACAAATTGGCAAAGTATTAGGATTCTTTAATCGGATCAAAGAAGGAATACTTGTGTAATAAGTTTCTAGATCACTCAAATAGTTTTTCTCACAATGGATGCCTCCTGATATGCAATAATTAATTGATGTATCTGAAAGGAAAAATCGTACCATATTGAACATGGTGCGGTCCATAATGATTTTATCGACATTCCAATATCCTTCTGGGGTCATGCCCTAGAAATGGTTGCATATCTACGAAAAAGGTAACCTCAAAATTTGGCCCCAAGACACCATAAAAGTTATGGACAAGGAGGATTCCTAATCTTAAATATGTTAAGATAAAGGGTTGTCCAACTTATGTGAAAAGGTTTCAAAGGATAAGCTTATGACAAAATTTGACAAGTATAGATTTGTGGGACATCCTAAAGTAAGTTTAGGGTATATGTTCTATAATCCTATTTAGCAAAAGGTGTTTGTTACGAAACACGCTACCTTCTAAGATAAAGGTGTTTATCATTGAAGGAGTTAGTGGAAGGATAATAGATCTTGAAGAGTTCAAGAACCACAAAACACTATAAGTCAAATAAGAGGAGATAGACCTATTATACCACAACCGAATCGTAAATCTGGAATAGTACCGAAGATACCTGGGAGGTATGGATTCATCATGGATGATGATGATGAGGTACGCATCATAGAAGTTTATGATCCAATTACATACGATGAGGTAAGAGTTGTAGACACTTTGTAAGACCCCCACCTTTTATGAATAAAGAATAATTTCTCGAATTATATTTTTGAATATAATGGTATTGATTTGATATAATGTTATAGTTGTTGGTAATATTTATAAATTTTGCAAAGTACGCAAGTTGTTATATAATATTAGATTGGTCGGGGAATATTCATTTTAACAGGAATATTCGTATAACGACAATCATTGGTGGACCTCATGAACGGAATTATTGTTTGGATTGAGAAAAAGCGACAAAAATTCTTTATGAAAATAACTACGGAGGTGTTACTGCGTTAAAAAGCTGTTGAACTACCCTTAGTAAAAGTACGATGTCTGCGTAGTTGCACAAGAGATAGCATTACGGTATTGATTATTGATGCTTACGTGAGAAGTCACTCGGTTATACTCAATTATTGCTATAGTATTTGCTGCATCATATTTCTCATATTATTGATTCAATTATTGTTACAGTATCATCTGCATTATATGATATATTATTAAATCAATAATTAAGACGGAAAAGTTATTCATATTATTATTTGTAATATTGACAATGTCTAGAAGTTACATCAAGGAGAGGTTTGGTCACCTAATTGCGGCATGATAAGGAGAAATCCTTATCGGAAAGCCCCCTCTTTCCTGGGAACGACCTGGTTGTTAAATATTGTGAATTATAATATTAATGATGAATAAGTTCGTGTTGATTAAAGATAAATTTTATAGTTCTATTATGTTGGACTTATTTATGTTAGTATAATTGATGTCTAGAGGATATATTGTTCAATTGGGTATTCGGGACACTTTTCGTGTCGGAGTACTATTCACGAGTTACTATTCACGAGTTACTATTTATGAGTTACTATTCACGAGTTACTATTCATGAGTTACTATTCACCCAGTTACTATTCACTCTAGTATTATGCATTCGGGTATTTAGGTACAATATTATTCCATGAGGAGATGTGCTAATTTTTCAGACCGTTGGTTGAAGATATAATAGTAAGTCAATATGGACCGCTGGTGGAGTTATAATAGTAAATCAATATGGATCGCTGGTTTAAAGTTTTAATAGTAAATCAGTATGGACCGTTATTTTAAGTTTTAATAGTAAACCAATTTGGATCGTCCGTTTAATAGTAAATCAATCTGGACAGTTCATGAATTAGTTACTATTCATTCTATTTTCCTATAAATAGAAGCTCATTCCTTCATTACTTCTTACGAATTCACTGAAACTCTAGAGAGAAAATTATAAGAGAACCTATAGAAAAGTATTCTGCTACTTCCCTACTCTTATATTCAGTTTCTTTTACGGTAAGGGATGTTATTTCTTTCTTTCATCTTAATGAAGAGAACTTATGTTATTCCATTATTTATTATTCTGTTGGAATAACCTGTATACGCGGGCTACCGTATACATGGTGACATTCTTCTAATATTCCGTTCTTTATTATTCTGTCAGAATATCCTGTCTGTGCATTTACGCCGGACCTGGTTCCATTATTTATTATTCTGTCGGAATATCCTGTCTGTGCGTTTACGTCGGACCTGGTTCCATCCTTTATTATTCTGTTGGAATATCCTGTCTGTGCGTTTTACGCTGGACCTGGTTCCGTTATTTATTATTCTATTAGAATAACCTGCCTGTGCGGTCTATCGCATACATGGTGATTTCTTTTGTTATTCCATTCTTTATTATACTCAGTTGGTTAAAACTTTGACTTCTATACCCATGAAATTAGTGGAATATCTTTGATATTTGTTCTTCATCCAGTATCTTTTCATGAAAATATTCTTCTGAGCATTCTTGAATTTTACTCTACAAAGCAGTATCATGTTGACAATTTGGACGTTATCAGTTCCTAGATAAATTAATTCTTGAACTTGTTTTATTGAATTCATATATCATTGTCATCATCCTCATGTTTATATTTTGTTGAAAGTTATCTGTGGCCTGTAGTGCATATATGGACTTGGTATGATTATGACCAAGGATTATTCGGTGTAATCATGACCGTAATGTTACAAATGATGTGATAAAAGTCCTCATTGGCCCGTAGTGCATTGATGGACAGTTGTTGGCATGATCATGACCATTAATGAATACACAAATATTCTTGGCCCGTAGTGCATGGATAATTGTGGTCGTGATACTAAAGAATATCCTTGGCCGTAGTGCAGGGGTGATTCGATGATGTGGATTATTTATTAAGCTGAGTCCCAGCGATAAAAGTGATGGAAAACCTTTTAAATCATAAAAGATAGTAGATTTCATTCTCTACTTGACTCTTTTAATGGATTGTTTGTTCCGCTGCAGTTAAACTTGATATTTATTTTATTTTATCAGTTTAACATTGTTGAAGGCTAACGATAAATTATTCTACATTATCTTAGTCATAATATTTCTTACTGGGTTAGTTGAGCTCACCCTTTCTTTCACTGTTTTCTTCAGGAAATGAGAACGTAGCTGGGACAAGTCGGGGAACAGAGTGATGATCCTAGATGGTGCATTAGTAGTCCTCACTATTCTGTGAATAGTGTGATAATAATTGTAATGAGGACTCCTTTTGAGTTCGTATAATCTCTAGTAGACAATATTTGTATTCAAACTCACATTTTATGTTTTGTCATATTGTACACGACAGTTGTATTATTAAGTTGTATTTGAATTCTGTACCATGTATCTGGCGACTCAAGATGGGTGATGTATACCTAATTTTGGGGGCGTCACAGTTGGTATCAAAGCTTAGGGATATGATCCCTGGCTAATATGTGAGAATAGAACTAGGAGGGGAGAGACGGGGAATTCCTTCGCTAGTATGACCTACCTAAGTTTTTTTTGGTATTTAATTGGTCGGTCAGAATATAAGGATAATATATTACATGTCAATTAACCTTTTGTTTTATGGCAGTATCTGAAAATGACATCCCAGAATGTTGAGAATAGCAATGGAGCACAGGTGACCGTTGACTCACCATATAATCAGGATAATGTGCATCAGGAAGGCGACAATCCTCATGCAAACAATAACACTGACCAAATGATGAATGATGGAGTGTTCAGAGGCTTTTTGTAATTCATGCAACAGCAGGCGAGAGCAGCTCCTGTCCACAATGTAGGAGGGAATACTGGAAACTCTCGGACGGTCACCGCTAAACAATTCAAGGAGCTGGGACCACCGAAGTTTATTGGAGAGCCAAAACCACTAAAGGCGAAAGCATGAATAAAGCGGATCACCAAGATATTTGATGTCTTGGGATGCTTCGATGAGCAAAAGGTTCCCTTTGCCGCCTTTATGTTGCGAGGAGAGGCAGATTACTGGTGGGAATCAGTAAAACGTACTCAACCTGCCGCACTAAAGATGTCTTGGGAAAAGTTCCAAGAACTATTCAACGACAAGTACTTTTTTAAAAGTATTCGTCATATAAAAGAGGTAGAATTCATCAAATTGGAGCAAAATAATATGACCGTGTCACAGTATGAAGCCAAATTTGCAGAGTTGTCCCGGTTTACATCCCATTTGGTGGATAATGAGGAGCGAATGACGCGAATGTTTTTGCGAGGTTTGAAACCTAAGATACGTCAACATCTTATTTCTCATAAATTGTGTTTGTATTCAGATGTTGTAAATAGGGCTCAGTTAGTGGAGCGCGATAACGAGTCAACGCAACCAAAGGAGAGCAGTCATCAAAGCGGTGACAACAAGCGTGGAGGGAATAAACAGGCCAGAAATGGTTACCACTTCGGTGGTAATCAAGGCCAAACCAATAAGAATGGACATTTCAAGAAGAGGAGATTCAACAATGATGGAAGGACGTCAGCACCAGCACCTGTTGTTAAGGAAGGAGAACGACCACCTATCATATGCTTCAAATGCGGAGGGAAGGGACACATCAGTCCAAATTGCGCGATGCCATCCAAAGCATGTTATAATTATGGAAGAGAAGGTCACTTAGCCCGATTTTGTCATTCACTGAAGACAAGTTCAGCTAGGATGGAGGCACCAAAGGCCATCCCAGAAAAGTCAAAGCCAGTGGTGCGGAGAGAGGCGTTTGTTATAACCTCCTAAAGCAAGGAACCCGAATGAGGTCATCACGGGTAAGCTTATCATAAACTCTAGCGAAGTCTATACTTTATTTGATCTGGTTCTACCCATTCTTTTATTTCTCCTACTTGCGCTCAACGATTAAATTTGACTCCGGAGAAATTAGACTTTGACTTATCTGTGGAAACTCCGTTGGGAGAAACCTTCATTACATCCACTGGTTATAAGTCTTGTTTGGTTCAAATCGATAACCGCACATTACCTGTCAATCTTATTTCTTTAAAAATACTTGCGTTTGACGTAATTCTAGGGATTGATTGGTTAACTACTCATCATGTAAAAATTGATTGTTTTCGTAAGGTTGTTAGATTTCATATTCCTAATCAACCTATTATGTGAATTCAAGCGACCAAACCATTAAAATCAATCACGGTCATTTCAATCCATAAAGCTATTCGTTTATTAAAAAATGGGTGTCAAGCTTTCTTAGCTCATATCACAGATTTAAACAAAAATACGTCAGTTTTAAACGATATTTCTATTGTTAATAAATTTCCTGACGTATTCCCTGAAGAACTTCCCTGCCTCCCCGTCGGCGTGAAATTGAATTTTGTATCGACCTTGAACCTGATACAAAACCCATTTCCAAAGCCCCATATCGAATGGCTCCTATTAAACTTCAGGAGTTAAAGACCCAATTGCAGGAATTTTTAGACATTGGTTTCATTCGTCATAGTACGTCTCCTTGGGGTGCTCCTGTTCTATTCGTGAAGAAGAAAGATGGGAGTATACGACTTTGTATTGATTATCGGGAGTTGAATCATGTCACCATCAAAAATAGGTACCTATTGCCACGTATTGATGACATGTTTAACCAGTTGCAAGGAGCCAAATTCTTTTCAAAGATTGATCTTCGTTCCGGATATCACCAATTGAAGATTAGAACCGATGACATTCCAAAGACGGCTTTCAGAACTCGGTACGGGCATTATGAATTCCTAGTTATGTCCTTCGGATTGACTAATGCTCATTCTGCCTTCATGGATATGATGAACCGAGTATTCAAGGAATATTTGGATCACTTTGTGGTCGTCTTTATTGATGACAACCTTATTTATTCCAAAAGCCGTGAAGATCATGAGCAACACTTGAGGTTGACACTCTAAAAGCTTCGTGAATACAAGTTTTATGCCAAGTTAAAGAAATGCGAGTTCTGGCTTGAGGAAGTAGCATTCCCTGGGCACGTAGTATCAAGTCATGGAATATCTGTTGACCCGGCAAAGATTGAAGCTATTCAAAGCTGGGAGCAACCTAAATCAGTGACCGAAGTACGTAGCTTTCTCGGTTTAGCTGGTTATTATTAGAGATTCGTGGAAAGATTTTCTCGAATTGCTACTCCATTAACTCAGCTGACTCAGAAAGATACAAAGTTCGATTGGAGCAAAGAATGTGAAAAGAGTTTTCAAGAACTCAAGAGGAGACTCATTTCAACACCTGTTCTGACAATACCATATGGCTCGGAGGGATTTGTCATCTACAGTGATGCTTCGGGCAAAGGGTTGGGATGTGTTCTTATGCAACATGGGAAAGTCATAGCCTATGCCTCAAGAAAACTCAAAGAATATGAGAGGAATTATCCTACTCGTGATCTAGAGTTGGCAGCTGTTGTCTTTGCACTTAAAATTTGGAGGCATTACTTATATGGGGAGAAAGTGGAGATCTATACGGATCATAAAAGCCTCAATTATTTCTTCACTCAAAAGGAACTCAACATGCGACAACGACGTTGGCTTGAACTGTTGAAAGATTATGGTCATACCATCCAATACCATCCTGGAAAAGCGAACGTGGTAGCTGACGCATTGAGTAGAAGATCATATGCAAGTATGAGTGCGATATTGTCAACGCAAAGGCCCATTTTATGTGACTTGCAAAGGATGGAGATAGAGTTAAAAACTAGGGACCCATGTGATGATGGCAAATATACGAGTAGAACTGACTTTAATTGATAAAGTTAAAATTTGCCGAGCTACGAGAAAATGATGCGTATAAGGAAGAAAGTGCAAAAGGTGCTATCTTAAGAAGTAGAATCGATGAAGAAGGAATACTTCGAGTCAACTCCAGACTTTGTGTTCCTAACGACCCTGATTTAAAGTATAAAATCATGATGGAGACACACAACACACCGTTTGCAATCCATCCTGGGAGTACCAAAATGTATCATGATCTTCGACATACATTTTAGTGGAGCAATATGAAGAGAGAGATAGCGGAGTTTATCTCAAGGTGTTTAACTTGTCAACGAGTCAAGGCAAAGCATCAAGTACCAAAAGGTCCATTGCAACCACTTGAAATTCTAGAATGGAAGTGGGAGCACATTACTATGGATTTCGTTACTGGTCTTCCCAAGGTTTCTCAAGGTATAGATGCAAATTGGGTCATTGTTGATAGATTGACAAAGTCTGCTCACTTCTTACCTATACGAGAAACTTATACACTTGAACGTCTTGCTCGTATATACATAAATGAGATTAGAAGATCGCATGGTATATGACAAAGATCCATAGTTTCTAATCGAGACCCAAGATTCACTTCACGATTTTGGGTTAGTTTGCAGAAAGCTATAGGCACGGATTTACGATTTAGCTTGGCATATCATCCTCAGACGGATGGACATTCGGAGAGGACTATTCAAACTCTTGAAGATCTATTAAGACTCTGTGTCCTTGATTTCAAGGGAAGTTGGGACAAGTTTTTACCATTGGTGGAGTTTTCCTACAACAACAGTTATCAAGTAAGTATTGGCATGGCTCCATTCAAGCGTTGTATGGGAGAAAGTGTCGCTTCTCGAAGATATCTTTGGGATGAGGTGGGTGAAGCAACGTTGTTGGGGACCGGAGTTGGTACGTGTGATTACTGAGAAAAAGATTCAAACGATCCGATAAACGATAAAAACTTCACAAGATCGACAAAAAGAGTTATCTTGATCTTCATCGAAAGGACGAGAATTCGATATTGGAGATCATGTGTTGTTACGTGTTGCTCCATGGAAAGGAGTTACAAGATTTGGAAAGAGAGGAAAGCTCAATCCTCAATTCATTGGCCCATCTGTAATTCTTGAGTGAGTGGGAACTGTGGCCTATAGACTCGCCTTACCGCCAAGTATGTCTCGTGTTCATAATGTTTTTCATATATCTATGTTACGTAAATACGTGAAAGACCCGAACCACATTATTGAGTTAGAACCAGATGAGATAGAGGAAGATTTAACGTATGAAGAGTTACTTGTAAAAATCTTGGATAAGAAGGATCATGTTCTATGCTCCAAGGTTATACCTCAAGTCAAAGTTTTATGGAGAAACCACGATGTGGAGGAAATGACTTGGGAGTTAGAATCTGAGATGAAGTCAAGGTATCCTCATCTCTTCGACATACCAGGTATGTACCCTAATTTTGAGGACGAAATTTCATTAGAAGGGAGGTTGTAAGACCCCAACTTTTATGAATAAAGAATAATTTTCTCGAATTATATTTTTGAAAATAATGGTATTGATTTAATATAATGTTATAGTTGTGGGTAATATTTATAAATTTTGCAAAGTACGCAAGTTGTTATATAATATTCAATTGGTCGAGGAATATTCATTTTAACAGGGAATATTCGTACAACGGCACAATCATTGGTGGACCCCACAACGGAATTATTTTCTGATTGAGAAAACGACAAAAATACTTTATGAAAATAACGGCGGAGGTGTTACCGTTAAAACTATTGAACTACCAGGTAGTAAAAGTACGATGAATACGTGTAGTCAACACAAGAGTAGCACGGTATTGATTATTGATGCTTACGTGAGAAGTCACTCAGTTATACTCAATTATTGCTATAGTATTTGCTGCATCATATTTCTCATATTATTGATTCAATTATTGTTACAGTATCATCTGCATTATATGATATATTATTAAATCAATAATTGAGACGGTAAAGTTATTCATATTATTATTTGCAATAATGACAATGTCTAGAAGTTCTGTCAAGGAGAGGTTTGGTCACCTAATTGCGCGCCAATAAGGAGAAATCCTTATCGGAAAGCCCCATCTTTCCTGGGAACGACCTGGTTGTCAAATATTGTGAATTATAATATTAATGATGAATAAGTTCGTGTTGATTAAAGATTAATTTTATAGTTCCATTGCGTTGGACTTATTTGTGTTAGTATAATTGATGTCTGGAGGATATATTATTCAATTCGGTATTCGGGAAACTTTTCGTATTGGAGTACTATTCACGAGTTACTATTCATGAGTTACTATTCACCCGGTTACTATTCACTCTAGTATTGTGCATTCGGGTATTTGGGTACAATATTATTCCATGAGGAGATGTGCTAATTTTTTAGACCGTTGGTTGAAGATATAATAGTAAGTCAATATGGACCGCTGGTGGAGTTATAATAGTAAATCAATATGGATCGCTGGTTTAAAGTTTTAATAGTAAATCAATATGGACCGTTGTTTTAAGTTTTAATAGTAAACCAATCTGGATCGTCTGCTTAATAGTAAATCAATCTGACCGCTCATGAATTAGTTACTATTCATTCCATTTTCCTATAAATAGAAGCTCATTCCTTCATTATTTCTTACGAATTCACTGAAACTCTAGAGAGAAAATTATAAGAGAACCTATAGAAAAGTATTATGCTACTTCCCTACTCTTATATTCAGTTTCTTTTACGGTAAGGGGTGTTATTTCTTTCTTTCGTCTTAATGAAGAGAACTTATGTTATTCCATTATTTATTATTACGTTGGAATAACTCAGATACGCTGCCACCCTATACATGGTGACATTCTTCTAATATTCCGTTCTTTATTATTCCGTTGAATATATCACATGCATGCGTTCTGTACGACACAGGTTCCATTATTTATTATTCTATTGAATATCACATGTCGTGCGTTTCTACGCCTGACCGTTCCATCCTTTATTATTCTGTCGGAATATCCTGTCTGTGCGTTTACGCCGGATCTGGTTCCATCCTTTATTATTCTATTGGAATATCCTGTCTGTGCGTTTTACACGGGACCTGGTACCGTTATTTATTATTCTGTTGAAATAACCTGCCTGTGCGGTCTATCGCATGCATGGTAATTTCTTTTGTTATTCCATTCTTTATTATACTCAGTTGGTTAAAACTTTGACTTCTATACCCATGAAATTAGTTGAATATCTTTGATATTTGCGCTTCATCTAGTATCTTTTCATGAAAATATTCTTCTGAGCATTCTTGAATTTTACTCTACAAAGCAGTATCATGTTGACAATTTGGACGTTATCAGTTCCTAGATAAATTAATTCTTGAACTTGTTTTATTGAATTCTTATATCATTGTCATCATCCTCATGTTTATATTTTGTTGAAAGTCATCTGTGGCCTGTAGTGCATAGATGGACTTGGTATGATTATGACCATGGATTATTTGGTGTAATCATGACCGTAATGTTATAAATGATGTGATAAAAGTCCTCATTGGCCCGTAGTGCATTGATGGACAGTTGTTGGCATGATCATGACCATTAATGAATACACAAATATTCTTGGTCCGTAGTGCATGGATAATTGTGGTCGTGATACTAAAGAATATCCTTGGCCGTAGTGCAGGGGTGATTCAATGATGTGGATTATTTATTAAGCTGAGTCCCAGCGATAAAAGTGATGAAAAACCTTTTAAATTATAAAAGATAGTAGATTTCATTCTCTACTTGACTCTTTTAATGGATTGCTTGTTCCGTTGCAGTTAAACTTGATATTTATTATATTTTATCAGTTTAACATTGTTGAAGGCTAACGATAAATTATTTTGTATTATCTTAGTCATAATATTTCTTACTGGACTAGTTGAGCTCACCCTTTCTTTCACTGTTCTCTTGAGGAAATGAGAACGTAGCTGGGACTAGTCGGGGAACAGAGTGATGATCCTAGATGGTGCATTAGTAGTCCTCACTATTCTGTGAAATAGTGTGATAATAATTGTAATGAGGACTCCTTTTGAGTTTGTATAATCTCTAGTAGACAATATTTGTATTCAAACTCACAGTTTATGTTTTGTCGTATTGTACACGACAATTGTATTATTAAGTTGTATTTGAATTCTGTACCATGTATCTGGCGACTCAAGATGGGTGATGTATACCTAATTATGGGGGCGTCACACATTTAGAGAAATGAATTGAAGCAAGCTTCTCAAATATGGAACATTCGTTTTGATGAGATAATCAAAAGAGTTTAATTTTATCAAAAAATAAGAATGAACCTAGTGTGTACAAAAGGGTCAGTGGGAGCGTCGTGGCATTCCTAGTATTATATGTTGATATACTACGGATAAGGAATGATATACCAATGTTATAATTAGTAAAGATTAAGTTGTCTAAACATTCCTCTATGAATAATTTGGGAAGAGTATCTAAATTGGGGATACAAATATATATAGATAGATTTAAAATGATGCTCGGCTTAACCCAAGGAACGTATATTCATTTGATGCTAAAGTTGTTTAGGATGGCAAACTCCTAGAGATGTCTCATGTTGATGAGCCCTGAAGTGTATCTCTTTTAATAGTCCCCATAGACTCCTAAAAGAGAGATCGCATGAGTAACTATCATATATGCAATGAAATGTACGAGACCTGATGTTAATCAGTTATATTCTGGAGAAGATCACTATAAGACAGTGAAAAAATATCTTAAAGTAGTTTACCGGCACTAAGGATGTGATCATATTCATGGTAGATTTGAATTAAAACTAGAGGGCTTAACATACTCAAGTTTTTCAGACTGACCAAAACGACAACAAATCCACTTTACGGTAAAGCGTTACCTTGAACGGTGGTGCAGTGAATTGGAAAGGTTCCAAACAGCAAAGAGTTGTTGGTTTTGTGAAAAAGACAAAGTATATAGCTGCAAGTTGATTGTTTGAATGAAAAGTTCATTACAGAACTAGGAATAGTTCCTAAGTCTCATCTTGGATCTAAATATGTGTTGTGGCACTTTCATTTAATTAAAGAATCATTGAAAGAGCAGAACTCACTATAGAGATAGTGGACTCTCAAGAACAACATTACATATCCATTTACTAAAGCTTATCCAACAGGAGGATGATCGTCACTTAGAGAATAAGGGTATGAGATACCATGACGATTGGCTTTAGTGTAAGTGGGAGATTGAAATTAATATGCACATAAGCCAATCATGTTGATGATAAAGCATATACTTTGTAACAATCTTATTCATTTATTAATAAAAGTATTCATTTACTAAAGGCTTTAATTTATTTACATGGTGTTGTTTTAATAAAATGTGATAAACCCATTATTTTAAGCAATGCTTTTAGAATCATAATGAGATCATGCTAATGAGATTTAAATTTTTTGATAGCTTAATAACTAAAATGTTCCCAATCGTTGGATTACTAAAAATGGGGTTTAGTGAATCCGGATAGATTGGTACATAATTTGCTTGCTCATTGGATGAGGATGAGTGATCTCATGATCATTTGTGTGGAGACACTAAAACAAGTATGTAGGTGCTTATTGGAGAATAAGTTCACTGAACGTGGCTCGCTAAGGAATACCTAATGGAGTTTTACTTGTCTGTCAATAGGAATTCCTGTAGTGATAGTAGTATAAGTGATCCTTGGACTTGAGATCATCATAGTATCTTGTGTATGATGAGTTATACTTTGACTTATTCCTTAAGACCCTTAGGGTATATCAAAGGGTATGCTTGGGTATAATAAGTTGTACATGGAGATAATGTATGATCAATAAAGAATATACCACTTCTAGTAAAAGAAGAGAAATGTCATATGTGATTCGATAAATGACAACCCAAGAGTCCTTGGCCAAGGCAGAATGAAATTAGAAAGGAGTTTCTAATTTGCATTATTTGGAGTTGAACATTTAAGAGTCGAAATACATACAATTAAATAAAATAAGACTTGACAATAATTTCATGTCTTATATTTAATTGGGACATTGTATGGTGGAATGATTGAATTGTACGGTAATTATTTACTCAAATGTTCTTTTATGATTAATGTTGAAATCTATTTTATCTGGAAAGTCGTTAATCTCTAGGGAGGCTTATCCATATTGTACAATATATATTATTTATTTAAATAAATTAATAGCTTAATTTATTTATTTAAATAAGATTAGAATTGTTCTAATTGATTTATTCACAACCGATTTAATATGGAGAACCTAAAGGTCACACCGCAAAGGGAAACAATATTTATTTAAGAAGTAAATGGCATAATCGTAATAATAAGTTAAGTGTATTTAATTTAATCTATGGTGATAGAATAAATTAAATAGCTTAATATTTATTATTTAATATTTTAGAAATATTAAATCTAAATTAATAAGAGGAGTCTTATTATTATTATTACTATTACTATTATTATTTAAATACCTAAAGGAGTTTGGGAATTAATTTAATATAAGTACTCTCACTTATTCCTAATAAGATTAGGAGGCAAATTAATTAAAAGAGTTTAATTAATTATCGCTAATAAGATTAAGGAGCCTAATTAATTAAAGAAATTTAATTAATTAAATAATACCCTAATTTCTAATTAGATTAGAAGGGTTAACTGATATCTTTATAAGATGAGTCTTATATAAGATATCAAGTGATGTGATTCCAATTGTTGGAGAGTACACACTTTTTTTACAGAGAAAGAAAACTAGGGTTTAGCCAAACACTCACCTTCTTGAATATTTGTTCTTCCTTGGTGGATCACCTCTAGAGGCCAAAAACACTTGGGTGGCAAACGTTGATCAAAGGAAGGAATCAAACCCGGTGGATTCAAGTTGAACGTGAAAAAGAATTGGAGATGAACTCGTACCTAAGGAAGCTAATCTCTACAAGGGTATGAATCTGTTCTCCGTCTCTTTTCTATTGATTGATAATTATGCACAAAGTATGATCATGGTGATGGGTTTGTATGAAAATTTTAAATTCCTATTTTATCGTGCTTTTGTATCTTTTGTGTAATTTGATTGCATGATCGTATCTTTTGTGTAATTTGATTGCATGATCGCGCTATATATAAACCTAACAGGTATCGTGTAGCACCAAGTACGAGTTACAAGTACCTGGATTTGGGGGCGTTACAGTGGGGGTACCACAAACATGTTTTCTTGGCACCAAGGCATGACACCTTTTGTGGCGATGTGATTAGTCCACGACATCTCCATTTGTGCTCCGGTGGGAGTTGGCCATATGGTGATTTTGTTGTGGGAGGTGTATGGGTCAACCTTAGTATTTCATTCAGTTATGTTCTACGGATTGGTGATATTTGTGCCAAACACACCTTTCGATTATGCAGGCATCTGAATTATGCAGTCCAATGTATGATTGCATGTGTGGCAATATGTTGATGACATGTGTAACATTATTTGACTTGCCTATTTCTGTTTTGTTCTGAGCTCGGAGCATGAAATAACACTTAGTCATTTGATTCAGCATACTATTTTGTTGTGATAGTTTTGTTCGTTTCAATAGTTTATTGAGTAAGTTATTCCAGTTCATTATTTCTGCACTCTATATTCGTACTGTACATTTGACTCATGCTATGTTTTTCCTTCCGACAGGTAATCAGAGAGATCAAGGCCAAGTGTTATGAGAGCTTCCTTTTGTCTATATGTGTAAGACCCCAACTTTTATAAATAAAGATGAATTTCCTATAAATATCATTTTTGAATATTATGGAATGAATTTGATATAATGTTATAGTTGTGGGTAATATTTATAAATTTTGCAAAGTAAGCAAGTTGTTATATAATATTCGATTGGTCGGGGAATATTCATTTTAACAGAGAATATTCGTACAACGGCACAATCATTGGTGGACCCCAAAGAACTAATTATTGTCGATTGAGAAAATGACAAAATACTTTTTATGAAAATAACGGCGGAAGTTTTACTGTTAACTCGTTGAAACACCCGTGTTAAAAGTACAATAATACACGAGTTAGTTGCATAAAGAGTACACAAGATTGATTATTGATGCTTACGTGAGAAGTCACTCGCTTTTGTTCAATTATTGTTATAGTAATTGTTGCATAAGATCTCACGTTATTTGATTCAATTATTGTCAATATTTTATAATCAATAATTGAGATGACAAAGTTATTAATATTATTATTTACAATATTAACGATGTCTAAAGTTCTCATCGAGGAGAGGTTTGGTCACCTAATCATGCGCCTATGAATGGAGAGAAATTCTTATTGAAAGCCCCTCTTTCCGAGAACGACACAGTGTCGATTAATATTGTGAATTATAATAATGATGATAAATTTTGTTTTATTAGTATTATTAATGTAATAAAATGTAAAATCTTTTATATAAAATGAATACTTTTATAAAGTTATTCGCTTTTATTAGACTATAAATAGAATATATAATATTCTATTATGTATAGTATTTTGCATTGTGAAATCTTTTTATATAAAAATGTAATACTTTCATAAAGTTATTTATTTTATTAGACAATAATTAGAATATATTATATTTTATTATGCATAGTATTGCATAGTGCATGCATAGTGTTTTGATAGTAAAATCTTTTTATATAAAATGTAAATACTTTTATAAAGCTTTTTGTTTTATTAGATTTTAAATAATATATATATATATATATATATATATTAGAATATATTATATTTTATCATATAGTATTAGATAGTATCCTTTCTATTTTCCTATAAATAGGATGCTTAGTTAGAATTGAAAACCACACCAGAAGTTCAGAGAATTCTTCTATAATCTTGAGCGTATTTCTTTAGAGTTTCAAGAAGTTTTGAGCGTAGTGTAAGTTTTCTTCAAGAATATCATCGTCCTACCAGTCAGAATACTATTCTTTTACGGTAAGGGATATTATTTGTTGTACTCGTAAGGGGTATTCTTTCTTTCTTATTCATGAAGAGAACTTCTGTTATTCCATTCTTTATTATTCTATTAGAATAACCTGTATACACGGGCTACCCTATACTTGGTGAAATTCTTCTGTTATTCCATTTTTTATTATTCTGTTAGAACATTATGTTTGTGCTTTACACATGACCTAGTTCCATTATTTATCATTCTGTTGGAACATCCTGTCTATGCTTTACGCATGACCTGGTTCCGTTAATTAATATTTTGTTGGAATATCCTGTCTGTGCGTTTACGCATGACCTGGTTCCGTTATTTATTATTCTGTTGGAATAACCTGTCTATGCGGTCTATCGCATGCCTGGTGATTTCTTTTGTTATTCCATTCTTTATTATACTTAGTTGGTTAAAGTTTTGACTTCTATACTCCATGAAATTAGTGAAATATCCTTGATATTTGCGTTTCATCCAGTATCTTTTCGTGGAAATATTTTTCTGAGCACTCTTGAGTGTTACTCTACAAAGAAGTATCATGTTGACAATTTGGACATTATTAGTTCCTGGATAAATTAATTCTTGAACTTGTTTTATTGAATTCTTATATCCTTGTCATCATCCTCATATTTATATTATGATGAAAGTCATCTGTAGCCTGTAGTGCATAGATGGACTTGGTATGATTATGACCAGGGATTATTCGGTATAATTATGACCGTAATATTACAAATGATGTGGTAAAAGTCCTCATTGGCAGTAGTGCATTGATGGACAGTTGTTGGCATGATCATGACCATTGATGAATACACGAATATCTTTGGCCCGTAGTGCATGGATAAATTGTGGTCGTGATACTAATGAATATCCTTGGCCGTAGTGCATGGATGATATGGATTATTTATTAAGCTGAGTCTCAGCGATAAAAGTAACGAAAAACCTTTTAAATCATAGAAGATAGCAGATTTATTCTCTACTTGACTCTTCTAATGGATTGCTTGTTTCGCTGCAGTTAAACTTGATGTTTGTTATATTTTATCAGTTTAACACTGTTGAAGGCTAATGATAATTTATTCTGCATTATCTTAGTCATAATCTTTCTTACTGGGCTAGTTGAGCTCACCCTTTTACTTTCACTATTCTCTTCAGGAAATGAGAACGTAGCAGGGACTAGTCGGGGAACAGAGTGATGGTCCTAGATTGTGCATTAGTAGTCCTCACTATTCTGTGAAATAGTGTGATAATAAATGTAATGAGGACCCCATTGAGTTTGTATATTGTCTAGATGACAATATTTGTATTAAAACTCACAGCATATATTTAGTCATATTTTATACGACCGTTGTATAATTAAGTTTGTATTTAAATTCTGTACTATGTATTTGGCGACTCAAGATTGGTGATGTATACCTATTTTGGGGGCGTCACAGTTGGTATCAAAGCTTAGGGATATGATCCCTGGCTAAGATGAGAGAATAGAACTAGGAGGGGAGAGACGGGGAATTCCTTCGCTAGTATGACCTACCTAAGTTTATTTGGTATTTAATTGGTCAGTCAGAATATAGGGATAATATGTTACATGTTAATTAACCTTTGTTTTGTGGCAGTATTTGAAAAAATGACATCCGAGAATGTTGAGAATAGCAATGGAGCACAGAGACCGTTGATTCACCACATATCAATAATCAAGATAATGTGCATCAGGAAGGCGACAATCCTCATGCAAACAACAACACTGACCAAATGATGAATGATGGAATGTTCAGAGGCTTTATGCAATTTATGCAACATCAGGAGAGAGTGGCTCCTGTCCAAAATATAGGTGGAAACACTGGAAACTCTCGGACGATCACCGCTAAACAGTTCAAGGAGCTGGGACCACCGGAGTTTATTGGAGAGCCAAAACCACTTAAGGCGGAAGCATGGATAAAGCAGATCACCAAGATATTTGATGTCTTGGGATGCTCCGATGAGCAAAAGGTTCCTTTTTCCACCTTTATGTTGCGAGGAGAGGCGATTCTCGGTGGAAATCGGTGAAAGCGACTCAACTCGCCGCACCAAAGATGTCTTGGGGGAGAAGTTCCAAGAACTATTCAACGACAAGTACTTTTCCGAAAAGTATTCGTCACATAAAGGAGGTAGAGTTCATCAAGTTAGAGCGTAATAATATGACCGTGTTGCGCAAAGACGGGTTAAAGTTTGCCGAGTTGTCCCTTTGCATCCCACTTGGTTGATAATGAAAAGAGAATGACGCGATGTTTATAAGAGGTTTGAAGCCGAGATACGCGAATATCTTTATTTCTCGTAAACCGTGTTTGTATTCGGATGTTGTAAATATGGCTCGCTTAGTGGAGCGCAATAACGAGTCAACGCAACCAAAAGAGAGCAGCCGGCAAAATAATAATACCAGTGAGAGTAGTCATCGAAGCGGTGACAACAAGCGTGGAGGGAATCAACAGGCCAAAATGGTAACCACTTCATGGGTAATCGTACAAAACAATAAGAATGGACATTTCAAGAAGAGAAGATTCAACAATGATGGAAAGACGTTAGCACCAGCATCCGTTGTTAAGGAAGGAAAATGACCACCTATCATATGCTTCAAATGCGGAGGGGAGGGACACATCAGTCCAAACTACGCGATGCCGTCCAAAGCATGTTATAATTGTGGAAGAGAAGGTCACTTAGCCCGATTTTGTCGTTCACATCAAGACAAGTTCAGCTTAGGTGGGAGGCACCAAAGGCCTTCCCAGAAAAGTCAAAGCCGGTAGTGCAAGGGAGAGTGTTTGTTGTGACCTCCCAGAAAGCAAGGAACCCGAATGAGGTCATCACGGGTAAGCGTATCATAAACTCTAGCGAAGTTTATACCTTATTTGATACCGGTTCTACCCATTCTTTTATTTCTCCTACTTGCGCTCAACGATTAAATTTGACTCCGGAGAAATTAGACTTTGACTTATCTGTGGAAACTCCGTTGGGAGAAACTTTCATTACATCCACTGTTTATAAGTCTTGTTTGGTTCAAATCGGTACCCTCGTGTTACCTGTTGATCTTATTTCATTGAAAATACTTGCATATTATGTGATTCTAGGGATTGATTGGTTAACTACTCATCATGCTAAAATTGATTGCTTTCGTAAGGTTGTTAGCTTTCATATTCCTAATCAAACTATTATGTGAATTCAAGTGACCAAACCATTAAAATCAATCACGGTCATCTCAAGCCATAATGCTATTCATTTATTGAAAAACGGATGTCAAGCTTTCTTAGCTCATGTCACGGATCTAAACAAAAATACGTCAATTTTGAATGATATTTCTATTGTTAATAAATTCCCGACGTATTCCCAAAGAACTTCCCGCATACCCCAAAGCGTGAAATTGAATTTTGTATCGACCTTGAACCCAGACAAACCCATTTCCAAAGCCCCATATCGAATGACTCCTATTGAACTTCGTGAGTTAAAGACCCAATGCAGGAATTGTTAGACATTGGCTTTATTCGTCCTAGTACTTCTCCTCGGGGTGCTCCTCTGCTCTATTTGTGAAGAAGAAAGATGGGAGTATGCGACTTTGTAATGATTATCGGAGTTGAATCATGTCACCATCAAAAATAGTACCCATTGCCATGTATTGATGACATGTTTGACCAGATTCTGAGGAGCTAAATTTTTTCAAAGATTGATCTTCGTTCCGGATATCACCAATTAAAGATTAGAATGTATGACATTCCAAAGATGGCTTTCAAAACTCCTAAGATGCGGGCATTATGAATTCCTAGTCATGTCCTTTGGATTGACTAATGCTCTTCTTTGCCTTCATGGATATGATGAACCGAGTATTTAAGGAATATTTGGATCACTTTGTGGTCGCCTTTATCGATGACATCCTTATTTATTCCAAAAGTCAGAAAGATCATGAGCAAACACATGAGGTTGGTACTCAAAAAGCTTCGTGAATACAAGCTTTATGCCAAGTTGAAGAAATGTGAGTTCTGGCATGAGGAAGTAGCATTCCTTGGGCACGTAGTATCAAGTCATGAAATATATGTTGACCGAAAAAAAATTGAAGCAATTCAAAGTCGGGAGCAACCTAAATCGAATGATCAAAGTACGTAGCTTTCTCGACTTAGTTTGGTTATTATCGAGATTCGTGGAAGGATTTTCTTGAATCGCTACTCCATTAACTCAGCTGATTCGGAAAGATACAAAGTTCGGTTGGAGCGAAGAAGGTGAGAAGAGTTTTCAAGAACTCAAGAGGAGACTCATTTCAGCACCTTTTTTGACAATACCATCTGGCTCGGAGGGATTTGTCATCTACAGTGATGCTTCAGGTAAAGGGTTGGGATGTGTTCTCATGCAACATGAGAAAGTCATAGCCTATGCCTCGCGACAACTCAAAGAATATGAGAGGAATTATCCTTCTCGTGATCTAGAGTTGGCAGCTGTTGTCTTTGCACTTAAAATTTGGAGGCATTACTTATATGGGGAGAAAGTGGAGATCTATACGGATCATAAAAGCCTCAAATATTTTTTCACTCAAAAGGAACTCAACATGCGACAACGACGTTGGCTTGAACTGTTGAAAGATTATGATCATACCATCCTGGAAAAGCGAACGTGGTAGCTGACGCATTGAGTAGAAGATCATATACAAGTGCGAGTGCGATATTGTCAACACAAAGGCCCATTTTGTGTGACTTGCAAAGGATGGAGATAGAGTTAAAGACTCCAAGGACCCATGTGATGATGGCGAATATACGAGTAGAATCGACTTTAATCGATAAAGTTAAAGCTGCTCAAGCTACAAACCTGGAGCTGATGCGTATGAGGAAGAAAGTGCAAGAAGGTGCTATGCTGGAAGAAAGAATCGATGAAGAAGGAATACTTCGAGTCAACTCCAAACTTTGTGTTCCTAACGACCCTGATTTAAAGTATAAAATCATGATGGAGGCGCACAACACACCGTTTGCAATCCATCCTGGGAGTACCAAAATGTATCATGATTTTCGTCATACATTTTGGTGGAGCAATATGAAGATAGAGATAGCGCTGTTTATCTCAAGGTGTCTAACGTCAACGAAGTCGAAGTCGCGAGCATCAAGTACCAAAAGGTCCATTGCAACCACTTGAAATTCCAGAATGGAAGTGGGAGCACATTACCATGGATTTCATTGCTAGTCATCCCAAGGTTTCTCAAGGCATAGATGCAATTTGGGTCATTGTTGATAGATTGACCAAGTCCGTTCACTTCTTACCTATACGAGAAACTTATTCACTTGAACGTCTTTCTCGTATGTACATAAACGAGGTTGTAAGATTGCATGGTATGTCAGTATCCATAGTGTCTGATCGAGACCCAAGATTCACTTCACGATTTTGGGTTAGTTTGCAAAAAGCTATGGGCACAGATTTACGATTTAGCTCGGCATATCATCCTCAGATGGATGGACAGTCGGAGAGGACTATTCAAACTCTTGAAGATCTATTAAGACTCTATGTCCTTGATTTCAAGGGAAGTTAGGACAAGTTCTTACCATTGGTGGAGTTTTCCTACAACAACAGTTATCAAGCAAGTATTGGCATGGCTCCATTCGAAGCGTTGTATGGAAGAAAGTGTCGTTCTCCAAAGATCTTTGGGATGAGGTGGGTGAAGCAACGTTGTTGGGACTGGAGTTGGTACGTATGACTATAGAAAAGATTCAAACGATTCGGCAACGTATAAAAACCTCACAAAATCGACAAAAGAGTTATGCTGATCTTCATCGAAAGGACGTGGAATTCGATATAGGAGATCATGTGTTGTTACGTGTTGCTCCATGGAAAAGAGTTACGAGATTTGGAAAGAGAGGAAAGCTCAATCCTCGATTTATTGGCCCATTTTTAATCCTCGATCGAGTAGGAACTGTGGCGTATAGACTCGCTTTACCGCCAAGTATGTCTCGTGTTCATAACGTTTTTCACATATCCATGTTATGTAAATATGTGGAAGACCCGAACCACATTATTAAGTTAGAACCGGACGAAATAGCAGAAGATTTGACGTATGAAGAGGTTCTTGTTCAAATCTTGGATAAGAAGGAACATATTCTACGCTCCAAGGTTATACCTCAAGTCAAAGTTTTGTGGAGAAACCACGATATTGAGGAAATGACCTGGGAGTTAGAATCTGAAATGAAATCAAGGTATCCTTACCTCTTCGACATACCAGGTACGTACCCTAATTTCGAGGGAAAAATTTCACAAGAAGGGAAGGTTGTAAGACCCCAACTTTTATAAATAAAGATGAATTTTCTATAAATATTATTTTTGAATATTATGGAATGAATTTGATATAATGTTATAGTTGTGGGTAATATTTATAAATTTTGCAAAGTATGCAAGTTGTTATATAATATTCGATTGGTCGGAGAATATTCATTTTAACAGGAATATTCGTATAACTAAGACAATCATTGGTGGACCCCACAAATGAAAATATTATCGGATTGAGAAAACGACAAAAAATACTTTTTATGAAAATAACGGCGGAAGTTTTACTGTTAACTGTTGAAACACCTTGTTAAAAGTACAAGATAATACGGCGTAGTTGCATAAGAGAGCACACCAGTATTGATTATTGATGCTTACGTGAGAAGTCACTCAGTTTTGTTCAATTATTGTTACAGTAATTATTGCATAGTATCTCACGTTATTTGATTCAATTATTGTCAATATTTTATAATCAATAATTGAGATGACAAAGTTATTAATATTATTATTTACTATATTAACGATGTCTAGAAGTTCTGTCAAGGAGAGGTTTGGTCACCTAATTGCGCGCGAATGGGGAGAAATCCTTATTGGAAACCCCCTCTTTCCTGGGAACGACCTGGTCGATTAATATTGTGAATTATAATAATGATGATAAATTTTGTTTTATTAGTATTATTAATGTAATAAAATAGAAAAGCTTTTTATATAAAACAGAATACTTTTATAAAGTTATTCGTTTTATTAGACTATAAATAGAATATATAATATTCTATTATGCATAGTGTTTTCATGTAGTAAAATCTTTTTATATAAAATGTAATACTTTTATAAACTTATTTGTTTTATTAGACAATAATTAGAATATATTATATTTTATTATGCATAGTGTTGCATAATGTATGCATAGTATTTTGCATAGTAAATTTTTTTTATATAAAATGTAATACTTTTATAAAGTTATTTGTTTTATTAGATTTTAAATAATATATATAAATATATATATATATATATATATATAGAATATATTATATTTTATCAGCATAGTGCAACATAGTATCCTTTCTATTTTCCTATAAATAGGATGCTTAGTTAGAATTGAAAACCACACCGTAAGTTCGTAGAATTCTTCTATAATCTTGAGCGTTTTTTCTTTAGAGTTTTAAGAAGTTTTGAAGCGTAGTGTAAGTTTTCTTCAAGAATATCCTCGCCTACCAAATTTAATACTATTCTTTTTTACGGTAAGGGATATTATTTGTTGTACTCGTAAGGGGTATTCTTTCTTTCTTATTCATGAAGAGAACTTATGTTATTCCATTCTTTATTATTCTTCATTAGAATAATCAGATACGCTGCCATACCCTATACTTGATAAAATTCTTCCATTATTCCATTTTTATTATTCATTGCGAACATCCTCGTATGTTCTTTTACGCATGACCGGGTTCCATTATTTATCATTCTCATTGGAACATCATCTGCGTGCTTTACGCATGACACCGGTTCCGTTAATTATTATTATTCGCTGAATATCCCGTCTCGTGTGTTTACGCATTTGACCGGTTCCGTTATTTATTATTCTGCTGGAATAACTCGTCATGCGGTCTATCGCATGCCCGGTGATTTCTTTTGTTATTCCATTCTTTATTATACTCAATTGGTTAAAGTTTTAACTTCTATACTCCATGAAATTAGTAGAATATCCTCGATATTTGCGCTTCATCCAAAGATATCTTTTCATGGAAATATTCTTCCGAGCATTCTTGAGTGTTACTCTCTACAAAGAAGTATCATGTTGACAATTTGGACATTATTAGTTTCGGATAAATTAATTCTTGAACTTGTTTTATTGAATTCTTATATCCTTGTCATCATCCTCATATTTATATTATGTTGAAAGTCATCTCGTGGCCCAGTAGTGCATAGATGGACTTGGTATGATTATTATGACCATGGATTATTCTGTATAATCATGACCGTAATGTTATAAATGATGTGGTAAAAGTCCTCATCGGTCAGTAGTGCATTGATAGACAGCTTGTTGGCATGATCATGACCATCGATGAATACACGAATATCCTCGGCCGTGAGTGCATGGATAAATTATGGTCGGATACTAATGAATATCCTCGGTCGTAGTTCATGGATGATGTGGATTATTTATTGTCGAGTCTCAAATGATAAAAGTAATGAAAACCCTTTTAAATCATAGAAGATAGTAGATTTTATTCTCTACTTGACTCTTCTAATGGATTGCTTGTTCATTCAGCAGCTTAAACTTGATATTTGTTATATTTTATCGGTTTAACATCATTTGAAGACTAATGATAATTTATTCTACATTATCTTAGTCATAATATTTCTTACTGGGCTAGTTGAGCTCACCCTTTTACTTTCATTATTCTCTTCAGGAAATGAGAACGTAGCAGGGACTAGTCAGGGAACATAGTGATGGTCCTAGATGGTGCATTGTGAAATAGTGTGATAATAAATGTAATGAGGACCCCATTGAATTTGTATATTGTCTAGATGACAATATTTGTATTAAAACTCACAACATATGTTTAGTCATATTTTACACGACTGTTGTATAATTAAGTTTGTATTTGAATTCTGTACCATGTATTTGACGACTCAAGATGGGTGATATATACCTATTTTGGGGGCGTCACAATATGGTTTAGATATTCTGTTTAGGTTATAATACTTTGGTTTAAGTAATGAAGTTATTTAATTTTTGGAGTTGTAATAAATAACCCATATTATGGTTTGAGCCATGTTTGTGAAAATTCCTATCTAAATCGTAAGATCGCGATCACACTAGAGGAAAACAAATTGCATCAAAATAGGATCACAAATATGCATAAGATCACATAGAATCGTGTATGTTCATATAGAATCGTAGAATCGATACGAGATTGTACAATCCTATCAAAGTAAACTAAAATGGTGTACTTTGGCTTTTTTGACTTATACAAATGGCTGAAATAAATCAAAAAAATTCAAATTCCTAATTTCTAAATCTTTAAAGCTCAAATACAACTCTAAACTTTTAATTTAATATATATAAATTATGGATGAAAAATATTTGATCTTTGAATATTGCTACTAGGTACTTCTTTCATTAGTTCAATAAACTTATAGCATATAATTGGTGTTCAAGTTGATTGGTTGATACTTATCACTTAATATATGTGAAATAAGTAATTGATTTTTACAAGTATTAATTGACGATATATGTTTGTAAATATAATAAAAACTCTATTTTATGTGAAGATTATTTTGAAATTATACTAAAAATATAGAAAGTAATGTGAAAATTTACACTTTAACCTTCTCCAACAAATTTCACTAAAAATGTAGTAAATAATGTGAGAATTTACACTTTAACCTTCTCTAACAATTGAAAAATGAGATGATACAGATATAAAATAAAATAATGCTACCATCACATAAAAAATGCTCACATACACACATGCATATTTGTGGGCCCCACATATCGGTGTGGGTCCACGGTGATGATGCTGATGTGATATGTGAAAGATTTTTTTTATGCGATAAGAAGATTATTGAATACATAAGAAGATAGCTCCACATCTCCATTTCCACATAAGATGTACAAAATTAAGCTCAATAAGTATTATTATGAAAATCCTTTGGAAACTTTTCTAAAAACAAATTAAACGGAATATACAGCAATTACCATGTCCATAAATAAGAAATAAATGGAACTTGTAAATATATTTTTCCAGATAAATATTGTAATGAAGATATTTCCAATATTTCACGTGGGTGAAAAGAAAAGTAAAACTTAACTAAATATCAAAAATCCGAGTCCATTTGCAATCTCAGGGTGGACTCTGGATCAATCATTTTCCTAGATTCTTCCCATAATTGTGTTTCAATTCCCAACTTTCTGAGTTCCACAAGACCACGCTCAGCTGTAACATGGGAGCAAAACATTCATAAGAGAAAGATACAGCCTATTACGTTAGGAGATGAAACTAACTAGCAAAATTGAATAGAAAATAAGAGATAAAAACATAAAATGGGAATGTATTGTAGAAAACAAACTACAGCATAGAGGAAATTAATTTAACAAAGTATGAAATTAAATTTATGTTGTCCTTTCAATTTTTTACTATTAAAGGATCATTAATATATTGAGAGAAGTAGAAACAACAGTGTATTACACAGCAGGTTCATCTATAAGCATGGGAGGGAGCATAGAGATACTACCATCAACTGCATCATGTGATGTTGGTGGTTGAGTGCCTTGGTTGATCCAAAATTGCACGCGCTCCTCCACAATGTCCAGTTCTAACCCATGATTTTTTGCTCTTCTCCAAAAATATGCAAGCCAAGCCTGCAAAGCATTACAATCAAGCAACTAAAGGGCTGATTGAATCTTTAATGCAATGTTTGGATTGCAAGAATCAAGGTAGGAATGGAATGAAAAAAGTATGTTTGGTTGTTCCACTGGAATGGAATGACTAATCGGAAAAATATGTTGGTAAATGTGTTCCGATTAGTTGAAAACAAGATAAATTTTCTATAACTGAGGTCAATATGGCTTCTCCTTTATTTCTAATAATGTTTTGTGACTTATCTTTAGTAAATAGCTCTTCCCTATAGTAATGTAACATGGGAAATTCTAAAATTTTCTGGAAAGCTTCTTCAACTAGGCTATTTCATCACCTTATACTTCAACAACTTAATAAGGGTACCTGTTTTCAGATTTATATCGTTCACATGCTTTTTTTACTGTTCTCCTTTGAGAGTTTTCTGGTTTTACTCCTTTTTTCCTATTTTTTTTGTGTTTTTTTCTTTTGGTAGACTTCATGATCACCTCTACTCTGTTATCTATTTAGTTCTCTCATATAAAATCTTCTTCCATCTAAAAAATATAATAAACTTGAAGTCCTTTATTGTTAAATAGTGTCCTTAAAAATTAGAATTGTATTGTTAAAACAATTGCTTATATGAAACAAGAAATTTATAAAATTAAGTACATTGTTGAGGATTAACTAGGTATGAGAAACCGAAATGAAACCCTTAAAAGGGATGATATATGCATGTTGTTAAGTAATCAACTCATCTAAGTTGTTAGAAAGAGGCAAAAGATTTGAACCCAAGACCTTGCACACCCAGAGCTCTAATACCATGTTAAGTAACCAACTCATCTAAAAGCTTAAACTATTAAAAAGAGCTATGATACCTAACGGCTTTTCCATCCAACTTTTTTTTTTAATTTTAAAATATATTTTCTTTCCTTTTCTTTCTTCTGAAACTAATTAATTAAAAGTTACTTGATCGTTCCCAGTTCTCTAATTTTTTTTTATCTAATACCTTAAGTTTATCATCATCAAAGATTGCATAATCCATCAATATCCTAAATTACACCATGGCCCATATCTAGTAAATAAACACATCAAGCTCTCTAACTCAAACCAATTGGTAATGAGAAGAGTTGGTCCTACTCACTATAAACTAGACATATTTCTCAAGGTATTCGATGTAGGACAACATATATACTCTAACACTCCCCTCACGTGTAGGACTGAGCAAAAAACTGATAAAACCGAATAACCGAACATAACCGAAAATTTTCAGTTATTCGGTTATTTTCTACAATTCGGTTATAACCGTTTTACTATCCGGCTTTCGGGTTTGGATACGATTACTAAAATTTTGATATTCGGTTACCCGAATAACCGAAATAGACATTTAAAAAAAAATTAAAGACTTGAACTCTTTTAACTCTTAAGCCTTACCAGTTACCACTCACTCTCTGCTCTCGCCTCTCTCACTATTTAGCCTCTGCCAACTATCCAACCCTAACCCAAATCCCTAAATCCCTAATTCTCAAATCCGCCTCTCCATACATAATCTTCAAGTCTCGTGTTAGTCATGTGTGAAGGAGCTGCTGATGAGTGTGGACAAGAACAAGATGAGGAATCTGCATACTAAAATCCCCAATCTCAAAGGAGCACCGAGAAGAGGAGGAAATGTTAGTAAAATTGTTGGTGTTGCTATTACAGTGTAGATAATAGTATTTCGTTTTTTTTTTTGTTAAAGGGACAATGATGAGTCATAACCAATTCCAAAAAATAAAAACAGAGAAATTTGACTTGTTTCTCTTTTCAGTGTTATTTGTGGTGATTCAATTTGATACTTAAAACATTTATTTAATTTTTATTACTTTTGGGAATTGGTTAAGAGTTTATCACTTTCTTTTGTTAAGAGGAATAGGGTAATTAGTAAAGAATTTTTTTTTGTTTTTGCAAAGTTTGTCATAGCAGATAGGGTAGTAGATTTTATGAACTTAATTTCGGTTATTAACCGGAATAACCGAATTGTATATTCGGTTATTTCTAAATTCGGTTAGTTGTTCGGATAGTAAAATCAAGAAGAATTCGGTTTTTGGTTATAACTGAATTGCTCACCCCTACTCACGTGTAACCCGATCTATTTAGGGTTGCACGTGGACCTAACGAATATGAGACTCACACAAGATAAGCAATGCCGAAAGAAGTTAGTAAACCATGGGAAACTATTGACTCTTTAAGAATGGACTGCAAGTGAGTAAGAATGTAGGATGAGAAGAGTGTTTAATTAGGCCCAACTATAGTCTGCTCTGATACCATATTAAGTAACCAACTAATCTAAAAGTTTAAGCTGTTAGAAAGAGGCACCAACAACGTACATCACGCTAATACTATTTAAGCAAGATTTCAATGATAAGCAGAAGATATCCAAGTTACAAGGTCTCGCCATACCTGCTTAAAAAGCACGTCATCAGACTCTTCCTCGCTCAATTCTGGTAGAAAATACAGTATTATGTTTAGAACTTGAACAAACTCTAATCTTAACTCCAGAAAGGAAATTGTTGTTTATAGAAACTTGTTTGTCTAAAAAAATCACAAGAAATAATGCATACGATAATTCTAAAACTTGAGGGGTGCATTGGAAGTCATTTATTATGGGATCAACTCCCTTGTGCAGTGTGCATTTGTAACTAATGAATGTAGACTGTTTATCAACAAATTCAAGAAGTTAGGATAGATACAATAGCAGATTAGTATCGCCAAGTTAATGCATATAGTCTTATCTACGTAGTTTTAAAATGTAACCGAGTCGATGAAATGTAAACTAGGATAGTCAGTTCTACTTAACAATCTACTTTCTGATTAATGACATCAATTAATGTGTGAAAACACCTTAAAATCACCTTTTATGTGTGTGTGTGATATTTTACCATACATCAGATTCGCCTTATGTAGAGTTCATATGGTACTCTAAAATGTGGAGTTCTCTGAATCTGAACCATAAATCCCAATTTAAGGGTTGAGATGAATGATAACACATGAGCCCAATTTAATTTTACTTGCCGCATAATTGCTTAGTCAGCTTCCAACTCATTATTTCTCTCTACTCAATTACTTCTTACTTAATTACTTCTCTCTATAGTCTTCTCCAATTTTTTTCCGTATTAGAACTTCAATAAATAGGCACGCTTTCATGGCGACAATTAATAGCATGTGCTGTAGGAATTTTTCAAACTTTCATTCTCTAAGTCATATGCATAGCAAAACTGCTAATTAACAGGACCACCTTAAGCTTCAAAGACAAACCCAAGAGCTCATGAGTTGGATGATTGTTTTCCAAAAGCCCAAGTGTCTAACCTACAATTTACAAGCACGAGACGAAGGTATTATGAAAGTAATTTCAGGTAATTACATCCTAATCTATTAAAGAAAGTTGAAAGCAATCCCTTTGTATATGGTGTTGAACAACTCAAATATACATAAGCACGATATCTATGTCGATCATTGTAGTTGATTAAATAAAATAGCCATGATTTGACATTTATGAATAAGAAATTTCAATTTGCGTGGAGATGAGAGGTAGTGGTGAGCCGTGGAGGAATTTTATTGAATTGGAAGGTGGCGGCGATTTTTTGGGAGAGAAAGTAATTAAGGAGAGAAAAATAAGGAAGAGAGGGAAGTAATGAGTTGAGATAAGACTAGGTAATTACGTGGCAAACAAAATTAAGTTGGGCTTATTGTTGTCATCTCAACTCTTTATGTGAGATGAATGGTTCAGATTTAGAGAACTTCATATTTTAGAGTATCCTAGGAACTCCAGAGAAGCCGAAAATACATCAATCACAATATCCTAGAAATCACCAGTCTAAACCATCTATATGACATAAGACGTGAGCCTCATTTAGCAGAAATGATTACTTAACCTTTTTTTTCACAGGAAAATAAGAAATTTATAAAGAAACGTTTTACACAATCAAATAAAAGCAACAAGTGACATATCAAAACATAATCTTCTAGTTGTGAAATTCTTAAACATTCTACGTATAAAAAAATAAAAAACCTTACCAAATGTTTCTGCGAAATCCTGGCCCTCAATCGGTAGCTTTACTTCATCTGAATTCACATAAAAAAGAGGATTTTAGTATGAAAACCGATATAATTATCGTGACTTTTGAATTTCAGGATCAGAATATAGTTAGATCATAACTCAGTATCATCTCTAGGTCCCCTAGTAAAGAAAACATATATATTTCAGCACAATGATTTAGAAAAGTAATTTGATTCTTGTGAGAGAAGATTGTAAATAGAAATAGCATGAGCAATATATTTAAATAATTCTACATGTTAAATCTTCCAATCAACTCTATAGTTAAAAGCACAAAAACTTGGTTTCACAATCAACTCTATATTTAAAAGCACAAATTTGGTTTCACAAATTTTTGGTTCAACCCTTTGCTTTCCTATCCAAATTAGTATCAAGTACTAATGCAAATTTGTAAAAATTAAATACTAACCAAATTTGTAAAGTATTCAAAATGAACCATTTAGTGTTAGTAATGTATTTTTTTTTGTTATTTTTAATTTAATATTCAATTCTTATATAGTTTTTAAATTTAATATTTTATTTTTATTTTCAATCTTTCAATATATATATATATATATACACACACACACACACACACGCTTAGAGTTTAAAAATGATTAGAACCTAAAAGTCTAATTGTGGTGTTTAAGAATTTCTATAGAGATAAAATTATTGTAGAATAATAAGTTAGCATCATGGTTTTCAATTTTAAAAGGTAACTAATTTGTAATAATTAATATACAATTGAGTGATTTTTTTAATAATTATGGACTAAAGATCTCCTATCTAAAATAAAATCGGTAAGTTTAATCATTAATATATTTTATAATATAATGCTTTTTAATATTAGTTATTATTTTCTCATAATATTTTTCCTATATTTTTAATATATAGTTCTTTAGGAATAATTTTTTGTAGAATAATAAGTTATTATTATTACTTTTAGTTTTAAAATTAACTAAATTTTAGTCACTAATATATAAGGCATAATTGCTTTTACATTAATTCACTTAGTGTCTCCTATATTAAATAAAATTTGTAGTTAAAGTTTAATCATTATTATATTTTATAATATAATATATTTTTAATAGTAATTATTATGAATGATTATGTAAAAACATTATATATATCTCACATTCAATCGGATATATATATATATATATATATATATATATATATATATATATGTGAAAATGATAGTGTTTACCAAAATCGATATGTAATTGTCGCAAGTACTTTTGTCCTCCTTTTTTTGTATAATTGTAGTTAACTTCTAGGTCTATTTACAATTTACAAAAAAAATTAGGAATACTTTAAATAGTGTTTTAGTAGTAGTTAAATTCAGGCTTATACTAAAAAATCAAATACGAAGACCAAAAAGCTAAGTTTTGTATTATTATATATACGGTCCGGATCTTAAACTTACCTCTTATTTAAGATACCTTGCATACCCTCCTTTAGCGACGGATCGGGCGACGATTCGGTCCGTCGCTATAGGTTCGATCCGTCATTATATGTTGTCCGTCGCTAAAAGCTAAGACGACGGTTCTATATATAGCGACGGACCGAATCGTCGCCCGGTCCATCGCTAAGGGGGGTATGCAAGGTACGTTAAATAAGAGGTAAGCTTAAGATCCGGACTGTAGGTATATATACATATATATAGATTATAAGACATGTTTATAATGAGACTCATTAATGTTAATACAAGAGCTACATACTAAGGTGGTTTCATGGTGATGAAAATACTATTTAGTCAAATTCATAAAATAAGGAGAGACAAAAAAGATGGAAACTTCTTTCAAATAATTTTGGAGATGGAAAAGATGTAAATAACAAAACTAGACAATGAATGATTCCACATGCATCTCTCTTGGATCAATACTTGCACTAGTGTTAACTTAAAGATATTGCATGAAAGTATTAAGTTAAATTCAAGTTGCAGCTGTGGAAATGATTTTCAGTTAAAAAGAGAAAACGAAACACTGCAGCTTGTCAGATGAATGTAAGTATTCGACAAATAAACAAAAAATTTATGCACACCTGTTAAACTAGATTTTAGCGGACTTGGGCGTCTCTGTTGAGCCATTGCAACTGCTAGGGCGTTCTCTACCTTTGGAGAAAGAATTGAAAAGAAATAGGTATATACATTTTTATACAGATATGGATACTATGAATACATAGGGAAAATAGTACATCAAAAAAGGATAAGAAGTCCATCACCACGAAAAAAGTTTAAATACACTGACCAACTTGTTAAGGTTGAATGGAGATTAAGGAAGAATATATGAACTACATTGAGAAACTAAAATAAAAAAGTCTAGCTAAAATCCAACAGACCAACTTCTTAATGAGAAAGATTTGTTTTCATATACTCCTGTTCCACAAAAAGAGTCCAATTTTTTAAAAAAGAAAATTTCCCACAAAAAAGTCCAATTTTTATTGATGATATACTGGCAGTAATAAATATATATCATAACGTCCTCAAATTTAACAACACAATTTCAATATCAAGCAACCACTACTAAACTAAACACTCCCTACATTAGGGACAAACATGAAAGAAAATATATCCTTGCAGCTTGCAAATTTTGTAATGGGACTCGTTTCTTGGTACAGAGGGAGTTCTATGTTCTAGATACGCCACAATACTGTTAATACACTAAGTTGCAGATAAGTATACCTTTTTCACTAAAATAGTTCCATTTGATTTCCAAAACAAAGAGAACAAACAAAAAAGTATGACGAAAATTATAAGTTGTTCAATGCATCATGGAAGTTATTATTTCATATTTTCTTGTAAGAAAGTCTCGAAGAAGAAAACACCTATGAGGCCAAACTCACTCACTAAGAGCCAGAAGCTGGGGCAGAGACAAGACTTCTCTTCTACAGTTAAAGTTCAATAGTAAGAAAATTATAGAGACCTAAGTTGGGAAATATATTATGATATTATTAACCATTTTTTGCTAATGTAATTAACCTTTAAAATTAGTAATTTCTAAGATTTTCAAAAGTTGGGGGAAGTATGAATACCCTTTGTGATCCCAACAACCTCCACTACGACTAGATGTTACTTGCAGTCACTTAAATATGGAAAATATGACTATTGAATTTCAAATTTTAGACAATAGTTGGTTCCAGACTTTCTGTAACATCCCACAGTCTGTGGCTACAAGAAGAGAATAGGTCCTTATAAGGTCAAACTCAGTACTCATGAGTCAATGTGTACCTAAAATTCATTTACATCAGGCTTGTGGTAGGCTGTAGGATCTGTGGTACACATGGGCAAAAGAAATTTGGGCTTGTGGTGTTACAAATGATATTAAAGCTATGACCCGACCGGAAGTGTGGGACCTAAGTGCTACACCAAAGAGGACGGTAGGAGTCACCTCGATCTAAAACCCGTAGGAGCCACCTCTAGACTCCTAACACTACTCGGATTGAATCTAACATCCCACCACGATGGCTAAAGAAGAGTATAGGTTTTTATAAGGCCAAACTACTCATGTGTACCTAAAATTCATGACTTTTGGATGGGCCTATGGTGGACTGTAGAATCTATGGTACACATGGGCAAGTGGAATTTGGGTTAGGGGCATGAGCCGCATGACAAATGATATCAGAACCATGACTCGGCCAGAAGTGTGGGACCTAAGTGCTATACAGGACTAAGTGCTACACCAAAGAGGACGGTGGGAGCCACCTCAATCTAGAACCCATAGGAGCCACCTATAGACTCCTAACACTACCCATAATATTGTTTGGGACTTGACGAGGACATCAAGTCTTAAGGAGGTGGGGTGATTGTAACATCCCACATTGGTGGCTATAAGATGAGTATAGGTTCTTATAAGGCCAAACTCACTCACTCCTCATGCGTACTTAAAATTCATGACTTTTGGATCAAACCTTTGGTGGGTTGTAGGATCCGTGATACACATGGGCAAGTGGAATTTGGGCTTGGGACGTTACACTTAACGTATAATATATTAAAATTCGACCCTTAGTATGAAATTAATTTGTTGAAGCATTATTTTTTTCGTCATTTTTTTGTTGATCCATAAAAAGAAACGTCATCAAGATAGATGACAGCTGCTTTTCAATAAAACAAAGATAACTTTGGTTTTTTTCGTCATTTTTTTGTTGATCCTAAAAAGAAGCATAATCAAGATAGATGATGGTTGCTTTTCAATAAAACAAAGATAACTTCAGGAGCATTTGTGTGTATACAAAAACAAAATCTTTTTTAGTGAATAAAAGAGGAAAGTGACAGAAAGACGTAAAAATATTATACCCTTTACAACTCTACCATAAGGTTCTTGAACACCAAATTTGATATATTCATTCAGATTTTACCAGTTAGTGGTAATAACTAGAATCCATTCGTTGTGAAACTCAAACTTTAATCAAATAGTTCAGCATCCCCATCCTCAACCTCCTATAGTCAAATACATACGGAGAAAATTTACAAATCAAATAGATAAGTAATTGCAGACCAAAAAAAACTTTTCTCAATAATGTATTTTGTAAGAGAGTCATGTATATGCAGCTCATCACGTAATAATATAATTTATTTTAATTGGTATTGTAATAACCTGAATATTATCTATATAAATAAATAAGAAATTTTATATATTAATTTTTTATTATTATTTTAAAGATGAGAATATGTGCCAAGTAATGTGTATGTATATATGTGATAAATAAAATTTATTTATTACATGAATAATTTCAAATAATTTTATTTTAGAATTATTGCTCATTATAAGGTGAATACTTATAATAATTAATTTTATAGTAGAAATGTCTTTATTATTTATTTTCTATGAAAATATGATTTTTATATTATTTAAATAATATATGAAATGATTATTAGAATTATAATAATAAATATTTTATTATATGAATTTGTTCGTAATATTTAAGATAATTATTTTAACTTAATTATTGATGTTGCATATGAAAGATAAATCGAATATGAAATCCAAACCCTAATTTTGGATTTTGAGCTATGAATAAGAATAATAATATTATATTAAATATAATATTATTTTTCGGTATTATAAATATATACAGTATATGTGTAGATTGTTAATGGTTAGTTAATTATGATGTATCACGACAAACCCTAGTATTACTGTCATAAACCATGATTGGAAATTTAAAACTGAAAATTAAGATCGGTCAGAAATTGTGTTATAAGAATTATGTGCATATTATAGAATTAATGTTAATTAGATAAAACCCTAATTAATATTTGAAAGCCCTAATTTAAAATTAGAAACCCTAATTGCTAATTAGGAACCCTAATTGCTAAAATTATAAACCGTGATTATTATTTTAGTAAATTGAAATGTTAATTTAGGAACCCTTATGATAATTAAGGAACCCTAATTATTTAAACCCTAATTTTTATTAAAAACCCTAATTTTAATTAGTATGTTTTCATTAAAATTTGACTACACTTTAATTTTTAATTATCCAAACCCTAGTAATTATTTGGAAAACTTTAAGGTTAAAAATCTAGTGATTAAACCCTAGATTCAAGCACCTTGGACAAGAATACCCTTTGACTTATTTGCAAAATTACAATTATGCCCTTTTTGTCCCATTCATGCATTATTGCTAGACAAATCTTATCAATATCTTGTAGCCACCCTAGTCTAGGCTATGTTGAGCTATAGCATTGCCAGCAATCAGATTCAACTCACTTGCCATGTGCATTGTACCATTATTTACATAGATCAAGAGAGAGAAAAAGTCACATTCAAGCTCATTTTGCACAAACACTCATCCAAGACTCTCTCTATCTAAAACCCACGAGATTGCTTTGCAAGATCAATCATAAATCAAGCCTCACTAACACCAACATCGAATCAGAAGCATAGAAATCAGATTTTTCGCACTTAAAGGTATGAACCCTAAAAAGAAATCTGATCTTGAACCCTATGTTAGATGTTAGATTTTTTGTGTTAAATATGTAGTATGGAGTCTAACAAAGTGATCTAGGTTGCTAGATGTTAGATCCATAACATCTAGAGGCTCGGATTTGTCATTTTTCAAAATCTGGAAAAAAATTATTTTGTGTCTGACAAGCCAAAGTCAGAGGTTGTAGATCTCTCTCTGTTTATGATTTGGTGTGTTTTATGTTTTGGATTTGTAGTATGCTATGAGGTCTGTAATCTAGAACTTTTAGTAGGATCAGATCATGCTTAGAATGTCAGATAATCATGGTCAAAGGTCGTTGACCATGCCTTTCTAAAATCTGGAAAACCCAGATTGTGCCCAGACAGTGCCTGACAACGTTTTCAAGCGACTAGATCTGCCAGTGTGTTGTTGTTTTGATTCTGTTATTGTAACTAAGTTGTAGCTTGTTATGTTTACTATGGATATATGCCTCTAGATCCCTTATATCATCATTGTATTGAACACAGTGAAAGGTCAAACTAGCTTACTAATCCACGAAATCTGTTTCTGGAAATTCCAAAAAATTCAAGAACATATCTTCTGACATGGTTTGACCGGCCTAGATCTGCTTTATCTGTTGTTGTTATACTGTTTGTATGTAATGGATATGTAGTATTACATGTTAGCAACAACCTGGAATCAATAGATCACATAGAGCAAACTCACAACGCGAGATGTAAGGATCCAAAGTAGCATACTAGTTCTGTTCTTCATTCTGGAAAAAACCAGAAAAGAAGAACAGGCTCTGACACGATTTTTTGAGCCCCAACTCGTTTTGATTATTTATATTTAGACTTGACCATGGATTGCAACATGTTCTCTGATAGTTTGGCTAGACAGCCCGACGAGAAGAAAACACTTAACATGAACAGATTGACAGATTTAAGGCCATCCAAATCGTTGATCGGCCACGACTTCGTTTTTTGGGCAGCCCAAAAACATTAAGAACAGCTCTGACAGCTTGTTCTTGAGCTTAGATCTTGCATATGATGCATGTTTTGACCATGTTTGTTGTTCGACTGTGTAGTATTACATCCGTATTATAATATCCAACCATTACCTCGACCAGAAACACATTACACAAGGAATGATTGATGGTCAAACAAGCAAGCTCGAGCACCGACTTTGAATGCATGGGTTTCTCAAGAACACCTATATGACACTTTATCATGCCAAAGGGCTTTAGTGACAGACTTATTATAATTAATTAATTTAAATTCTAAAAATCATTTAAAAATAGTAAATAAATTCTGAAAATTACAAAAATAGTTTTAAAAATTATTTTAAGTTATAAAAATTACCTTTTAATAATTTGACATATTTTTCATAAATATTAATATTTATTTGGATATTATTGGTATTTAAATTATTTAATAAATGCATTAAATAAATTAATTAAAAATGATTTTATTGTATTAAAAATCATTTTAAATAATAATAAGGTATTTAATAATATTTTAAGTTATAAAACATAACTTTTAATATTTTAAGATAAGTTTCATTAATTATTAAATATTAATGATATTAGATTTATTTAGTAATTATATTAAATAAATTAATTAAAAATGATTTTAATATTATAAAAATCATTTTAAATGAAAATAAATAATTTAAAAATATTTTAAGTTATAAAATATAACTTTTGATATTTAAAGGTAAATTTCATTAATAATTTAATATTTATGATATTAAGTTTATTTAACAATTATATTAAATAAATAGTTTAAAAATGGTTTTATTGAATTATAAATCATTTAAAAGGAAATAAATGAATTAAAAATATTTTAAGTTATAACTAATGACTTTTAATATTTTGATAAATAATAAATTAATATTCTAATATTAATGGCAATTATTTAAAAATGATTTTAAATGTTTTAAAAATCATTTAAGGGTAATATTAATACTTTAAAAATATTTTGAGTTATTATAAATAACTTTAATATTTTGGCAATAGTTTCATTAATGGCTTAATATTAATTAAATATTAGTGATAATAGAATTGGTTAATATTTAAATCATTTAATAATGATTCCAGAGTTTGAAAATTCATGATAAAGTATAATAATTATTTAAAAATTATTATAAGGCTATGAAAAATAATATGACTGATATTTAGAATATCTAAACGAATATTGAACTACACGGTAGAGTCTTAGACTTGATAATTACCCGATAAAGCCGTCGCTACACCAACATGTTTCAAAAACTGATTTGAACTTAAATAATTTGACTAGATACATATTTGTTTATGATGTAATGACTGTTAAACATATGTGACAATGTGATTAGGTTATGTGCTGACTGCAATTAGCAGTACTATGTGATATGATATATTATTCTAATCGAATGAATGATCTTATTAATGATAGGTTTTGATATAAAAGATAGAACTAAGTTAACGTTATTGTAAGGCGCAGAAATTAGTAATATCTAAACCTTATGCACTACTTTTATTTCGTGCAAACAGGTATATCATGTTATGCAAGTTTCCTAAACTTACTCCAATTATTATTGAGCAAGTATCTGATCTATTATTTACATTGTGCAAGTATCCTACTTTTGTATTTACTTTATGCAATGGACACGAGTAAGAAAGTTTCAGAATTATATTATTATTATGCCAGATTATTAACTCTATTATTATTAATTATGTATCAAATCTTTGTATTCATACACGTTCTTACATTATCCGATCATTGTATTATTGTATAATTCAGATATTTATTCTGTTCGTTAATTCGTATATAGGGTTAGACAAGTGTCCCCACTTGGATAACCATTGTATTTAATCATATGTTGATACATACTTATTGATGTATATGTTGACTTAAAAGCCGTCTAAGCTATTTGATTCAGCTAGACATAAAAATATTGTTGAACAAGATAGAACGTTATTGTATGCAACCATATTGTTTTGGTTCGGATTCCCGACTAAGTATGAACATCCCGAATATGGGAAAACTTTTGTACACCTAAGGTGGATAGAGTGAACGATAATATCGTTCTTGCATGTAGTATTGATCAATACAGGGCAGTGGGATGATCACCCTCGTGCCCGTAAGTTATGACGGTTTGCGGATGAAATTTTGCTAAACCCTAGCGAAAATTAAAAATAATGTTCATAGTATGTCGAATGCTCTCCAGTTATAGTCAGTACGTAGTTTCAAAAATTTGAGATAGATTTGGTATGTTGTTATTATTGGTTCAGCTTGCTTCACAACTGTTGATTCGTTGTAGAAGTGTTACTCAAAGAAAACATTTAATTCTTTCAGCTTATATTTATTGTTACTATTACTTGCTGGCCAATCAAATGCTCATCCTTGTTTAAATTTAAATGTTTTCATTATAAGCGTGATCAACTTTGGAATGTTCGAGGCGTAACAAGGAAAAGGAAAGCAAATAGAATAATCTTATGTTATCTCTTGTAATAGTTAGACAGTATTAAGACAATGATATTTATTATCTATCATGTAATGTATTGTAGTAAAGGTTACGTACTTGGGATTAGATTTTGATATATGTAAATTAAGTTTGATATTTATATTATTGTTATTATTATTAGTATTATTTCGTTCATAGAAATGGTATCGTAAAGCACCAAGTTCGGGTTTCAAGTACCCGAGTTTGGGGGCGTTACAAGTTGGTATCAAAGCTTTAGGGTTAGAAACCTTAGGTGGGACAGACCTTGTGACAACCCCAAAATAGGTCCATTCCATCCAACCCATTCTGAGTCGCCAAATACATGGTACAGAAAACAACTACAACTTTATTAATACAATTGTCGTGCAAGATACGACAACACTTAAACTGTGAGTTTAAATACAAATATATACCAACTGTGACTCATGTCCCAACCGTGGATAGCGCCTCATAATGACACCTTACATAAATGTATAGTCGAAAACTGTTTTAGAAATTAGAATCTTTGGGAAGTGCTCAAGGAAACCTTCATACATGGGAGGCCATGCGTCTAGGTTATTATAGATATCATATGGCCACAGAATTATCCTTGGTTGACCCAATAGACCCCAAAGAAAAACGAGAAGATTACTATCATATTCTTCCCAATGGCGAGTCTTCTCTTGACATATCATTATCTCCACTGTCTCTAATTGGGTATTATACTCCAAACAAACACCAAGATTATATAGGTAGTGCTTGTAAATATACTCAGCAAGTGGATGAGCACAACCCTGTCTTATGATGACACGAGGTGGTATGCCATTAGACATCTTGTATGATAGTGGCAAAACACCCTTCCAACGTTGGGTTCGCCTCACCCTAGTTGATTCACCAAATATAACTACTAAATGATGACCACCGTTCTATTCCCTCATTATCCTCTCGCCCGACCCACACTACACTTTTATTACACCGAAAGGAATTGTGAAGCAAAAAGTGGTGAGCACAACTAGCTCAAGAAAGAATATCATGACTAAAGATAATTAAATTATCAATAGCCTTCATCAATAATAAATCGATATTTAGAACATATGGTAGATGATAAAAAAATTTCAACCATAGTTGCGTGAACGAAAGCAATCCATTAGAAGAGTCAAATAGACCATAAAATCTATTATCTTCTCCATGTTAAAAGTCCACCAACAATGTTTTATCCCTGTAACATCAATCAACAATTTCTGTCCACAATCACGTATATAACTCATAATCATAATTGTAGTTCTAAATTCCTTTCCTCATCCAGGACAAAAATAATTTTCATCACCTGAAACATCAAAGATCATGGTTATACCAAATCACAGTTCTTGTTCATAATCATAATAATAAATTCATCTTTGCACTACGGGCCAAAGATATTCAACATGTCATCTTTGCACTACAGGCCAAAGATATTCAACAACAGGTCATCTTTGCACTACGGACCAAAGATATTCATCAATAATTGATCTTTGCACTACAGGCCAAAGATATTCATATCTCAAAGAAATACATAATCATTTCAGAATTTATATAAACCATAATTATAACCATATATGTTGATTAATTCACCTTTGCACTTAAGCTAAAGATATTCAATTATAAATTCAATGGTCATGATCATACCAGTCAACAATTCAACTTTTCACTACTGGCCAAAGAGAACCCTAGTCATGATCATACCAATAATCTACCCATCTTTACATTCCAAAGAAAGAGAATTTCAACATCGTGGTTATAAAATGTTATATATGATAATAAAATCAATATAATCAATACATAGTTTTAATCTCCAGAGTAATATTCATAAATCAACTATAATTTGGTTAGAAAAAGAAACCAATTTTGTAGTGAATAGTACCCGTGAATAGTAACTCGTGAATAGTAACTCATGAATAGTAACCCGTCGTGAATAGTAACTCGTGAATAGTAACTTATGAATAGTAACTCATGAATAGTAACCCCGACATGAAAAAGTTCCAAATTTGATAAAAATTCAAATCAATATTTCGACATAATGATATTGAAGAAATAATATCATTTATGAAGAAAATAATCTCCCTTACTATCCCTTACAATCCCCTACTATCCCTTACAATCCCGTACCTCAAAAGAGCAGTACTTTTGACTGGAATAACGTCGAACGAACTTGCACCGTATAGCAACACTCAAGATATCAAAATACTCACAAGAATACACTCGATAATATAGAGAGAGAAATAGAGAGAAAACTTCAGTTTCTGGTGTGATTTTCAATTCTAACCTAATCACCCTATTTATAGGAAAATGCTTAGAACACCAAAGCAAAAAATTTAATAAAATAATAATATATTTTTTCTTAACTTCCTACTCACACTTATTTTAAATATCAGCCACATCTCACCAACAAGTACCAAAAACGTTTTTCTCATTTAACTCATTTAAAACTCCAAAAAAATCAATTATTCTGGAACTTCTGAACTTCAATAATTCATAATAAATAGCCCTTTTATCAGAAAATTCAAATCCCGCGTCTTTTTATAGGAAATTCAATTCTCTACAATTTTGCAGAAGAAAATTTTTCCAAATTCTAAACATAAATTGACCGAAATCCACATACGGACGATTTTACAAGCTATAATCAAATTTCAGTCAAGAAATGGGTTCCACCGACACACAAAACATGTGTTAATCATTTAATGCAACAAAAATACTCTTCCTCCTCAAATACTCATATATCCCACATTCATTGTAAAAATATCATCATTATTATATTATAATAATATAATAAAATATTATTTTATTAGAAAAGATAAAATATCGATTTTCAACAATTGTCACTTTAAAAATTTTCTCCATCTATATCCACATAAAATCAATATTTTTCTCATCATATAAATCAATAATTAATTATTTACAAATAATATTACAGAATCACATCTTCGACAACCGTGCTGTTCCCGGAAAGAGGGGTTTTCGATAAGAATTTCTCCTTCTTGACGCCTTGATTAGGTGACTAAACCTCTCCTTAGACAGAACTTTCTAGACATTACCAATAATGTTATCTAATAATATTATTCAGATAATATGAATTATTGCTCCGATAATGAAAAATACTGTGTCGTGACAATTATTAAAACAACAATAATATAAAATATCAACGCAGCAATTATTGAATCAAAAATAAAATATTGAACAGTAATTACTGTAACAATTATTGAGTAGTGTCTTCTTACGTAAGAATCAATAATTGGTGCAATACTGTGTGCTACGGTGCAACAACGCGTATTCCTGTATTTTAACCACCGGGTATTCCAACAGTGTTAACGGTAACAACTACGCCGTTATTTGTAAACAACTTATACTTGTCGTTTTCTTCATCCAATCGCTTTCTGTTATGGGGCCCACAAAAGGCTGCGCCGTCGTATGAATATTCCTCGACAGGAAGAATATTTCACGACCAAACGAATATTCTCCGACAACAATGAGTATTTTATAACCACTTGCTTATTTTGAAAAAAATTTACATATATCACCCTTAACTTTAAACTTTTATCAATTTAACCATTTACTGAATAGTAATTTAAGAAAAATTGAATATTTTTATTTCATAAAATTCGGGGTCTTACAGACCTTAGGCTATAACCTTAGAATAGAGGAAAACGTTGAAAATATAAATAACTAATTTAGAGTTTAAAAGGAGATGAATTGAATAAATTCACCGTTAAACAAAATGAAAGATAACTTGTATAAAATTATTAATTGCTGTGTGTATATACTACGTGTTAATCACGATAGTTTGGTGTAGATGTCAGATAGAAAGAATTAGGATACCTCAGATCATAAAGAAGGAGTCAACCTCCATATCCGAGCCAATATCAAAGTAAATAACTGAATTAGAGGCTCAATTTGAAAGCAACCTAATGAGGCGATTCTCTTTGGAAAAGTGTAAATGTCTGGGACCGAAAATGATAGTATAACTGATAGGTAGAGGATATAAGATCAAGTTCGAGTTCTTGAACTCATATGTTTGTGGTGAGTTCTTAAACTCATAATGTGTGGAAGGTTTGACGAACTAGGTATAGTTAAGTGAGAATGGATTATTGAGGATAATAGGAATATATAGATTACTAAGCATATGATCCTTAGTGAAGGCGTAAGAAATATGTAGTATTAGTGTTACTTTAATGTGTATAATTCTATGATATGTATATGATAAGTATATTGGTGTAAAGTAATATTATCAACTTCTGTATAAGTTGTGGCAACGATTCCCGACTTTTGTGTCACAAAGGGATAACGAATGTTTAAAGCAGTATATGTGTTATGCTATGAAAAGTACGATGAATTAGTTAGATGAACATGATCTTATTTAATCAGATAATGCCGCCAAGACGTAAACGAAACCAAAAGGCAGAAGAACCTGTCAACAAAGCTGGAGGACAACCAGACCCGACACAAAATTTGGTGAATATGGACGCTCAAGCTATGCAGAATGGATTACCAGCCGTGGGAAATCAAATGATAATCGATCGAAAAACTTCAAAGACTTCAAGGCAATCGAACCGCTTGAGTTTAGAGGATCAACCGACCAGAGAGGTGTTTGTGGATGACTATAATGTGAGAGGGTAAAAACGACTTTTATCACCTATACGATGAAAGGGATCACGAATTTTTGGTGGGAAGCAAATCAAGCTAAATAGGAGAAGAAAATAGTGGTAGTAGGAATGGAAAAAGAAAAGGAGAAAATTTCGGAATACCGAAATAAAGCGAAGAGGTGGAAAAAACAGTTACAAGATGTGGGAATTGCGGAAAGAATTACTCGTGGGAGTGTCTTAAGGGTAAGTTTGTAGTATTATTAAGTGTGGGCGGGGCGCGACATATCTCTCCTAACTGCCCCAATCTAAGGATGAACAAGAGGTGTTCCAGATGTGAATCAACGAAGCATAAGGTGAAGGATTGTCCGAAAAAGAGAATGGATGCAGGGAGTATGACTACGGGGAAAAGCAGCGGGACATCGGTGATAGCGGAACCAACTTCAACAAACAAACCAACAGAATCAACCGCGAGAGTCTTCAACATGACGATCCAAGATACGGTGGCAGTTGGGAATACAACTTCAGGTATTATTCGTATAACTTTTGTAAGACCCCGAAATTTTTTTAAATAAAAAGGAATTTCCTTTATTTATTATTTTGAAATAGTAAGGGTTGATTTGATTAATGTGGATAGTTAAGGGTTAAATACATAAATATTTCAAAATAAGCAAGTGGTTATAAAATATTCATTTTGTTTGGGAATATTCGTTTGGTGCGTGGAATATTAAATCTTTGTCGGGGAATATTAAATGCGACCAGCGCGACCGTGTGTGTGGGCCCCATAACGGAAAGCGATTGGATGAAGAAAACAGCAAATATAAGTTGGTTAAAAATACTCGGCGTAGTTATTCTGAATTAAGACCGTTGGAATACCGTTGGTTAAAATCTGATGTCTGGCGTGGTTGCACAAGAAGCCACGCGGTATTACCGATATTGTTGAATTATTGATCCTTACGTAAGGCCTTTACTCGATAATTTTTACAATGAATTCTTGCTCAATATTTTATTTTATTGATTCAATAATTGCTGCGTTGATATTTTATATTATTGTTGTTCAATAATTGTCATTTTGCACATTATCTCCATTATCGGATCAATAATTCATATTATTTAAATAATATTATTAGATAGCATTATTGGCAATGTCTAGAAAGTTACATCGAGGAGAGGTTTGGTCACCTAATTGCGGCGCCCGATGGAGAAATCCTTATCGGAAAGCCCTCTTTCTGAGGAGCGGCTGGTTGTCATAATTGTGATTACGTAATATTATTTGTGAATAATTAATTATTGATTCATATGATAAGGAAATATTTATTTTATATGAATATAAATGACGGATTTATTTATGTGGTTATTAATGAAGGAATTAATGTTGAGGTGTTTTATCAGTATTTTATCGGATTGGAGGTATTAAAAATCAAATCAGGGGTTTTGAGATATATTGCGGGGGTTATAATTTTTAATCCGACCGTTAGATTGTGGTAATTTTTGGGTATGTTATACATACATAAGTTGAGTATATGTCCACAAATTTTGAACCGTTAAAAATGCACGAATGATTTGTTGTGAATTTTAAGAGGTGTCGGATTCGGAAATTAGGTTTATAATTGATTTTGGTGGAAAATTCTAGAATTGAGTGGGTCCCACTTGTGGTTGGTGAAGAAATGTGCTGAATTTTATTTCAAATGTGGTGGGTGGCAATAGTAGCGGTAAAGCCATCGGTGGCGAGTCAAAAGTCTCGCTTGGTAGACTAACATTTTCCTATAAATAGAAATTTAAGTTAGAATTGAAAATCACACCGTAAACAAAGTTTTCTCTCTTTCTCTCTCTATATTATTGAGCGTATTTTGTGAGTATTTAGATACTTTGAGAGTTCTTTGTTGATCAAGACAAGTTTCATTTAGCATCACTTGAGACCTTTCCTTCCGGCAATCGATTCTTTGAGGTAAGGGATATTATTTTTTCGTAATGATATTATTTCTTGATATCATTATCTTTGAAATGTTGATCTGAAGTTTTTATCAAATTTGGAATTTTTTCATATGGGGTTACTATTCACGAGTTACTATTCACGAGTTACTATTCATGAGTTACTATTCACGAAGTTACTATTCACGCAGTACTTATTCATTAAGCGTGAAGATGTTTTTGTGGAATTTCTTTCTTTTGGTGTCGGATTTACTATTCATGTATACGGTCTTATTCACGATATCAAGACTATTCACGTATCTGGCACTATTCACGGATATCTGGCACTATTCACCAAAAATAAAATTTCTTCTTTTGTCCAAAACATCTATTTTGGATACTAGCTTTTGATTGTATCCATGTTTTGATCATTCTTGAATTTTACACCACCGTGATTATTTTTGGGGTATTGTTGGACATGGATAAAACAAAATACGAATCCTTAATCCTTAATCCTTGTCATTTTGTTTCACCGGATTCGTTCTTTAAAATATTTTCATCATCCTCGGTCTTAAATGATGATATTATTGAATATCTTTGGCACATGTAGTGCAAAGATGAATGATTTCTGAAGAATATCTTTGGCCCAGTAGTGCAAAGATGAACAGTGTTGAGATGAACATGACCGATCGATTAATATCTTTGGCTGTAGTGCAAAGATGAATGATTTCTGAAGAATATCTTTGGCTGTTGTAGTCAAAGATGAGCAGTGTTGAGATGAACATATTGACTGATTAATATCTTTAGCACATAGTCAAAGATGAGCAGTGTTTAAATGAACACTGACCAATGATGAATATCTTTGGCTGTAGTAGTGCAAAGATGAATATTTGATTCCGATGTGTATATTGATTGTTGTTACGGGGGATAAAAGATGAGCGATGAACTTTTAAATTCATACATAGAAGATCGTAGTTTGCATTCTCTACTTAACTCTTCTAATGAATTATTATTTCCATTGCGAATATTGATTGAAAATTTGTTGTCTATTGTATTCTATTAAATTTTTCCTGTTGAAGACTAACGATAATTTGTTGTATATTATCTTAGTCATAATATTCTTTATGAGCTAGTTGAGCTCACCTTTTCCTTTTGTTCCATTCTTCTCTCGGGAGGCGAGAATATAAGCGAGTACTGGTCGGGTATGGAATGAAGGTTTTAGAAAAGGATTGTTTAGTAGTCCTCACCATTTTGTAAAATAATGTATCAATAAATGTGATGAGGATTTATGTGAGTATAAATATTATCTGAAGATAATATTTGTATTTAAACTCACAGCTTTCTTGTTGTAATAATAAAGTTGTAGTTGTTTCTGTACCATGTATTGACAACTCAGAATGGGTGATGTATACCTATTTTGGGGGCGTCACAACTTTTATATTTTGATATATATGATTTTCCTATATATAATATACTATTTTATAAAGAAATTTTGAAGGAGGAATTTGAGTCCTTTTAGAAATCAAACTTCCGTTTAATCAGAGAGACAAGCTTAATGTTGATTAGTTAAAGATCAATTCGATCGAATCGATCGAGATCTATTTGAAATATTTGTGTATGCTATGTACCTGGTAAGTATGAGTTTTAAAAGCGGTGATTAGGGGGACTAATCCTTATAAGGGAGGGTGAATGTAATAACTTTGAATATTTTCTATATAAATAAATAAGAAATTTTGCATATTAATTTTTTATTATTATTTTAAAGATGAGAATATGTGCCAAGTAATGTGTATGTATATATGTGATAAATAAAATTTATTTATTACATGAATAATTTCAAATAATTTTATTTTAGAATTATTGCTCATTATAAGGTATATACTTATAATAATTAATTTTATAGTAGAAATGTCTTTATTATTTATTTTCTATGAAAATATGATTTTATATTATTTAAATAATATATGAAATGATTATTAAATTATAATAATAAATATTTTATTATATGAATTTGTTCGAATATTGAAGATAATTATTTTAACTTAATTATTGATGTTGCATATGAAAGATAAATCGGATATGAAATTCAAACCCTAATTTTGGATTTTGAGCTATGAATGAGAATAATAATATTATATTAAATATAATATTATTTTTGATGTTATAAATATATACTGATATATGTGTAGATTGTTAATGGTTAGTTAATTATGATGTATCACGACAAACCCTAGTATTATTTATGCATAAACCATGATTGGAAATGTAAAAGCTGGAAATTAAGATCGGTCAGAAATTGTGTTATATGAATTATGTGCATATTATAGAATTAATGTTAATTAGATAAAACCCTAATTAATATTTGAAAGCCCTAATTTAAAATTAGAAACCCTAATTGCTAATTAGGAACCCTAATTGCTAAAATTATAAACCGTGATTATTATTTTAGTAAATTAAAATGTTAATTTAGGAACCCTTACGATAATTAAGGAACCCTAATTATTTAAACCCTAATTTTTATTAAAAACCCTAATTTTAATTAGTATGTTTTCATTAAAATTTGACTACACTTTAATTTTTAATTATCCAAACCCTAGTAATTATTTGGGAAACTTAAGGTTAAAAATCTAGTGATTAAACCCTAGATTCAAGCATCTTGGACAAGAATACCCTTTGACTTATTTGCAAAATTACCATTATGCCCTTTTTGTCCCATTCATGCATTATTGCTAGACAAATCTTATCAATATCTTGTAGCCACCCTAGTCTAGGCTATGTTGAGCTATAGCATTGCCAGCAATCAGATTCAACTCACTTGCCATGTGCATTGTACCATTATTTACATAGATCAAGAGAGAAAAAGTCACATTCAAGCTCATTTTGCACAAACACTCATCCAAGACTTTCTCTATCTAAAACCCACGAGATTGTTTTGCTAGATCAATCATAAATCAAGCCTCACTAACACCAACATCGAATCAGAAGCACAGAAATCAGATTTTTCGCACTTACAGGTATGAACCCTAAAAAGAAATTTGATCTTGAACCCTATGTTAGATGTTAGATTTTGTGTGTTAAATATGTAGTATGGAGTCTAACAAAGTGATCTGGGTTGCTAGATGTTAGATCCATAACATCTAGAGGCTCGGATTTGTCATTTTTCAAAATCTGAAAAAAACTTATTTTGTGTCCGACAAACCTAAGTCAGAGGCTGTAGATCTCTCTCTGTTTATGATTTGGTGTGTTTTATGTTTTGGATTTGTAATATGCTATGAGGTCTGTAATCTAGAACTTTTAGTAGGACCAGATCATGCTTAGAATGTCAGATAATCATGGTCAAAGGTCGTTGACCGACCATGCCTTTCTAAAATCTGGAAAACCCAGATTGTGCCTAGACAGGGCCTGACAACGTTTTCAAGCGACTAGATCTGCCAGTGTGTTGTTGTTTTGATTCTGTTATGGTAACTAAGTTGTAGCTTGTTATGTTTACTATGGATATATGCATCTAGATCCCTTATATCATCATTGTATTGAACACAGTGGAAGGTCAAACTAGCTTACTAATCCACGAAATCTATTTCTGGAAATTCCAGAAAATTCAAGAACATGTCTTCTGATATGGTTTGACCGGCCTAGATCTGCTTTATCTGTTGTTGTTATACTGTTTGTATGTAATGGATATGTAGTATTACATGTTAGGAATCAATAGATCACATAGAGCATACTCACTATGCGATATATAAGGATCCAAAGTAGCATACTAGTTCTGTTCTTCATTCTGGAAAAACCCAGAAATGAAGAACAGACTCTGACACGATTTTTTGAGCCCCAACTCGTTTTGATTATTTATATTTAGACTTGACCATGGATTGCAACATGTTATCTGATAGTTTGGCTAGACAGCCCGACGAGAAGAAAACACTTAACATGAATAGATTGACAGATTTAAGACCATCCAAATCGTTGACCGGCCACGACTTCGTTTTCTGGCGGACCGAAGCGTCGAAGAAACGCTCGACGATGCTTGTTCTTGAGCTTAGGTCTTGCATATGATGCATGTTTTGACCATTTTTGTTGTTCGACTGTGTAGTATTACATCCGTACTATAATATCCAACCATTACCTCGACCAGAAACACATTACACAAGGAATGATTGATGGTCAAACAAGCAACTTCGAGCAACGACTTTGAATGCAGGGGTTCTCAAGAACACCTAAGATGACACTTTCATGTCATGCTAAAGGGCTTTTAGCGACAGACTTATTATAACTAATTAATTTAAATTCTAAAATCATTTAAAAATAGTAAATAAATTACGAAAATTACAAAATAGTTTTAAAAATTATTTTAAGTTATAAAATTACCTTTTAATAATTTGACATATTTTTCATAAATATTAATATTTATTTGGATATTATTGGTATTTAAATTATTTAATAAATGCATTAAATAAATTAATTAAAAATAATTTTATTGTATTAAAAATCATTTTAAATAATAATAAGGTATTTAATAATATTTTAAGTTATAAAACATAACTTTTAATATTTTAAGATAAGTTTCATTAATTATTAAATATTAATGATATTAGATTTATTTAGTAATTATATTAAATAAATTAATTAAAAATGATTTTAATATTATAAAATTATTTTAAATGAAAATAAATAGTTTAAAAATATTTTAAGTTATAAAATATAACTTTTGATATTTAAAGGTAAATTTCATTAATAATTTAATATTTATGATATTAAGTTTATTTAACAATTATATTAAATAAATAGTTTAAAAATGGTTTTATTGAATTATAAATCATTTAAAAGGAAATAAATGAATTAAAAATATTTTAAGTTATAACTAATGACTTTTAATATTTTGATAAATAATAAATTAATATTCTAATATTAATGGCAATTATTTAAAAATGATTTTAAATGTTTTAAAAATCATTTAAGGGTAATATTAATATTTTAAAAATATTTTGAGTTATTATAAATAACTTTAATATTTTGGCAATAGTTTCATTAATGACTTAATATTAATTAAATATTAGTGATAATAGAATTGGTTAATATTTAAATCATTTAATAATGATTCCAGAGTGTGAAAATTCATGATAAAGTATAATAATTATTTAAAAATTATTTTAAGGCTATGAAAAATAATATGACTGATATTTAGAATATCTAAATGAATATTGAACTACACGGTAGAGTCTTAGACTCGATAATTACCCGATAAAGCCGCTTAAGACAATCAAGCGTTTCGTGAAACCGATTTAAACTTAGATAATTTGACTAGATATATGTGTTTGTTTATGATGTAATGACTGTTAAACATATGTGACAATGTGATTAGGTTATGTGCTGACTGCAATTAGCAGTACTATGTGATATGATATATTATTCTAATCGAATGAATGATCTTATTAATGATATGTTTTATATAAAAGATAGAACTAAGTTGCGTTATTATGGCAATGACTCGAAAAGTATCTAAACCTTATGCACTACTTTTATTTCGTGCAAACAGGTATATCATGTTATGCAAGTTTCCTAAACTTACTCCAATTATTATTGAGCAAGTATCTGATCTATTATTTACATTGTGCAAGTATCCTACTTTTGTATTTACTTTATGCAATGGACACGAGTAAGAAAGTTTCAGAATTATATTATTATTGTGCCAGATTATAAACTCTATTATTATTAATTATGTATCCAATCTTTGTATTCATACAAGTTCTTACATTATCCAATCATTGTATTGTTGTATAATTCAGATATTTATTATGTTCGTTAATTCGTATATAGGGTTAGACAAGTGTCCCCACTTGGATAACCATTGTATTTAATCATATGTTGATACATACTTATTGATTTCGAGTATGTATATGTTGACTTAAAAGCCGTCTAAGCTATTTGATTCAGCTAGACATAAAAATATTGTTGAACAAGATAGAACGTTATTGTATGCAACCATATTGTTTTGGTTCGGATTCCCGACTAAGTATGAACATCCTGAATATGGAAAAACTTTTGTACACCTAAGGTGGATAGAGTGAACGATAATATCGTTCTTGCATGTAGTATTGATCAATACAGGGCGCATTGGGATGATCACCCTCGTGCCCGTAAGTTATGACGATTTGCTGATGAAGTTCTGCTAAACCCTAGCGAAAATTAAAAATAATGTTCATAGTATGTCGAATGCTCTCCAGTTATAGTCAGTACGTAGTTTCAAAAATTTGAGATAGATTTGGTATGTTGTTATTATTGGTTCAGCTTGTTTCACAACTGTTGATTCGTTGTAGAAGTGTTACTCAAAGAAAACATTTAATTCTTCCAGCTTATATTTATTGTTACTATTACTTGCTGGCCAATCAAATGCTCATCCTTGCTTTAAATTTAAATATTTTCAGCTAAGCATGATCAACTGGAATGTTCAGGCCAGAACAGGGGAAAAGGAAAGCAAACAGAATAATCTTATGTTATCTTTTGTAATAATTAGACAGTATTAAGACAATGATATTTATTATCTATCATGTAATGTATTGTAGTAAAGGTTGCGTACTTGGAATTAGACTTTGATATATGTAAATTAAGTTTGATATTTATATTATTGTTATTATTATTAGTATTATTCCGTTCATAGAAATGGTATCGTAAAGCACCAAGTTCGGGTTTCAAATACCCGAGTTTGGGGGCGTTACAGGTATACATTAATTTGTGCAACATGTAGAATATAAAAGTATGACAAAAGAACCTTGAGTGATGTCAATTCCCGAAGCCCTTTCTCCACAAAAAGCATGTTCTCAACATTTCCTTCACCAGAAAATTCATTCAAGTCCCGTGGAACTTTTCCCCTTTCTTTTAAATCATTGTTCACTGTTAGGTACGTAGAAGGGGGAGAGAGAGAGAGAGAGAGAGAGAGTAAATCACTGTTCACTGTGAAGTACGTTGAAGGGAGGGAGAGAGGGTTCGTAAACTGAGAAATACATAAAAAAATCTTTCAAGCTACACAGATGACTCCAAAAATAATTTACCTAGTGAATTTTCATCTTTTGCTTTCTGCCCAGCAGCTAATACAACTTCAACAGGTAGAGGGGCAAATGATGACCAGTATTCATTTCTTGCTGCAGCTATTTCTGAATGAACACCTGCAAAACATTCCAATGCCAATCATCAAACATATCTTCATGCAAAACATAATTTCTGAGGTCAATAATTGTTGGGTCTCCATTTTTAGTGACTTTAAGATAAGAAAATATTAAACTATTAAGATTTATAACTGTAAATATATTATTTTACTTATCTTTATCACTTTGGCCAAAATATTTTCCTACTGCTGCATTAAGGTTTTCAAATTAACCTTGATAATTAAATATCAAGTGCTACAAAAATTAATTCATAAAGTAACGTTTACTAAGGCAAGGAAACTCCTATTCACCAAATGATTTTTCAAAATATACCAAATCTTTTGAAAATACTATAAGTAGAAAATGAAGCAATTTTGTCAAATTATCCACATGTTTAAAAGCCATTTTTTGGCTAATATCCTTCAAACAAGACCTTTGCCCGAAGTCCAAACTTTAAATAGACAATTTGAAAATCCAAGGGACAAAGAAAGTTCATTTAATAGTCAATTGGAAAGTAAAGCAAAATTGGAAGATGACTTCCTTTTTCCCATCACTTGACTGAACAATTCAAATTGCAACTTCATTGTCTATTTGGCTTTAAACATTGGACAAAGTCCTTTGAACCAAAGATCATTTTTTTAAACCAGAGGACTTTGAGAAGTCACTTTTTAAGTAGGCATTCTCATTGGTCTAAAGCTTCAAGTCCAAGGAATAAAATTAAGAACCAAGGGACCAAAGTAACTTTGTTGCTTTTTATCCCCCATGGCCAAATATCACTAATTGGTGATTTAAATTGATCTTGGACCTTAAATTCAGATTAAGAGATCTTGCCCCTAGACTTTTGATTGGACCTTTTTGCCCCAACTCTTGAAATTGCTATAATTAGGAGACTTGTCTAAACATTTCAATTTGCCAATTTACTAGGCTTGAAAAGCTATTCTTTCCTTCCCTACATTCTCTCTAGCTTTCAAAAAGCTCTCTTCTACGCAAACTTTTAACTCTTTCGATTAAAGAGAAATTGATCACAGTTAATGAGATAAGTTTTTAATTTGAATCTTGTAGAGATGTACTCAATGCACCGATATCTATAGCTGAGATATTGCCTCTTAAACCCTTAGCTCAGGTGGATAAGTTTGTTACAGCAGCGGTGATGAGACTGTGAAGAAGGTGAGGATCCAGAGGGTGGGCTTTGATGGACTGTAAATACAGCAAAGCAGTTGAAGAAGATGAAGATGGCGTATTTTATTTTCTTAAAAAACCAAATTTTTTCAGAGCGGTGCACTCTTGTGCAGGAGTGCAGGAGTGCAGGAGTACAAGAGTGTAGTGTATCCCATGAGCCATCATGAAAACTTTGTAAATACAGAGATCATAAATACCTTGACTTACTTAGGTTTTAGTATATACACCTCCCTATACGCTTTTATATGATGGTAACTTATTTACCAAAACTAGAAAGGAACAGTATTGGCTTAAAAGAGTGCATTTCTCCACTGTTTTACTTTCATGCTAACATATGCACCAGAGCAAGATATGACTATGAGTTCATTTTTCTTCTTCCTTTAACATCATTATCCTTCCTTACCATGATAACACAAAACCCCCCAGCAAAAAAAGAAATAAATAAAAGAATTAAGAAATAGACCGTAAAGAGAAATAAATTTACCATATTTAACACACAAACTCCAGTATCGAGCAAGCCAGCACCTCTTAAGAACAACCTCTTCCTACAAAATAAAAACTGTGACCCATGTAAGTATAGAATAAAAAAGCCCAATAGATAATATGACACAGACCATATTGACACATACCATCTCTTCCTGAGTGAGCATCATTCTCTGTGTCATAGATCGCAATAATTTAACTTCACACGTGGCATTATGAAGCTCCTCCAAAGCAGATGTTGCTTCATCCCTAGCAGACTATTGAGAAAATAACAGCATTAAATCAGATGACATTTCCCATTGTCATAACTTACAAATTATAGGATAACGAACGTATAGCAGGAAAAAGAAAAACATACAAGATAGAAGTTCGGAATACCTCAGCTTCCATCCTAAGGGATTCAATCTCGTCACCTTTACCACCATAAGTTTGTTGAACAGCTTTGAGAGCAGCCTACAAGTAGAATTTTCTTTAAATACAATTCCTCAGTTATTCATTTCATTTACTGGCCAAAGGCACAATCATCCCAAGTGTCGATGATCATAAACCTAGATTAAGTTATATTGCATTAGAATGAAAATGTGCACATACTACTTTTTATTGAGAGCTAGATAGAAATGTTTGATCAAGGTAACTAATAAAAAGGTTTAGTATAGGAGTTCTTATCTAAAACTATACCCGTTTCTTCCTACAAAGATAGACCCTTTTGTTTTCAGATTTTTGTGGACAATTTTTTCAATGCATTCCAGGAACATAGTTATACATTATACTTTTAAATATCTTGGTCTGTTTTATTTTAAACCATATTAAAGTGGGAAATGATTATTACCAAATGTTGGATAAGAGACAATAATCTTCCAACAGATCTCCATCGAGCCGTCCAAGTTCCAATCTTATAGACCAAATGGTCTTGATAGCTATCACTCCGCACAATAGTTTGGGTGACGATGCAAATTATTATACAGATGAGGGCCCCTAATTGATTGACTAAGTCGTCCCATTTTTAAAACAAGATTCATAACCCATTCAAGGCACGAGTTTGTTTTAGAAATGGCTCCTCATTCTACACACTAGTCTCAACCTCTTTCTTCTCAAGCTTAACAACTTTCACCTCATCAGCCTTCTTGATTGTTTCCACTTTCACGTCTTATCGGCTCTTTATGTGGTGTAATCGCAGTTCGAGTAGAGGCATAACTTCTTCCTCAACAACAGCTCTTCCTCTCAATTTTTTATTTTTCTTCTCCAAATAAACTTGTTGATCGATAGGATCAATGTGTTTTAAGGATGGAGCAAAATAGAGCTATTTATATAAGCATAATTAGACTAATGGTATTTTTCATCTACATGGATATGGACATCTCTTGTTAAACAAATGTATTCAAACAATTAAAGACTCGCCTTTTGATTTTAAATAGAGTATGTATCTAATAAGATCAGAAATTAGGTCCCTCCCTCCCTCTCTCTAGATCTATCTATATATATAACAACGATTATGAATTCGTATATAGCAAAATTAAATCAATGTAGTGAAAATTAACCAACATGCATACCTCATCAAAGCTTTGCCTAAATGGTACAAAGCTGTAATATTCATGAGCTTTGAGCTGCTGAATATTCATGGGATCATAACTAGATATCGGAGCACCAACACAAACAACAGCCATTTGGTCATGTCTATGAGAATTGCTTTCATTGTACCAATGACATAATAAAATCTAGATACAAAATATTAAATATGTTTCACCTTTTTTTGCTTTGTGCTACAGCCAAAAGGTTTTGAAATTTGCTTTTTGGGATTTTTTTTAGGATACTTGGGTGTCCCCTTAACCCTTTCGAGAGTTTGCATTGGGTAAGGATTTGGGGTATAAACGGATGCCAAGATTCGTGCCTTCTTGGGAACTGTATTTGATTTATTGTTTTATGGGATATATATGGATAGAAAGAAATGAATGAATTTTCAATAATATATCTCTCTTTCTCTTCGTTGGAATGGGGTTTCATTTCTAGTATCGCAGTGGACGCAGTCTTTTAGAGGAGTTGTTATTTCAGATGTCCATAGAGATTGGCTATAGTGTTTCATTAATTTTTCTTTGTTTTTGTAGACCTGTAGAAATAGACAAGACACATAGAAACAAGGTATCACACCACTAAACACTCGCCTAAGGAAATATATAACTAAGACTCAATACAGAGCTAGCAATAATGATAATTTGGGCCTGAGGAGGTGATTTCTCACCTCAGGGCGAGGATACTTATACCATAATTTATCGTGTTTGACCACTTTGGGAAACTAGCAATAAAGGATTGTCGTCCAATCCCCAATAATTTGGAAAACTGCTAAATGTCATGGTTTGGTGGCTGGGGAGGAGGGTACGCTAATGCTACGTTTGGATCAATGGAATAGGAGGGAGAATGGAATGAATCATTCCATTGGAATGATAAAAATGTTGTTTGGTTTGTTTATTCCAACGGAATAATGTATTCCTAGTGGAATAGGTGTTAACTTAAAATTATAATTTTATTCCTTGGAGAATTAGAATAACTTATTCCATCTACTATTTTTAAGTAATTGACAAATATGCCCCTTAAAAGAAATACTTATCTTTATTAAAAGAAATACCCCTTCCCTTACCCACCTACCCCATCCCTACCAACCTACCCCACCCACCCCACCCACCCCACCCACCCCAACCTAACCCTACCAACCTACCCCACCCCCTACCAACCTACCCCCACCCCACCCCACAATTAAAATAAAAAAATATATGAAAAAATATATATTATTATTATTTGACGTTCAAATATTAAAAAATTAACGAACATATTCCTAACTCAAATAATCTATCACCAAACATATATTATTATTATTTGACGTCAAATATTTGACGTTAAAAAATATGTTGGTAAACAATTAAAAATATTATTATTATTTAATCTATTAAAAAAACATATATTATTTTGATCATCAATTAAAATAAAGTTAATTCTACGTAAAATAAAAATATATATAAAAAAAGATAACTTACAAGTAAGAAAAAAAACTATAAAAAAATTATATGAAAAGTATAGTAAAAAAAAAAGAGAATATAATTATAAAAAAAATCTAGAGAAATATGTGTTAAAATTTTAATATAAATTGAATTTAAGTTAAATTTGAACATTTGGGGGTATTTAAGTCACTTTCTAATTATTTATTTCATTCTTAGATGCATTCCTAACATCAACCAAACATGTAAATGGAATATTAAAAAATCATTCTATTCCCTTCCTTATTCCATTCCCTCATCTATTCCATTCCCTACTCTATTTCATTCCTTCAATCCAAACGTAGCATAAGGGTGTTGCTTGTTTATGAGGACACACACCCCAGGCCTGACCGAGATTATAGGTTTCTTATTATGCCAATTAGGACACGCCACCCAGGTAATGACTCTGTACTGAAAGAGGCTCACTTGATGACTTCGGAAAAAGAACAAATCATTCTGCATATAACGAATGCTGCCTTCATCTTCCAAATTCTCAGCTTATCTTCTCTTCCCTCGTACACTTCTGCTCTTACTCAGAGCAATTTTCTTTCATAACCTCTTGGAGATTCCTAACCTCATCAACATAACCGTAGTTTTTAATTCTTGCTCGTACAGTTTTCGCACTTGTATTTCCTTGGAGGACTCATTGTACTTTTTTGTACTACCTTTTCTATATGATAAAAACAACTTTTATCCCAAAAAAAGAGGGTAAATTTCATTTCACTACCTGAGGTTTGACTATTTTCTCACATCACCACATATCGTTTAAAAAGCTATACTTAAACACCTGAGGTTTTGAGATAAAGTGAAAAAGTTACATTTTCCATCCAATTTAATAGTATGTGTACACCACTCGCTACAAATGCGTGAAGAAACAAAACAATTATCAAACACTAAAAAATATCTCCAAAATACCCTTTTTGGACTTTATATTTTCCAAACCCTAACCCTTATAATACTCAATTGAACATTTGTACTGCATCACCACCTCTCTCCTCCTCCTTCCACCTCTGTCTTCTTCAATTAGGTAATAAAATTCTACGATTATTATCCTTTAACCAAAATTCAAGCATAATCAACTATAAACAACACTAAACAACCTAAAATTTCATCAAAAACACCCTTCACATGCTCTGTTCTCGAAAATGACTAGAGGAAGAAAAAGCAAGCTAGGGATCCATCTTATTCATCCATTAGAGATCGAGAATCCAAGCAATATAGGCTGAGATTCGCTCTCAAACAATACCAAAAAAGGGTGAAATCGATGCTAAATAACCCTAGGTAACTCTATTTTTGCAACATTAAAATTGTAATTTTTGACAAATTCTCCACCATTTGAGGTATTCATGCATTTTACAAGCTTCAGTTTAGTGCAATATAACAAATTTTTTGTTATGCTGTTAATTATATATATGTCTTAATCTTAGGGAAAATATGTCTTTAGCCATTAAAGTCACGGTGATAACATGCAAAAACAAATTTTCACTTCACCTCAAATTTAAACAATAGGTGGTAATGTGAGAAAATGGTCAAACCTCAAGTGGTGAAGTAAAATTTACCCTTCTTTTTTAGAGGGGAGTATTTGTTAGCATACTAATTTGCTATAGCAAGTACTCTTCACCGCTATAGGCTAACTGACTTTATAATCTTAAAATATCAAGACCGCTCCAGAAGTTTACAACCAATTCTTTTTTGTTAATGAAAAGGTCAAGCTCTAGCTAGAATATATTGTTAATTCATAGATTCAGATTGATGTTCAAAAGTGTCAATAGGTTGCTATATTTAGAAAGATGAAGTTTATTTTGATGAACCAAAGAACAAATAACAAAAACACAGAAGACGGGTTGTCAAGAATGTGTTCTTATGCATACAAAAATGCGTTGGTGCTGGCATGCATGTTTTTTTTTTATGTATCAATTTTCGAACGAAAATATGATGCTCAATGAGAAAAATGCATGCAGCACCTAGCGTGTATAGTACTGACCTCCCTTTGTTGGAGGGCTGCCTCCTTCCTGCAGAGTATAATAAGCATAAGAAAGTAATTTATAAAAAATGGCACCATAAGCTCCATAATAGATACATATCAGAACTGTTAATGCTTGCCTGCTCAAAAGTCGTGCTTCCATAGATACACCTTCTCCAAGACTTGCAACCTAACAACAAACGAACATTACAAATTTAAAGTAACACTAATTTTTAAAAATTTAAAAATAGATGTTCTCACAAAAAGAAAAGCATACATCTAGTAAGCAGATTTAAAAAATAATAATAAATAAAAATAAAATTGATTGAATAAAATCGTTAAGATGCGTACTTTATATACTACGTAGTTTTTAAATGTACAGAGATTCTTAAATTCTTTCTGCAGTAAAACTGGAGGATAATCCTTCTGTCGAATTTCTATATTTATGCAGGGCGTAATATGGCCATTACAAGACATTGTTCAAATGTTCATTTTCTGAGTAGTTTTTTCAACATTAATTCTTGTATATCGTAGACTTTTCAGTCAAATTCATGGGTGGAAATGAATCTATTACTCTGCATATTCCCGTCCTAGAATAGCCCAAAAAAAAACTGCACCTTTAATGTTGATGAACATGTTAAGCAGCAGTAAATACTTAAAAAGAAGAAAACTAAATTCATGATGTTTAAAATAGTCATCAAGCAATAGCTCGTAAGTGAACAAGTTCATTTGAACAGTAGATCAACAAAACAGTCCTGTGGCAGTGTCCCCTCTTCGTTAACAACAGTACATCCATTACAATCAAAAGTTACATCCGTAACGGATGTATTTAGCCCCCCAAATTATAGGGAGCCATAAATTCATCATTTTATAAAATACAAAATCCTCTACAAGTGACCAAGTTGCTAGCTATAGCTGCCAAATTACAATCAAAAGTGTTACATCCACTACTGATGCATAGTTTCATAAAATAATGGTTATTAAACATATTACTCTTTTGTTAACCTCTTTACTGTAATAAGTTACCTGTTTCTCAAGCTGCCTAGTCCTCACTTCTGATTCCTCAAACCTCTCTTCTGCAAGTCGAAGCTGAAAAACACAATATTATAACAGGATGCCATAAAGTACATGATAACAATTCCCTAAAACTATGTACCGGATGAGATTAAAGAAAATCAACAATAATTTGTGTTGTAACAGTCTGATAAATGGTGAGTTAACAGCACTATTAATGTGTTAATACTACATATGATACCACACTATAAAATCAGTTGGATATTGCCATTTCATCACCTTTCCAGACATTACACAAGGTTAGCCGTATTTCAAAGATTAATATGCATGATTCTAAATCAGACCTCTCCAGACAAACAAAACAAAAACAAAAATACAATTCATGTAATCCACGGCTTATTAAAGAAGTAAAAGTTTTAATGGCATCACCTTTTCAAGTAAACTTTCATTTTCTTCTTGTAGCATGTCGACTGCAACACGATTCACTACTCAATAATGATAACATCTAAGAAGCGGATGCATCATCATCTTGACATTTTCATACCTCATCTTGTAAAATGTGTTTAATCGCTTTGCTTGCGATTCTCTAAAGATCATACTACCCATATCTAGAGATAATCTGTTTACCAAGATGGACAAAAAGGATTAAATATAAAATAAAAATCAAATACTTATCGCAACAAAAAATATGAAAAACACAAGTTAATTCAAAATAACTGTTCAGCTGTTCTGGTTTATAAATCTAGATGATTTTCAAATTTTTGAAATTTTAGATAATTTACTCAGCTGGTAGTCATGCATATGAACAAACAGGTCGAAGAAAAGGAATATGGTTTTATTTAAACATCATGCTTCCAGAAAATAAAACAGAGAGACCACCTAGGGACCAGAAAATTGGAGGACCAGAATTTGTAATAACATAAATCGATAACATATTTAAGTCAATAAATCAAAGTTAAGAAGTAGAATAATACCAAGTTCTATTCAGGTGCATTTGGACCAACAAATCTTACTGAAATTGTATTTCATTCCTGACGGAAAATAGATAATCTAAAATAGACAACAAGTTTACTAAATTTCTGTTAACTGTTCATGCAGATTATCTATCTTGTTGGGGGAATGTGAAATCATCATTAGGTAGAATCTGTACATGTAATTTATTCGATATTAACTGGAATTCAAGGGAAGCTTGTTTATACATGAAAGACAAATTGGAAACTATATATATATATATATATATATATATATATATATATATATATATATATATACACACACACACACACATACATATTAATTTTCAATCATGCAAATATAAAGATGTAAAAGGATGATACTAAAAGAAGTGAACGTGTTCATTGAAAGTAAAGCCAAACAAAGTTCAAAGCTACAACATACCTTTTGTCTCTACGAGTTTCATTGTGAGCCTCTCCAGGAATCCCGGAAAGGGTTGGCCCAAGTGACAAAGCTACGCTTGGAGGTATAATAGGAACTGCCTTGACTCCTAAATTGGGACGGCCAGCTGCATTAGAAAGGGCAGACAGAGGTTGTTCTAAGGAGCCGGTAGAATGAGATGTTCGGACACCCGAACCAGAACGAGCAGAAGGAGGTTGAACTTGTTCCGGTGAGTTGGGGATTTGAGATGAACGTGCAGAAAATGAAGAACGAACAGATTGAGATTGTTCTGTGGTATTTGGCTGAGATAACTTTGCAGATGAGTTTGAACGAGCGGATGAAGGTTGTTGATCAGCATAGTTGACAGCTTGAGGTACTCGGTTGCTTGCCAAGGGTGAAGATTGTTGTTCGACATAATTGACAGATTGTGGTGCTCGGCTGCCTACTGATGAACGAACAAATGGAAGTTTTCGTTCTACATAGTTGACAGATTGAGATGCCCGATTGCCAGCTAAGGATGGAGGTGGTTGTTCAAAATCGTTGACAGATTGTGGTGTTCGGTTGCCTACTAATGAAGGAGCTGATGGAGATTTTTGGTCAACATAATTGACTGGTTGAGATGCTCGGCTACCTGCTGATGATCTTGTAGGTGGAGGATGTTCTACCACAGAGGTACGAACTGACTAAAAGAAACAACACAGAAGTTTCAAGTCTTATTAACAATGTTACTATTTAAATTATAACCAAGAAAAAAAAGGAATTTAACACAATGAATAAATCTAAGGATATTTAAGTCTTCAATATCCATACTCTTCAGACAACATTTTCACAGCACCAATGAATCCACAACTGCCCATAACTTCAGCTAGCTACGAATTTTCATATTGAGAATAAAAAAAATTTCAAGTACAGTGTTGCAATCCTAAATATAACCTAATGGCATACACTCATTGTCGATTGGGTTTGAGTTGGATGCTTCAACATGGTATCAAAGCAACCAATTTCATTCACATGTTTGACCAACAACTTACATGCTCAACGTCACCCAAAATAAAATGGACCAAGTGTTTCGGCTCAAAATCACGCCACATGTAGGGGGATTTTGAGAATATAAAGTCCTAAATAGAAGCACGATGAGCTACTAAACTCATTGCCAACTAATGTCGAGTTGGATGAACCGAGATTTCCATCAAACAAAAGTTACAAATAGGATCATAATGTAGTATAAATTCAATAGTTTTGTGACGAGAATATGAGATCATATGAGCAAGAATCAATTAATGATTAGGATTCCCATTCTAGACTAAATTGTGTGATAATTGACACTCAGTTCAAATATCTTTGCAACATCATGTCCAAGTAATTACTAGTAGTTAGCCTATCAGTCTACCAGATTATAAACCATATCTCCATAAAACAACTATTCAATTTAAATAAATTAACAGACAAAGTCTCTCAAAATGTAAAATGTCCAAAACAAAAATAGAAATTTTGAACAACAGGCATTCACTATGGAATACAAAATTAACAATAGGCATTCACTATGTAATGCAAAATGAACAATAGGCATTCACTACTCCTAAAAAACCAATGTTAGGAAACATACTGACGTTTCTACAAATAAGTATCTTACAACTCCATTCCAAAATTAGATGGATATTTCTAGACCAACAACTTTTGGGGAAGGGTAATGCTAGGGTCTTAAATCTTTTGAGTCAAATGTGTCCAAATGATTTGATACTGAATACAAAAACCTATGGTAATTTATGACACAACCAATCACATGAGGTGTGCTCGAGCAATGTAATTATACTTAATAGACAAAAATTTTAGACCCTAGCATTACCATTTAAGGAGAATGTTTTATTTTTCCAAACATATCTCTACAATTAACAAGAAACGTAGTAGTGGTGCATGATATTACCCAATCTCTATATATATAAGTATGATATAACTTCATGTCTTCTATAGTCTAAAGCCCAAGTTACATGGACTTTAGATGGAGTGTTCCATTGGACACGAGTACTTAAATTTGAAGAGTCCACGAATACTTTGAAGAGTCCGACACACGTACTCCTCAATTTTGCCAATTTTAATTTTAAGACTAAAATGAAGTATCCAAAACTCATACCCTTCTCCATCCAAAACTCATACCCTTCTCCAAATAAGTGGCTGACACTGGTATTTCTGGGTACATAGTTTATAACTAGAACTAATATTTTAATTTTGGGATTGGCAAAAAAAACGTATCTGGTAGGTCAAAACCCATCAGACCAAATACATCAGTTTACAAAAGAAAGGGGGGAAAAGAACTTGTTTAATTTCAAAAATTGCTCTATACAATTTATTGTAAAAGTTTGAACAAATATTTAGGGAAATCATTAGTTACCCCAGGTGTACGAGGTCTGGCTGCCCTTCCTCCAGCAGAAAGGCCAATGCTGGAGGCATTAGCCTCAAACAAAAAGTCATCCTCCTCATCGCTGTCGTCGCCGGCTGACTGATGAGCCATGACCTGCGCCAGCCGCTGAGCCGCGGCTTTCGTATTCGGCTTCTTCAGATTGGCTGACATGCCGGCCGAGCCGGAACGTGCATGGCGATGCATCGGTGACGTCATTGCTGACGCCGATGCTCCTCTACTCGAGCTTGATTTACTCTGCCTCACAGACGCATATAAATAAACATATACATAAATATATATATATATATATATATATATATATATATATAATCAAAAATTGTAAAAAAAAAATTAATTAATTATATGTACTTGTAGGAGGATTGATTGAAATTCCATCCTTTAAAATCACATAAAATATATAAATATGATATATAGATATAGATATACAGTGATTCAGAAAAGATGGTTACATTTCTATGATTTATTTCACTTGTAATTAGTTTTGATTGGAAACGAAAGATAAAATGGAGATGAAAACTAACCTGGAATAGATCAGCAATTTGAGCGTTGTTGATGAGATTCCAATTCACATTCTAATAGACTCTGTTTTGCCATTGATGAAATTCGAGTAATTTTTGTAGAATAAAAGATTTAATGGCATCTCCATATGTTTCTTCATTTTGTCTTTTCAAATTAAACCCTCCAACAATTAAGATATCACTAAATTGGGATAACCCCCAACCCACGAAATAAGTTTGTGCAACTTATAATTTAAAAATGTGTGATGCAAAGAGGAACACATTTATTAGCTCTGTTTCTGAATTTTAAATTGGACAGAAAAGAAAAAAAATGGACAGAAAATTTAAGTTTTCTTTCCAATTCTTATGTTTCTGAGTTTTTTAATAAACGGAAAAGAAAAGAAATGGATAAAAAACTTGGCCACTTTTTTTGTCAAAGTTTTCCGTCCAAAATTGGCATGATTTGAACGGAAAAGAAATTAGAATAAGTAATATTTTTATAATTCCCATATTATCCTCAACTTTTAATATAATAAATTTTAAATTACAACTCATGTCCTCAATTTTAAATTTTTTATTCTTTTCCATTAAAAACTCAGAAACAACACAAAAGAAAACTTTAAATTTTCTATTCTTTTCTTTTCTGTTCTAATTTAAGTTTTCTATTATTTTCTTTTCTGTTCAAAACTCAGAAACAAAGTAGGGTAACGGAGAATTTTAGCAAGCTGTGTGGCTAATAATAAAATAACTTATTTACTATTCTTTTATATCTTCTTTATTTTCAGTTTTCACCTTCCCATGAACTAATTTGCTATATTTTTGGCACCTAACTTTAATTTTGAAATTTTATTATATCAAAAAATATTTAGACGTGTAGGTTTGTGTGGGGTATATATTAAGAAATCCCAGGATCTTAAGTTTCACTCCTATCCATTCAACTCAAACGGTACCACTTCTCTTTAGCGATAGGCCGGTGACCCGGATTTCGATCATACTGTTGTCGTCTATATTTTTAGCGACAGACAACATATAGCGTCGCTAAAAGTATAGACGACGGTTGTATGACCGAAAAAATCGTCGAATCGATCGCTAAAGAGGTGGCTTCAATGAATCAATAATAATGTGTGATTTTAAGATCCGAACAGTATAAACTAGTTAAAAGATAATCTTACAATTAAATATACCTTACAGACTTTGGCTGATAACACAAGACTCGCAATAAAGAAAAAATAAAGTCCGACGATAAAGGAAAATAAAGTTTCACAACAAAAAAAAAAGGGTACATAAATAGGATCAAATCTGCAATGTATAAATATAATATTCCAAAAAACCTTGTAACAAATTTTGTGATTATAAATGCAATTATTATTAAAGTCTAAATTATAATTTTTGATTATTGTAAAATATGTGTAGAATGTATATAAATACATATATTATTGAGCAAGTTTAATAAAGGAAAAATTAATTATTGTCTTCCCGAGGCACTTGAAGATCTAGAAGGGGTTGAATAGATCCTTTAAAAAATTTAAGGGAGTATTACTAGATAATAAATTAATCTTATTGATTTAATTATATATAGCAGAATATTAGTTTGGAAAATCCCTTTAAAGATTTAATGAAATATCAACTCTAAATTTAGTTCACTTGTGGAATTAAGTCACAAACAGATAAAAGAAAAATGTAAAAATACAAATGTAGGGAAAGTAAATGATGTTAAGTTTGTATATAGCGCGACCATGTAATTTCTTGTACTTTACATAAAAGGTGCGAATGCGTAATAAAGCAGAATTTAAATTTTTTTCATACAAACCATCACCATGAGCATATTTTGTGCATAATTATCAATCAATAGAAAAGAGATTGAGATCAGATTCATACCCTTATAGAAACTATACGAGTTCATCTCCATTTTCTTTTCGCGTTCAACTTGAATCCACCGGGTTTGATTCCTTTTCTTTGATCAATGTTATCCACCCAAGTGTTTGACCTCTAGAGGTGATCCACAAAGAAAGAACAAGTATTTAAGAAGATGAATATTTGTAAAAACCCTAATTCTATCTTTATAGAATATTGTATACTCTCTCAATTCTTGGAATGAAGTGTGTAACCTGAATCCATAATAAGACTCTTCTTATTTATAGATGTAGGGAACCCTCCTAAATTATTTAGGAATAGAGTTTTATTTTAATAAATTAAACTCCTTTAATTAATTAGGTTTCCTAATCTTATTAGGAATATATGAGAATACATTTTATTAATTAATTCTCAAATTTCTTTAGAAATTAAATAATAATGATAGTAATAATAATAATAAGACTCCTCTTATTAATTTATATTTAATATTTCTAAAATATTAAATAATAAATATTAAGTTATTTAATTTATTCTATCACCATAGATTAAATTAAATAAACTTAACTTATTATTACGATTATGCCATTTACTTCTTAAATAAATATGTAGACACTCAAAATTTTACACACCATATTCGACATTGCAGGAGGGCGTATTAAATCTTTCGAGATAACCTCGGAAGACGGCTTTCATATCGATCCGGATACCACCCGGAAGTTCAGTCTCAACCCCCGAAACACACACCGGGAGTATCAGTTTCAACCTCAGAGATAACCCCGATGCATGCAGTTCGAATACCAAAAATTTCACCGGAGAAGACCGATTCATCTCGGAGATAACCCCAAGATATTCAGTCTCAGTCCTAACACTGGGAGTAGCAATTACCAACCTTGGAGATAATCCCAAGGAGTGCAGTTCCGGCGATAACCTCGGAAATGCTTGTTTCAAATGCATGTAATCAGTTTCAACCTCGACACTTACACTGAGGCACTCAGTACAAGACCCGAAGATAACACCGAGAAGACATGCATACCTCAGAGATGATACTGAGGACCTTCAACACTTCGCAGCATCAATCTCGGAGATAACCACGAAAGCGTCTACTTTATCATTTCAAACCGTGATAACCCCCTTGTGAGGGACAAAGTCGTCATCTTGCCACCTTGACGCCACATTTCACCGTCTCAACATTTTATACATACATTTCTACATAACAATGTCCCACAAGAACCAAGGAGGTCCAATCTCGAGTGACTATTATGCAGGATAACAGATAGAATTTGAAGCTTGAAGACCGGAGGGCATGGTCCCATCTTCTTGACTTCGTACAACCTCTAATCCCATGTCATTGCGTAACTCTCGACAACGGCGGTCCAAAATAGGTCTTACATACCTCAGTCGAATGCCCAAATTGCGATTCTGAAAGTTCGAGCGGACATTATAGTGCATGCGTGCAGGTACTTCGAGGCGGCGTGACCCGCGAAGCCCGGGGCAACCCTGGCAGCCTCAGGTACACCTGCGGCTCCCCCTCTATAAATAGAGGCCTTGGGGTGGCCATTTAAAAAAAGAAAAAGGCGAGGAAGCCCTGTCAAATTTGCTCTGTACTCACCCTACACTGAGTGATTTCTCATTTTAAACATTTGTGAGCTCACATATACCTACTTTTTGTACCGGTGAGAGCCGAGTGTTCATCCCTTTAAAGATATAGAAGTCTTCTTTGGTAGCCCACTGTAAGCCTTCTCACACTTTAAAGTCTTTCTCTTCATCTTTGCACACACCATTCTTCACGTTGAGTCGTGTTGCGTGTGTTTGCCCGGACTTCGGTCCGTGGTTTCATTTCAGTTTGTACATATATATATATATATATATACTTATATATATTTTTATATATGGACTAACATTATCAAGTTATGCCTCGATTGAGCCTAGACTTCGGTCTGGAGCGTTTGTTTTCTTTCGTATATATATACTTATATATATGAACTGTGTGTCGAACTTATATATGTGAACTCTTCATCTTTGCACACACCATTCTTCACGTTGAGAGTCGTGTGCGTGTGTTTGCCCGAACTTCGGTCTGTTGTTTCATTTCAGTTTGTATATATATATATATATATATATATATATATATATATATATATATATATATATATATATATATGTGTGTGTCGAACTTTGTTCGATGAGCACAGATTTTACATCCGAAGCGTTTACTAGCTTTAATATATATATATATATATATATATATATATATATATATATATATATATCAACTGTTGTCGAACTTTGTTCGATGAGCCTGGATTTTATATTCGGTGCGTTTACCTCTTTTAAATATATATAAATATTTATGTTTAGTCCCTCCTGGAGTTTACTTCGTGGCAGTTGACCGTCTTTACAGCTTTCTTTACTTTTTGTCCCGCCTGGAGTTTATTCTGTGGCGGTTGATTGCTTTTATAACTTTATTTACATTTCTGATCCCCCATGGAGGTGCTTCGTGGTGGTTGATTATGTTTGTGTATATATTTATAGCTTTTATATATATACCTGCTTACTGCTTTATTATCAATTGCAGCATCATGTGAGCCTAGGAATCATGTGATCACAGATTCAATCTACTGGATCTAGATTCGGTTCCCGTGATGGACATTTTCAGTTGTAAGCAGCTTGTAAATTTATTCACGGTGTTTGGATTTCCTCAGATGGTTTTCATACCCACGAGGAGTTTGGCACTGCTTTGCACATTATTTTCTCGAAAATGCTTTGCATCTCAAAAATTAAAAGCAATCAAGCCGAACACTTAATAAAAATGGGAGTGTAAAAGGTCTCAATTACTATTGAGCACAAGGGTTTGGAAAACCTCTGTTATAAAACATCACTGACATATCTTGTTTAAAATTGATTTTTTACACAAATTCAAACCCTGTGTATATAGGTGTGAACGAGGCCTCGCATTACTTTCAAATAACAATACATTGACTCTCACACACACACATTCATATAACATTTTCTTGAAAAGTGGCGGTCACCGTGGTAACACGGATGTCGGGGGGTGCCTAACACCTTCCCTCCGCATAATCAAATCCCCGGACCCTAATGAATCTCGGTTTCAATCGACACATTTAGCGATGTCACATCATTTGGGTCAATGTGCAAACCTTTTCTCGATTGTGTTGAGTACAGTACCATATAAAACACCAAATTGGCGACTCTTAACAGTCCATCGTCAACATGATACATGTCGGACCTTTTTCACTTGTTTTTTCAAACAAATCTCACCTAACATGAGAACACCAAAGAACAAGTAACGGAAAGGGACAAATAAAAATCCCGACGTCGATAAAATATTCTTCCTTTTATGGTGTGACCCTTTAGGTTCTCCATATTAAACCAGTTGGGAATAAATCAATTAGAACAATTCTAATATTATTTAAATAAATAAATTAATCTATTAATTTATTTAAATAAATAACATTTATTCTACAATAAGGATAAGCTTCTTTAGCGATTAACGACTTTCCAGATAATATAGATTTCAACATTAATCATAAAAGAACCTTTGAGTAAATAGTTACCGTATAATTCAATACTTCCACCATACAATGTCCCAATTAAATATAAAATATGGAATTACTGTCAAGTCTTATTTTATTTAATTATATGTATTTCGATTCTTAAATGTATTGTAAACACACAAAATTTTGCGTTTCTGTTACTAACCTGATAAGTGGGTTTTACACCTACTTATGGAGTACCAATTCATGTGAACTATGCCCATCTCAAGTACATTTTAGTAGGTTTTAGCTGTATTTCATGTTAATTTGCATTTCGCATACTTAAAACTCCTTTTGGTGAATAAGTGCAGGAATCGACCTATTTTGGTGGTGTTATAGGGCACGAGACTAATGGATGCCTGAGACGAGGCAAAATATAGGATGTGCATAGCTAGGATTGAGTGGAGCATGGATGGACAATCATGGATAAACATAGGACATTTCAAAGATGTGCAAGAACAACATCACGAGAACCAAACTCGGGAGCGGGATCGGAAGACAAAGAATCGCAAGCCGCATGCAAGAAGAGAGCTTTGAAGCGGCCGCCATGAAAATACCAACCAAACCATGGAACCCATCGCAAGTTCTTGCCACCATGAGCATGATAAGCTAGGAGCGCGCGCCTGCCGGAGAGCCTCGGTGAACATCGAGACTTACTTCAAGTCTCGCTGCTGCGAGTAATAAGTCATAGGAGGAGGCCATGCCATGCGAGGCCCTGAAAGTCATCTTGATTTGTTTTATTTTATTTCCAATTTTTAAGGGTTGTAATTGATTTAAAACAATTTCTGACTGGTGTCAGGGGTACCACTGGACAATTATTCAACTTCAGTCGTATTCTTTACATCGTAATTAGGGTTTACTCTCTAGGGGAGATTCCAATGTAGAAGGAGGCCAAAACTCTACTTTTCTACTCCTTGGGATTTTCTTCCAGAGTGGTTTATTATTATTATTATTTTGCTGGAATCTTATGAGGATTTGAATATTGAACTATATTCAACAATTGAGTTTGATTGTTTCTACCTTTCATCTTTCAATTGTTTGTTTATTAATAATGTTAAGATTTGATCCCATAATGGCTTTTGGTTCAATCATGAACTAAACTCCATTATGGGATTCTAACGGATTTTAATATGTAGTTTGATTGCATGCTTAAATGCTGGATTGATTTATATATCATATGGGATGTCTATCATGATTGTTTTGCATGTATGAATGCTTGATCACCATTCGTTTCAGTATTTGTATGGAATTAACAATGAACATGCAAATATGGATTGTAATCATGATAGTATACGTATATTGGACTGTATTATATGGCTTATGTATTTCGTGAACCAGATAGACATATATTGTTTCACCGTATAAGTTAGAATAAGGGTTTGAACTTAAAATCAATATAGTTGTAATTTCATATAGACATATAGTGATTTTGGTTATATTGATGATTACATAGAGTCTATCATCTGTGGATGCTGTGTAAGTAGGTCTTAGTGCATTGAAAAATGGCTAATACTCTTTTAGTGCTCTTGGCTACTTTCCTGTGATATGTGAACAAGTCATGCATGATGGTGGCGATTGAATGAAGTATTAAATGAAGTTAGGATCCCATTATTTCCAGACTTGATTTATTCCGTTTATTATTATTTTAGTTGCTATTTGCAACTCGAGAACAAACCAATCTTAGTCATTAGTTTGAGCATATAAATATAGTGAATTAATTAATGCATAACGATTTGAATTAAATAACTTTCTCTGTGGGATTGATACTTTACTTGCTCTGTATTGCATGTTGACGCATGTATGCTTGCATGAGTTAGAGCTCTTTTGTTAAGACTAAAAAAGAGGCAACAAGTTTTTGGCCCCGTTGCCGGGGAAATGTGTTTAATTTAGTATTACTATCATTAGTTTTAAGCTATGTTGTATGACTTAGACAATTCTAGTCTTATCTCATTTCAGTTTTTGTTTTTGTTTCAGGAACTTGGATAAATTTTTATGCGCACGCGGTCAACCAACCCCGATTTAACACCTGTTCAGGATAACATAAACGGGAGAGGTTGGAAAGCGGGTGTTCGTAGAAATTTACAAGTACAGTTGGAAAATACGACAGTTAACATGGCAGCCGAGGCACAAGGAGAAGAGCAACGAGAGGAGCATAGGGCTCTGAAGGAATATTCCATGCCTAATATTAATGGACTACAGTCTAGCATCGTCAGACCAACGATAGCAGCCAATACATTCGAGATAAAAACTGGCACTAATCAAATGGTGCAGAATACGGTTCGGTTTGGGGGTGCTGCTACAGATGATCCGAATGAACACCTGTTAAGTTTCATCAAAATTTGTGATACATTCAGATACAACGGTGTGACGGAAGATGTTACTAGACTAAGGTTGTTTCCATTCTCATTGAGGGATAAAGCAAAAAGTTGGCTTCATTATTTGCCAGCAGGATCTATAACTACATGGGAGGACTTAACACAGAAGTTCTTAGCTAAGTTCTTCCCAATGGCTAAGACTGCAAAGATGAGGACAACTATCTCTTAGTTTGAGCAACAACAGGGCTAGTCCTTATATGAAGCATGGGAGAGATACAAAGAAATGCTGAGGAAGTGTCCACATCACGGTATGCCAGATTGGATGGTGATCAACACGTTTTATAATGGATTGGGATGGCAGTCGAGACCGATTGTAGATGAAGCTGCAAGAGGGGCATTATGGGCAAAGAACTATGAAGAAGCCTATAACCTGATCGAGACAATGGCATCCAACGATTTCCAGAATCCTACATCTCGGATGCCACAACCCAAAGTTGCAGGTGTGTTGGAGGTTGATGCTATTACTCAGTTGTCAGCACAGATGGCAGCCATGGCAAAGAAGATAGATACTTTGGCAGAAGGAAAAGTAAAGACGGTTGCCTTCGTATGTGAGATTTGTGCGAGGTCACACTCGACGGATCAATGTGCTATCAGCTCAAAATCAGTGCAGTATGTGAGCAACTACAGAAAAGACCAAGGACAATTTCAGAACACATACTACCCCAACAACCGAAATCATCCAAAATTTAGTTGGTCGACTAATCAAGGGAATCAGCAGAATCAGTTTCAACCAAATAATCAATTTCAGTCACAACCAACAAGATAATTAGCTTTAATCCTAGACCACCCTTTCCGCCGAATTTTCTCAAAGAACAACAACAACATCACACTCCAAATTGTACCTCTCGCCAAAAAAAAAATCGAAGTGGAGGAGATGATGATGAAATATATAGCAAACATGTGTTATGATCAAGAGCCAAGCAAAGGCTATAAAGAATCTGGAAACTCAAATGGGGCAGATGGCGTACATGCTTACTAACAGGACCCAGGGTTCATTGCCAAGTAATACAGAGACAAATCCAAGAAGATACGGGAAGGAATAGTGTCAAGCGATCACATTGAGATCAGGGAAAGATTTTTCAGTATTTAAGTCGCGCTACCATGCCGAGATTGCATCGAGGAGAGCGCTGGCAAGGAGGCGGAGCAAATACCGCTCAAAAGAAAATTTGAAAAGTCCGAGGTTCAAAGCAGAAGAGGCCGAAAACAGTTCGAGGAGAAGCTTAAGAGTCCATTACCACAAATTCACATTCAAGTTCCAGATCCGCAGAGATTAAATAAAAAAGGGAAGATAAACAATTCAAAGAAATTCTTGGAGGTATTCAAAAGTCAGCAGATCAACATACTGCTTCTCGTAGAGGCATTGGAACAAATGCCCACTACGCCAAGTTTATGAAGGCTATACCACAAGGAAGAGGAGACTAGATGAGTTTGAAACGGTAGCCTTAACAGAGGAATGCAGTCAAAGGTGCTTGAAATGAAATTACCTCCAAAGTCAAGGATCCGGCAAATTTCACAATTCCATGCACCAATGGAAAGATGAACTTCAGTAAGTGTTTATGTGATCTTGGGGCAAGCATAAATTTGATGCCCTTGTCAGTGTTTAACTAGTTGGGATTGCCAGATCCAAAGCCGACAAATATTGCATTACAGTTAGCTGACAGATCCATCACATATCCACGGGGACTTGTTGAAGATGTGTTGGTCAAGGTGGACAAGTTTATTTTTCCAGCTGACTTTATCATTCTAGACTACGAGGAGGACAAAAGCATACCAATAATACTGGGGAGACCATTCTTGGCTACAGGCAGAACGTCAATAGATGTGCAAAAAGGTGAACTCACTATGTGTGTCCAGGATCAAGAGATCACCTTCAACATCTTTAAAGCAATCAATTTACCAACGGATGAAGAAGAGTGCTTCCTGATTGACGTGGTGGATTGGTGCCTACAAGATGAGATATAGAAATCGAGGAATTATGGACCGTTGAGGTGTGCAACGGGTAAAAATTCAGAGTTGAAGGTAGAGCCATTGACGAAAGATGAAGTCATTAAATTTCGGGGTGCGGTGGACAAGAAGGCAGGCACCTCAATTCTATCTATAACATGAAACTCAGAGATAGTCAAGCTAATTGACTATAAGTTAGCGTTGGATGGGAGGCAACCCATTATTTCTATCTCCATTGATTTGTTTTTTTTATTCATTGTGGATTATTTCAGTAGTTATATCGAATTCATTTTTAATAGGATACTAGATGTTCATGCGTAAATGCGTAGTAAGAATTGCTTTGCGAATATTTGCAAGATGTTAGCATTATGAGGCCACTGAGTCATGCATTAACAAGGTGCAGTAATGTCTATGCAGGAGCCATCATTGGACAACATCACTGATAGGCAGAACGAAATTGCATTTTAGCATTGCAGATATCAGCATCGCGCGGCCGCGCGGCCTAGTTAGCACAAACTCGCTCGCCCGCGCATCAAGTCAATTTTGACAACAATTCATTTTGCAAGTCTTGCACCCGCGCACCACCGCCTTGAAGATAAACTCATGGCGTACACAAGGACGACACCGATTAAAATAGATCTGAACATTTTAAATAGAGTTGTGGACCAGTTGGACTCTCATTTGGCATAATAACAGACGCGGAATTCTCTCACTCTCCATAACTCACGTCGCTATCTATCTATCAGTTACAAGTTTTTGTCGTACATCTCTCAATCACTTAGCCAAGATTCTCTCCTTATTCAAAGTCCATATCTCCTCAACTTCTCCAAGTGCAATATAAAGCTAGGGTTCCTAATTTGGATTGCAGAAACAAGTATTGGGGGTAATCAATTCTTCAAGCTTTTCTTCATTCTCCATCATATAATTTGTGCAATCTCTATCAAATACAAATGGGACCTAAGCGAGCACGATCTATTGCGTTATCTTCTTCATCCTCTTCGGGCAGTGATGGGGTTGATATTGTGGATCACACCAAGTTCCTAAACTTGGAAGCTCAACAAGAGTACTACTGAATTGTGGTGAAGACATTTGTCAAGGAGCGAGGATTCAAGCCGGAGGGGAAGGATGGCCAGTTGTGCGCCATGATTCGAGAGAGAGGCTGGGGTGGACTGACGGCTACTCCAATGCCCATTCCTATGAGCATAGTCTGCGAATTTTACGCCAACGCCAAGGTCACTATGAGCGGTATATCTCTGGTTCGTGGTATCGAGGTAGATTATAGACCCCGTGCCATCCGATTAATTTTCAAAATTACTGATGCACCGCCAGTGGGGGCTGCTAATTGGATCACAGGTGCTCATTCGGAGACCGACATGGAGTTGGTTATTGCAGAGTTATGTGTGTCGGGTACGAAATGGACATACAAAGTTGGCACGACACAGCCTCGTATATTCCCAGCTGCATCCCTGAACAGTTATACAAAGGCATGGAACTTGTTCATATGTGCCAAGCTCATGCCTTTCTCCCATCAGCACGAAATAACAGCGGAGAGGGCACTTATTCTGTGGGGCATAATCACTGGGAAGTACATTGACATTGGGCATCTCATTCATGAGAATATCTACAGGGAGAAACCATTGGGAGCAATCCACACGCATTCGTGGTTGCCATGCTTTGTGCTAATCAGGGATGCAACTGGGGCAATGAGCAAATGCAATACCCAAGCCAGGACATTACTCATGCTACGATTGAAAAATTCGAGGACTGGGAAGGGGGTGTACCACACCCACGCAGACTAGGATTCATCCTTCAGCCCACTTTTCCAGAAACGTCACAGCAACCACCGCAGACAGACGAAGCCGGCCCGTCCACGCACGCACGTGCCACCCATGGCAATCGCCAGCTCCGAAGGTTGGAGCGCAAAATCGATGCCATGTACGATAATTTGGGCACATTTGCGATGGGACTCACAAGGGCCTTGGCCGAAGCTTTTGCGCAACAAGGAACAACACTAGAATGGCCTCAGTTTAGAACTGCAGCACCACATCCACCACCAGATTCACCACCCGAGGAGGGTGGCACCACCGATAATTAGGGGAGTTTTTTGTACCCTTTACCTTCATTCAATGGGGCATTGAATATTCTAAGTTTGGGAGTATTGGGGAGTAGTTTAGTTGCATGTAGTTTAGCATGATTAGTTTAATTCTTTAGTTTTTGCACGTTCAGTTTAAATTTTTTATTTTTTGTCATGTTTAGAGTATATTTTTGCTTATATAGTTGCATGTTCATGTTTAGTCAGAGTATCTCACAGTTCTTTCCATATAGAAATTTTTGTCTAGCCAATGATGATAGTGAATTTGTTAAATGATTTTTGAGTATTTTGGATAATTCAAGCTGAGATATAATGTTTGACAAAATGAAATTCATAATGTTGTTTAAATGCTTTCGGTTTACACAAATGTGTTCACAATCGCTTGTAGGTATAAGAAGCATGTGTTGCAATGCTCGATAGAAAAATGTAGTTTTAAAAAGGGAAATATGTGAAAAGTGAGTATAGACCGTATAAAATATTGATTTTTAAACTTGGGGAAAACATGGGTATCTATGTATAAAAAAAGAAAAAAAGAAAAGAAGAATAGCAATAACGTGGCTAGTCTTATTTCGGGGCCCTGGCTACTTGAGTAAGTACGCCCGAGGGGATTGTCTCTACACCTAGCGCCCTAAGGACTTTCATGGTCTGGGAGTCGTTGGTTGAAAGCTCGCTAAGGGGTAGCAGTGTGCCTAATGGATTAAGACATTGCACAGTCATATGAAAAATAAAAGAAAACGAAAAGAAAAAATAGCAATAAACACCGCGGGGAAGTGCGAAAGTCGCCCTTGTGAGTAGAAATAAAGCAGTTAAGCCCAGTGTTGAACCTTAGTTTATTTTAAGATGTTGGAATAGTCTTGGTTGCATATATATACATAAGTCTTGATTTAAGCTGCAAATTTCTATTTTGAGCAATATAGCATGAGTATTCTATGCCTAAATCAAGTTTTGGCGAACACAACACACACACACAGCATCTCTATAGCATTTTTGAATTGTCTGAGTTATGTCATTATGCCTGCAGTTTGATTTGAATCTGTATTCTTAAATCTAGAAAAAAATTCGCTGAGGCAAATTGGACTGAATTTCTATGATAGTTAGGACAATGTGAGATTAGTTGCATAGTAATATACCTGCATTTTCATTGTTCATTAGTATGCATTGCTTGAGGGCAAGCAACAGTTCAAGTTTGGGGGTATTTGATAAGTGGGGTTTACACCTACTTATGGAGTACCAATTCATGCGAACTATGCCCATCTCAAGTACATTTTAGTAGGTTTTAGCTGCATTTCATGTTAATTTGTATTTCGCATACTTAAAACTCCTTTTGGTGAATAAGTGCAGGAATTGGCCTATTTTGGTGGTGTTATAGGGCACGAGGCTAATGGATGCCTGAGACGAGGCAAAATATAGGATGTGCATGACTAGGATTGAATGGAGCATGGATGGACAAGCATGGATAAACATAGGACATTTCAATAAAGAATGACAATATTGCGTAAACCAAGCTCGAGTAGGATCGAGACAAGAATCGCAAGCAATGCAAAAAGAGAGCTTGAGGCGCAAGCGCACATGTGATACCACCCAAACCCATGGAACCTCTCGCAAATTCATGCTGGCCGCGAGCATGACAAGCCTAGGGGGCGCTACCACGTGAGAGAGCGGTGAACATCGGGACTTCTCAGCAAGTCTAGCCTTGCATGTGAGTAATAGGTTGAGGAGGATAGCGCTTGTGCATGCCGAGGCCCTAAGCTGCTGATTTGTTTTATTTTATTTCCAATTTTTAAGGGTTGTAATTGATTTAAAACGATTTCTGACTGGTGTCAGGGGTACCACTGGACAATTATTCAACTTCAGTCGTATTCTTTACATCGTAATTAGGGTTTACTCTTTGGGGGAGATTCCAACGTAGAAGGAGGCCAAAACTCTACTTTTTTACTCCTTCGGATTTTCTACCAGAGTGGTTTATTATTATTATTATTTTGTTGGAATCTTATGAGGATTTGAATATTGAACTATATTCAGCAATTGGGTTTGATTGTTTCTACCTTTCATCTTTCAATTATTTGTTTATTAATCATGTTAAGATTTGATCCCATAATGGCTTGTGGTTCAGTCATGAACTAAACTCCATTATGGGATTCTAACGGATTTTAATATGTAGTTTGATTGCATGCTTAAATGCTGGATTGATTTATATATCATATGGGATGTTTATCATGATTGTTTTGCATGTATGAATGCTTGATCACCATTCGCTTCGTTTATTTTTGTGGAATTGACAATGAACATGCAAATATGGATTAGAATCATGATAGTATACGATATAGGGTCGTGTTATATGGCTTATGTATTTTGTGAACTGATAGACATATACTTGTTTCACCGTATAAGTTAGAATAAGGGCTTGAACTTAAAATCAATATAGTTGCAATTTCACATGTACATATAGTGATTTTGGTTATATTGATGATTACATAGAGTCTATCATCATGTGGATCTTTGTGTAAGTAGGTCTTAGTGCATTGAAAAATGGCTAATACTCGTTTAGTGCTCTTGGCTACTTTCCTGTGATATGTGAACAAGTCATGCATGATGGTGGCGATTGAATGAAGTATTAAATGAAGTTAGGATCCCATTATTTCCAGACTTGATTTATTCCGTTTATTATTATTTTAGTTGCTATTTGCAACTCGAGAACAAACCGATCTTAGTCATTAGTTTGAGCATATAAATATAGTGAATTAATTAATGCATAGCGATTTGAATTAAACAACTTTCTCTGTGGGATCGATACTTTACTTGCGCTGTATTGCTTGTTGACGCATGTATGCTTGCATGAGTTAGAGCTCTTTTGTCAAGACTAAAAAAGAGGCAACATGTTTTTGGCGCCGTTGCCGGGGAAAGGCGTTTAATTTAGTATTACTATTATTAGTTTTAAGCTATGTTATATGACTTAGACAATTCTAGTCTTATCTCATTTTAGTTTTTGTTTTTGTTTCAGGAACTTGGATAAATTTTTATGCGCACGCGGTCAACCAACCCCGATTTAACACCGCTCGGGATAACATAAGCGGAGAGGTTTGAAGCGGTGTTCAGAGAAATTTACAAGTACAGTTGGGAAATACAACAGTTAACATGGCAGCCGAGGCACAAGGAGAAGAGCAATGAGAGGAGCATAAGGCTCTGAAGGAATATTCCATGCCTAATATTAATGGACTACAGTCTAGCATCGTCAGACCAACGATAGCAGCCAATACATTCGAGATAAAAACTGGCACTATTCAAATGGTGTAGAATACGGTTCAGTTTGGGGGTGCTGCTACAGATGATTCGAATGAACACCTGTTAAGTTTCATCGAAATTTGTGATACATTCAGATACAACGGTGTGACGGAAGATGCTATTAGACTAAGGTTGTTTCCATTCTCATTGAGGGATAAAGAGAAAAGTTGGCTTCATTCTTTGCTAGCAGGATCTATAACTACATGGGAGGACTTAGCACAGAAGTTCTTAGCTAAGTTCTTCCCAATGGCTAAGACTGCAAAGATGAGGACATCTATCTCTCAGTTTGAGCAACAACAGAGCGAGTCCTTATATGAAGCATGAGAGAGATACAAAGAAATGCTGAGGAAGTGTCCACATCACGGTATGCCAGATTGGATGGTGATCAACACGTTTTATAATGGATTGGGATGGCAGTCGAGACCGATTATAGATGCAGCTGCATGAGGGGCATTATGGGCAAAGAACTATGAAGAAGCCTATAACCTGATCGAGACAATGGCATCCAACGATGTCCAGAATCCTACATCTCAGATGCCACAATCCAAAGTTGCAGGTGTGTTGGAGGTTGATGCTATTACTCAGTTGTCAGCACAGATGGCAGCCATGGCAAAGAAGATAGATTCTTTGGAAGAAGGAAAAGTAAAGACGGTTGCCTTCGTATGTGAGATTTGTGCGGGGTCACACTCGACGGATCAATGTGCTATCAGCTCAGATTTAGTGCAGTATGTGAGAAACTACAGAAAAGACCAAGGACAATTTTAAAACATATACCACCCCAACAACCGAAATCATCCAAAATTTAGTTAGTCGACTAATCAAGGGAATCAGCAGAATTAGTTTCAACCAAATAATCAATTTCAGTCACAACCAGCGCAGCCGTAGTTTAATCCTAGACCACCCTTTCCGCCGGGATTTTCTCAAAGAACAACAAAGAACATCACACTCCAAATTGCACCTCAAAGAAGAAAAGAAATCAGAAGTGGAGGAGATGATGATGAAATACATAGCAAACACAGAAGTTATGATCAAGAGCCAAGTAGTGGCTATAAAGAATCTGGAAACTCAAATGGGGCAGATGGTGAACATGCTTACTAACAGGAGAATTCATATAAGGACTCCGAGGAATCCAGTCCAAGTTCCAGAGATAACCCTGGACAATTCAGTTTCAACTTCGGAGATAACCCCGGGATACTCAGTTCAACCTCAGAGATAACCCCGGGAGGTCCAGTCGACCTCAGAGATAACCCTGAGGACATTCAACATCCACATCATCCCAATCTCGGAGATAACCATGAGAAACGACTGCTACATCTGCGCAAAAGCCGGAGATAACCCCGGTGGGGGCAAAATCATCATTTTGCCAGCTCAACATCACATTCACATCGTCTCAACACAATTTAATATATACTGCATACCAAGGTGTTCCACAAGAACCATAGCTCAAATCCCGAGTGATAACTGTAAAAGACAGCACAACAGATAGACTTTGAAGACTTGGAGATCTGGTCATGGACACATCTTCCCGGCTTTGTACAACCTCTAATCCTATGTCATTGTGTAGCTCTCGACAACAACATTCCGAAAAGGTACAACACTCTTTTATCGGATGCCCGGATTAAAAGTTATTAAGGTTCGAGCGGACAACGCGTAGCCCAAGTGCACGTACTTCGAGACGATGGAACCTGTATGGCCATAGACAGCTCGGGCAGTCGTAGGTAGACCCACGACCATCTGGTCTTTAAATATGAGCTCTTGGCAGCTCATTCAAAAAAAAGAGAAAAATGAGAGAAAACTCTGTCTATTTCAACTTATAACCCCTGCTAGAGTGCTCTAAACTGAGTGATTCTTCGTTCTAAACACTTGTAAGCTCGTGTTTTGTAACATACTGAAGTTTAACCAGTAGAAACTGAGTTTTCAGGCATCAAAAGCTATCTGAAGTCTTCTTGGCAGCCCACTGTAAGATTTTTCAGATTTTAAAGTTTTCTACTACTTCTATATATATATATATATCTACTAACGTTGTAAGCTCGTATTCGATTGAGCCTGGATATAATATCCGGTGTATTTACAGCTTATATATATATATTTACATTTCAAAGTCCTACCTGGAGTTTATTACGTGACAGTTGATCATCCATATATATATATATTCACCGCTTTTATATAAATATATGCTTTAACTGCTTTCATATTGTAGATATTTACTCTTTCAGCCTGCGGGCTAGATTTGCCTAACTCTGGCTATTTCTAACTTTGACCGGTTCAAAAGTTGCTAAACTGGAACCGTTGAAGCTAGAATGGTTTAGATTTTTTCAAATCTAGTTCTTTTTCTAGCTTTTGTACATATAACTCTTTTATGTGAGCCTAGGAATCATGCATGTGATCACAGATTCAGCCTCTAAATCTAGATTTGTTTCCCGTGATGGACATTTTGCAGCTGCAGCCAGCTTGTAAATTATCTACGGTGTTTGAATATCCTTAGATGGTTCTCATGACCACAAGAAGTTCGACACTACTATGTATCTTATTTTCTCGAAGATGCCTCGCATCTCGAAAATAAAAGCAATCAAGCCGAACACATAATAAAATGGAAGTATCAAAAGGCCTCAATTACTATTGAGCATAAGGGTTTGAAAAACCTGTTTTACAAAACTTCACTTCTATATCTTGTTAAAATTGAACTTTTATACAAAAGTCAAACCCTTTGTATATAGGTGTAAATGAGGCATAGAACTACTTCCAGATAATTGCACATAGACCTAACACAAACACACATATACACAGATAAAAGTTAATGAAAAGTGGCGGTAACCGTGTTATCACAAAATTCGGGGGGTGCCTAACACATTCCCTCTGCTTAATCAAGCCCCCGGACCCTAACAAATTTCGGTTTCCAAGACCAGTTAAACAGTGTCAAATCATTGGGTCTTTGTGCAAACCTTTTCTCGGTTGAGTTGGTGCAACCATTTAAAATTACCAACTGGCGACTCTAATAGTCAAATCGTCGACATATATATGTCAGACCTTTTTAAACTTATTTTTTCAAACAAGTCTCACCTAAAATGAGAACACCAAAAGACAACAACAGAAAGGGACAAATAAAAAATCCTGACGTCGATAGGTGGCGACTCTGCTGAGGACTCCAGTAAGAGGGCTCAAGCTGCTATTCAAGCTTTTTAAAAACTTTTATTTGCTTATGTATGAATACTTCATTTACATTGAATGGATGTATACTAATGCTGTATTTACTGCACTTTAGTGCTTCACACCATATCTGCCTGTGATATTAGTGCTTCACACATGTTATCATTTCCATACGATGAGACACGATGTATGTGAATGTATGCTGTGTGATTCCTCCACCCAGGAGGCTAAACCGTCGGTGTTTGATTACTGGACTCAAGGGAGACTAATTCTGCGAGGCTCAGGAAAGGCACCACCCAGATTCGCTCCAGTTGAAAGATCGGATTAACTTTCCATCTAGTAAATTGCGATGATCTGGGGACCTTCATGCCAAAAAGTCGCGAGATTAGCCTAAGATATGTCTACCTCTGATAAACCAAACGCGAAGAAAAGTCTCTTTATACCTTCCCCTTTTTAATTACCTATAATTTTAATTACTTGTAATTTCATTTCCATATCAATCTCAATGTAATGGAAAATATAAAGGAGTATGTAAATATGCATTCCTTTTTCATATCAAGACCTGCCATGCTATCATGTCATCAAAATGACTGACATCCGTTTTGCACGAGAACATTAAAACACTCCTAAAAAAAATGGACACATTGCATAACATTTCCCTGCTTTCCCGAACTAAACTACATAGTTTTTTTGTAGGGAAACGATTGGTCCCGTTACCCGTTCAAAGTCCAAAAAGGCACTAAGCCCACCTTCAGACATGCCTACTAGTGCCCCACCTAATCCTACTCCTGTCTCTTGCGAGGAGTTCGAAGGATTGAGGAATCAAATAACAGAGTTGGCTGTTCTCCTAAAAGAACTAAACAAATCAACTCAGGGTCTACAAATACCCATCCAAACAAAATCCTCTACACAGGGAGGAATCCAGGGTCCGGACAGAGAAATCTAGTACCTGAGTCTCAAAATGAGAAGTCTAACAAAACCCCTAAAATCACCTTTCTTAAAGAAGATCAAGACACCGGTGATATTTAGAAGAAGGTTCTACAAATGGAAGAGACCATTCGGTCCGTCAAAGGGATTGGAACGCACTAAAGTGTTTCCTATTCAGACCTTTACATCTTCCCCGGGGTTCGTTATCTGGAGAAATTCAAAACTCTCGATTTCGAGAAATATGATGGATTGGGAGATCCTTACACGTACTTAAAAGTGTTCATTGGAGAGCTCGGATCCTACGCCGAGAATAAAAAGCTGAGAATGCAGCTATTTCAGAAAAGTATGACTGGAGAAGCCAGATCATGGTACACCAGATTGGATAACTCCAAAATTCACAGTTGGGAGGAGTTAGTCCATGCTTTCCTCAGTCAATACAGGTTTCAAACTCAGATGGCTCCAGACAGGTATCAAATTACCAAAGTCAAGAAGCAAGTCAATGAGTCATTCAGAGAGTATGCCCAAAGATGGAGGCGTCTGGCTACTCAAGTAATCTCATCCATGATAGATACTGAGATGGTGATGACCTTCATATATATTCAAGAAGCTCCATTTTATGAGAGGGTCCTAGCTGGAATAGGAAAACCATGCTCAGAAATGATTAAGCACGGAGAAATGGCAAAAATGGGGTTGGAGTCTGGGAAGATTCGAGACCTCACCGCTTTAAAAGCCGTAGCTGAGCATATCCAATCTGGAAGTTATGGGAACAACCCTTGGAGGGTCCATAAGAAGAAAGAGGAGGATGTCTCCTTGATATTGGAAGGACAAACTCAAAAAGGCAATCAAAACTAGTTTATTCAAAAGAGAAACTATTCCCCTTTTCAAGCACAATCCTCAAATCCTCCCTTGCTAAAGAGTGGAGAAGTCAGACGCTCAAGAGTGTTCACACCCTTAGGGGACTCACTCGAAAATATTTTCAAATTTCTGACAGCTCAGAAGAAAATCACTCATTTCCTTCCACCAACCAATCCAAGTGGAAAGGGCTTCAATACAAGCAAGAAGTGTGCTTACCATTCTAGAGCTCCAGGCCACGACACTCAGGATTGTTGGACCCTTGAGCATAAGATCTAGGACTTAATAAATAGTGGTGAGATCATGGTGACCAAACCCGAACAACCACATGTTCAAAATAACTCTCTCCCTCAACACAAGGAAGAGGATGTTAACATGATCAATAAAGGCAGTGGAGAGAGCTCCAAATACCTCAAATACGTGGGTGGTTCTCCCCAAACTAGTAAAGCTAATTCCGACAAGTGGGATTATTCAGAGTTCCAGTTCATGATGGAACTACAGTTGAAGGCTATTAATGAACAGGTAAATCAACTAGCAGAACTGATGATACATCAACACCAAGTCACACGACAGTTGTTCAGTCAAGAGCATGCAAGTCTCCTCTCCCTTATCACAAAGAATCCACCATTGAACCAGGAGAGTGAAACCTTGGAGGAAAAGCTTGCCAGAAAAGCAAGAGCCCAAGCCCGTAGGGACTTTGCCAACAAAAGGGAGTTCACATATTTAGGCCAACCGATGGAAGAAATATTGCAGATGTTGATCAATGAGGGAAAGATTATAACACTGCTACCTCCAGTCAACCCACGCTAAAAAAAGATTTGATGCTACTTAAGTAGGTCAATACCACTCCCATTCACGTGGTCACAACACTGAAGGATGTTGGGCACTCCGTCATCTCATCCAAAATATAATTGATAGCGGTGACCTGCAAATGGCAGACGATGACACCGTATCACTTGAGAGTGGACATATATTTCCTCCAAGATCATAAAGATGGAGGGAAATCATAGCAGTCATATCCCCTGAAGGAGACCTGGCTACCACATCCCTTATAATTCAACCCATAAAGCTCAAAGGAGTTGAAAATCCTTTGAAGGTTGGTGCACCAGAACCACTGGTATTGCCATTCAGACTACAGTATCCTATCATCAGCCTTAAGAAAGTCCCATGGAATTATGGAGAGGTTGAAGGATCAACATCAAACATAACTGTTGCGGTATCCAAGGAAAATTTGTTATATCTCCCTCAACGAGTGATGAAGCCAGTCATCAGATCTAGGGGAAAGTGCCCAAGGAGAAAATCGAAGAATTCCTTCGCAACATGGAACATAATGAATCCAAAGTGGTGCAAAGCTTGAAAGAAGCACCTCAACATATATCTATTCTGGACTTGGTATTCTCTTCGAAAGATCATTGAAAGATATTAGAAGAAGCCCACTTGCCAAAGACAGTGGATGTAGAAAAGTTTCATCATTTGGTATATCACATCTTTAACAACAATGTGATATCTTTCATTGATGATGATATACCTCCCAAAGGGACGAGTCATTGCAAGCCATTGCACATAGAAGTGATGTCTTCCAAATATGTGGTTGGAGGTGTGTTAATAGATGGAGGATCATCCCTAAACATCTGCCCCTTATGCCACTTTGGAAAGAATGAAGATCAATCTCAATCGGATCTGAAGCAGCCACACAATCATCAGCCTTTAATAGATCTCGGTGAAATGCTATTGGAGAGATTGAATTACCAGTGGAAATCGGTCCACATACATTCTACATATCCTTTCAAGTGCTCAAAATCACTACAAGATATAATTTACTATTGGGAAGAACTTGGATCCATATGGCGGGAGCCATCCCATCCACTGTTCATCAAAAACTCAAGTATATCATCAACAGTAATCTGGTCACTGTCAATGTAGAACCAGAGTATCATGTCCATGGTGATATGCCTCTAATCAGTTTCAATAAAGAAGTTGAGCCTGTCAGCTTTCAAGCCCTTGAGGTGAGCAACACTCACTATCAACCCATTAGGGCTCCAGCTCTGAAAACCAGAGTTTTCGCCGAGGTAATGTCAGCCAGTCAAGAAATGATATCCTTGAGTTTCCAACTAGGACAAGGGTTAGGAAAGAATCAACAAGGAATCAAATGCCCAATTCAAATTCCCAGTCAGACAGGGAAGGCCGGACTAGGATCCTTTCGGTCAAGTCACACGAACCCGCACAAGCATACACCAGTTCCTTCATCTACAATGCTATTGCCTAAACATACAGATACAAACTTTGCACGGCCTCTAAGGAAAATTCCTGTCTCTGTGACGGGTATGCTTTTTTTTTTAAGCCGAGACCGGCTAACAGGAAAAAAGTCCTAATTCCAGACCCAAATATTGAGGAAAGGAATTAAAGGCGCAAACAAGACATAAAGAAACATTTGTCAAAGATGAGAGTTCTGATACATACAGAGGTATGAACACGAACATCCTAGATGATGACTGTCCAGACATCATGGTCATTATTCAAGAGGAGGAGGACGATAACCGCCTCTTCATTACAGCTGTCCACCAAGACTTGACTCTCAACAATTGGAGCAACACTCCTTGTATTTGCCAAAAAGGGTAAAAAGGGCAGAAAATCTCTCTGCCATGTAGATAACAATAACTGCTTACTTTTGTTGCATAGTATTAGCAGTTGTTTTTGTCATGCCATGCTAACATTCTGTATGATCAAACAATTTCATATATTAAGTGAAAGCATTTTATTTCAGGACTCCAGAGTTAGATTTGTCTAAACTTGCTGATGGAGTGCCATTCTTTACAAGGACTGCAACTTTGATGTAAAGTTAGACTCTGACTTGATGGAGATTGAGCAAGAGGACTATGAGGTGCCCGAGGAGATCAAAGAATGGGTCGAAGAAAAATCCAAGCCCAACCTTGATCAAACCACCTTCTTCAACTTTGGAACCTCAAAAAACCCTAAACAAATCCAGATTGGTATGGACCTTACCCCAAGCCAAAAGAATGACATGGTTACTTTATTGACCCAATTCTAGGATGTGTTTGCATGGTCTCATGAAGAAATGATCAGTTTGTCCACTAACATTGTCATTCATCGCCTACCCATTAAAGAGGTATTCAAGCCAGTCAAATAAAAGCTCAGGCGATTAAAACCTGAGTGGAGTTTGAAAGTCAAGGAAGAAATTGTGAAATAATTTTAAGTCGACATCATTATGGTATCGATATACCTTGAGTGGCTATCCAACATAGTTCCCATACCTAAACCCGGAGGGAAGGTGCGAGTATGCGTGGATTACAGGGATTTGAACTAAGCTTATCTCAAATACAACTTCCCGGTACCATTTATCCACATACTCATTGATAATACAGCTCAATATGACATGTACTCCTTTGTTGACTGATTTGTTGGGTATCACCAAATCATGGTTGTTGAAGAGGACCGGGAGAAGACAACATTCATCACTCTTTGGGGAACCTTTTGCTACAGACGGTTGTCATTCGGCCTCATCAATGCCGGAGCTACCTATTAGCAAGCCATGATGGCTCTTTTCCATAATTTATTGCACAAAGAGATAGAAGTCTATGTGGATGACATCATTGTCAAATCTCGAAGGGAAGAAGATCACATAGACCATTTCAAAAACCTCTTCAACCGGTTGCGCAATTATAACTTGAAGCTAAATCCGGACAAGTGTGCCTTTGGCGTCAAGTCAGACAAGTTGCTGGGATTCCTAGTGAGCCCCATAGGCATTGAGCTAGATCATGCAAAAATTCAAGCCATTATTGAGATGCCCGTGCCCCAGACAGAGAGGGAAATACGGGGATTTTTTGGAAGAATCAACTTCATCAGCCGATTCATCTCCCAACTCACAGCAACCTGTTAGCCCATCTTCAAGTTGTTAAGGAAGAACTCCAAGAAATGGAACGAAGATTGTCAAAAAGACTTCTTTTCCATCAAAGAGAAACTAGTCAAAGCTCCTATATTGGTACCTCCCAAGGATGACGTTCCCCTTTTTATGTACCTGCCAATCAATGACAATGCCATGGGCTACATGCTGGGACAAAAAGATGATAGAGGATAAGAAAAAGCTATCTATTACCTCAACAAAAGATTCAACATCAGTATGTACAAGTATACCTTGATTCAGAAGAGTTGATGTGCATTAACACGGGCTTCCATGAGATTACAACATTATCTCCATGGTCATACACCCCATCTCATATCCCGCATGGATCCTCTCAAGTACGTATTCAACAAACCTATGTTGAATTATCAACTTTCCAAATGGCAGTTGATCCTCCAACAATTTAACATCATCTACGTGACCTAAAAGTCTATCAAAGGTCAAGGAATTGCGGATCAACTGGCCGCATCGCCATCTGGGGATTTCAAACCCTTGGAAACATATTTCCTCGATGAAGGGATAATAACAATTCAACAACACCATCAGAACAATACATCCCAATCATGGAGGATGTATTTTGATGGAGCTATAAACATGGAAGGTACTGGAGCTGGAGCAGTTCTGGTGTCCATCTCGGGAGAGCAGTATACCATTGCCATACAATTGTAGTTTATCAACCCCAACAACATAGCTGAGTATGAAGGCTTTATAATGGGGTTGAAGCTAGCCTAATCCATAGGCGTCAAACGGTTAACTATCTTTGGAGATTCTGAACTGGTAATCAGACAAACCACTGGGGTCTATCATACCAAGGAATTACATTTGCTGCCTTACCATCAATAAGTTATCCAGATGGCTTCGGAGTTTGAAGAAATATTCTTCCTCCATATTCCTCAGAACTTGAATAACTTTGCTGATGCACTAGCAACTTTGGCCTCCTTGATTAACATACCTGGGGAAACATTCAAAATATCACATTTTCCAGCCAAAAGGCCCCAACCTATGGGAATTACATCAGAGAAGCATCAGATGAGCTACCTCCTATCCAACACCCTTGGTACCACTCCATCAAGGAGTATCTGCGAGATGGATCTACGCCCACTGGGGTGAGTTAAGCTAAAAGAAAGCGGATCCACAGAATGGCCATGAAATTCTATTTGAGCGGAGATGCACTCTACAAAAGAGATGCAGGACTAGGCCTTCTAAGATGCCTAGAAAAAGACCAAGCTCAGAAACTCATGAATGAAATCCATGGTGGAGTATGCGGCCCACACATGAGCGGCCCTCTACTAGTCAAAAGGATCTTAAGAATAGGGAATTACTGACTCTCTCTCAAAGCTGACTGTGATGATCACGTCAAGAGATGTTATCAATGCCAAATTCATGGAAATGCTATCCACGACCCTCTACAGGAACTCCACAATATGAGTTCACATGGCCTTTCTCAATGTAGGGAATGGATGTTGTAGACACTCGAAATTTTGCATTCCTGTTACTAACCTTGCAGGAGGGCAAAATCATCTTCCAGAGATAACCCTGGAAGTCAAAACAACTAAATCCCATAGACAATCCTAGGATACTCAGTCCTCAATCTCGGAGACAACCTCGAGATACTCAGTTCCCATCCTAGAGACAACCCCGAGATACTCAGTTCCCATCCTGGTGACAACCCCAAGATACTCAATTCCTAACCTCGGAGATAACCCCGAGGGATGCAGTTCCAGTTCCAGAGACAACCCCGGATATGTCAGTTTCAACCTCAGAGATAGCTCCGAGGCACTCAATTCTAACCTCGGAGATAATCCCAGGAGGTCAGGCACACCTTAGAGATAATCCTGAGGACATTCAGTACTCACAATAGCCCAATCTCAGAGTAACCCTGAGCAACGACTGCTATATCAGCCCAGAGCCAGAGATAACCTTGTTGAGGGGCAAAATCATCATTTTGCGACCTCGATACTATATTTGTTCCATCTCAACAACATTTTAACCCACATTCTACACAAAAGTGTCCCACAAGAACCATAGCTCAAAATCCCGAGTGACTACTACACAAGGCAGCACACCAGATATAATTTGAAGACCTGAAGATTTGGTCATGGACCAATCTTCCCAACTTCGTACAACCTATTATCCCATGTCATTGTGTAGCTCTCTATAACAGCATTCTGGAAAGGTATTATACGCCTCAATCAGATGCCGGGATTGAAAGTTATGAAGGTTCAAGTGGACAACGCGTTGCATGCATGCACGTACTTTGAGACTACAGAACCCGCAAAGCCCGGGGCACCCCGGGTAGCCACATGTGGACCTGCGGCTATCCCTCTATAAATAGAGGGCTTGGGGTGGCCATTTTCAAGAGAGAAAAACGAGGAAGCCCTGTCTATTTTACTCTGTACACACTTTAAACTGAGTGCTTTCTTTTTCCAAACAGTTGTGAGCTCGTGTTTTGCTACATTTAACCGATGGAAACCGATTATTCATTCATTAAAAGCTATCTGAAGTCTTCTTGGCAGCCCACTGTAAGACATCTCAGATTTCTTTAGCCTTTTTCTCACTTCTATCCACACTTACTTATTCCCGTTGAAAGTCGTGTTGTGTGTGTATGCCCGGATCATCGATCCATGGCTTATATATATAAATACTTATATATATATATTATTATTATCGAACTATGCTTCGATTGAGTCCGAATATAATATTCAGAGAATTTACTACTTTTATATATATAAATACTTATATATATATATATATATATATATACTTATAAATATATATTGTTACCGAACTCGATTCGATTGAGCCTGGGTGTGACATCTGGTGCGTTTACCATTTTTATATATATATAAATACTTACACACACACACACACACACACACACACACACATATATATATATATATATATATATATATATATACTGTTATCGAAATCGATTCGATTAAGCCTGAGTGTGATATCCGGTGTGTTTACAACTTTTACACACACACACACACACACACACACACACACATATATATATATATATTTACATTTCAGGTCCTGCCTGGAGTTCACTTTGTGGCAGTTGATTGTTCATATATATATATATATTTACAGCTTTTATATATATTCAACTGTTTATCAGCTTGCGGGTTAGATTTGCCTAAATCTAGCTATTTCTCACTTTAACATGTTCATGGTGACTAAACTGGAACCGTTGAAGCTGGAAAGATCAGATTTACTCAAATCTAATTCGTTTTCTAGCTTTTGCACATATTTCTTTGTCATGTGAGCCTATGAATCACATGATCACAAATTCAGTTCTTGAATCTAGATTCGATTCCCGTGATGGACATTTTTAGCTGCAATCTGCTTGTAAATTATTCACGGTGTCTGAATTTCCTTAGATGGCTTCTATGCCCACAAGGAGTTCGGCGCTGCTATGTATCTTATTTTCTCAAAGATGTTTCGCATTTCGAAAATAATAAAAGCAATTAAGCTGGACACATAATAAAATGGAAGTATCAAAGGCCTCAATTACTATTGAGCATAAGGGTTTAAAAAACCTATTTTACAAAACATCACTACCATATCTCATTAAAATTGAACTTTTATACAAAATCCAAACCCTTTGTATATAGGTGCAAACGAGGCATAACAATACTTTCAAATAAATACACATAGACCCACACACACATACACACATATTTAGATAAAAGTTTAAATTAGAAAGTGGCGATAACCGTGTTATCACGGATGTCGGGAGGTGCCTAACACCTTTCTTCAGAATAATCAAGCCCCCGGACCTTAACGAATCTCGATTTTGCAGACCAATTAAAAAGTGTCATATCACTAGGTCTATGTGCAAACCATTTCTCAGTTGAGTTGGTACAACCATTTAAAAATACCAACTGGCGACTCTTACGGTCAAATCGTCGACATATACATGTCGGACCTTTTCAAACTTGTTTTTTCAAACAAATCTCACCTAACATGAGAATACCAAAAGACGAGAACAGAAAGGGACATATAAAAATCCCGATGTCGACAGGTGGTGACTCCGCTGAGGAGTTCCAGTAAGAGGGCTTAAACCACTATTTAAAAACTTTTCCAAACTTTTATATGCTTGTGTGTGGATGTTGTATTTACATTTGAATGAATGTGTACTAATGCATTTATTTACTGCACTTAGTGCTTCGCACCATATCTGCCTGTGATATTAGTGCTTCACACATGTCATCATTTCCATACGGTGAGACCTGATGTAGGTGAATGTATGTTGTGTGGTCCCTCCACTAGGAGGCTATCCCGTCGGTGTTTGATTACTGGACTCATAGGGAGACTAATTCCAACGAGTCTCAGGAAAGGCACCTCCCTGATTCGCTCCAGTTGAAAGACCGGATTAACTTCCAGTCGAGTAAATTGCGATGATCTTGGAACTTTCATGCCAAAAAGTAGCGAGAATAACCTAAGATAGGTCAGCCTCTGATAAACTAAACGCGCAGGGAAGTCTCTTCATACCTTCCCATTTCAATTACTTGTAATTTCATTTCCATATCAATCTCAATGTAATGGAAAATATAAAGGATTATGTGAACATGCATTCCTTTTCATATCAAAACCTATCATGATATCATATCATTAAAACAGCTGACATCCGTTTTGCAGGATAACACTCCTAAAAAATGGACACATTACATAGCATGTAACATTTCCACATTTCCCTAAGACTAAACTACATAAGTCTTTTATAGGGAAGCAATTGGTCCTGTTACCCGTTCAAAGTCCAAAAAGGCAATAAGCCTACAACCAAACATGGCTACATCTGGCCAGTCTAATCCTACTCCTGTCTTTCGTAAGGATTTCAAAGGGTTAAGCAATCAGATTACATAGTTGGTTGTTCTACTCAAAGAATCACACAAGTCAACTAAGGGTCCACAAATACCCATCCACATAGAATCCTCTGCACATGGAGGAACCCAGGGTCCGGACAAGGAAGTTCTAGCACCTAAGTCTCAGTCTGATAAGACCAACAAAACCCCTGAAATCACCCATCTTAAAGAAGAGCAAGACACCGGTGATATTCAGAAAAAATTTCTACAAATGGAAGAGACCATTCGTTCCATCAAAGGGATTGGAGCACACATGAGTGTTTCATATTCAGACCTTTGCATCTTCCCTAGGGTTCATTATCTGGAAAAATTCAAGACTCCCGATTTTGAAAAATATGATGGATTGGGAGATCCTTATACCCATTTGAAAGTATTCATTGGAGAGATCGGATCCTATGCAGAGGATGAAAATCTCAGAATGCAGCTATTTCAGAAAATTCTGATTGGAGTAGCCATATCATGGTACACCAGATTAGATAACTCCAAAATTCATAGTTGGGAGGAGTTAGCCCCTGCTTTCCTTAGTCAATACAGCTTTCAAACTCAGATGGCTCTAGACCGGTATCAAATTACCAAGGTCAAGAAACAAGTCAATGAGTTATTAAGAGAGTATGCCCAAAGATGGAGGCGACTGGCTGCTCAAGTTATTCCATCTATGACTGAGTCTGAAATGGTGATGACCTTCATAGACATTCAAGAAGATCCCTTTTATGAGAGGGTCTTAGCTGGCATAGGCAAGCCATTCTCCGAAATGATCAAACATGGAGAAATGGATAAAATTGGATTGAAATCAGGGAAGATTAAAGACCTCGCCGTACTAAAAGCCGTAGCTGAGCACATCCAATCTGGAAGTTATGGGAACAACCCCCGGAGGGTCCATAAGAAGAAAGAGGAGGATGTTTCCTTGATACTATAAGGACAAAAAGGTAATCAAAACATGCCTATTCAGAAGAAAAACTATTCCTCTTTCCAAGCTCAGTCTTCAAACCCTCCATTGCCAAAAAGTGGAGATGTCAGACGTACAAGAGTGTTCACACCCTTGGGGAATTCACTCGAAAACATTATCAAACTTCTAACAGAGCAGAAGAAAATCACTCATCATCTCTTTTCACTAGCCAACCCGAGTGGAAAGGGTTTCAATGCAAGCAAGACATGTGCGTACCATGCTGGAGCTCCAGGCCATGACACTCAAGATTGTTGGGCCCTTAAGCATAAGATCCAAGATTTAATTGACAATGGTGAGATCGTGGTGACCAAGCCCGACCAACCACATGTTCAAAATAACCCTCTTCCTCAACACAAGGAAGATGAGGTTAATATGATCAACTGGAGTAATGGACAGAGCTCCAACTATGTGGGTGGTTCATCCCAAATCAACAAGGATAGTTCCGATAAATGGGATTATTCACAGTTCCAGTTCATGATGGAACGGGAAATAAAGGCTCTTGGCGAACAAGTCAATCAATTGGCAGAATTGGTGATCTATGAACACCAAGTCACACGTCAATTATTCAGTCAGGAGCATGCTAGCCTTCTTCCTTTTATTACAAACCCTCCACCACGTATTCTAGAAAGTGAAACATGGGAGGAAAAGTGTGACGCCCCCAAATTCGGGTATCTTCCAACCCGACAGATGGTGCTACACATAAACATTCAATTGAAATGCCTCAAAAGAACGGATATGTCTTATATATATCAAAAGAATATTTACATTTCCCCAGGTTCTTTACAACCAATACATTGTCTTTGTCATAATATCAATATTATTTCTTACAAAATCTATACTATTACATAAGCAAGCTACGGGTTTGCCTTTGCCTTCCCTTTATCCTTACCGGATCCATCGGTCCATTCGGTCTTAGCTGCATTTATATGGTTCAAGCAAGAATGAGCCTAACTAGCTCAGCAAGTACAACAATTCTAGTAAAATAGCATGCTTAAAACATAGGAATCATATATCTTCGATAACTGAACAATAGTTACGAAGTACTATTGATAATTCGAAATAGCACTTCTTTTTCATTTAAAACGTTTTACAACAACAATATTCAGTAAAACATCAATTCCGGTTCAAGACCGTAAGCATTTCATAAGTACTTTGAAAAAGACATCCCAACATCGAAGTTCGTAAAGTCCCAGATAGCTTACGAAACACGTCTAGGTGATCAGCCTATAGTACTCTATGTGTATCAACACTACATTCATTAAACGTGTATACATTTAAGTTGTGGCAATCTCACGTGCCTGTCGTTTGACGACAAAACATTTTAGAATACTCAATCTACTTTTGAAAACCCCAACAATATTAGTTTGGTAAATCCTTATCAACACTTAATAAAATAACATAGCATACATTTAGCCGAAAGGATTGGCTTTTACATTCCTCAAATACTAACTCATGCGAAGAGTACATGAATCATAACAATTTGTCTAGATCGAACTGGAACAAGGGTTAGAGTAATTGCCTTTAGCGTCTGCTACAATTTATAACACGTGCACTTTACGTCTTTAAGATCTCTACATTAGATGATAGCATAACATAGAACATTAGGTCATGAATGATCACACATGGTTCCTAAAGAATCTTACCCTACTTCTTAATCTAATTATGTATTAGATTTGTTATTATAGGTTCCGGCTTTCCGTTAAGTCAATCTTACATTCATTTGCAATTGATTAATTAAACCCTAAGTGTTCATACTTAAGGCTTAATAATGTCTTGACAATGTTTCATTATAATCTTTATTAACAATTACTCTTCATGTTCATTTGTAAACGTTCATTATTGTCTTGGTCTTGAGGTCATGTCATTTGCCAGCTACGGGCTTTTACACTTGGTGCTTACGGCTGGCACACTATTGCTTTGCTAGAACCCGGACTCTCGTATTGCGGTGCGAGTCTTAGTGTTAATGGTCGCGCTGCGGCGCCACTCTCCAGAAGGTTATGGCTTTGATCGGCTTCGGTCTTTGCTGGCGTGGTGGCGAAATAGCATTAAGTTTTAGCCATGTATTTCTGCTCTGTCTACCGTAATTTTTTAATGACTTTTTATTTTGTGAGATTCCCGAACTCGCAACTTCTTCGTTATAAGTCCGAATTGGCTCGTTCAAGAGCCTACGGTTCACAAATCACGTACTCTATGCGTTCATTCAAGAATTTTATTTATTCGACTTCGTTTGCTAAAATTTCACCTATTAGTCCATTTTTAACGAAAACGATAAACGTTCGTGAACGTTCAACGCTCGTTTCTTCGTTCTAAGTCGGAATCTGGCCATGTTCGAGTCTGCTACTCTATAATGCCAAATATGACTTGCCTCCATCGAAAACACACGTTTCCAATGTCAAACACAAAATACGACTTCCATTCCGAGAATTTCACGAATTAACGATTATAAATCGATCGTGTAAATTCCGGCGAAACCTCAATACCAATCATTCTAAGTGGATTTTAATCAACATGTAGACATTACAAGTTACTTATTACACCAATTTATTATCAAAGTAGGTTTTGACTTATTCTCATAAGTCAATGACTTATTACACTTATTAACCACAATTCTCATGCTTAAGACAACAAAAGGCAAATTCTTCATGAGTTCATCAACTTATTTAGGTTCAAGTTGCTTATTCAACTTATTCGGCTTAAGTTCATTCATCAATGACTTATTTACATGTTATCATCAAACCATCCCATTTCTCTATCAAACCTATCATAGAAGAGATAAAGATAATAGATATGAGTCTTACCCTTGAAGACTATTACTTCACTTCACTTTGGAAAATCTAGCAAAAGTTGAAATGGCTTATAAGTGCTTAAGTGGCTTATTCTCTCTACCAAATAAGTTGTTTATCTTGAGAGGAGTTGGATGAAAATTAAACAACCAACTTAAGAAATAAAGCTTGGTATTTATAGGCAACTCAAAGTGAGGGCACTATGGACATTTAGGCCATCCCACCTCCTTAGTTAACCTCCTTACTATTCACTACTTGCACACTAAGTAAACTTGGCCATTACTCTTAATTCTTGCCCACTACACAAAGGTCTTGGTCCCTACTTCACCCATGGGTTGCCCTATGGATCTCAATTAACTAATGGATCACCATTTGGGCTTAGTGCTTAATTCAATTAACTTATCTTTGGGATTGTATTAATCTACCAAGGGCTTTATGTTATTACTACTTGGGCTTTAAGAATAATCCCACCTAGGTTTATACCATTGAGCTTATGAACTTATATATATATATATATATATATATATATATATATATATACCAAGTTACATTAATACATTTCATTAAGTTTTAACACATACATTCTCATTTTAAGTCCGCATGAGAAATATTGCGTTTTCCATACTTAGATTATTATTACATAATCCATCTCGTCTCGATATTATAACGTTACGTATTTCTCGGAAGTTAAAAATTAATTCCCGAGTGATAAACGGTGAATAGTGTTTTTCGTAAACTTTTTTGGAAAATATTTATTTTCGTCTTGGAAATACAAACACTTTAATTCATTCACGTGGTTCAAATACTACGACCTTCCGACGTTTCTAGGTTATAGAACGACATACATCTTATCAACACATATAATAACAAATAATATTATTTTATTCATTATTTAATTCTTTCAAATATTTTTACAAAGGATTCGAATTTCTTAGTCGTTACATTCTTCCCCCTTTATAAAGATTCTGTCCCCAGAATCTCGCTCTATATTACTCAAACAAAAGAGCATAATTCTTTCTCATCTTTTCTTCAAGTTCCCACGTTGCTTCCTCCACATCGTGGTTCTTCCATAACACCTTTACTGATGGTACAATTGCAAGAGCTGCTGGACAAGAAATATATTCAACCTAGCGTATCATCGTGGGGAGCGCCAGTATTATTCGTGAAGAAGAAGGATGGATCAATGCGTCTTTGCATTGATTATAGGGAGTTAAACAAGGTCACTATTAAGAATAGGTATCCGTTGCCTAGAATAGATGACTTGTTTGATCACGGTGAAGGTGCTAAATATTTCTAAAAATAGATTTGAGAAGTGGGTATCACCAATTGAAGGTAAGAAAGGAGGATATACCTAGAATCTACATTCGAACTCCGATGCGGACATTACGAGTTTACGGTGATGTCTTTTGGTTTAACAAATGCCCTAAGCTGCTTCATGGATTTGATGAGCAGGTATTTAAACCATTCTTAGACAAGTTTGTAGTGGTATTTATCAATGACATTCTGGTGTATTCCAAAACTCAAGAAGAACATGTGGAACATTTACGTTTGACATTGGAAACACTAAGAAAGGAAAAGTCATCATAAAATTCTCTAAGTACGAATTTTGGCTCGATCGTGTACAATTTTTGGGTCATGTGATTGACAAAGATGGGATTTCAGTGGATCCATCAAAAGTGGAAGCTATAATAAATTGGGAACAACCAAGGACACCTTCGGAGGTGAGGAGTTTCTTGGGACTGGCTGGTTATTATAGATGATTTATTCAAGATTTTTCTAAGATAGCCACTCCGCTAACAAATTTGACAAGGAAGGCTATAAAATTCGTTTGGACGGAGAAGTGTGAAGAGAGTTTCCAAGATTTAAAGAAGAAGTTAAGTGTGGCACCTGTGTTGATATTACCAGATAATACAGGAAATTTTGTGTTGTATAGTGATGCCTCACACAAAGGGTTGGGTTGTGTTCTTATGCAGAACGGCAAAGTTATTGCCTATGCATCAAGACAACTGAAGGATTATGAGAAAGGGTATCCGACTCATGATTTGGAATTGGCTGCAGTTGTATTTGCTCTGAAGATATGGAGACACTATCTTTATGGAGAGAAATGTGAGATCTACACAGACCACAAAAAGTCTGAAGTATATTTTCACTCAGAAAGATTTGAACATGCGTCAGAGAAGGTGGATGAAATTAATAAAAGATTACAATTGTGAAATCTTTTATCATCTAGGAAAAGCGAATGTGGTTGCAGATGCTTTAAGCGGGAAAGGTCGGGAAAAGTTGATGCTGATAACAACTCAAGAGGAACTCATCTCAGCAATGACAAAACTGGAGTTGGAAATCAAATTTCCAAAAGAATCTGACGAACAACTATTCTAGATTGAAGCTGGTCCAACTTTAGTGGACAAAGTGAAGGATGCTCAACTACAAGATGAAGAGTGTGGGAAAATCAAAGAGAATCTGGTTGAAGGCAGTGATGTAAAATACAAGGTCGATACCGAAGGATTACTATGGTTCAAGGGAAGAATTTGGGTTCCAGCAGTGCTAGAATTGAAAGACGAAATCTTGACCGAAGCACACAACACAAGATATTCGATTCATCCAGGAAGCATGAAAATGTATCAAGATTTGCGCCTTAGCATTTTTTTGGTGGCCAAACATGAAAAGGGATGTTCTTTGAATGCGTGAAAAATGCTTGACATGTCGAGAGTAAAAGCAGAACATCAAAGACCCAACGGATTACTCCAACCGTTGGAAATACTGGAATGGAAGTGGGAACACATCACGATGGATTTTGTGGTGGGTCTTCCAACTACTCAGAGAGGATGCGATGCGATTTGGGTGATAGTGGACAAACTGACGAAATTAGCGCGCTTTCTACCAATAAAGATTAGATTCAATCTTGATCAGTTGGTAAGATTGTACATTAAAGAGATCGTTTTGAGGCTTGGAGTGCCAGTATCAATTGTGTTTGATAGAGATCTGCGATTCACGTCAAATTTCTGGAAGAGAATACAAGAATGCATGGGGACACAGTTGCGAATGAGTACGGCTTATCATCCACAAACAGATGACCAAAGCGAATGAATAATTCAGACATTGGAAGATATGCTGAGAGCATGTGTCATAGACTTTAAAGGAAGCTGGGAAGAACAATTACCGTTGGTGGAATTTGCTTACAACAACAGTTATCATGCAAGCATCGGCATGCCACCTTACGAGGCATTGTACGGCAGAAAGTGCAGAACTCCACTGTGCTGGGATGAAGTAGGTGAACGCCAACTGTTAGGACCAGAATTGGTGCAACAAACTGCTGACGTTGTCAAACTCATTGGGACAAGATTGGTAGCAGCTCAAGACAGACAGAAAAAGTATGCTGATCAACACAGACAAGATTGTGCATTCGACGTAAGAACTTTTGTATTCCTAAAAGTTTTTCCTTGGAAGGGGAAAATTCGTTTCGGTAAAAAAGGAAAAGCTAAGCCCGAGGTTTATCGGACCCTTTGAAGTCTTTGCGTAGAGTGGGAGAAGTGGCTTACGAGGTAGCTCTACCTCCGAGTTGGAAAACATTCATAATGTTTTTCACATTTCGGTTTACGACCATATAAACCCGACTACAAACATGTGATCGAGTATGAACCATTGCAATTCGAGAAAGATTTGTCTTATGAAGAGGTTCCTATCCAGATAGTCGACCAGGAAAGAACAAGTGCTCGAGAATAAAGTGATACCTTCATGAAGGTGATATGGAGGAACCACAACGTCAAGAAGCTACGTGGGAACTCGAAGAAGAGAAAATGTTGAAAAAGTACCTCGAGTTATTTGTTTAATCCGTGTCTTCGATTCTGGGGACAGAATCTTTGTAAGTAGAGAAGAATGTAACGAATGATTTGTTTGAGTTGTGATTCTGAGGATAGAATCCTTGTAAGGAGGGAATGATGTAACATTCCAGAATTTTAAAGTGTAATATTAAATATTTATTGATTTATATAAGTATTTAATGGATATGTTTATTGTTAAATAAATAATTGTTCAATTTGAAGTTGATGTGGTTTAGTTAATTATTTATTGAATAAATAATTAAATATTTAATATTTATTTGTAATATTAAATATTTATTGAATTATATAAGTATTTAATGGCAATTTGAGTTGATGTGATTTAGTCAATTATTTGTTGAATAAATAATTAAGGAGCTAAGAAAATTAATTGTTATGAGGTTAAATACTAATTTAATTTAATAATTAAGTTAGAGAGCTAATAATGATTAAATGAATTATAATATTTTAATTGGAATTTGTGATTTAAAATAAAGTGTTAATTGGTTGAATAAAATTATAATTATAAAGAAATTATAGTTTTGTGATAATGATTTATGTATTAAAGTAATTTAATAGATTAGTATTTGAACTGATTAAATTGATTATTTAATTAAATAGAAGTGTGACAAATAACCTTGCTATAAAGGAGTTACTAAAATAAATTAAGGGAGTTTAATTTAGTTTTGCCAAACATGTCTTATTGCATATTAAGTCTTTAATCTAATGATGTTTTATCAAACAAGGTATAAGGATTAATCCATTTGTTTTAATTAAGTTTACCAAACAAGGTGTATGGATTAAAGAGTTATTTTATTAAGCCTAGCCAAACAAGCCTTATGGCTTTTGATTTTCAAAATACTATAACTGATGTCAGTTAAATCCTATACTTAATATATCTATTATTACTATATACGTTATATTATTATACGTATGTTAGAGTTAGGAAGAAAGAAAACTCAGAAGAAGAAAAGGGAGAGAAAAAGAAAACTATAGAGAAATTGAGAGAAATCCTAACAGGTTTTGATAAAAGGAATTGGAAGAAAGAATCATAGAAAGGAAAACCTTCATCATCTAGCATACAAGGTATCATCCAAACCTTTTTCCTTAAAATTTTGTTATCTTCTTCTTCTTCCAAAAAGTTCTCTGTGAAATTTTATAAAAGATAAATTGATGGTGTTTATAGTTATATGATTAATTATTGATTATAAGATGATTTCATGAGTTTGTATATGATTATAGAGAAACTAGTTCATGTATGTATGTGTTTTGTGGAAGAAAATATATTACAGTGTTTACATGAAAATATATATGAATATGGCTTAATTTAAAATAAAAATTAAGGTTTAATTAGTTGTTAAATTGATAAATTGATTATGGAAATTGATAGAGTATGTATAATCATAACTATGATGTTTTGAAATTTCATTTTGATTGAAAAACAAAATCACAAAGTGTTGATTTTCATTAAAAATGTCAACAATGGAGTTTTTGCCAAAAACATTGAAATTGGGTGTTGTAAATTTGATGTTTATGTTATTTTATGAGTAGAAACATGTTAAAGTCTTCACAATATGTTTATCTGAAGTCTATATGTGTATTACATGTTAATCACCTATTAGATTCAAGCTTGTAGGCCAAACCGGCTTTTTCTTGTCTTGTTGTCAAGTCGTCGATTAATGATCTTTGGAGTTTCGCTCATGGCCTACGCCCAAAGATCGTTAGTGGCGCCAAGAAGATACCATCACCATATAGTGTACGCTTTAGTAGTATATTCATCGCACCAGTAGTAAGCATCACCATACCCAAATATTGAAGTTAGCGAAAGGTTCTCGATAGCTTTAGTTTATTACACAAATTTTGAAAATAAAGGTTATGTGTTAATATTATGAATGCTAAATGATGATTTCAGTAGTATTAAGCTATGAATGAACATGCTATCAAGTGTTACCTATTTGTAACATAGTTGATTATGTGAAAGGGTAATTTAACCTATATGATGTATATATTTGTTTATATAAATATACAATGTTGGTAATGACTAACTATGTTAATATGGCATATGTATAGGGTATTGATTCAAGTTGTAAGGTTTAGCTTGTGCTAAAGGCAAGTTTTCTAACTCTATTTTATAATTAAGCAAGTTTTCTAACTCTAAAACTTCGTTGTACAAGTTTAATTTTGTTGAGCACATTATTGCTTTTAATTCCATTTCAATTATACAAGTTGCTAACTCAACACTTTTGTGGAGTTAGATTGTTTATTATTAATAAAACTCTTGTATTTATTGGTTCATGAGGATGCAAGTATTCTACATCTTACATCTTATTATTGAACAAGTTTCTTTAATATGTAACTCGTTAGTTAGCATGCGAGTCACTGTGTTCTAGTGATGAACAACTTTATCGTTCAATTTACTATTCATGATGCATGTTTAGTACCCAATCCTCAATAACCTTGAATGTTATGATTATTCCATGCTTATGCTATTAGATTATTCCTAAAGCATGATGTTAATTTACAAATATCAATTCAATTATGATTATTCCATAGCATACAATTATTTCTTTTGTAATCAACTAATCCTTAGTTGATTACCGTTAATTCTAAATTACCTCAGAATGTATCCAAACCAAACTTACTTTGGTGCGGACATGTATTCTAAATACTGAGATAAACAACTCTTTTAATAGAGGTTTACGCTTAGCGTTGAAATGGTTGTGCACAATACATTTATGCGAAGTGTTGATCCCCCAAGTAATGCGTGGAGTCCTTATAGTCTTATGATCATTAAAGTTAAAGTTGAAAGATTACTTATAACTGTGAACATGATTCGTGGTCATTAGACCCTTAGTGAATGTTATAATTTTCAAAAAGTTAATAGAATATATTGTTGATTCTATTGAGCCTAATATTGGCAATTGATGTAAAAGTTTAAAGATTTATTTATTGTTATTTCAAGTGGGCCTTGTTTGCTCACTCTTTTGCAGAAAATTTCTTACATTTAAAGTTGATACGGTGACGACCTAGCACCAAAGAAGGAAAAAGAAAGATGAATAAATACTGAAGACTTGTAATAGTTTTGATAGTTTATTTTCAGACTTTGGTTTAAAGATTGTAATGAAGTTTATTTAATTTTACGCATTTTAATGTTTGTAATTAAAGGTTAGATAACCTGGGAGATTTTTATTTAAGTTTAATCCTGTATGGGCAGGTTTTTATTATTCAATTTTATTATAATTGGGTAGTTAGAAATGAATGTTTTGATTAAGTGAACATCAAATCTTGAGGAAATGAAGTACCAGGATTTGGGGGTGTCACAATTCATACGTACGACACTATTCATACTATTCATATGTACTATTCACGGGGTACTATTCACGATGAAAAATTAATTTCTTTTCTGTCCAAATTATTTTTGATACGTGAATATTATTCTTGAATTTTACTCCACAAAGCAGTATCATGTTGACAATTTGGACATTCTTGAACTCTGGATAAATTGAATTATAAATCTTTAAAATTTATCCTTGCTCTCACTTAATTGAATTCTTATATCATTGTTGTAAGACCCCGAATTTTATGAAATAAAATTATTCAATTTTCTTATAATTACTATTCAGTAAATGGTTAAATTGATAAAAGTTTAAAGTTAAGGGTGATATATGATTTTTTTTTTAAAATAAGCAAGTGGTTATAAAATACTTATTGTTGTCGGGGAATATTCGTTTGGTCGTGGAACATTCTTTCCTGCTCGGAAATATTCGCACGATTTGTAGCCTTTATGGGCCCCATATGTAGAATAACCATTGGATGAAGAAAACGACAAGTATGAATTTTTTTATAAATAATTGGCGTAGTTATTCTTATCAATTAACACTTTTGTTGGAATGCCCGTTGGTTAAAATACGATGTCTGGCGTTGTTGCACAAGAGAGATGCTTTACAGTATTGCACCAATTATTGATTCTTACGTAAGAAGGCACTACTACTCAATAATTGTTACATGAATTACTTGCTTGAATATTTTATTTTTGATTCAATAATTGTTGCGTTGATATTTTATATTACTGTTGTTTTAATAATTATCACTACATAGTATTTTCCATTATCGAAGCAATAATTCATATTATTTGAATAATATTATTAGATAACATTATTGGCAATGTCTAGAAAGTTCTGTCTAAGGAGAGGTTTGGTCACCTAATTGCGCGCCAGTAAGGAGAAATTCTTATTGGAAAGCCCCCTCTTTCCTGGGAACTGCCTGATTGTCATTATTATGATTCTATAATATTATTTGTGAATAATTAATTATTGATTTATATGATAAGGAAAATATTCATTTTATGTGGATATAGATGGAGAAATTTTTAAAGTGACAATTGTTGAAAATTGATATTTTATCTTTTCTGATAAAATAATATTTTATTATATTATTATAATATAATAATAATGATATTTTTACAATGAATGTGTGATATATGAGTATATGAGGAGGAAGAGTATTTTTGTTGCATTAAATGATTAACACATGTTTTGTGTGTCGGTGGACCCCATTTCTTGACTGAAATTTGATTATAGCCTATAAAATCGTCTGTATGTGGATTTCGGTCAATTTTTGTTTGGAATTTAGAAAAACTTTCTTCTGTAAAGTTGTAGAGAATTGAATTTCCTATAAAAGATTGCAAGATTCAAATTTTCTGATAAAAGGGCTATTTATTATGAATTATTGAAGTTCTGAAGTTCCGAAATAATTGATTTTTGGAAGTTTTATTTATTTTTATTAATAAAAATGATTTTTATATTTTGTGGCCTCATTAAACATGTGCAAAATCACCTGATTTCAAATGTCTAGAGGTGGGCATGAAATTTGATAATAATATTATTTTTATATTCAATTTTCTGCTTTGGTGTTCTAAACAATTTCCTATAAATAGGGTGCTTAGGTTAGAATTGAAAATCACACCAGAAACTGAAGTTTTCTCTTTATTTCTCTCTCTATATTATCGAGTGTATTCTTGTGAGTATTTTAATATCTTGAGTGTTGCTATACGGTGCAAGTTCATTTAGCGTTATTCCAGTCAGAAGTACTGCTCTTTTGAGGTAATGGATAGTAAGGGAGGTTATTTTCTTCTAAAATGATATTATTTCTTCAATATCATTATGCCAGAATGTTGGTTGGAATTTTTTTTTATCAAATTTGGAACTTTTTCATGTCGGAGTTACTATTCATGAGTTACTTTTCATGAGTTACTATTCACAAGTTACTATTCACGATTTACTATTTACGAGTTACTATTCACGATGGGTTACTATTCATGAGTTACTATTCATGAGTTACTATTCACGAGTTATTATTCACGAGTTACTATTCACGGGTACTATTCACTACAAAATTGGTTTCTTTTTCTAACCAAATTATTGTTGATTTATGAATAAAACTCTGGAGATTAAAACTATGTATTGATTATATTGATTTTATTATCATATATAACATTTTTATAACTCGATGTTGAAATTCTCTTTCACTGGAGTGTAAAGATGGGTAGATTATTGGTATGATCATGACTAGGGTTCTTTTTGGCGATGAAGAAAAGTTGAATTGTGACCGGTATGATCGCTTAACCATCAATTTATAATTGAATATCTTTAGCTTAAGTGCAAAAGGTGAATTAATCAACATGGTTACAATTATTGTTTATATAAATTACGAAATGATTATATATTTTTTTGAGATATGAATATCTTTGGCCCATAAGATAAAAGATGACTTATTGATGAATATCTTTGGCCCGTAGTGCAAAGATGAATTATTGATGAATATCTTTGGCATGTAGTGCAAAGATGGTCTGTTGAAGAATATCTTTGGCCCGTAGTGCAAAGATGAATTTATTAGTATGATTATGAACATGAACTATGATTTGGTATAACCATGATCTTTGATGTTTCAGGTAATGAAAATTATCTTTGTCCTGGATGAAAAAAAAGAATTTAGAACAACAATTACGATTATGAGTTATATATGTGATTGTGGACAAGAATTGTTGATTGATGTTACAGGGATAAAACATTGTTGGTGGACTTTTAACATGGAGAAGATAATAGACTTTATGGTCTATTTGACTCTTCTAATAGATTGCTCGTTCCGCTGCAACTATGGTTGAAAAGTTTTATCATCTACCATATGTTCTAAATCTCTGATTTATTACTGATGAAGGCTATTGATAATTTATTTATCTTTAGTCATGATATTCTTTACTGAGCTAGTTGTGCTCACCCTTTTGCTTTACAATTCCTTTCAGGTAATAAAAGTGTAGTTTGGGTCGAGCGGGGATAACAAGGGAATAGAACGGTGGTCTATAGATGTTGAGGGTGAGGTGAATTTAACTTGGAAGGGTGTTTTGCCACTATCATACAAGATGTCTAATGACATACAACCTCATGTCATCATAAGACAGGATTGTGCTCATCCACTTGCTGAGTATATTTACGAGCACTACCTATATAATCTTGGTGTTTGTTTGAAGTATAATTCTCATTTAGAGACAATGGAGATAATGATATGTCAAGAAAAGACTCACCATTGGGAAGAATATGATAGTAATCTTCTCATTTTTCTTTGGGGTCTATTGGGTCAACCAAGGATAATTCTGTGACCATATGATATCTATCATAACCTAAACGCATGGCCTCCCATGTACGAAGGTTTCCTTGAGCACTTCCCAAAAATTTTAATTTCTAAAACAGTTCTAGATTGTACCTTTATGTAAGGTATCACTGTGAGGTGCTGTTCATAGTTGGGACATGAGTCATAGTTGGTATTAAAACTCACAACATATGTGTTGTTGTATTTTGCACGACAATTGTTGTAATAAAGTTGTAGTTGTTTTCTGTACCATGTATTTGGCGACTCAGAATGGGTTGGATGGATTGGACCTATTTTGGGGTCGTCACAATTGTCATCATCCTCATGCTTGTATTGTAATGAAAGTCATCTTTGACCCGTAGTGCATAGATGGACTGTTGATTGTATGATTATGACCATGAATTTTGTATTGGTATAATTATGACCTGTAGTGTTACAAATGATGTGGTAAAAGTCCTCATTGGCCCGTAATGCATTGTTGGACAGTTGTTGGTATGATCATGACCATAGGTTCTCTTCGGCCAAGGGTGCAAAGATGAATTGTTGTTTGACATGATTATGACCACTGGTGATAATAACGAATATCCTTGGCCCGTAGTGCATGGATAATTCATGGATGTGATAATAATGAATATCCTTGGCTCATAGTGCATGGATAATTCATGGATGTGATAATAACGAATATCCTTGGCCCGTAGTGCATGGATAATTCGTGGATGTGATATTAATGAATATCCTTGGCCCGTAGTGCATGAATAATTCATGGATGTGATACTAACGAATATCCTTGGCCATAGTACATGGATAATTCGGTGATGTGGATTATTTATTTTGCAGACAAATGATGTGGTAAAAATCCTCTTTGGCTTACGTGCAATGATGGATTGTTGATTATTGGTTTTATAGTTGTATATCTTTGGCTTACGTGCAAAGATGGACTATTGATTATTGGTTTTACAGTTGTATGTCTTTGGCTTACGTGCACAGATGGTTTGTTGATTATTGGTTTTACAGTTGTATATCTTTGGTTTACGTGCAAAGGTGGATTGTTGATTATTGGTTTTACAGTTGTATGTCTTTGGCTCGTAGTGCAAAGATGGATGGTTGATTTACCTGATTATAAATATGAATTGTGAATTTAACTATAATCTTTTGTGGTTCAGGTGAAGACAGGTGATTAAAGTTCTCTTTGTCTTGGGTACAACAAAGAACTGTTGATGGGTATTACAGTAATGAAATATTAATAATGGACTTAATGTGGAGAGGATAGTAGACATTATGTTCTACTTGACTTTTCTAATGGATTGTTGATTCAGCTGCAATTATGATTGAAAACGTTTATCATCTACCATATGTTCTCAATATCTTATTTATTATTGATGAAGGTTATTGATAATGTAATTATCTTTAGTCATAAAATTCTTTACTGGGCTATTTATGTTCACCCTTTTACTTCACAATTTCTTTCAGGTAGTAAGAGTGTAGCTGGGTCGAGCGGGAATAACAGGGGAATAGTGTGATGGTCCGAGACTGTGGAAGTTTCTCAATACATTATAAAACTACATGACATGTAATATATAATTGTATTGAGGACCAAAGATGGGTGTGCCGTATTTTATACGTCACTTAATAATTGATCTTGGCGGACAATAATAGGGTAAGGAGGACCCGACTTTGAAATCATCAAAAATGCACCTTATTAGAATGAACAGGGTAGTAATCTTCTTGTTCCTCTTTGGGGTCTTGAAATAATTGCTGTTGTATTTTATATGGCATTGTAATAATCTGAGTTTGGATATTGTCTACGAGACAATATCCGTGTTAAAACTCTCAGCATACGTTTTGTCGTATTGTATAAATGAAGTTTGTATTTGAATTATATACCGTGTGGAGGACTTAGATTGAGCTCGCAGTTTGGGCTCTTGGGCTATTTTGCATTGCTCTCGCAACAGAAAGGTCATTTCAGCAATCTGTTCTTGAATTCCTCAAACTCTTCCCGAGACACAGGGATGGGTTCTAATGCACTGCTTTCGGCCATTTTGGCTGGTGGTAATCGGGCCTTCTTAGCTCGAAACCGTGTTCTAGCACTAATCTACATATAAACGGTATATAGTTTAATCTTGATATTGGTAGATGGTATAGATGCAAAACATGTTATGAATTAGGTTTGAGGTTTTTAATCTTTTCCTGCAAAACTAGGGGTTAGCTGTTTTGATGACAGGATAAGAAGATGTAGAATGATAGTTTTAAGATGGATGATATTCATACATAAGAAAAAGTAATTGGGCATGAAGAGACATCCTGAATGTTAGGCTTTCCTGAGCCTTACAAGGGAATGCCCTTTAGAGTCTAGTAATAAGCAACCGATGGGTTTGCCTCCTGGTGGAGGAATTAAACAACATACATTCACATTCATTCATCGCGCCTTACCGTGTGCAAATGATAAAATTGTGTGAGGCACTAATATAAAGCATTTAAAAATTGAAGCATTTATAACACACACATAGATCATTCACACGATATTCAAACAATGAATGAAAGTGAATGAGATTGAACGCGGCTTAAGCCCTCTATAGTCCCCAACAGATTCGCCACCTGTCGACAACGAGAAATTTAAAAGCATTTTTCCTAAAGAGAGAATGTAATTGCGTTTTTCACTCTTTCTACCCTTTTGAATTTTTTTCTATGTTGATTAAGTTACTTCAAGGGTGAGACTTTTTTTTAGATAACAGGACCGACATAAATGTCAACTATTTTAAAAGATTTGATTTTTTTTTATGATTGGACCGAATAGATGTACCAACTCATCCGCATTTTTAAGATTTTCCCAATATGACCCAATAGACTCTATAAAATTAGTCTGGAACCCAAGATTCGTAGAGTTCAAGGGCTTGCTTTAGCGAGGGGAAGGTGTTAGGCACCCCCCGACTTCTGTGAAATCACGGTTAACACATCTTGTTTATTTCCTAAGCATGACATGTGTGGGTATGTGTGTGATTTTAAGAAAGCTTTTGATTTTGACTTATGTTAGGTGCTTTGATTTTTCAGGGTTGCTCTAAGCTTTGTTTTACCCTATGAGCGACGTTTTCTTGAAAGTAGTGTTGAACCTCTTTAATTTGGACCTATGCACTAAGGATTTGATTTAAAGAAAAGTTCATTTTAGATAAAGCATAATGAAATGAGGTTTTGGAAAATAAGGTTTTCAAATCCTTAGTTAAATAGGAATCGAGGTCCTTTGGTACTTTCGATTATTAACCTTAGATTTGTCTATCCCTGAAGTACTTTAATTTTTCTACAAGCTCTTTGCGATTTTGGTTTCAAAATCGTTTTGGGTGACAATAAAAAAAATAAAGCATAAAAAAGGGTTGGGTCATCTCTGGGCATGAAAACCGTCTCGATAGATCCGAGCACCCACACTCACAATTTTTCACTATCACGATACCTTCAATCCGATCTTTCGGGACAAGGTCCTTGAAATCGCTTAAGCGAGGGGAAGGTTTTAGGCACCCCCCGACTTCTGTGAAAACATGGTTATTACATCTTGTTGATTTCCTAAGCATGACATGTGTGTGGGGGTGTGTGATTTTGAGAAAGCTTTTGTTTTTGACTTGTGTTAGGTTCCTTTATTTTTCAAGGTTGCTTTAAGCTTTGTTTTAACCTATGAGCGATGCACTAAGGATTTGATTTGAAGAAAATTTCATTTTAGATAAAGCATAATGAAATGATGTTTTGGAAAATAAGATTTTTAAATCCTTAGTCAAATAGGAATCGAGGTCCTTTGGTACTTTTGATTATTAACCTTAGATTTGTCTATCTCCGAAGCGCTTTAATTTTTATACAAGCTCTTTGAAATTTTAGTTTGAAAATCGTTTTGGGTGATAATAAACGAAATAAATCATCAAAAAGGGTTGGGTCATCTATAGGCATGAAAGTCGTCTCGATAGACCTGAGCAACCATAATCACAATTTTCACTATCACGAGACCTTAAATCCGATCTGTCGGGACGAGGCCCTTGAAATCGCTTTGAGGTCCAATATTACATATACAATGATTTGCGCTGTTTAATATTACATTGTAAACAAAAAGTCTATCGTTGGAATCTAGTCGAGATCCGGTTAGTGGATCTCAACCCCGGGATTCCTAGGCTCATATTAGTATGCTTGAACATAATTGGAATTTAAAACTTGAAAAATAATAATAAAAAAGTTATCCCACACCCACTATAAGGTGATTTATTGAGTGGAATTCCTTAGCACGAATAGTTAGGACCCCCTCACCACTAGATATAGATCTAGGACTCTATGGAGAGATCTAAATCGATCAGAAATATTGAAAAATGACTAGATCTAACCTAGATCTAAGTCAATCTAGCATGGAGGTTCGAGCTTTGAAGCTCTAGAACCGATTAAGGGCTATATCCGGCTAGATCTAACACAATGGCTCGATTTCTAACTATATATGTACAAAATAAACGGTAAAATAGATAGATTTACCAACCAACACACAATATATGTTTAAAACAACAAGTTTAACTATAGATAAACACTATATTGAAATAGATCTAGTAGTTCTAACAATATTAATTACAAATGAAATGATAAAAGATTAGCTTTTTCACCTTGGGGGAATGTCGAAACAAGCCTCCCGAGACCCAAATCTATGCTATATTACTCTATATGGATGAGATCTACTATATAAGTGATGAAAACAACTCAAAATGGTATGATAATGTTAAACCCGAGCCTTTCTCACTTTATATATGCTTTCTCTCTTTAACTTTCTTCCTTTTTTTCTTCTAAATGAGTTGTTGATGGCTTGTTAAAGGCCTCGGGGCCAACCGCAGTAATAATACACACGTATATAGCAAGTAGCATAGATTGCACCTTCTAGCTAAGCCTGGGACCCATTGTCTCAAGTTTTTTTTTTCTTTGGTCATTAATCCGGGAAAGGTTGAGGTTTTTACCCAAATATCCCAAAAAGCTTATGCGGAAAGCTAGGAAATGAGGTCGAGTTTGACTGATTCTGAGTCCGAGAAGATGAAGCAATTAGCTGGAAGGTATCTTTCGGTTCCTGAGTGTATTCAGCTAGCTTGTCTTGTGTGGTTCGCAGTTCGGGGATTGCTGTGATGGTTTCTTTTGACCTCATCCTCAGCTTTATGCTTATCATTCGGACCATCTTGTGTTAGGGGCGACGTTGCACTTTGGTTTCTCAACGGGGGTTTTTTTGGGGTGAAATTATGCATTCGCCCTCCCACGGGGTTATCATAGGGGTGAAATTACCCTTTTTACCCTCATGTATGGTTAGTATAAGGAAAGTTAAATTTCGGGTATCTATAAGTACCAAGTGAAAAATGGTGAATACTTTGGTGTCTAATACACAGTTAACCCAAATAAATACTGTAAGACCCCAACTTTCATAAATAAAGATTAATTTTCTCGAAATATATTTTTGAATATTATGGTGTGGATTTGATATAATGTTATAGTTGTGGGTAATATTTATAAATTTTACAAAGTAAGCAAGTTGTTATATAATATTCGATTGGTCGGAGATATTCGTTTTAACAGGGAATATTCGTACGACGACACAATCATTGGTAGACCCCACAACAGAATTATTGTCGAAGTTAGAAAACGACGGAAATATCTATTTATAAAAGTAACGGCGAAAGTTTTACCATTAACTGTTGGAATACCCGGTGGTAAAAGTACAGTAATACGCGTGGTTGCATAGTAGCATACGGTATTGATTATTGATGTTTACATGAGAAGTCACTCAGTTATACTCAATTATTGCTACATTAATTGCTGCATAGGGCGATAACGACTCTTGCTACCAAATGATGAACGATGGGATGTTCAGAGGCTTTATGCAATTCATGCAACATCAGGCGAGAACGACTCTTGTTCAAAATGCAGGAGGAAACACTGGCAACTCTCGGACGGTCACCGCTAAGTAATTCAAGGAGCTGGGACCACCAGAGTTTTTGGGAGAGCCAAAACCACTTAAGGCGGAGACGTGGATAAAGCAGATCACCAAGATATTTGATGTCTTGGGATGCTCCGAGGAGCAAAACGTTCCCTTTGCCACCTTCATGTTGCGAGGAGAGGCAGATTACTGGTGGGAATCTGTAAAGCGTACTCAACATGCCGCACTGAAGATGTCTTGGGAGAAGTTCTAAGAACTATTCAACGATAAGTACTTTCCTGAAAGTATTCGTCACATGAAAGAGGTGGAGTTTATCAAGCTGGAGCAAAACAATATGACCGTGTCGCAGTACAAATCTAAGTTTATCGGGTTGTCCCGGTTTGCATCCCACTTGGTTGATAATGAGGAGAGAATGACGTGAATGTTTTTGCGAGGTTTGAAACCTGAAATACGTCAATATCTCATTTCTCACAAACTGTGTTTGTATTCAGATGTTGTAAATAGGGCTCATTTATTGTAGCATGATAATGAGTTAACCCAACAAAGAGAGAGAAGCCGAAAAAATGATAATACCAGTGGTAGCAGTCATTGAAGCGGTGACAACAAACGTGGATGAAGTCAACATGCCAGAAATGGTAACCACTTCGGTGGTAATCATGGCTAAAGCAATAAAAGTGGAGGGACGTCATCACCAACACCCGTTATTAAAGAAGGAGAACGATCACCGATCGTATACTACAAATGCGGAGGGGAGGGACACATTAGTTCAAACTATACGCAACAATCCAAAACATGTTATACTTGTGGAAGAAAAGGCCACCTAGCCCGATTTATCGTGCAGTAAAGCCAAGTCCAGCGGGAATGGAGGCACCAAAGGCCGTCCCAGAAAAGTCAAAGCCGGTAGTTCAAGGGAAAGCGTTTGTCGTGACCTCCCAAAAAGTAAGGAACCCGAACGAAGTCATCATGAGTAAGCTAATCATAAACTCTAGCGAAGTCTATTTTTTATTTGATACTAGTTCTACCCATTCTTTTATTTCTCCTACTTGCGCTCAACGTTTAAATTTAACTCCAGAGAAATTAGACTTTGACTTATTTGTTGAAACTCCGTTGGGAGAAACCTTCATTACATCCACTGTTTACAAGTCTTGTTTTATTCAAATCGGCAACTGCACGTTAACTGTTGATCTTATCTCTTTGAAAATACTTGCATTTGGTGTGATTTTAGGGATTGATTGGTTAACTACTCATCATGCAAAAATTGATTATTTTCGTAAGATTGTTAGCTTTCATAATCTTAACCAACCTATTATGCGAATTCAAGCAACCAAACAACTAAAGTCAATCACTGTCATATCAAGCCATAAAGCTATTCGTTTATTAAAAAATGGATGTCAAACTTTCTTAGCCCATGTCACAAATATTAAATAAAAATACGTCAGATTTGAATGATATTTCTGTTAGTTCCTAGTTGGCACAATAGTTATCTAGAAGGAGGGGGGGGGGGTTGAATAGATATTTAAAAATATTTTCTTTTTAAACTAGTTCTTTGATAGTGATTAAAACTTAGCGGAATTAATATTAGTTTTAATCTTCTTTACCAAGCACTGGAGTAATGAGGGTGAGGCAGTTATGGCAGTTATAACAGTTATAGCAGTTATGATGTGAATGTAAATGACACAGTCGTTTTAAGTGGTTCAGAGCACTTAAAGCTCCTAGTCCACTCTTCTACTCAATGAGTAGGAAATCCACTAAGGATGTCTGTTACAACTTCTGAATCACACAGATTCCTTCTAGACTAGCAGTCTAGGAACTTCTTAGTTCACTCTTGAACTCTTTAAGTCCAACAGACTTGGCTTTCTTACAGTTCACTACGAACTCTTCAAGTCCAGCAGACTTGGTACTCTTCTTCAGTTGGTTAATAATATTGTGTTCTTAATGGTTGCTACTCAGTCGCTGTGTAAGCACTTGTTCTAAAGAACTGAGTAGCTGAGCAAGCTTTGCAATATCTCAGATCGTAGAGTTGAGCTTGAGAGAGATGTTCACGTTGTTTGTTTAATGCTTGCTTGTGTTGTTGACTCTACGTTCTCGAGGGCACACTTTGATCGTTGACTTGTAAACTTTATGTTTCCTTCAGCATACTGCGATCATGGAGTTGGTTCGACAAACGTTGGGACCACTCTACGATTTTCGAAGTGTCCCCTTCAAGGCAGGCACACTACGATCTTCAGGCTCTATGTTTTCTGCCTTGACTCCTGCAATGTTGATCAGATTGATGCACTACAATTTCTTCAAGACTAATCTATTACATCTTAAGATCAACCTAACAGTTTTGATCTTTCTATCTATACATTCTTTATAAGAATGGTACATGCTGAAAGATTAGATCAACTTAACAACTTTGATGTATCACTAAGTCCTTGTACATATATTCATTAAAGGACCTTACAAATAATCATGAACATATACATTAAAACATCAAATCATAATATGCATTCTCCCAATAATCTCCCCCTATTTGATGTTGACATAACCAAGGAGATTTATTGTCATGATTATTAGTGACTAGATGCATTTGCAGGAAATTTAAACATGACTTAGTATTTCAGTGAGCAGCTAAAATTTCTAGAGAATAAGCATGAATTTATTGATGATCAGAAGATATTACAATTTAACATTACATCAATAGGAAATTTAAGTTTTAACTTATCTCTGTTTCCTTGACCTCTTTAGTGGAGGTGGGTTGGCGTACTCCTCGGCCTTCTTTTTTTTTCGAGCTTCCTCGTTCTACGCTAACTCTTCCAAATTTCACTTAGACTTAGTATTGGATTCTCCCCATGCTTGTGCATGAATGCAGGATCTCCAGTTGACATTCTTATGCGTACAGTAGACACATCTTGTGAGCTGGGAGTTGACTCTTGACGGCTTAATGGTATAGCCATTACAATTCCCTATTGATCAGATCGTTGAGTTTGACTGTGGAATTGTCTTGCAGGGGGACTTCGTGATGCTTGAGCATGAAATTGTCGTCTTCCTCTTTCTTGAGTTCCATGACCTCCCTGACCTCTTTGATCTCCTTTCCCTTTATTCTTCTCCCCCTTTATGTCAGCATCAAGGGTTTGAATATCTGCACATAGTCGATTTACTCCTTGTGTGACGACCCCAAAATTAGGTATACGTCACCCATCTTGGGTCGCCACTTACATGGTACATAAATTCAAATACAACTTACTAATATAACTGTCGTGTACAATACGACATAAACTGTGAGTTTGAATACAAATATTGTCTACTAGATATTATACAAACTCAAAAGGAGTCCTCATTACAACTATTATCACACTATTTCACGTAATAGTGAGGACTACTAATGCTATCCTCCGGACCATTACTTAGTTCCCCGACTAAATCCCAAATTTATGTTCTCATTTCAAGAGAACAAAGTGAAAGAAAGGGTGAGCTCAACTAGCCCAATGAGAAATATTATGACTAAGATAATGCGAATAAATTATCATTAGCCTTCAATGATGTTAAACCGATAAAATACAATAGACAACCAGTTTAATCTGCAGCTGAATAAGCAATCCATTAAAAGAGTCAAGTAGAGAATAAAGTCTACTATCTTTTAGATTTTAAAAGGTTTTCATCAATTTTTATCACGAGACTCAACTTTTAATAAATAAACCACCACATCTAATCATCCCTGCACCACTTGGCCAAGGATTTTCATCAAATTATCAATGGTCATGACTATACCGAATCACCCCCGGTCATAATCATACCAAAACTATCCATCAACGCATTACGTGCCACCGAGGACTTTTGTCACATCATTTATATCAAGTCATGATTATACCGAATGATCCTCGGTCATAATCATACTAAGTTCATCTATGCACGTAAGCCAAAGATAACATAATATAACATGAGGATGATGACAATGACATAATAATTCAATAAAACAAGTTCAAGAATTATTTAATCCATGAATTATTAACGCCCAAATTGTCAACATGATCATCGTTTTCGTAGAGTAAAATTCAAGAATGATCGTAAGAATATTTCCATGAAAGATATCGGATGAAATGCAAATATCAAGGATATTCTACTAATTTCATGGAGTATAGAAGTCAAAGTTTTAACCAACCGGGTATAATAAAGAATGGAATAACAAAAGAAATCACCATGCATGCGGTATCAGATGCATAACGAGTTATTCAACAATGTAATAATAATAACGGAACCGTGTCGTGAAATTCACAAGCGGGATGTTCCAACATGAATAATAAAGATGGAACTGATCCGGTGTGTAAAACACACGATAGGATATTCCAACGTAATGATAAAGATTTTAACCAGTCCTGTAAAACACACGCATGTGATGTTCCAATGTATAATAAAATCGGAACCGTGTCCTGTAAAAAACACACGCATGTGATGTTCCAATGTAATAATAGAAGAATGTCACCAAGTATAGGTAAATCACAGATACAAAAGTTATTCCAATGTAATAAATAAGAATGGAATAACATAAGGATTTCACCAAGTATAGGATATGCCGCATATATGATTTATGTATAGGGTATGTCACTTTTACAAAAGTTATTCCAATGTAATAATAAATGAATGGAATAATGTAAGTTCTCTTCAAGAAGAAAGAATAACACTTTACTGCAGATTAACAACAAATAATATCCCTTACCGTAAAAAACCTGAATATAGAAGTAGTGAAGTAGCGAATACTCTTCTTCTTTCTATAATTTTCTCTATAAGCTTCTCTCTATAATTTCTCTCTCTAGAGTTTCAATGAATTAAAAAGAAAATAATGAAGGAATGAGCTTATTTATAGGAAAATGGAATGCATAAGAATTCAATCCATGAAACTATCCAGTTGATTTACTTTTAATCTGACGGTCCATATTTAAAGAAAATCTTTTAAATAAAATATAATATATTCTATTTATATAAAAACATTTTACTATGCAAACACTATACAATACTATGCAAAACACTATGCAACACTATGCATAATAAAATATAATATATTCTATTTATAGAATAACTTTAATAAAGTATTCTATTTTATATAAAAAGATGTTTCGCTTTTATTATGTAAATAATACGAATAAAACAAAACGTCATTATCGCTATAATAATTCATATTATTAATCGACAATAATGGAATCAAACCGAGTGACTTCTCACATAAGCATCAATAATCAATACCGGTGTAATACTACTATGCAACCACACGATATCGTATTTTTACTACCGAGTAGTTCAACAAGAACCACTGTAAAAACTTCCGCCGTTATTTCAATAAAATATTTTTGTCGCTTTTCAATCCGACAATAATTACATTAGGGTCCACCAATGATTGAGTAGTTGTATTTAATATTCCCTCGCTAAACCGAATATTCCCCACCAATCGAATATAATATAACCACTTGCATACTTTTGCAAAATTTATAAATACTACCCACAACTATAATATTATCTCAAATTCACACTATAATATTAAAAATTATTTCACTAAATTTAAATCTTTATTGATAAAATCTGGGGTCTCACAATCTCCCTCCTTATGGAATTTAAGCACCGAAATTAGGGTACGTACTGTATGATAAAGAGGTGAGGATACCTTGAATACCTTTATCGTTGAAAACATTAAATTCATCTTTGCAATCCTACCAAAGATATTCATTAACAATTCATCTTTGCACTACAAAGCAAAGATATTTATTAACAATTCATCTTTGCACTACGTGCCAAAGATATATAACCTAGAAACCAATAATATCGAGACTCAACTTTTAATAGTATCACAACCATGAATTATCCATGCACTTCATCAAGCTAAGGATATTCGTGTTTTCAATTACTACCATGATTATACCGAATAATCCGTGGTCATAATCATACCAAGTCTATCAATGCACTACTACCAAAGATGACTTTTACCACATCCATGAATTAATATTTCATTCACGAGACTCACCAATAATTAATCCATATCATCGAATCATCCCCGCACTACGTGCCAAGGATATTCATTAAGATATCACAACCACGAATTATCCATGCACTACTACCAAAGATAATCGTGTATTCATTAAGTATCACGACCACAAATTATCCATGCACTACTACCAAAGATAATTGTGTATTCATTAAGATCACGACCACAAATTATCCATGCACTACTACCAAAGATAATTGTGTATTCATTAAGATCACGACCATAAATTATCCATGCACTACTACCAAAGATAATTGTGTATTCATTTACTAATATGATTATACCCAACAATCCCTCGTCATAATCATACCAAGTCGATCTACATAGCCACGTATTGACTTTCAACATAATATAAGCATGAGGATAATGATATAAAGAATCAATCAAATGAGATAAAGAATAAATATTAAACATTTATAATATAATTTATCCAGATTCAAGAATATCCCCATGTTTTCAATCACTTAATAATCTCATAATCTAATATCATTAATATTATAACAATATTTTAATCACTTCTTAAATTTATAAACAATTTATCTTAATTGTTTACGCTTTTACCATATAATGCATTTAATCATTCGTAAATGTCATACTCATAAAATATCATCACCAATTATCAAATCCTCATCAAAAATATGCATATACTCTATATAGGATTCTCTAGCCATAAAATCCTATTTTCAACTTTGTTACTTCACATAACATATTTAACTCATATGTTCAGTAATTAAACTATTTTCATGAAAATACCAAATCAGCCCCAAAAATATTTCTTTTTTTCTGGGATTTAGCATAATATAGTCCCATAATGAAAATATATTTTCTCGAATTTTTAAAATTCATTTACTATTTTTAAAAATCAATTTCCACTTAATTCCTTAAGAAATTAGCTACCTCAAGTTTAACTCCAAAATTCCCAAATCTTGGCAGGACCTTACACATGTTAACGTGAGCTTCTAGTTTAAATTTCATGGTCATCGGAGTTATAGAACTCCGGTTATAGCGTTTTTTGTCGGAAAAACCTAAATATTGAAATAGTCATAACTTGCTCATTTTAAGTCAGAATGAGCTCATTTTTGGACAGGAGGTACTTTATACCATATACTTTCATGTCCCAAAAGGCCTGAATTTTTCTCATAATTTAAGTGGCCAAAACAGCCCCTTAAAGTTTCTGGACAGTAGCATTTTTGAAATTTACAGCTTTGGCCTCCTTTGCTAAAATCAGTCCACACAAAAATCTACAACACCTTTTCCAGTAATTCTACTTGGATTAGTTAGGTAACTCGTAGATCTAACTCTAGGACTTGACCACATTCAAAAATTCAAAATATAATAGGAGATATGGTCAATTGAATTTCATGTTACATTTTTCACCAAAATCTGATTTTCAACTCTTTGTGATTTCTAAGAAACTTTCATGTTTTCACATAATAACCAACATAACTCATCATAACACTTACTAATACTTCATATACCCATGATTGTCATTAGTCCAATGCTTTTATTATGACTTTCATCATAAACCACGTAAATGCATCCTTTTAATTGAAGAAATATTTGAGGGTTTAAGAAATGGGTTTTTATCTTTGGTCAATACAAAATTCGATTTCACGCCTAAGTAGGCTAAGAAGTCTTCATGAATACGCCAGAAATTTATTAATAATAGAAATATCATTCAAAATCTGGACTCTCATCCAAGACTTGGATAGTACGTCACATTGATACCAACTGTGACTTCTATCCCTTAACCTAGATAACACCTCACAATGATACCTATAAACTTGCTATCTTCAATCACGACGTCGCCCCTACGTAAAGTCCGCTTTGGTGCATTCCACACAAGGAAGTCAACAACGAAAGGATCGGGCTCTTTACTTATGACTTGATATAACAAAGATTAACTTTAGGATTTGGTTACTTTGAATTAGATAACAAAGTTGGTTAGGAATATGAAAGCTAACAACCTTACAAAAAGAATAATGAGTAGTTAATCAATCGTTTTCAAAAATTACCTCAAAGGCAAGTATTTTCAAAGAGATAAGATCGTGAAAGTGTTTATTTGAATTAAACAAGATTTAAAAATAGTAGCGGTAACGAAGGCTCCTACTAACGAAGTTTCAACCAATAAGTCAAAGTTTAACTTCTTTGGAGTTAAATTTAAACGTTGAACGCAAGCAAGAGAGATAAAATAATGGGTAGAACCGGTATCTAATAAGGTATAGACTTCGCAAGAATTTATAATTAACTAACCCGTGCTAACTTCGTTCGGGTTACCCACTTTTTGAGAAGTCATGAAAAACGCTCTTCCTGAAACCACCGACTTTGTTTTGTCTGTATCCGCCTTTGGTGCCACTATCCCAGCTGGACTTGACTTCACTATACGACAAAATCGAGCTAAATGACCTTCTCTTCTTGAAATTTCCACTTCTATTATCTTTGCCATGATTACCAATCAAGTGGTTACCATTCTTAGCATGATAATTTCCCGATGGTTATCATTGTTCGATAGCCGCTTGCCACCAAAGATGATTATTATCGTGTTGTTGGTCGTTACCTTTTGTTTGAAATAATCAACACTCTCATGTGCTTCATTGCTATTCTCAACATTCTCTGATGCCATTTTCAAACACCGCCACAAAATAAGGGTTAATTAACATATCACATATTATCCCTATACTCCGATCGACCAATTAAATACCAAATAAATTTAGGTAGGTCATACTAATGAAGGAATTCCCCGCTCTCCCTCCTAAGTACTATTCTCACATCTTAGCCAGGATCATATCCCTAAGCTCGATACCAACTGTGACTCGACACCAACTTATGTCAAGACCTCACATTGGTACCTTTTCACCACCACCGAAAAGACGGGCCCCCTACTACGAGAGTCCGGCCGGTGCATTCCCCATCAATAGAAGTCACCAAATGAGAGGCTCTGGGCTCTTCACACTTATGGCTCGATACCAACCGTGACGCCCCCCAAAATTAGGTATACGCCACCCATCTTAGGTCGCCACTTACATGGTACATAAATTCAAATACAACTTACTAATATAATCGTCGTGGTACAATACGACATAAACTGTGAGTTTGAATACAAATATTGTCTACTAGATATTATACAAACTCAAAAGGAGTCCTCATTACAACTATTATCACACTATTTCACGTAATAGTGAGGACTACTAATGCTATCCTTTGGACCATTACTTAGCTCCCGACTCGTCCCAAATTATGTTCTCATTTCCTCAAGAGAATAAAGGAAAGAAAGGGTGAGCTCAACTAGCCCAATAAGAAATATTACGACTAAGATAATGCGTAATAAATTATCATTAGCCTTCAACAAAGTTAAACCGATAAAATACAATAGACAACCGCTTTAATCTGCAGCTGAATAAGCAATCCATTAAAAGAGTCAAGTAGAGAATAAAGTCTACTATCTTTTAGATTTTAAAAGGTTTTCATCAATTTTTATCACGAGACTCACTTTTTAATAAATAAACCACCACATCTAATCATCCCTCGCACTACTTGGCCAAGGATTTTCATCAAATTATCAATGGTCATGACTATACCGAATCACCCCTCGTCATAATCATACCAAAACTATCCATCAACGCATTACAGCCATCGAGGACTTTTTGTCACATCATTTATATCAAGTCATGATTATACCGAATGATCCTCGGTCATAATCATACTAAGTTCATCTATGCACGTAAGCCAAAGATAACATAATATAACATGAGGATGATGACAATGACATAATAATTCAATAAAACAAGTTCAAGAATTATTTAATCCATGAATTATTAACGCCCAAATTGTCAACATGATCATCGCTTTCAGAGAAGTAAAATTCAAGAATGATCGTAAGAATATTTCCATGAAAAGATATCGGATGAAATGCAAATATCAAGGATATTCTACTAATTTCATGGAGTATAAAGTCAAAGTTTTAACCAACCGGGTATAATAAAGAATGGAATAACAAAAGAAATCACCATGCATGCGGTGCTTAGCGATGAGCGGTGTTATTCCAATGTAATAATAATAATCTAAACCAGTCGTGAAATTCACACCGGCGTGATGTTCCAATGAATAATAAAGATGGAACTGGATCCTGTAAAACACATGATAGGATATTCCAACAGAATGATAAAGATTTTAACCAGTCCTGTAAAAACACATGCATGTGATGTTCCAATGTATTAATAAAATTAACCAGTGTCCTGTAAAACACACATGCATGTGATGTTCCAATGTAATAATAGAAGAATGTCACCAAGTATAGGGTAAACTCACAGATATAAAGTTATTCCAATGTAATAAATAAGAATGGAATAACATAAGGATTTCACCAAGTATAGGATATCGCCATATATACGATTATGTATAGGGTATGTCACTTTTACAAAAGTTATTCCAATGTAATAATAGTGAATGGAATAATGTAAGTTCTCTTCAAGAAGAAAGAATAACACCCTTACGGTACAACAAATAATATCCCTTACCGTAAAAAGAACCAATATAGAAGTAGTGAAGTAGTAATATTCTTCTTCTTTCTATAATTTTCTCTCTATAGCTTCTCTCTATAATTTCTCTCTCTAGAGTTTCAATGAATTCGTAAGAAAATAATGAAGGAATGAGCTTCTATTTATAGGAAAATGGAATGCATAAGAATTAATCCATGAACGGTCCGTATTGATTTACTTTAATCGACGGTCCATATTTAAAGAAAAATCTTTTAAATAAAATATAATATATTCTATTTATATAAAAACATTTTACTATGCAAACACTATGCAATACTATGCAAAACACTATACAACACTACGCATAATAAAATATAATATATTCTATTTATGAATAACTTTAATAAAGTATTCTATTTTATATAAAAGATGTTTCGCTTTTATTATGTAAATAATACTGAATAAAACAAAACGTCATTATCGCTATAATAATTCATATTATTAATCGACAATAATGGAATCAAACCGAGTGACTTCTCACATAAGCATCAATAATCAATACCGTATTGTTACTATGCAACCACACGACATCGTATTTTTTTACTACCGAAAGTAGTTCAACAAGAACTACGGTAAAACTTCCGCCGTTATTTCAATAAAATATTTTTGTCGCTTTCTCGATCAATCCGACAATAATTTCATTATTAGGGTCCACCAATGATTGAGTAGTTGTATTTAATATTCCCCGCTAAACCTAATATTCCCTACCAATCGAATATAATATAACCACTTGCATACTTTGCAAAATTTATAAATACTACCCACAACTATAATATTATCTCAAATTCACACTATAATATTAAAAATTATTTCGACTAAATTTAAATCTTTATTGATAAAATCTGGGGTCTCACACCTTGGACAAGCTCGTTCAGTTGGCTTTGTGTCTGAGCAATGTCCTCTCTATTTTCCTTGATCTGTTTTTCAGATCTTACTTCTTTGTTTTGGAGAATTAAAAGAATCATATCATTATGCTTGTCCTGATTTGCATAAGATTGCTGGAAGTCGTAGACAGAAGATTTCAAGTTGAGGATGTTGTCCAGTATAATTTTATGTTGAAGGTCTTGGTGTTTCTGCATTTCGAGTACAAACCTCTCTTTTCTTTGGCAAATTGAAGTGGATCTCATCTCCGTCCGACATACTCTTCAGAATCTCTTTGATAATTTCTCTTAGCCTCTTTGTAAGCTCGGTATTCATAGTGCCAAGGAAATTATTTGCAGCTATGATCATTTGATTTAGCCGGATATTGATGAGATCAGAGTGAGTTTCCAAACTTGCTTCTATAGACTTGACCATTTTCTCAGAGGTGTCTTTCAAGTCATCCTTGGTAGGCAAGCTTGAGAGAGTATCATTTGCTTGAGGATTATGCATTGGAGGGGTTCTCGGTTGAGATTGATCTTGCAAATTATAAAGAGCGAGATCAAGACTGAAGTAGTCATGTGATGAGGAGGATGGTATATCAGCTGGAGGGGCTTGGGTTTGGATGTCTGAGATAGGTGACTCTACAATTTCAATGTTGGATTCTACGATGTGGCTGGAGTCTTGAATCGTAGAGTTGGTGATTTGTGGAAGCAGGGTAAGGTTGACGTCTTTTGGTTCTTCAGTTACAGAATTTTGAGATTTTGTAACTAGAAACTGATTGAGTGGGTGAAGAATCACTTCCATCCATCGAGGAAATTCATAGAATTGACTGAATGAAGATGATGGCAAGTGATTAACTTTAAAGAGATCAGGAATAGTCAATACCTCAAGTTTATCCTTGGTTGAGGAATGGTTGGTAAGCAACTTCTTGGCAAAGATGACTTTCCCTGGGAATCCATTAGCCGTAATCGAGATCGCCGGATATTCCTCAAGCTCCGTAATATGTGATCCCATGAGTTCAGATTTGAGCTTGATGGTATGCCATCATGGGTAGGTAGGAAAACAGTTGAGTGTACATATAGCTCCTAAATCCATCTTTCTCTACACCAGTGATTTCAAGCTCATCATTATCATTTTCTTCCTCTTCTTTGGTCTCTTCTGAAGATTCCATTATCTTAATGGTCTCTGGAAAGTTTGGCATTGATTCAACTTTATCTTGGGCAGGAACCTCTTCTTCTGCCATTGGGATATCATGAGGCTCCCCATCAGCATGGTCATCCTCTTGTAGATTCAGAAAGTCCCCCTCAGCTGGAACATCTTCTTGAGATCGAAACTCCCCTCACCGAACATCTTCTTCTTGTAGACTTCTCCCCCTTAGCCGGTGTGAACTCAATCATGAGAATTTCAGGGATCTCCCTCACCAAGCATCGTCTCTCTTTATTTTCTGGTCGTTCTCTTTTTGCGTACCACACTCTTCGCTTCCTTTTTCAAAGACCTTTTTATTCTCAAGAATATACTTCTTGACCTGCTTTCTTTTTGCTTTGCTGGGTTTAGCCACAACTTCTGGACTCTCTTAAGTCTTAGCTTTGTCATATTGAATAGCCACTCTTCTTGAAGCAGCTTCTTCCATTTTTGCCACACTTAGCCTGGTTTTAGAGAATAGCAGAGACTCTACGATTGAAGAAACTGTTGGTCTTTTGGACTTATGACCAGTTTTGTTCTTCTTTAGGATCTGTGATATAGTGGCTTGATCCTCTTCAGCTTCTTCTTGCTGTTGCTTTTTTCTTAGCCTCCTTAGAGTCTCTAAATCAGAGGACTCTACAGGAATGTTAGTTGTAGATCCTTGGGGCTCTTCAATTTGTCTTGCCCTTAGCTTTCTCTTGCCCTTGCTTTTTCTGGCAAGAGCAGAGTGTTCTCCCTTGTCTGCTTCTTCTTCTTCTTCAACTTCCCTGACAACAGACATGTCTCTTGGAAAGCCTGCCTCCTTTAGTTCCCCAGTTCTTCCACTGGACTCTGTCATCATTCGAACATACTCAACAGGGTTTCTCTTCTAATTCTCAAACAACTACTGGGTCATTCTTCGATTTGGGTTGATGGCTTCTCCTTCATCATCCCCAATTTTGTCACCCAGTGCAGATTGCAGAATGATGCTTATGAATCTCCCATACAAAGATCTTCTTGAGTACTTTTTGATTTCTTCGAGTTGACGATCCACTCACGATCCACTCGAGCAATACAAATTTCATAGTTGAGTTGTGTACCATAAGTCATGGCCATCATGAGCTTAAGCTGAGTCTCATTTATCGAGTCATGACCTGAGCTCTTGCAGCAGATGCATTTCCCAATAATGTCAGCTAAAAATTCGTACCTTTGAGGGAACTCTTGGATTCTTCTTGTGATGCATTTTCTTCAATCCCTCTTGGAAGCTTATGCTGTCTAAAAATGGTTGCCCTTCATTCTTGAAACCTAGGGCCAGATTGAAGTCCTGTTCCCTTAGTCTCATTTCTACTCCCTTTACTCGAGTAGTGATGGTGTTGTGTTCGAACAATCCATTCTTATAGAACTCCTTCACTAGCTTGGGATAGATGAGTGTATCGGTGCTCAACGCCTCTTCGAGACCCACCTTCTTAAGTAAGGCCAGTGTCTTGTGAAATTTTGGTGGAGCATTCTTGAACTCGTCGAAGCAGAGTCTCAGAGCTCTAAATTACATTTGAAGCAGCCATTGATTCTGTAGTTGAGAAGTGAGATATGACTGAGCTTTCTACTGATTTAGGGTTTTTCTTTGAGAGAGAGAGAGAGACTGGGAGAGATAATCTTTTGAACTTCAGATTTCAAAAACACAGTTTCAATTTGTACTTGAACTTCCCTCTCTCTTTTTGACTTAGTGGGACAGATGATGCTTTTTGCTTGGCTTTACGATTTTGACTGAGTAGAATGTACTGATTTGTCCTTTGTGTCTTCAGAGCTGTGGTGACTTTGGGATGACTACGATCAGAGAGGTAGTCTTCGCTCGCGTCCGTCCGTCTGGCGGAGTCGTTGAGTCCGTCTGGCAAATACGGCTGAGTCCGATCCAAGATCAAGATTCGCTTGAGTCCGTCCCTACGATCGTCGAGTCTGTCCTACGATCGTCGAGTCTATCCTAATCCTTGTGATGAGTTTTTGATAAAGTATTCTTTTAAGGCAGCTAGGGAAGGGCCAACCTCTTGGAGAGATTCAAGGGTTAGGTTTGTTCCTGAGCCACCTTTTAGAGAGATTGCCTTGTTATGAAGCTTGTCATCACAGGATGAGCTTTTGTCATTGTTGAGTCTGCACTAGGATGGTTGAGTTCTTGCTACGATCGTTGAGGTAGTCATGTTCTGCTCAAATTTCACGATCGTGAACTTCCCTTAATCATGTCTACAATTTTGAGTTCAAATTTTCAGATCCGCTATGGTTAGCACAATCTAGAGCATATATTTCATGGTTGTAGATTTAGCATTCCTATCTCACTTATTAACTTATTAAATCTGGATTCATCTAATGGTTTTGTAAAAACATCAGCAAGTTGATTTTCAGTAGGGATATATTGTAAAGATATAGTTACATTTTGCACATGATCCCTAATGAAGTGATACCTTATTTCTATATGCTTGGTCCTAGAATGCATGACAGGATTATGAGTTATTGCTATGGCACTTGTGTTATCACAAAGGTATATAGGAATAGATTTGAAATCGAACCCATAGTCGGGCTAGTGATTTCTTCATCCATAGATCTCGAAAGTACAAAGAATGCCAAAGAAAGAATATATTCAAATTTTCAGAGTTGAAGTAGACACCGAGTTTTGCTTTTTACTAAACCAGACACAAGTCTATTTCCAAGAAGTCGATGTGCCATCGGGTACTTTTTCTATCTATTTTTCATCCTGCAAAATCAGCATATGTGTATCCTATTAGTTCAAATGAGGATTCCTTAGGATACCACAGCCCCAAGAAGGGTGTAACCTTGAGATACCTGAAGATCTTCTTTACAGCAGACAAGTGTGACTCTTTAGGGTTAGCCTATAATCTAGCACATATGCATATTACAAACATTATATCTGGTCTACTGGCAGTTGGGTATAAAAAAGACCCTATCATACCTCTATATTGAGTGATATCAATACTTTTACCTTTCTCATCCTTGTCAAGCTTGGTTGCAGGAGCAATTGGTGTTTTCATGGGAGAGGCTGATTCCATGCCATACTTCTTTAGTAGGTCTTTGATGTACTTGGCTTGGTTTATGAAAATCTCTTCTTCAGTCTACTTTACTTGCAGTCCAAGGAAGAAGTTCAGCTCACCCATCATGCTCATTTCAAACTTTCTCTGCATTAGCTTAGAGAATCTCTTGCATAACTTTTCGTCAGTAGAACCAAAGATAATGTCATCAACATAGATTTGAACTGGTAAGACTTTGTCTTTATGCTTTCTAAGAAACAGTGTGGTATCTAAGCTACCTCTAGTGAACCCATTTTCGATTAAGAAGTTAGTCGTTGTTTCATACCATGCTCTAGGTGCTTGTTTAAGACCATATAAGGCTTTATCTAATCTATGTACATAATTGGAAAGAGATGGATTGATGAAACTCAAGGTTGCTCTACATAGACTTCTTCTTGAGTTCTCCATTTAGAAATGCACTCTCGACATCCATCCGGAAGACTTTGAACTTCATGTGAGCCGCAAAGGCAAGAAAGATTCTCGATGGCTTCTAGTCCGCAACAGGTGCAAATGTCTCATCGTAGTCGATACCTTCTTCTCGAGAATAACCCTTTGCCACTAATCTTGTCTTATTTCTGGTTATGACCCCATCTTTATCCATTTTGTTTCTGAAGACCCACTTAGTTCCTATCATAGGATGGCTCTTTGGTCTTGGTACCAATCTCCATACTTTACTTCGTTCAAATTGGTTGAGATCTTCCTGCATTGCTTCTATCTAGCTGGAGTCTTCCATAACATCCTGTATCTTCTATGGCTTTATTTGTGATGTAGAAGCTTAGATAAAAACATTCATTCCGAAAGTAGCAGCTCTTGTTTTGACTCGCACTCGGATCTCCAATGATTAGATCCCGAGTGTGATCTCTTGCCCATCTCTGTTACCAAATTTGGGACATCCGCCTTGATGCCTTCCTATCTTAAATCTTCAAGGTCTATTTCTTCTTCTTCGAGTGGAGGCTCATTGCCTCGATGGACCTCTCTACGATTTCATTATCATGCTCTACGATTTCACTTATTGTTGTGTTCGAGCTCGAGCTCGACGATTTCATTCATATAGAGTGTCTCGCACTATCTGGTCAGAAGTGTCTTGAGGCAATCGCTTTGTCTAAGTCGGGCCCATCAAAGATGATGTGTATTGAGACATCGACATTCAAAGTCTTCTTGTTAAACACCCCGTAAGCTTTCATTGTCCGTGGTATATCCAAGAAAAATCCTTCGTCCCGACTTCAATGGGAATTTTGTCGACATCGCTTTCCATTGTTGAGAATATAGCATGCACAACCAAAGACATGGAAGTAGCTAACACACTCGCCTTCCTTCCTTTCCACAATTCAGTAGGGTGTCTTCTCTTGATCGTAGAGTGAATTAATGATCTGCTCGTGTAGATGCAAAGGTCGATGTCGTTTCCTTCGCCTGTATATTCAGCAGACGAAGTCAGCCGCTAGTAGAGTCCTCCCAAATTTCTATCGTGGTTCTGTTTTTTCTTTCAAAGAACTCCATTTTGTTGAGGAGTTCGTGGAGTCGAGAAGGCGATCGATGCCATTGTCTCGAAAGCGTAACTTGTCTATTTCTCGAGAAATCTAATTCTCTTCCATGATCACTCCTTATGGCATTGATTTTCTCTCCTTTCTCGCTCATCACCACCAACATCTTGATTAATTCGAGCTTGTCTCATCCTTTGAGGTTAAGAAAAATACCCATGTGAATCTGTGTAGTCGCCGACTATGACTAGAGAGTATCTTTTTCCTCCAAGACTAGTTGTTGGGATTGGCCCAAAGAGATCCATGTGGAGCGATGCGCAGGGTTTGTCAATCGAGTCAAGCGCCTTGCTTCTCTTGAATGAGCTTCGGTTTGCTTTCCAAGTCGCGTGCATCGCATGGCCTTTCCTTCACAAAGTTGAACTTGGGTAGACCAGCTACGAGGTCTTTTGATGCCAGTTTGGACATGCTTTTGAAGTTTAATTGAGATAGCCTTCTATGCCATAGCCAGCTCATTTCCTCGGACGCTTTTGCCAGAAAACATATTATCTCATCAAAGCTTAGTTGACCAAGATCTACTGTGTAGACATTTCCTTCTCTTGTTCCGGTCAGCTTTATGGCAGATGTCTTCAAATCTCTGATTAGACAATAGTTGTTGAGAAATGTTACTTGGTGACCCTTGTCGCAGAGTTGGAGTCCTTCCACATAAGCTACTTTGGTGAAAGATACTGCACCATTGCCAGCAGAGCCAAATCCTCTTGTCTTGCCCGAGCCGTTATCTCCAAAGATGACTGAGGGACCCTCCTTTTCTACATAGTTAGATAGTAGAGCTTTGTTCCCTGTCATATGCCTTGAGCATCCACTGTCCAGATACCATGTTGAGGTCATGGAGCTCTTTTCCTGTCAAAACATTTGTACCTTCATTTTGGTACCCATATTTGCATGGGTCCTTCATTGTTAGTGCCTTTAGGGACCCAAATTTGTCCAATCTTGGGTCTCACATGCATGGAGTTATAATAACACTTTGTAGCCCTATGACCATATTTATTGCATATGAAACATCTATTATGATGCATGCCTGTGTGTGTGTGGTGATTCATCTTCCACTTGGACTTGTGTGGTTCCTTAGTTAACCTTCTGTTAAACTGATTCTCTTTCTTCCACGTGTCCTTAGGTTTCATAAATAGTGATGAGTGTGCCTTACCTCTACTGTACCTTCCTAGTTGATTTGTAGAGTTGGTTTTGCTTGACTCTACGATTCTTCGAGGTTGGTGAGTAGAGGTTAGGTTACTTTTCTCCTTTATGAAACCCAGACCGTCGTGAGATCCTTTAATTCTCTGAATATAACTAGAAAAAGTAGAACAAGGTTGAACTGGCTCTTCCAACTGTGAGGATTTCACAAAGGTAATGCCTCTACCAAAACTTAAGTCATTACTAGTACTAGTTTCCATTGTCTTTTCCACACAAGGTTCTGAGATGAATTCCCCAAAGCCTAGACCTGTTCTGTCGAATATGCTTCTCTGACTAGAGAGCAGGAAGTCCATGGATGATGAGGATTTGTTCCATGCAGAGATAGTCTTCTCTAGATCCTCAATTTTAGAGGTTAGCTTAGACTCTCTTTGTGCATTGAGTGTGTTTGTCTATTTTAAGGTTTCATTCTCAGCCTCAAGCTTGGACAGAAGATTGGTACTTAGAAGGGCTATTTCAAGCTCTTCTTGAACTCTTTTCTTTCCTCTTGAAGAAGTGAATGATCTTTAGACAAGACTCTGAACCACTTCATGTATTGATGTAGATCAGTGGTTATGCCATGCAAAGCGCTTCTAAGTCACTTATATCTACATAAGTCACTTAAATATCTTCGAGACTTACATCATGTATGTTTAGGCTTTGTTTGTCCTTTTCAGCATGTTTGGCCATTAAGCACGATTGGCCATGTGTGGTTCTTCCTCATCTTCCTGAGTCCGTGATTTGAGTCATTATCCTAATCACTCCACGATCCTCCAAAGAACTGCACCTTTGTCTCTTTTTCTCGAGGCCTCCCTAATCCTTTGTATTCTTTCTTTGCATGAGATTTCTTCTTTAGTTCTACTTTGATGGGCTTGTTGCAGCAGCTTGGCAATGAAATGACCAGTTTCTTGCGGCTTGTAGCATAAATCATTCATTTGTTCCTCGGCGACGATGAAGTTGCTAACTTTTTCTTTTCGCTTCTTTGGTTCTCGCCTTTGTCGCATGAACCTTCTTAGTCTCTTTACCAAAGATAAAAAAGTCATCATCATCGCCTTTTCATCATCATCGAGTCAATCTCAAAGATGACTTTTGATACACCTTCATTTGCCTTGAGAGCAACACCCTTATCCTTTCTTCTTCCTTCCGATAAGGTTTCGCGCTGGGTCACTCCAGCTCATAGGTCGAGAGATTTCCATACAGCTTGTTGAACTGTCATCTCATTAAGATTCTTTGATTATCTTATTGTTGTGGTCTTTGCATCCCACCGCTTCTAAGTAGGGCTCTCATGAACTTTATGGTTAGATCCTTGTTAGATAGATCTTCCCATATGCTCGTAGAGAGTCGACGTAACGTTGAATCTTTCATAGGTTGTAGTCACGCTTTCTCCTCGCATACGAGCTTAACATTTCATACCATTGTGTTAGAGAGACTGCTTGTTTCTCTCTCTTTCTTCAGCCTTCCTTCGTAATGATCATCGCAAGCTGCTTCCCAAACTTCCTTAGTCGCTTTTCTTTGCTTACAACATTTTCAAACAGATCGTCCTCTAAGGATTGGAACAGGATGTTCTTAGCCTTCTTATCAAGTTGGATAGCTCTCTTCTCGTTGTTTGTCCACTCTTCTTTAGCTTTGATCTGTATACGGTTTGGATCGTTAGTGGTTGGTGCAAGCTTGGTTGGAATGTAGGGCTTATTTTGAATGGTCTCAAATAGATCTTCATCTACTGAGTCCATGTATGCTTGCATCCCCGACTTTCCAGCTAGCAAATTTATCCTCATTGCACATCGGTGGCTTCACGCCTCCCCATTCCCTGGATTCGCTTGGTACGAGTACCATTGATCTGCTAAAACATGTAAGCTGTAAAATAGAACCTGCTCTGATACCAATTGTTAGTTTCTTGTTGGCACAATAATTATCTAGTAGGGGGGGGGGGGGTTGAATAGATATTTAAAAATGTTTTCTTTTTAAACTAGTTCTTTGATAGTGATTAAAACTTAGCGGAATTAATATTAGTTTTAATCTTCTTTACCAAGCAATCGGAGTAATGAGGTGAGGCGCTTTATGGCGCTTATAATGCTTATAAGCAGCTTATGATGTGAATGTAAATGACACAATGCGTTTAAGTGGTTCAGAGCACTTAAAGCTCCTAGTCCACTCTTCTACTCAACGAGTAGGATATCCACTAAGGATGTCTCATACAACTTCCGAATCACACAGATTCCTTCTGACCAAAGCCAGCTTAGAACTTCTTAGTTCACTTTGAACTCTTCAAGTCCAACAGACTTGGCTTTCTTTACGCTCACTATTTAACTCTTCAAGTCCAAAGAGACTTGGCACTCTTCTTTAGTTGGTTGATAATGTTTTGTTCTTGATGGTTGCTACTCAAATGTCATTGTAAGCACTTGTTCTAAAGAACGAGTAGTGAAAGCAAGCTTTGCAATATCTCGATCGTAGAGTTAAGCTTGAGAGAGATGTTCACGCTTGTTTGTTTAATGCTTGCTTATTTCTCTCTCATCCGTCTCGATCAGAGATATATGTGATGTTGAAAACTATCCGTTGATCCATCCTTTGTGGCATTAAATGCGTCTCTAAACTTTTTCAGACGTGATGGAGACATTTCGCACATCTTCCTAATTCGCATTCGCCCACCGACACCGCAGTCGCTTTCTCACCTACCTCCCGAAAAGGTGTTTTGTCCCTCTTACCCATGGTACTATCCTTAGCTTCTTCAATACGCTTCTTTGTTGCATATTAAGGATATTTCATATATTCTGGGACTGATGAGCACTGCAGTATCTGGGATCCATTCCTCACTTGTTGAAAACACAGATCATGAGGCTTGACGTTTTCTAACATGAGACAGATGATGCTCTACGATTTGGATCGTGGTGTTCAACGATTTAATTCGTAGCGTCTTTGACATCTTTGCACTCTACGATGCAATTAGTCGAGAGCACTACGATTTCCCTTAAAACCCTTGCACACTATGATCTTCACTTGCTCGTGTTGTTGACTCTATGTTCCCGAGGGCACACTTCGATCGTTGACTTGTAAACTTCATGTTTCCTTCAAAGATACCGCGATCGTGGAGTCGGGTTTTAAAACGCTGGGGACCACTCTCACGATTTTCGAAGAGTCCCTTCAAGGCAGTACACACTACGATCTTCAGTTCTACGCTTTCACCTTTCGACTCGCAATGTTGATCGATTGATGTACTACAATTTCTTCAAGACTAATCTATTACATCTTAAGATCAACCTAACAGTTTTGATCTTTCTATCTATACATTCTTTATCAGAATGGTACATGCTGAAAGATTAGATCAACCTAACAACTTTGATCTATCACTAAGTCCTTGTACATATATTCATTAAAGGACCTTACAAATAATCATGAACATATACATTAAAACATCAAATCATAATATGCATTCTCCCAACAATTTCTATTGTGAATAAATTTCCTGACGTATTCTTTGAAGAACTTCCTAGCCTACCCCCAGAGCGTGAAATCGAATTTTGTATCGACCTTGAACCCGGTACAAAACCTATTTCCAAAGTCGCAGATCAAATGGCTCTTATTGAACTTCAGGAGTTAAAAGCCCAACTACAGGAATTGTTAGACATCGGTTTCATTCGTCCTTGGGGTGCTTCTATTCTATTCGTGAAGAAGAAAGATGGGAGTATGCGGCTTTGTATTAATTATCGAGAGTTTAATCATGTCACCATAGAATAGGTATCCGATACCTCGCATTGATGACCTGTTTGACCAGTGGCAAGGCGCCAAATTCTTTTCAAAGATTGATCTTCGTTCCTGATATCATCAGTTAAAGATTATAACCGATGACATCCCAAAGAGCGCTTTCAGAACTAGGTACGGGCATTACGAATTCCTAGTCATGTCTTTTGGATTGACTAATGATCCTGTTGCCTTCATGGATATGATGAACCGAGTATTCAAGGAATATTTGGATCACTTTGTGGTCGTCTTTATTGATGTCATCCTCATTTACTCCAAAACCCGTGAAGATCATGAGCAACACTTGAGGCTGATACTCCAAAAGCTTCTTGAAAATAAGTTATACGTCAAGTTAAAGAAATACGAGTTCTGGCTTGAGGAAGTAGCATTTCTTGGGCACGTGATATCAAATCACGGAATATCTGTTGACCCGGCAAAGATTGAAGCAATACAAATCTGGGAGCAACCTAAGTTAGTGACCGAAGTACGTAACTTTCTCGACTTAGCTGGTTATTATCGGAGATTCGTGGAAGAATTTTCTCGAATAACTACTCCATTAACTCAGCTGACTCAAAAAGATACAAAATTCGGTTGGAGCGAGAAATGTGAGAAGAGTTTTCAAGAACTCAAGATGAGACTCATTTCAGCACCTGTTCTGACAATATCTTCTGGTTCGGAGGGATTTGTAATCTACAGCGATGCTTCAGGTGGAGGGTTAGGATGTGTTCTCATGCAATATGGGAAAGTCATAGCATATGCCTCACAAAAACTCAAAGAATTTGGGAGGAATTATCCTACTCATGATCTAGAGTTGACAACAGTCATTTTTGCGCTTAAGATCTGGAGACATTACCTGTATGGGGAGAAAGTGGACATCTATACAAATCATAAAAGCCTCAAATATTTCTTCACCTAAAAGGAACTCAACATGCGGCAACGACGTTGGCTCAAGCTGTTGAAAAATTACGATCATACCATTCAATACTATCCTAGAAAAGCGAACGTGGTAGCTGATGCATTGAGTAGAAGATCATATGCGGGTACGAGTGCAATATTGTCAACGCAAAGGCCCATTTTGTATGACTTACAAAGGATGGAGATAGAAATAAAGACTCCAGGGACCCATGTGATGATGTCAAATATACGAGTATAACCAACTTTAATCGATAAAGTTAAAGCTGCTCAACTTATGGACCTGGAGCTGATGCGTATGAGGAAGAAAGTACAAGAAGGTGCTATTCCGGAAGCAAGAATCGATGAAGAAGGAATACTTCTAGTCAACTCCAGACTTTATGTTCCTAACGACCCTGATTTAAAGTATAAAATCATGATAGAGGTGCACAACACACCGTTTGCAGTCCATCTTGGGAGTACCAAAATTTATCGTGATCTTTGACATATATTTTGGTGGAGCAATATGAAAAGAGAGATTGTAGAGTTTATTTCAAGGTGTTTAACGTGTCAACGAGTCAAGGCGGAGCATCAAGTGCCAAAAGGTCCATTGCAACCACTTGAAATTCCAGAATGAAAGTGGGAGCACATTACCATGGATTTCGTTACTGGTCTTCCCAAGGTTTTTCAAGGCATAGATGCAATTTAGGTCATTGTTGATAGATTGACCAAGTCAACTCATTTCTTACCTATACAAGAAACTTATTCACTTGAACGTCTTGCTCGTATATACATAAATGAGATTGTAAGACTGCATGGTATGCCAGTATCCATAGTTTCTGATCGAGACCCAAGATTCACTTCACGATTTTGGGTTAGTTTGCAAAAAGCTATGGGCACGAATTTACGATTTAGTTCGGCATATCATCCTCTAACGGACGGGCAGTCGAAGATGAGTATTCAAACTCTTGAAGATTTATTAAGACTATGTGTCCTTGACTTAAAGGGAAGTAAGAACAAGTTCTTGCCATTGGTGGAATTCTCCTACAACAACAGTTATCAAGCAAGTATTGGCATGGCTCCATTTGAGGTGTTGTATGGACATAAGTGTTGTTCTCTAGTATGCTGGGATGAGGTGGGTGAAGCAACGTTGTTAGGACCGAAATTGGTACGTATGAATACAGAGAAGATTCAAATGATCCGGCAACGTATAAAGACCTCAAAAGATCGACAAAAGAGTTATGTTTAATCCTCGATTCATTGGCCCATTTGAAATCCTCGATCGAGTAGGAACTGTGGCCTATAGACTCGCTTTACCACCAAATATGTCTCGTGTTCATAACGTTTTTCATATATCTATGTTACGTAAATATGTGGAAGACCCGAACCACATTATTGAGTTAGAACCGGACAAAATAGCGAAAGATTTAACGTATGAAGAGGTACCTATTAAAATCTTGGATAAGAAGGAACATATTCTACGCTCCAAGGTTATACCTCAAGTTAAAGTTTTGTGGAGAAACCACGATGTTGAGGAAATGACCTGGGAGTTAGAATTTGAAATGAAATCAAGGTATCCTCACCTCTTCGACATACTAGGTACGTACCCTAATTTCGAGGATGAAATTTCATAAGAAGGGAAGGTTGTAAGACCCTAACTTTCATAAATAAAGATTAATTTTCTCGAAATATATTTTTGAATATTATGGTGTGGATTTGATATAATGTTATAGTTGTGGGTAATATTTATAATTTTTGAAAAGTAAGCAAGTTGTTATATAATATTTGATTGGTCGGAGAATATTCATTTTAACAGGGAATATTCGTACGACGGCACAATCATTGGTGGACCCCACAACAGAATTATTGTCGGAGTTAGAAAACGACAGAAATATCTTTTTAAAAAGTAACTGCCGAAAGTTTTACCGTTAATCGTTGGAATACCCCGTGGTAAAAGTACAATGTACGCTGCATGTAGCACAAGAGTACACTACCAGTATTGATTATTGATGTTTACATGAGAAGTCACTCAGTTATAATCAATTATTGCTACAGAAATTGTTGCATAGTATCTCACGTTATTTGATTCAATTATTGTTAATATTTTATATTATTAAATCAATAATTGAGATTACAAGTTATTCATATTATTATATGCATAATTAACAATGTCTAGAAAGTTCTATCGAGGAAAGGGATTTGGTCACCTAATTGCGCGCCAATAGGGAAAAATCCTTATCGGAAAGCCCCTTTTTTCCTGGGAACGATCTGGTTGTTAATATTGTGTGTTATAATATGGATGAATAAATGTTGTTAAAAATATTAAGAGGTTTTTTATGAAGTATTTGTTGTAAATTTTGGCGTATTATTAGGACCCCCACTTGCCCATTTTTCAAAATTATCAGTAGAAAGTATTTAGTATATATAATAATGGTGGGGGCCTACGTGTTGTTGAACTATGTGGGGGGGGGGGAGAAAATCGATAAATTGGTGGGGAGGAGTAATAAATTTATTATTATTATATATATATATTATAATAAGTTTTATTTTTTATGAAAAATAGAATATATTATATTTTATTGAATATTATATTAAAAGTTGACAAAAAGGGGCGTTTGAATTTTTTTCTTTCCACCCGTGAAGTTTCGTCCGATTTCCTACTGTGCAGTCCGTGAAAATTCTAAATAGTATCCTTCCATTCTCCTATAAATAGGATGCTGTAAGACCCCGAATTTTATGAAATAAAAGTATTCAATTTTTCTTATAATTACTATTCAGTAAATGGTTAAATTGATAAAAGTTTAAAGTTAAGGGTGATATATGAATTTTTTTTAAATAAGCAAGTGGTTATAAAATACTCATTGTTGTCGGGGAATATTCGTTTGGTCTTGGAATATTCTTCCCGTCAGGGAATATTCATACGACGGCACAACCTTTTGTAGGCCCCAACAGAATAACTGTTGGATGAAGAAAACGACAAGTATGAATTTTTTTTATAAATAATAGCAGTAGTTGTTACCAATTAACACCGTTGAATACCCGGTGGTTAAAATACGATGTCGCGTTGTTGCACAAGAAGATTACTCTGCATTGCACCAATTATTGATTCTTACGTAAGAGGCACTACTCAATAATTATTACAATAATTACTTGTTCAATATTTTATTTATTGATTCAATAATTACTACGTTGATATTTTATATTATCGTTGTTTCAATAATTGTCACTACACAATATTTTCTATTATCTGAGCAATAATTCATATTATCCTAATAATATTATTAGATAACATTATTGGCAATGTCTAGAAAGTTCTGCTCAAGGAGAGGTTTGGTCACCTAATTGCGGCTAAAAGAAGAAAATCCTTATTGGAAAGCCCCTCTTTACCGAACCGCTCATGGTTGTCATTATTGTGATTCTGTAATATTATTTGTGAATAATTAATTAATGATTTATATGATAAGGAAAATATTCATTTTATGTGGATATAGTTGGAGAAAATTTTTAAAGTGACAATTGTTGAAAATTGATATTTTATCTTTTCTAATAAAATAATTTATTATTATATTTTAATAATATAATAATGGTGATATTTTTACAATGAATGTGGGATATATGAGTATATGAGGAGGAAGAGTATTTTTGTTGCATTAAATGATTAACACATATTTTGTGTGTCTCTGGGACCCTATTTTTTAGATCGAAATTTGATTATAGCTTGTAAAATCGCCTGCTTGTGGATTTCTTCCAATTTCTCGCTTGGAATTTGGAAAACTTTCTTCTCGCAGTTGTAGAGAATTGAATTTCCTATAAAAAGTCGTGAGATTCGAATTTTCTGATAAAACAGCTATTTATTATGAATTATTGAAGTTCTGAAGTTCCGAAATAATTGATTTTTGAAAGTTTTAATTAATTTTAATAACAAAAACGTTTTTGTTATGTTTGGGGGCCCACTGGTGGTTGAAATTAGCTAAAATCAGTTGTTAAAAGTGTGCGTGAGAAAATTTTATAAATATAATATTATTATATTCAATTTTCTGCTTTGGTGTTCTAAGCAATTTCCTATAAATAGGTGCTTAGGTTAGAATTGAAAATCACACCAGAAACTGAAGTTTTCTCTCTATTTATCTCTCTATATTATCGAGTGTATTCTTGTGAGTATTTTGATATCTTGAGTGTTGCTATACGGTGCAAGTTCGTTCAGCGTTATTCTAGTCAGAAGTATTGCTCTTTTGAGGTAAGGGATAGTAAGGGATTTTAAGGGATTGAAAGGGATGTTATTTTCTTCGTAAGTGATATTATTTCTTCAATATCATTATGTTAAAATATTGGTTTGAACTTTTTATCAAATTTAGAACTTTTTCATATCGGGGTTACTATTCATGAGTTACTATTCATGAGTTAGTATTCATGAGTTACTATTCACGATTTACTATTCACGAGTTATTATTCACTACATGTTACTATTCATGAGTTACTATTCACGAGTTACTATTCACGGGTACTATTCACTACAAAATTGGTTTCTTTTTCTACCAAATTATAGTTGATTTATGAATATTACTCTGGAGATTAAAACTATGTATTGATTATATTGATTTTATTATCATATATAACATTTTTATAACCCTGATGTTGAAATTCTCTTTCACTGGAGTGTAAAGATGGGTAGATTATTGGTATGATCATGACTAGGGTTCTCTTTGGCCAGTAGTGAAAAGTTGAATTGTGACTGGTATGATCATGGCCATTGAATTTACAATGGAATATTTTTAGCTTAAGTGCAAGGTGAATTGATCAACATGGTTATAATTATGGTTTATATAAATTCTGAAATGATTATGTATTTCTTTGAGATATGAATATCTTTGGCCTGTAGTGCAAAGATGACCTGTTGTTGAATATCTTTGGCCTGTAATGCAAAGATGAACTGTTGATGAATATCTTTGGCCCGTAGTGTGAAGATGAATTTATTAGTATAATTATGAACAGGAACTGTGATTTGGTATAACCATGATCTTTGATGTTTCAGGTAAAGACAGATGATGAAAATTATCTTCGTCCTGAATGCAAAAAAGAATTTAGAACTACAATTACGATTATGAGTTATACATGTGATTGTGGACAGGAATTGTTGATTGATGTTACAGGGATAAAACATTGTTGGTGGACTTTTAACATGGAGAAGATAATAGACTTTATGATTTATTTGACTCTTCTAATGGATTGCTCGTTCCGCTGCAACTATGGTTGAAAAGTTTTATCATCTACCATATGTTCTAAATCTCTGATATATTAATGATAAAGACTATTGATAATTTATTTATCTTTAGTCATAATATTCTTTACTGAGCTATTTGTGCTCACCCTTTTGCTTCACAATTCCTTTCAGGTAATACGAGTGTAGCTAGGTCGAGCGGGGCTAACAGGGGAATATAATGGTGGTCATCATTTAGTAGTTATATTTGGTGAATCAACTAGGGTGAGGCGAACCCAACGTTGGAAGGGTGTTTTACCACTATTATACAAGATGTCTAATGATATACAACCTCGTATCATCATAAGACAGGGATGTGCTCATCCACTTGCTGAGTATATTTACAAGCACTACCTATATAATCTTGGTGTTTGTTTGGAGTTTAATTCCCAATTAGAGACAAAGGAGATAATGATATGTCAAGAAGACTCATCATTGGGAAGAATATGATAGTAATCTTCTCGTTTTTCTTTGGGGTCTATTAGGTCAACCAAGGATAATTCTCGTGGCCATATGATATCTACCATAACCTGACGCACGGCCTCCCATGTATCGAAGGTTTCCTTGAGCACTTCCCAAAGATTTTAATTTCTAAAATAGTTTTCACTATACCTTTATGTAAGGTGTCATTATGAGGTGTCATTCCACTATTGGGACATGAGTCACAGATTGATATATTTTGTATCCAAACTCACAACATATGTGTTGTTGTATTTTGCACGACAATTGTTGTAATAAAGTTGTAGTTATTTTCTATACCATGTATTTGGCGACTCAGAATGGGTTGGATGAAATGGACCTATTTTGGGGTTGTTATAGATGCGTAGTTCAGAATTAAAAATCACACCAGATTCATAGAATTCTTCTTCTATAATATTGAGCGTATTTCTTTAGAGTTTTAAGAAACTTTGAGCGTAGAAAACAGTAAAATTTTTCTTCAAGAATATCTCCGCTATACCAGTTGGAATACTCTTCTTTTTAAGGTAAGGGATATTATTTTTGTTCAATACTCGTAAGAAATAATATTTTCTTCCATACTCTGTAGTATATAAGTAATATTATTTCGTTTCAGATTTCGAATTCTACACTCATTTTGTCAAATTTTGGTTTCTATACTCCATGAAATTAGTAGAATATCCTTGAAATTTGCGCTTCATCCAGTATTTTTTTCATGGAAATATTATTCTGAATTATATTCTTGATAAATTTTAACTTTTTCATATCGGAGTACTATTCACGAGGTACTATTTTCGAAGTACTATTCACGGGGTACTATTGTTGATCGATTTCACAATCAATATAAGCGTGCAAGTATACACGGTCAACAAGTAATAAAGTGAAAGTCGAGTATCGTTCCCACGAGGAATTATTTAATAAAAATCACCAAATACTAGTTCTTAACCAAACTAATTTTATTTAAACAATCGATTTAATGTTGTGAATTGAAATATATAATTAAACTACTACTACTACCACTAGTTGAAAATTAGGTTATGGAGATTTAAGATCATTACTTCACTTATTGTTTCACTTATATTAAAACACTTCTTATTAATTACGCTCACTATTCCTAATTGTTAATCAGGAACTTATTAGTGTTTATAACCACTTTTCGATGCCCCACAAACATATTAATCCAAATCCACAGTTGATAGAGTTTTAATCAAACATCCTAATTAACTAATTCACTATATTCCTATATGAATTACAATTAAAAATGATTTAAAGCACAGGTTCCCTATAAGATTACATGCGGCGTAAATGCATATCCCTATCCTAAACACAAATCATGAATTTTAACACCATGCAGAAAACGCAATCACATGCTATTATGATCATATCTAAATCTATATTTTATCTCTCGATTTCATATAAATTATCACGGTAATTGTTAGCTAGACAATTAAACAATTATACGCAAATCATAGTAGACAATCCCTAGAATAGATCACAATAATTAATAAAGAAGCATACTAAAATAAGCTACGCAATAAGATCCGTTGTAATCTTAAACAAGAACTTAGCTCATAATCATTGAATTAAAATCAAGAATCCACAATTGAATAAACATTAAAAGACAAGAATAGAAGTAGAGTAGAGAATAAAATATGTTGTTTGCAAATCTGATGCTTCCCTCTTGCTCCTGCTCTTGATCTTCAATTATCTCCAAGTTGCTTCAATCTCCAACAATCCAATATAAACTAGGGTTTATGTTCTAATATAATGGAGTGCTTTATGTAATGTAATCTATCTAATTACCCTCTTATTCTGTGCCTCACAACATGTATTTATAGGCTACAAGTCCAATTTTAAGCTTAGGAATAAACCCAATCCAATTTGGTGTCAAAAAAGTATCAAAATTCACCCCAAAATGCGTCCAAGCTTGACCAAGCCCTACATCAGCGCCCCAACACTGCTCACGATGCTGGGATTCTGCCCCCTAGTGCCCCGACGCTGGAAATAGGCAAGGAATGGGCGCCCCCGCGCTGGGGCTTTTTTTGGAATTTTCCGCTCTGACGTCCTTTGGGAAAATGGCTATAACCTTTTTGTCCAAACTTCGATTTTGATGATTCAAGATGTTCTGGAAAGAGGAGACGTAGATCTACAACTTTAGTTCTTTGAGTTTTTCGAAATAATGGCTGGAGCAATGCTGAAATAGGCTCTGAAGTGGGAGCTATGTAAATGGCAAGCCGAAAAATGCGAATCTAGCAACCCCAAACGTCGATCCAAGTAACTTTTGTCCTAATTCTTACAAAACAACGTAAAACATGCATGAATAGACACAAACACTTAAAAACTTCCAAAAGATTAAGCTCAAAAGCACTCAATTCATGGGTATAAAACTCAGTTATCAAATACCCCAAACTTAAACATTTGCTTGTCCTCAAGCGAAAACATAAAAGAACTAAAAATAAATAAACTAACTCAACTACATGAATGCATATACATGATCTACTTCCTAATATACCTATGAACCCAGTAATAAATCAGTATGATATATAACAACATGCCTCAAAGATACTAATGATACTCAAACAATATATCCAATCAAGTCAAAGTCCATAACTCTAACCAGTTAGTCAATCCAACCCTATCATCATCCATGTTGTGCGTGTGTGCTTGTTAACCATTCTAACCAACCACAAATCAAGATAATCATATAACAAACTTCTTAGAAGGAAAATTTCAGTTCCAATTCAATTACTTTTGTGAACATGACAACTCCAGTTAAAACTAAGCAATTACCAAGTTTAAGGGTAAATACATGATTTATTTATACTTTTATTCAACTACGAGGGCATTTTTGCTCTTTCTCGTGTTTTATTCATTTTTTATTTTATACTCATGGTTGTGCAATGTCTTATTCCCTTAGGCTTTTTAATGCTACCTTAACAAGCTTTCGACCAACGACTCCCAGGCCATTAAGACCTTAGGGTAAAGACAATCCCCTCGGGCTTACTTACTCAAGTAACAAAGGCCACAAAACAAGACAAGCATGTCACGGTGTTTATTCAATTTTTTTTTGGATTTTCTAAATTTGTTTTTCATCATTTGTTTTTTTTTCTTATTTTTTATTTTTGTATATATATACCCCATAGATTCCTCCAAACTCAAGCTTTTACGTCATTCCAACCTTTAACGCCAGTTCACTAATTTTCTTAAATTTTAACCAAGATTTTCCCTCAGAAATAAATTATGAAACCCTTGAACCAAGTGGATTAAAATAGTTAAACTTTAAGTGCTAACCGGTTACATAAGTTTCAGACAAGCTCAGATTTTCTTCATGTTTAAAATTAGAACTCATCATCAATTATCAACATTATTTAAGCGTTGATAATAGGCCGAGCTAAGACCACACCAACCGATCGCACAGATTCATGGAAAAAAATGCAATTCTACTACATGAACACATATATGAATATGCAATTAACTACCATGTATTATATGCAACCTGAAAAAAACACACAATGTTAACACATAAAAAAATGAACCATTTAGATAACTAACCATATGTCGTACGACACTAAAATGCCCCCAGACTTAAACTAGACATTGTCCTCAATGGCCGAAATAGAAAAAAATAAAGCAAAGGACTTCCCTGAAAATATAACAATCTTCCTCCTTATCCACTAAGTTTGGAGAATAGGCTAAGCACATGGAACAAATTGGGCACCACACTTGAATTTGACTTGAATAACCTGTAAACCATGATAGAAACAATTTTATTAAATCCTAAATAAATGCAAATTCAAAGCTACTAATATAAAACCTAATAAAAATAAAAACTAAAAATTAAACTTGGGTTTGTAAACTAATAAGCGCTTGTTTTATAGTCTCAACCTGACTTCTTCAATTCTCTATCCAATTCCCCTACAAAAATTAAGGAATCCTCCATCCATCAGTAGCAATGTCTCTTTTGGGAGGTTCCCATTAGCAAAGGCCCTTGAATTAAAGTCACCTAGCATGCTCTTTTTAGATAGGTTGCCTATTAAGAACGTCCAACAACTAGGTGTTTTCTCCATTATGTCTATGATCAGATTGGGGCATTGAAACTTAATAAACACAATGGGATCTTCCTCTATCTTCTCCTTTTCATCCCACCATGACTCCAAAGTTGTACTAGTTCTTATGTCACAAAGAGTTTTGCCTACGACATGACTGCCAATTGGGCATGGTTTTGCAAAACTGCCCGGATTCTTGAACTTTAATGAAGGAGGCACATGGGATACTAATGAAATTGGCTCATCTTCATTGAAGCTTATAGTTAAACCTTCATCGATATCCTTTTCTTGGTCCCCAATTGTTTCTTCTCTTTCAACATCTTGTGGCTCATCCAGTTGCAGATTTTGTTCAGGCTCTCCATCAGTCTCGGAATCCATGTCATAGGGCCAAGTATATTGAGGACAAATGTTCGAGGTATTGAATAGTTGTTCCACAAAATTTTGACTCGTTATCTCTTGACTAATCCTCCTTTCCTCACTTGAAGCTATGAACTTGGACAAAATTTCCTCCAAATTTAGATTTTCTTCATGTTGTAGTGGAGGTGGACATAAGAACTCCAGTGAGTATGTTGGATTTGGAACATAAAATTGATCTTGATACGTATGGCTCCATGAAAAATCTGGGTGATACCCCCAATCCTGATAATAGTTGTTGGGATAAGCATAATTGTTGGGATAATCACCGACATACGGTACCGGCTCAAAATTAGTGGAGCATTGATGACTCAGATGATTTCCAGCACAATAATCACAATTAACCGCCACACTTTGATGACGTTGTGCTATAAAAGCGTCCAACCTCCTCGAAAGTGTCTCAATCTGTGCTGACAATGCAGAAAGTGTCGCAAGTCCATCAATCTCCGCTACCCTTGGCCGAGTCATTCTCGTATACGGCCATGGATAATTAAATTCCGCCATGGTACCTGAAAAGAAAGAAAATATATAAAAAGAATTAAAGAAAATAAAAAAAAGCGTTTAAAACTAATTTGATAAAAATTAATATCGGTAAAATTATTAAACTAATTACCCGGCAACGACGCCAAAAACTTGTTAATCGATTTCACAATCAATATATGTGTGCAAATATACACGGTCAACAAGTAATAAAGTGAAAGTCGATTATCGTTCCCACAAGGAATTATTTAATAAAAATCACCAAATACTAGTTCTTAACCAAACTAATTTTATTTAAACAATCGATTTAATGTTGTGAGTTGAAATATTTAATTAAACTACTACTACTAGTAGTTGAAAATTATGTTATGGAGATTTAAGATCACAACTTCATTTATTATTTCACTTATATTAAAACACTTCTTATTAATTACGCTCACTATTCTGGATTTTTAATCAGGAACTTATTAGTGTTTATAACCACATTCCGATGCCTCACAAACATATTAATCCAAATCCACAGTTGATAGAGTTGAATCAAACATCCTAATTAACTAATTCACTATATTTCTATGTGAATTATAATTAAAAAAGATTTAAAGCATAGGTTCCCTATCAAATTACATGTGGCGTAAAGGCACATCCATATCCTAAACACAAATTATGAATTCCAACACCATGCAGAAAACAAAATCACATGCTATTATGATCAGATCTAAATCTATATTTCATCTCCCGAATTCATATAAATTATCATGGTAATTTTTAGCTAGACAATTAAACAATTATACGCAAATCATAGTAGACAATCCCTAGAATAGATCACAATAATTAATAAAGAAGCATACTAAAATAAGCTACACAATAAGATCCGTTGCAATCTTAAACAAGAACTTAGCTCATAATCATTGAATTAAAATCAAGAATCCACAATTGAATAAACATTGAAAGACAATAATAGAAGTAGAGTGGAGAATAAAATCTGTTGTCTGCAAATCTGATGCTCCTCTCTTGCTCCTGCTCTTGATCTTCAATTATCTCCAAGTTGCTTCAATCTCCAACAATCCAATATAAACTAGGGTTTTTATTCTAATATAATGGAGTGTTTTATCTAATGTAATCTATCTAATCGCCCTTTTATTCTATGCCTCACAACATGTATTTATAGGCTACAAGTCCAATTTTTAGCTTAGGAACAAACCCAATCCAATTTGGAGTCAAAAAAGTATCAAAATTCGCCCTAAAACGTGTCCAAGCTTGACCATGCCCTACACCAAAGACCCAAATACGCCTCACTACCGATTTCGCTTTCTAACACCCCAACGTCAGAAATAGGCAAGGAATGGGTGCCTCCGCGCTGGGGTTTTTTTTTGGAATTTTTTGCTCTGACGTCATTTGGGAAAATGGCCATAACTTCTTCGTCCGAACTCCGATTTGGATGTTTCAAGATTTTTTGGAAAAATATAGACGTAGATCTACAACTTTCATTCTTTGAGTTTTTTGAAATAATGGCTGGAACAATGCTGAAATAGGCTCTGAAGTGGGTGCTATGTAAATGGCAAGCCAAAAATACGAATCTAGTAACCCCAAACGTCGATCCAAATAACTTTTTTCCCAATTTCTATAAAACAACGTAAAACATGCATGAATAGACACAAACACTTAAAAACGTCCAAAAGATTAAGCTCAAACGCACTCAATTCATGGGTATAAAACTCATTCATCAACTATTCACTCGGTTACTATTCACCTCGGGTACTATTCATGACAAAAATTGATTTTTTTTTGGTCCAAATAATTTTTGATACAATATTATTCTTGAATTTTACTCCACAAAGCAGTATCATGTCGACAATTTGGACATTATTGAATTCTGGATAAATTAAATTATAATCTTTAGAAATTTATCTTTTGTTTTCTTTTAATTGAATTCTTATATCATTGTCATCATCCTCATACTTATATTATGATGAAAGTCCTCATTGGCCCGTAGTGTATTGATGGACTGTTGATTGGTATGATTATGACCAGGGATTATTCGGTATAATCAAGACCGTAATGTTACAAATGATGTGGTAAAAGTCATCATTGGCCCGTAGTGCATTGATGAACAGTTGTTGGCATGATCATGACCATTGGTGAAAACATGGATATCATTGTCCTGTAGTGCAGGGATGACTCGATGATGTGGTTTATTTATTAAGATGAGTCTCAGTGATAAAATAGATGATAAACTTTTTAAATCATAGAAGATAGTAGATTCATGCTCTACTTGACTCTTCTAATGGATTGCTTGTTTCGCCGTAGTTAAACTTGATGTTTATGCTATTTTATCAGTTTAACACTGTTGAAGGCTAATGATAATTTATTCTGCATTATCTTAGTCATAATATTTCTTACTAGGCTAGTTAAGCTCACCCTTTTGTTTTCATTGTTCTCTTCAGGAAATGAGAACGTAGTCGGGACTAGTCGGGGAACAGAGTGATGGTTCGAGATGGTTGTTTTAGTAGTCCTCACTATTTAGTATGATAATAAATGTAATGAGGATTGAATTTGAGTTTGGATATTGTCTATGAGACAATATTCGTGTAAAAACTCTCATATCATATTGTATAATTAAGTTTGTATTTGTATTCAGTATCATGTATTTGGCGACTCAAGATGGGTGATGTATACCTATTTTTGGGGCGTCAAAAATACCCTCCAAGTCCTCCATAGTTACACCTCTACAGACACATATACACACTATATATACACACTCGGAGCCTTATAATTAAATTAAAGCTAGAAAAACTCAATCTCATTATATGTCTTTGAAAGGTAAGATCAAGTATATTAAAATTATTATTGAATCATTTTTTGCGATAAATATTTTCTTGCTACATTTATTTTTGTTCTTTTATTCTTTATTTCTTGAATAAATATTGCCACTTTTCCTTTGACATTTGGTAAGAGTCCAAATTTATAATGATTTATGATGTTTCAAGGAACATTTGCTGAAGTTATTGTTAAGTAACCAAATTATCTAAAAGTTTAAATTATTAGAAAGAGACACAAATAATTAAGGCTGTAAACGAACCAAACAGTTCGGACTTGATTCGGGCTCGACTCGAAAAAATACGAGCGAGACTCAGATTCGTTAATAATATGATCCAAATCTAAGCATAAAAAATAGTTCAAATAAAAATATGAGTAGAATCTGAGCAAGGTTATATTCGACTCGTTTAAGACTTAAAATACTCGAATTCTCGATGTGATTCGATACATACTCGATTGATACAGATTCGATTGGATACTCGATACATTCTCTTATAATATATACAAAATTAAATCAAATTAGGATAATTAATTATTATTATTTTATTTTATTTTAAATTTTAATTGTGATTTTATATTTTTGAAGTGTAATATTAATATATTTTCTCATTTCTAAGTAAAATAAAAAAATTCAATTTATAATTATACTAGTAATTGCCCGTGCCTAAAGGCACGACATAACGAAATGCTCCTTCTCTCTATGTTTCAATAATCTAAAAATTAGAATGAATCTAAATTGTCCTTGTGCTTCCCCCCCAATCAATTATATTGAATTTGAACCGTCCTTGTGTTTTCCTGCCCAAATTCAAATTGGGTTCTATCTTATTATTATAGATTTATTATAAAGCTGGTTATTATGTGGAGACTCGAATTTGAGCTTGAATTTAAAGCTCGCGAGTAGTTTGAATATAATTCGATTCGAGTCGGATCGAATTCGAGTAATAAATATTCAATTTGAGTCGAATCTGAGTAGATTTTTTCAAATACAATTCGGATTCGAGTAGAATTCAAGTAGCTCTCTGTTAGCTTCAAATCGACTCGTTTACACCCATACTAATAATGTCATGCTTATACGAAGGGACAAATTAAAGTGCATTTATACTATTAAATTAGTATATATAATGTGACGCCCCCAAAATAGGTATACATCACCCATCTTGAGTCGCCAAATACATGGTACATAATTTAAATACTAACTTCTTTAATACAACTATCGTGTAAAAATACGACAAAACATAGCAAAGTTTTTAAACGAATATTATCTACTAGACAATATCCACACTCAATGAAGTCCTCATTACAATTATTATCACACTATTTTACAGAATAGTGAGTACTACTAAAGCCACTTATCATGGACCATCACTCCATTCCCCAACTCGTCCCAGCTATATTCTCATTTCCTGAAGAGAACAATGAAAGCAAAAGGGTGAGCTCAACTAGCCTAGTAAGAAATATTATGACTAAGATAATGTAGAATAAATTATCCTTAGCCTTCAACAGTATAACAACTGATAAAATATAAAAGACAACAAGTTTTAGATTAACAACTGCAGCGGAATAAGCAATCCATTAGAAGAGTCAAGTAGAGCATAATGTCTACTATCTCCTCTAGATTAAAAGTCCATCTTTAATATTTCATTCATGTAATACTCATCAACAGTTCTTTGTTATACCTAAGATAAAAAGAACTCTCATCACCTGTCTTCACCTTAACCACCAAAGATTATAGTTAAATCCATAATTCATATTTATAATCATGTAAATCAACAGTTTCTCCTTGCCACAAAGGCTTAATAGAACGTTCACTCAATATCCTTACCCTAAAGGCTAAAGATATTCAAATGTAATAATAATGATCATACCAATCAGTTGTCTACCTTTGCACTACGGGCCAAAGATATTCAACTATAAAACCAATGGTCATGATCATACCAATCAATTGTCTCATCAAATTTTACTACGCAAAAACATTCAACTGTTAACTAATGGTCATGATCATGCCAATCACATCATCGAATTATCCATGCACTACGGGCCAAGGATATTCGTTATTATCACCAGTGGTTATGATCATGTCATACACATGTCCATCTTTGCACGTAAGCCAAATATATACAACTATAAAACTAATAATCAACAGTCCATCTTTGCACATAAGCTAAAAATATACAATTGTAAAACCAATAATCAACAGTCCATCTATGCACGTAAGCCAAAGATGACTTTCATCACAATATAAGCATGAGGATGATGACAATGATATAAGCATTAATTAAACGAAATCAAGGATAAATATTAAAGACTTTAAATTTATCCAGAGTTTAAAAATATCCAAATTGTCAACGTGATACTTCTTTGTGGAGTACAATTCAAGAATAATATTCATGTACCAAAAATAATTTGGACATAATAAAAATATATTTTTTGGGTAAATGGTACCCCGTGAATAGTACCCCGTGAATAGTACTTCGGCAATAGTACCTCGTGAATAGTAACCCGGCATGAAAAGTACCCCAAATACCCGAGTGAATAATATTCGGGTGAATAGTAAATTGTGAATAGTAACTCGTGAATAGTACTCCAGCGTGAAAAGTACCCTGAATACCCGAGTGAATAATATTTGAATGAATAGTAACTGGGTGAATAGTAACTCATGAATAGTACTCCGACACGAAAAGTGTCCCGAATACACGAGTAAATAATATTCGAGTGAATAGTAACCGGGTGAATAGTAACCCGTAAATAGTAACTTATGAATACTAAGAAATAATAACCCTTACGAATAAAAAATAAATAACATCCCTTACAACTGTTGAACAAAAATAATATTCCAACGAATATTTAACAAAGATAATATTCCTACGAATATTGAATGAAGATAATATTCTTTATGAATATTGAACGAAAATAATATTCATACGAATACGAAAAATAATATCTCTTCAGAATATGAAATAAATAATACCCTTTACCTCATAAGAAGACTGGATACTAGAATAGTGAAGTAGCAGACTTCTCTTCTTTTTTCTCTCTATAACTTCTCTCTCTATAATTGTTCTTGTGAGACTTAGTGAATTGGTGAGAATGAAGGAAGAATGAGCTTCTATTTATAGGAAAATATAGTTTCGATAATTGCACATTTTGGGGCTCAAAATATTACAGTATAATACCTTCCTCTTTTTCTTCATTTTTAATTTAGTCCTGCAAGTATTATCAAACTTGCACCACCTCCCCTAATAGTAAATCATGTGAATCAATAGTAAATCATGTGACTCAATAGTTCTATACATGTGAAAAAAATAATTACAGTATAGTACCTTCATCTATACCTCCATTTTTAATTTAGTCATGCAAGTATTATCTATCTTGCACCAACTCCCCTAATAGTAAATCATGTGAATCAATAGTACACACATGTGAACACATAGTTTTAAGCATGTGAATTAATAGCACTTAATTCCTCATTTATCCGATTAATTACCCGATTGGTCAATATAACCTCCAGACATCAATTATTATCGAAATAAATATCGATTTTCACTAACACTAATAATCCCAACACAATGAAAATATCAATTTCATCTTTAATCAACACTAACTTATTCATCATTAATATTATAACTCACAATATTTAACAACCAGGTCGTTCCCAGGAAAGAAGGGGCTTTCCGATAAGGATTTCTCCCTATCATGCGCAAGCAATTAGATTATCTAACCTCTCTCGACGTAACTTCTAGACATTGGCAATATTGCAAATAATAATATGAATAACTTTGTAGTCTCAATTATTGATTTAATAATATAACATATTATACAGATGATTCTGTGACAATAATTGAATCAATAATATGATAGATATGATGCAACAATTACTGTAGCAATAATTGAGTATAACTGAGTGACTTCTCACGTAAACATCAATAATCAATACCGTGTGCTACTATGCAACCACGCGTATTATTATACTTTTATCACCGATTATTTTATGACAACTTGTTTACTTTGAAATTTTTTCACATATCACCCTTAACTTTAACCTTTATCAATTTAACCATTTACTAAATAACATAATAATTATACAAAAATTGAATACTTTCATTTCATAAAATTTGGGATCTCACAATCTCCCCTCCTTATGAAATTTTGCCCTCGAAATTTACATACATACCTGGTATGTCGAAGAGATGAGAATACCTTGCTTTCTTTTTGTATTGTACCTTCCTGGTTATTTCCTATGTATCATGATTTTCCCATTGCTCATCTCCTGCATTTCAGATATCATTCTAGAATATAGTTTCAAAATAAGAGTTAATTGACATGCAACATATTATCCCTATACTCTAACCGACCAATTAAATACCAAATAAACTTAGGTAGGTCATACTAGCGAAGGAATTACCCGTCTCTCCCCTCCTAGTTCTAGTCTCACACCTCAGCCAGGGATCATATCCCTAAGCTTTGATACCAACTGTGATGCCCCCAAAATAGGTATACATCACCCATCTTGAGTCGCCAAATATATGGTACAAAATTTAAATACAAACTTCTTTAATACAACTGTCGTGTAAAAATACAACAAAACATAGCTGAGTTTTTAAACGAATATTGTCTTCTAGACAATATCCATACTCAATGAAGTCCTCATTACAATTATTATCACACTATTTTATAGAATAGTTAGGACTACTAAAGCCACTTATCATGTACCATCACTCTATTCCCAAACTTGTCCCAGCTATATTCTCATTTCCTGAAGAGAAAAATGAAAGCAAAAGGGTGAGCTCTACTAGCCCAGTAAGAAATATTATGACTAAGATAATGCAGAATAAATTATCATTAGCCTTCAACAGTATAACATCTGATAGAGTATAATAGACAACAAGTTTTAGATTAACAACTGCAGCGGAATAAGCAATCCATAAGAAGAGTCAAGTAGAGCATAATGCCTACTATCTCCTCTAGATTAAAAGTCCATCTTTAATATTTCATTCCTGTAATACTCATCAACAGTTCTTTGTTATACCCAAGACAAAAAGAACTCTCATCACCGTCTTCACCTGAACCACCAAAGATTATAGTTAAATCCACAGTTCATATTTATAATCATGTAAATCAACAGTTTTTCCTTGCCACAAAGGCTTAATAGAACGTTTACTCAATATCCTTACCCCAAAGGCTAAAGATATTCAAATGTAATAACAATGATCATACCAATCAGCTGTCTACCTTTGCACTATGGGCCAAAGATATTCAACTATAAAACCAATGGTCATGATCATACCAATCAATTGTCTGTCAGTGCACTACATCCAAAGACATGCAACTGTTAACTAATGGTCATGATCCTGCCAATCACATCATCAATTATCCATGCACTACGGGCCAAGGATATTCGTTATTATCACCAGTGGTTATGATCATGTCATACACATGTCCATCTTTGCACGTAAGCCAAATATATACAACTATAAAACTAATAATCAACAGTTCATCTTTGCACGTAAGCCAAAAAATATACAACTGTAAAACAGTTAATCAACAGTCCATCTATGCACGTAAGCCAAAGATGACTTTCATCAAAATATAAGCATGAGGATGATGACAATGATATAAGCATTAATAAAATGAAATCAAGGCTAAATATTAAAGACTTTAAATTTATCCAGAGTTTAAAAATATCCAAATTGTCAACATGATACTGCTTTGTGGAGTACAATTCAAGAATAATATTCATGTACCAAAAATAATTTGGACAGAATAAAAATATATTTTTTGGGTAAATGGTACCCCGTGAATAGTACTTCTAGAATAAGACCGTGAATAGTAAATAGTACTACATGAAAAGTACCCCAAATACCCGAGTGGATAATATTCGGGTGAATAGTAATTGGGTAAATAGTAACTCGTGAATAGTACTCTGGCATAAAAAGTTCCCTGAATACCCGAGTGAATAATATTTGAGTGAATAGTAATCGGGTGATTAGTAACTCATGAATAGTACTCCAGCACAAAAAGTGCCCCGAATACACGAGTGAATAATATTCGAGTGAATAGTAACCAGGTGAATAGTAACCTGTAAATAGTAACTCATGAATAGTAAGAAATAATAACTCTTACGAATAAGAAATAAATAACATCCCTTACAACTGTTGAACGAAAATAATATTCCAACGAATATTTAACAAAGATAATATTCCTACGAATATTGAATGAAGATAATATTCTTTATGAATATTGAACGAAAAATAATATTTATACGAATACGAAAAATAATATCTCTTCATAATATGAAATAAATAATACCCCTTACCTCAGAAGAAGACTAGATACTAGAATAGTGAAGTAGCAGACTTCTCTTCTTCTTTCTCTCTATAACTTCTCTCTCTATACCTTCTCTCTCTATAATTGCTCTTGTGAGACTTAGTGTATTGGTGAGAATGAAGGAAGAATGAGCTTCTATTTATAGGAAAATATAGTTTTGATAATTGCACATTTTGGGGCTCAAAATATTAGAGTATAATACCTTCCTCTTTTTCTTCATTTTTAATTTAGTCATGTAAGTATTATCAAACTTACACCACCTCCCCTAATAGTAAATCATGTGAATCAATAGTAAATCATGTGACTCAATAGTTCTATACATGTGAAAAAAATAATTACAGTATAGTATCTTCATCTATACCTTCATTTTTAATTTAGTCATGCAAGTATTATCTATCTTGCACCAACTCCCCTAATAGTAAATCATGTGAATCAATAGTACACACATGTGAACACATAGTTATAAGCATGTGAATTAATAGCAATTAATTTCTCATTTATCCGATTAATTACCCGATAGGTCAATATAACCTCCAGACATCAATTATTATCGAAATAAATGTCGATTTCCACTAACACTAATAATCCCAACACAATGAAAATATCAATTTCATCTTTAATCAATACGAACTTATTCATCATTATTATTATTATTATAACTCACAATATTTAACAACCAGGTCGTTCCCAGGAAAGAGGGGCTTTCCGATAAGGATTTCTCCCTATCATGCCAAATTAGATTAGATTATCTAACCTCTCCTTGTGTAACTTCTAGACATTGGCAATATTGCAAATAATAATATGAATAACTTTGTCGTCTCAATTATTGATTTAATAATATAACATATTATACAGATGATTCTGTGACAATAATTGAATCAATAATATGATAGATATGATGCAACAATTACTGTAGCAATAATTGAGTATAACTGAGTGACTTCTCACGTAAGCATCAATAATCAATACCGTGTGCTACTATGCAACCACACATATTACTATACTTTTATCACCGATTATTTTATGACAACTTGTTTACTTTGAAAAATTTTCACATATCACCCTTAACTTTAACCTTTATCAATTTAACAATGTACTAAATAACATAATAATTATAAAAAAATTTGAATAATTTCATTTCATAAAATTCGGGTTCTCACATATAAAGACATGCGAGTAGAAAGATTTGAACTCAAGACATTAAACACCTAAAACTGATGTAGGCGAGAATGTCCAATTTTTATGCCAAATTCAATTCAAAATTGATGATACCTGCATATCTCTCGAAATACCTCTTAAAAGTAAAAATCTTTAGTTGAATTAAATCAATGCAAAATGTAAGAATTTTCTTTGTAGGATGACATGGTATGGTAGCTATACAAAGGCAAGTCAATTATAATTAAAGGTTCTAGTAGAAATGCAATGGTCAATTATAATATATATAATAATACGACATAAAAATGAGCTTTAAGTTGGGTAAACATGACAAGTTTATTTATCTTACAAGATGAGTTAACAAATATATTTAACAATATCAATATATATATATATATGTTAATAGTATTGGGTAAAAAAAATTCATAGCATAGTACTTGTTAATGCATAATTATATCAGAACGTGTTATCACATAAAATAAAATCAATTAATCAATCTGGTACTTACATGTATTGAGAGAAGTCATCTTGTACATATCACGCTTCTACTGCACTTAAGGGTGAAAGTCTTCAATTGCCTCTCTTAATCTTAGGATGGATATATAGGTGTGTATAGAATTCTTGAGACGACAATTGGGACCAAACCTTAACTATTTTATTTATAGAATAGCTATGGGTCATAATCGTCCATCAAGATTATAAAACCCTAGGGCCCATTATGCCAAATGCTATTAGGAATATTATTTATAGGCCACATAATTAATTACCAAACTCATAAATAAAGTAATTAAATTAATACAATATGTAAGCCCAATAATTACATAAATAGTAGAGGCCACATACATAATAAAATATTCAAACATTCTCCCACTTGGCCGAAATACGATTTATATATAAAACATAACACTAACAATCATTAATGTATCCAAGTATTAATTTAATGTCTACATCTTGTTCAAATAAAAACACCAATGCGAATTAATACAATCTTTGTGTCACTATTTATACAATATCCTCATTAGTTACACAGTTAGTACTTCTATTAGAACACAGACTAACAATAGAATCATTATCACAAAATACTTTCAATGGCCTTGAAATGGAATCTACAAGCTTAAATCCTGAAATAAGATTCCTCAATAATATGTCGTGACAAGTAGCATGATAACAAGCCACAAATTCTGCCATCATCATGGAAGTGGTAGTTAACTCCTACTTATGACTTCTCCATGAAATAGTGCCTCCTAAAATCATAAATATGTACCCTGATGTAGATTTCTTTTTGTCTTTACACTTAGAAAAATTAGAATCAGGATAACCAACAACTTCAAGGTTATCTATTTTTCTAAATGTAAGCATAAAATCCTTAGTACCCTATAAGTAGTGTAAAACCTTTTTGGTTGCTTTCTAATGATCTAAACCTAGATTTGACTGATAACGTCCAAGCATGCCAGTTACATATGCAATATCTGGACATATACAAACTTGAGTGTACATAAGACTCTCAATCGCAGAAGCATAGGGAATAAGATTCATTTGATCACATTCAAGTTGATTCTTAGGACTTTGATATAAGCCCATTTGTCACCCTTAACAACAGGGGCGACAATAGGGGAGCAATTTTGCTTGTTGTATTTGTTAAGAACTTTGTCAATATAAGCTCTTTGAGATAATCCTAATATCCCGCGAGACCTATCTCGATGAATTTTGATATGTATAACATAAGAGGCTTCACCGAGATCCTTCATATCAAAATTTCCAGAAAGGAAACATTTGGTCAAATGCAATATGTCTAAGTTATTACTTCAAAGTAGTATATCATCAACATATATAACAAGAATAACAAATTTACTCCCACTAGCCTTCAAGTATATACATTGATCCACTATATTTTTTTTACAATCAAAATTTCTCATCACCTCGTGAAACTTAAGATACTATTGTCGAGAAGCATGTTTTAACCCATAGATGGACTTCTTAAGTCTACATACCATATGTTCCTTGCCTTTAACCATAAAACCTTCTGGTTGTGCCATATAGACATTCTCATGCAAGTTACCATTAAGGAATGTAGCTTTAACATCTATATGATTTAACTCTAAATCATAATGAGCTACTAGAGCCATAACTATTCTAAATGAATCTTTCTTGGATACTGGAGAGAAAGTTTCATTATAATCCACACCTTCTTTTTGAGTGAAACCCTTAGAAACTAATCGAGCTTTATACCTTTCAACGTTCCCTTTAGGATCTAATTTAGTCTTATAGACCCATTTGCAACCAGCATGTTTAACACCTTTTGGTAATTCTTCAAGATCCCAAACGTTATTAAGCTCCATTGATTTCAACTCATCATTAATGACTTCAAGCCATTGAGTTGATTGAGCACTCGTAATGGCCTTTTTATATGAGATTGGATCATTAATCTTACTTGAATCATAGTCAATCTCATTAAGATAGGTTATAAAATCATCAAAATTAACAGGCTTTCTAGGTCTTTTGGACCTACGTAAAGGCTGCATAATTTCATGAATATGATTTTCAATAATGTGGGGTTCAACATTAGGTGGTGACTCAATTATCTCAAGGGCATCATTCGCCTCAATAGGAGATTGTTGTTTCTCACCCTCTTGAATTACAGGATTAGAAACTTAAATCCTATTTTCTTCAAGATCAATTTTTCTAGGCTCACCACTCCCACTTAAATCACCATTCTCTAAAAACTCTGCATGCCTAGTCTCAACAATTCTAGTGGTATGTGAGGGACAATAAAAACAAAAACCATTAGATCTATCAGGATATCCAATTAAATGGACACTAGTGGTTTTAGAGTCAAGTTTCTTTATTTATGGATTAAAAATATTAGCATCGGCTGGACAGCCCCACACCCATAAGTATTTTAAACTAGGTTTCCTACCTGTCCAAATTTCATAAGGAGTGTTGGGGATAGATTTGTTAGGAACCCGATTTAAAATATGAACAGTTTTTTTTAATGCCTCAGTCCAAAAAAATATTGGTAAGTTGGAATTGCATAACATAATACGTACCATATCCATAAGGGTACGATTTCGCCTCTCAGCTATACCATTCTGTTGCGATGTACCAGGCATTGTATACTGAGTGACGATACCATTTTCTTGACAAAATAAGGCAAATGAACTAGGATTATGACTTGTATCAGAGTGTTTACCATAATAGTCTCCGCCTCTATCTGATCTCAATACTTTAATTTTTCGGTCAAGTTGATTTTCAACTTCAACCTTGAAAATTTTAAACATATTTAGTGATTCAGATATTTCATTAATCAAGTAGACATAAAGTATAACAATAATAGTCATTAATGAACATAATAAAATATTTATGTCCACCAATTCCAGGAGAAAATGGTCCACATATATCAATGTGAATCACCTCAAGAAGTTCACCACTTCTAGTGGCTCCTTTCTTACTTCCTTTAATAAATTTTCCTTTTATACATTCAATACAATGGTCAAAATCAAAAAAATCTAGTAAACGAAGAATTCCATCCTTTATAAGACGTTGCATTCTATCTTTTGAAATGTGGCCTAAGCGTTGATGCCACAATTTTGAAGAATTATCATTATCTAGTTTTCTTTTATTTCCACTTTTAGAGGTATTTTCTCTCATATTCCTTGTTAACAAGGATTCGACAGAGACATTATCCAAATTTAACTTATAGAGGTTTCCCTCTAAAGAGCCAGAACCAATAACATGAGAGTAATGTTAAATAATTATTTTATTATTCCTAAACTTAAACGAAAAACCGTCAACGTCAAGTTTAGATACAGAAATTAAATTTCGTGTCATACTGGGAACATAAAGAGTATTATATAAATACAAGTTGAAACCACTCTCCAAAACTAAAGGAAGAGTTCCTACAACTTCAACTTGTATAGACTCTCAATTGGCAACTTTAATGGTTCTTTCCCCCTTTTGGAGTGTCTTCTTTAAAAGGAATCCCTGCAATGAATTAGTAATGTGAACCATAGAACCAGTGTCAAGCCACCATGTATTAAAAGGAACATCAATTAGAAAAGATTTCATAAGTTACATAATTGAAGGACATACCTTTCTTTTCAAGCTATTCTTTGAACTTAAGACATTCCTTCTGAATATTTCCTTGCTTCTTACAAAAGTGATATTTAGGACATGCCTCATAGTTGTTACCTGAATAATTTGTCTTATTTATTTTGGTAGAAGTTGACTTATCCTTATTCTTATAGCATTTGCCATTTTTATGAGCCTTCTTCTTATGAAATCCAGTGGTAGTCAAATGAGCAACATTAGGTTTCTCAATCTTAAGCCTTTCTTGTTGTTGAACGCACATGGCGATTAACTCGTTCATCTTCCACTTTTCTTTTTACATGTTATAATTGATCTTAAATGGATCAAATTGTGGAGGAAGAGAAGTAATAATGAAGTGAACAAGAAAACCCTCAAAAATTGCCACGTCCATACCGTTTAATTTAAAGGTCATGTCGTTCATCATCATAATGTTCTCGCGCACTCCACTAACCCCATCATACCTACTACTAAGCATTTTCAAAATAAGGGTACTTACATGAGTTTTAGAAGAACTCTTAAATTGTTCCTCGACTGAAGATAAGTACTCTTTAGCATTCTTAGATTCAGCAATCGCTCCTCGAATGGCTGTCGTGATAGAGTTTTTCATAATCATAAGGGACATACGGTTGGATCGCTCCAACTTTTCATAAATAGCCTTTTGTTCAATTGAGCTACTGGTTGTAAGTGGAGCAGGAGGATTCACTCGTAATGCATAGTCCAAATCCATAACGTCAAGAATAATTTTCACTTGCTCTTTCCAATTAGTAAAATTAGTTCCATTCAAGGCTTCAATTCCAAAGAGATGCCTAGAAATATTAGTTGGAGTCAATACTGAAACACAATCATGCTCATAAGTATGTTTACAAAAAAACTAAAAGAAATCCACAATGTACAACAATAATTAATCATTAATCATTATAAAAACCAACTGTAGGACAAGCAGTTAGTTACATAAAATCTATATACATGACCCAAAATAGATTTTAATGAGATTTTTATGCATAATTATCAATCTTTTGTTGGTCTAATTAATAATATGTTAATAAAATCCCCAAAAAAATACACAACACATTTATCCACGCATCACCGTTGGGCAGAAACGAAATAAACATATTACTTATGCAATAAAATTTCATTTAATAAATTCTAATTCTAATTTTTTCCATTGGGTAAAATTAAAATATTCATTTCTTAAATGTAACATTATGTGACTTTTCTTAATCTTTAATTGTTTCAATTAATAACTTTTCATTGGGTTGATTATTAATTTTAACAATTAAAGAGTAACTCATACATGTAAATTATTATGATTAAACTCAATTTTTTAAAATAACATATTAATCAAGTTTGAAAATTAATATTATTTATAATTTACATGTAACTAAAAGCCCTAATAATATTTCACATCATGTTCTAAAATCTTAAATTACGATATATATATATATATATATATACATATATATATATATGAACATAAATTGATTATAAAATAATCACATAAATTCCTAACTAAATATAAACTAACATAATATGAATCAAATATTAATTTGGCATGAAAAAAATACAACTATTAACATAAGCAGATAAGCCAAAATTTATAAAACATGAATTCATGTTCAACATATATAAATAATATTTGATGTATAGGCAGTTCCACCATAATCATGCACATATTAGTTTAGCATAAAAGGTGTAAAATATCTCTAGTAACTCACTAAAAAGTAATATGTATGTTCCATATGTAATTAAACAAATAATCAAAAGTGAAAAGTAAGCATGGTAAATTGATTTCATGAATACAACACAACAGAAACATAATCGTTAATTTCTGAAAGCCATGAGGAATCATAATCAGTTTACAAATCGGATTACAAATTAATTTTCGTAAATATTTATTTCTATTCAAAAATCCTTAACATACTAAATAATTTTATATTATACCAATAAAGAGAATATGAAGAATTAAAGAAAAAATTCTAGCATAACAACATAATTAATTTATTCTATGCAATAGCGTAACCATGCTCTGATACCAAATGTTGATGTATAATTATATCGGAATGTGCTATCACATAAAATAAAATTAATTAGGCACTTACATGTATCGAGAGAAGTCATCTTGTATGTATTACACTTCCGCTGCGCTGAAGGGTGAAAGTCTTCAGTTGTTTGTCTCAATCTTAGGATGGATATATAGGTGTGTATAAAATTCTTGAGATGACAATTGGGATTAAACCCTAACTGTTTTATTTATAGAATAGCTAAGGGTCATAATCGTCTATCAACATTATAAAACCCTAGGGCCCATTATGCCAAATACTATTAAGAATATTATTTAGGGTTCTTTACAATAATATACAATAATGAGTAAATAATTACAAGAGTAGTGTATCAATAAAATAATTACAAAAATAGTGTAACAATAAAACTATTCTCCTTCTTCTTCACTCTACTTTTCATCTCATTATGTATCCTACTCCCTCATCTCCACCACTTCCCTCTCCGTCACCGCTGTCATCAGACTGCAATTGCCCACCGCCACCATCACCACCCACTTCTGGATATTACTACTTTCCTCCACCGCAACAGCCACCGCCCCTGCAACCAAACTATATGTCAAACCTTTTAGCTACTTGGTTGGCTCCAGGTGGGGAGCCATGTAGGGATTCTCGAACGGTGGAAATCACTATTCTAGGACTGGATGGTTATGACCACATTGAGTTATTCACTGGGGAGATTCATGAATTTATTTTCCAAGTAGTGGATGAATCGGGGAAACCCCATTGTTTGGGTGGTGATTACATTGAAACTTATATTCCAGGAGAATTATGGAAGTCGAGGCATCCAATTAAAGATTTAGGCAATGGTACCTACACATTTTACCTTCAAGTCCACCCAAATTTTGCTGGAGACTACACTTTTCCAGATTCCTCTCTCATTGTTTTGTTGTTTGTCATTCTCTGATCACCCCTTAAATAAACTAATTTAGTGAGAAATTAATTGGTAACCTAATAAAACTGAATTGGTTACCTTTGTATGAAAGTTTGGCTACAAACTGCACTACAAAAAAAGGTACTGACGACGACCATTGCAGAACCAAATAAAACTATTCATGGTTGCACATGTTGAAGAAAACAAATCTAGGTAACACTTGAAAACTGTTAATTAATTTTTATAATTAATTGGTAACCCAATAAAACTGAATTGGTTACTGTTGGGTAAAATCTAAGTATGCACAACACGCAAGTATACGTGGTCAACAAGTAATATAATATTAAGTAGAGTATCGTTCCCTCAGAGACTCAGCAAGAAATTAACTTCACAATTACCAATTTTCTATTAATCCTAATTTTATTAAACTAATCAAATTCCAGTTTATAGTAAAAATAATAAAAAAATAAAATAAAAATCAACAAACCCTAAAACTGAATTTTCAAACAAATATTGGAGAATCAGGCTTACAACTTCACTCTAAGCATCACTCTGATTATTATACCTTATTTCTGTTTAATTCACTATCCCACTTTATTAATCAAGAACACATAAGTAGTATTAACCACCTCTCGATGTACTAATACCGTATTAACCCAAATCGACAATTAAGATAGAATTATGTTAAACACCTTAATCAACTAACTCACTATATCTCTATGTGAATTACACTTAAAGAAGGTTTAAGTTTAAGTTCTTCATATGATTACATGCGATGTCAAGCATATCTCTACCCTAACATACATCAAGATTCTGTTCATTCACATAAATCAAGAACACATGCTATATTAATTAAGTCTAGATTCATATTTCATTTCTCGAATTCATACAAATCCACATAAAATTGTTGATCAGGCAATTCATAAATTCAAACTCAAATTAATATAGATAAACTGCATAATAGCTTATTAAACTGAAAACCAAATATTACATAATCATCGTTCCACTTAAAGATCCATTATAAGCCTAATAAGTAATTTAGTTCATAACTAATGAATTAAATACTGAATAAATAAAAGAAAACATCATCCTAATTCCACAATTTGAAATAAATGGAGAATAGTAATACACCACCCTTCTCACCCTTCAAATCTGAAATCTTCGTGCAATTATTCTTCTTCTTCGTTCCTCCAAGCTCTTGCCTTTCAATCTCGTTCTCGAAGTGTGTCCCAAATCTCTCCCACTTTTTCCAACACTTAATATAAAAATAACCTCAACTCAGCTTTATACCACCAATCCTAATCCAACTCTAACTTATCACATAGAAAGTCAAATAGAAATCTAAATCCTTTTTAACACCAACAAGTCATTAGTCAAAGACTCCCATGAAATGAAATAACAACCATCCCACAATCCTATTATAATCATATTACATAAAGAATTAATAGCTCCCACAATGCCCATCTTCCAAAGACCTAATTACTTATCGCCTGAATCAGATGTTTGACATAGCGCTACCACTTCTACACATTGCTTCTCTCGACAACATACGCCCACGCCATCGCACTCAGAGAAGTCCATGCACCAGCGCGCCCCTCGCTACTTTACTAAGCATCACAGCGCGGTCTACGCTAGGCGTCCAGAACGACCAAAATTGCTCGAAAATCCTTCCAATGCTAGCAAATTGATACGCATACTGAATATCTTACAATAAGTACAAAACCCATCAAAAGTAACATAAAAGAAACCAAAAACTAACAAGATAACAAGCTAAATGAATGCAAATCATAGGTTAAAAACCTACTCATCAGTTACCTATGTATGAAGGTTTGGCTACCAACTGCACTATAGAAGAAGAAAAAACAAATTTACCGACGGCGACCATTATAGAACCTAATAAAACTGTTCATGGTTGTACATGTAAGACCCTAACTTTCATAAATAAAGATTATTTTTCTCTAAATATCATTTTGAATATTATGGTGTGGATTTGATATAATGTTATAGTTGTGGGTAATATTTATAAATTTTGCATAGTAAGCAAGTTGTTATAAAATATTCGTTTGGTCGGGGAATATTTTTTTTATTGGAGAATATTCGTACGATGTCACAATCATTGGTGGAACCCACAACAGAATTATTGTTGGAGTTAGAAAACGACAAAAATATCTTTTTAAAAAAATATCGGCGAAAGTTTTACCGTTAACTATTGAAATACCCGGTGGTAAAAGTACAGTAATACGCGTGGATGCATAGTAGCACACAGTATTGATTATTGATGCTTACGTAAGAAGCCACTCAGTTATACTCAATTATTGCTACAAGAAGAATTCTTGCGTATAGTATCTCATATTAGTGATTCAATTATTATCACAAAGATCATCTCGCATAATATTTTATATTATTAAATCAATAATTGAGACGACAAAGTTATTCATATTATTATTTGCAATATTGACGATGTCTAGAAAATTCTGTCAATGAGAGGTTTGGTCACCTAATTGCGTGCCAATAGGGAGAAATCCTTATCGGAAAGCCCCCTCTTTCCTGGGAATGATCTGGTTGTTAAATATTGGGAGTTATAATATTAATGATGAATAATTGTTGAAAGAATAAATAAGTGTTGATTGAAGATAAAATGATTTGTGGTAATATTTATTCAATCTTTTATATAAATAAGAAGTCTGTTATGAGACGTTTGTGGTAAGTTTGGTTTATTCTATGGGGGCCCATATGTCATCATCTAAGAGTCACTTTCGTCAATAGTAATTTCCTTTACCAGACATCAAACCACTTGTCGTTTCATATTACAGGCATGGAACCAATTGTCGTTTCACATTACAGGCGTCGAACCAATTGTCATTTCACATTACAGGCGTCGAACCAATTGTCGTTTCACATTATAGGCATCAAACCACTTGTTGTATCACATTACAGGTGTCGAACCACTTGTTGTTTCACATTACAGGTGTCAAATCACTTGTTATTTCACATTACAGGCGTCAAACCACTTTTCTTTTCAAATCACCAGTCGTCAAGCCACTTGCCTTTTCACATTGCAAGGACTAAGATAGAAATCTTCTATAAATAGAAGCTTAATTCTTCTTTCATTCTCACCAATTCACTACGACTCACAAGAGAATTCTATAGAGAAAGAATCAGAGAGAAAGAAGAAGAGTATTCTGTTACTACACTATTTCAGTAGCCAATCTCCTACTAAGGTAAGGGGTATTATTTATTTCGTATTCATATAGGGATATTATTTTTGTTCAATATTCGTATGAAATAATATTTCCTTTCATACTCTGTAGTATGTAAGTAATATTATTTCGTTTTAGATTCTGAATTTTACACTCATGTTGTTAAGTATTGTTTCTATACTCCATGAAATTAGTAGAATATCCTTGAAATTTGCACTTCATCTAGTATCGTTTCACAAGGATATTGTTCTGAACATTCTTGTTAAAGTTTAATCTTTTCATGCCGGAGTACTATTCACGGGGTACTATTCACGGTATACTATTCATGATAAAAATTGATTTCTTTTTTGTCTAAATTATTTTTGATACAACATTATTCTTGAATTTTACTCCACAAAGCAGTATCATGTTGGCAATTTGGACATTATTGAATTCTTGATAAATTGAATTATAAATCTTTAAAATTTATCCTTGCTCTCATTTTATTGAATTCTTATATCATTGTCATCATCCTCATACTTATATTATGATGAAAGTTATCTTTGGCCGTAGTGCATAGATGGACTGTTGATTGGTATGATTATGACCAGGGATCATTCGGTATAATCATGACCCGAAATGTTATAAATGATGTGGTAAAAGTCCTCATTGACCCGTAGTGCATTGATGAACAGTTGTTGGTATGATCATGACCATTGGTAATAAAAATGAATATCCTTGGCCCGTAGTGCATAGATAATTCAGTGATGTGGATTATTTATTTAGTTGAGTCCCAGCAATAAAATTGATGATAAATTTTTAAATCATAGAAGATAGTAGATATTATGCTCTACTAGATTTTTCTAATGGATTGCTTGTTCCGCTGCAGTTAAACTTGATGTTTATTGTATTTTATCAGTTTAACACTGTTGAAGGCTAATGATAATTTATTCTGCATTATCTTAGTCATAATATTTCTTACTGGGCTAGTTGAGCTCACCCTTTTGCTTTCATTGTTCTCTTCAGGAAATGAGAATATAGCACGGACGAGTCGGGAAATGGAATGACGGTCCAGATAGGTGGCTATAGTAGTCCTCACTATTATGTGAAATAGTGTGATAATAATTATAATGAGGACTTCATTTGAGTTTGTATACTCTCTACGAGACATTATCCGTGTTGAAACTCTCAGCTACGTTTTGTCGTACTGTTTAGAAGAAGTTTGAATTTAAATTATGTACCATATATTTGGCGACTCAAGATGGGTGAGGTATACCTATTTTAGGGGCGTCATAGTTGGTATCAAAGCTTAGGGATATGATCTCTGGATGAGATATGAGACTAGAACTAGGAGGGGAGAGACGGGTAACTACTTCACTAGTATGACCTACCAAAGTTTAATTGTTATTTAATTGGTCGGTCAGAATATAGGGATAATAAATGGCATGTCAACTAACCCTTGTTTTGTGGCAGTGTTTGAAATTGACATCCGAGAATGTTGAGATTAGCAATGGAGCACAGGAGAACGTTGAGTCACCACGGATCAATACCCGTGATAATGTGCATCGGAAGGAAATAATCCTCGTGTAAACAACAACAATGACCAAAATGATGAACGCACGAATTTTCGAGAGGCTTTCGCAATTTATGCAACATCAAAGTAGAGAGACTCCTTGTAAGACCCCAAACTATTATTAATGAAATTTAATTTTCTATTTTTTTATTTTGAAATAGTAAGAGTTGATTTGATTAATGAGGATAGTTAGGGTAAGATATGCAAATATTTCAAAATAAGCAAGTGGTTATAAAATATTCATTGTTGTTTGAGAATATTCGCTTAGTCGTGGAATATTCAGATCGCTTGTGGGGAATATTCGTATTTACCACAGCAAGCCATGTGGGGCCCCATAACTAAAAGCGATTGGATGAAGAAAACGACAAATATAAGTTGGTTAAAAATAACTACAGTAGTTGTTACCAAGTAATACTATTAAAATACTTTTGGGTTAAAACACAAGAAGACACCAGATTGCACCAATTATTGATTCTTACGTAAGAAGGCACTACTCAATAATGGTTATAGTAATTACCGCTCAAGATTTTATCGAGTTAATAATTGTCATGCGTTGATATTTTATATTGTTGTTGTTTCAATAATTGTCATTACACAATATTTTTCATTATCGAGCTAATAATTCATATTATCCTAATAATATTATTAGATAACATTATTGGCAATGTCTAGAAAGTTCGCTTAAGGAGAGGTTTGGTCACCTAATTGCGCAAGAAGAAGAGAGAAATTCTTATCGAAAGCCCCTCTTTCCTGAACCCACTCATTCATCAATATTGTGATTTTATAATATTATTTGTGAATAATTAATTATTGATTCATATGATGAGGAAAATATTAATTTTATGAGGATATAGATGGAGAAAATTTTTAATGTGACAATTGTTGAAAATTGAAATTTTATCTTTTTCTCGATAAAATAATTCATTTAAATATATTATTATATTTTAATAATATAATAATGGTGATATTTTTACAACGAATGTGGGATATATGAGTATACGAGGAGGAAGAGTATTTTTATTGCAATAAATGTTTAAAACATGTTAAACATGTCCTGTGGACCCTATTTATCGACCGAAATTTGATTATAAATGTAAAATTGCCTGCTTGTGGATTTCGGCCAATTTCTGCTTGGAATTTAAAAACTTTCTTCCGCAAAGTTGTAGAGAATTGAATTTCCTATAAAACACAAGCGAGATTCGAATTTTCTAATAAAAGGGCTATTTATTGTGAATTATTGAAGTTCAAGTTCAAAATAATTAATTTTTGAAGTTTTAATTATTTTTTTAAAGAAAACGTTTTTTTGCATTTAAGTGGGCTAACATGTGATATTAATTGCTGAAATCAGATCTTCAAAGATGGGCTAAGGAAATTTATAATATATATTAATATTTTATTAAATTTTCTCGCTTTGGTGTTCTAAGCAATTTCCTATAAATAGGTACTTAGGTTAGAATTGAAAATCACACCGTAAATCAAGTTTTCTCTCTATATTATCGAGCGTATTCTTGTGAGTATTTTGAGTATACTTTGAGTATTGTTAGATGGTGCAAGTTCACTTCAAAGACTATACCCTAGATTCCAAATAAAGTACTAATCTTTCGAGGTAAGGGATGTTATTTTCTTCTCAAATGATATTATTTCTTCAATATCATTATGTTTGAAATATTGGTTGGAACTTTTTATCAAATTTGGAACTTTTTCATGCTCGGGGTTACTATTCATGAGTTACTATTCATGAGTTACTATTCATGAAGTTACTATTCACGAAAGTTACTATTCACGAGTACTATTCATGAAGCGTGAAGATGTTTTTTGTTGTGGAATTTCTATCTTTTGTGTGTGAGTTACTACTCACGATACTAAGACTATTCACGATATCTTGACTATTCAATTAAAAAAATAAAATTTCTTCTTTTGTCCAAAATATCTATTCGGATACTAGCTTTGATCAGATCCATGTTTTGATCATTCTTGAATTTTACACCACTATGATTATTTTTGAGGTATTTTTGAACATGGATAAAACAAAGTACTAATCCTTAATCCTTAATCCTTGTCATTTTGTTTCACCGGATTCGCTTTTTAAAAAATATTTTTCATCATCCTCGCCTTAAATGATGATATTATTGAATATCTTTGGCCCAGTAGTGCAAGATGAATGATTTCAAGAATATCTTTGGGTCAGAAGTGCAAAGATGAATGCAGTGTTTAGATGAAATACGACTTAATCGATGAATATCTTTGGCTCAGAGTGCAAAGATGAATATTTGATTCCGTATGTATATTGATTGATGTTACAGGATAAAAGATAGACGATGAACTTTTAAATTCATACATAGAAGATAGTAGTTTGCATTCTCTACTTAACTCTTCTAATGAATTATTATTTTCACCGCGAATATTGATTTAAAATTTGTTGTCTATCAGATTCTATTAGATTTTTCCCCGTTGAAGACTAACGATAATTTGTTGTATATTATCTTAGTCATAATATTCTTTATCGGGCTAGTTGAGCTCACCCTTTTCCTTTTTGTTCCATTTTTCTTCTCGTGAGGCGAGAATATAGCGAGTACGAGCCTGGGGTATGGAATGAAGGTTTTAGAAAGGATTGTTTAGTAGTCATCACCATTTTGTAAAATAATGTATCAATAAATGTGATGAGGATTTATTTGAGTATAGATATTGTCTAGAAGATAATATTTGTATTCAAACTCACGCTTTTATCATTGTAATAATAAAGTTGTAGTTGTTTACGTATACATGTATTGACAACTCGTAATAGGTGATGTATACCTATTTTAGGGCGCCACAATGGTATCGTAGCTAGGATATGATCTCCCATGAGATCGGGAATAGAACTAGAGGGAGAGAGACGAGTAAATCCTTCGCTAAAGTGTGTCCTACCTAAGCTTATTTTTTAGTTGGTCAAGATATAGGGATATTATGTGATATATTGATTTCCTTAATTAACCCTTGTTTTATGACAAGATTTTTGAGAATGTCGAATCGAGAATATTAACAATGGAAATGAGACCGTGGAGACGCTCAGACTCACCAACGAGGAGAACGCGCAACAGTCGACAATGTTCCTCCCGTGAACAACACCACCGAAAGGTGATGATGAACGAGGGATGTTTAGAAGCTTTTTGCAGCTCATGCAAAATCGACGAGGGAGACTCGTGTTCAAAATACACAGAGAGAAATGATAGCAATTCACGGGTTGTCACAAATGCAAGCAGCTTCAAAGAGTCAGGACCACCGAATTTAAGGGAAAGCCCGATCCGATCATGGCGGAAACATGGGTCAAGCAAATTACCAAGATATTCGATGTCTTGGGATGCACGGAGAATGTAGAAGGTTCCATTCGCCACCTTTATGTTCCGCGGGCGAGGCGCATTTCACTCGGTGGGAGTCTCAGAAGCGCACTCCATCCAAACCAAGACTCAAAGATGTCTTGGGAGACGTTTCAGAGAACTATTTAATGACAAATACTTTCCGAAAGTGTTCGGCTATATGAAGGAAGTGGAGTTCATCGATTGAACAAAAACAATACGACGGTGTCTCAAAGACGAGGCAAAGTTTGCAGAGTTATCCAGTTTGCACCTCATTTGGTGGAGAATGAGGAACGATGACGCGGATGTTTCGAGAGGATTGAAACCCAAAGATACGCCAATATCTCATTTCTCATAAATTTTCTCTCTATTCGGATGTTGTTAAATGTGGCTCAATTGTTAGAGCGAGATAACGAGTATATTCAACCAGGGACCATAACCGTGATCGTACTGTAGATAGCGCGATCAATGTAATAATGATAACCAAATGGAGAAAGAAACAGACGGACAAAAATGGTAACCACTCCGTGGTAATCATGGCCATGAAAATGTAAGAAGCGAGTCGAGGAGATTTTAAAAGAGGAGATTTAACAACGACCATATATGAAGACGATAAAGTCTTAAGTAAAAGAATCGGTTTTAAGGAGGAGAAGGATAACCACCCCATTATATGCTATAAATGCGGAAAGAGGGACATATCACCAAACCGCCCACAACAGCTTCAAGGTATGCTATAATTATGGAAAGGAAGGACATATCGCTTCGAGATTATACTGAGAAGCGAAACCTAGTTCAATGGGACGGTGACTCAAAAGACCGTCCCGTAAAAGTCAAAGTCAACGATTCCGGAAGAGCATTTGTTGTGATCGGTCAAAATGCGAGGAACCCAAACGAGGTGATCACGGTAAGCTATTTATAAATTCTTGCGAAGTTTATACCTTACTTGATACCCCAGTTACCATTCATTTATCTCTCTCTCGCTTGTGCTCAACGCTTAAACTTGACTCGAGAAATTAGACTTTGACCTATCTCGTGGAAACTCCGTTAGAGAAACTTTCATCACATCCACCGCTTATAAATCTTGTTTGATTCAAGTTGGCACCATTACCTTACCCGTTGACCTTATCTCTTTAAAGATACTTGCTTTTGATGTGATTTTAGGGATTGATTGGTTAACTACTCATCATGCCAAAATTGATTGTTTTCGTAAGGTTGTTAGTTTTCATATTCTTAACCAACCCGTTGTACGAATTCAAGCAACTAAACCATTAAAATCAATCATCGTCATATCTAATCATAAAGCTATTCGCTTATTGAAAAACGGATGTCAAGCTTTCTTAGCCCATGTTATGGATTTGAATAAAGACACGCCAAATTTGAATAATATTCATGTTGTTATCGACTTTCTGACGATTTCAAGAACTTCCCTTCCTACCCCTTAACGTGAAGTTGAATTCTTTATTGATCTTGAACTCGCACAAAGCCCATTTCTAAAACCCCATATCGAATGGCTCCTATTGAACTTCAGAGTTAAAGGTCCAACTACGTGAATTGTTGGACATCGGTTTCATTCGTCCTAAGACATCTCCTCGGGGTGCTCCAGCTTTTATTTGTAAAGAAGAAAGACGGAGTATGCGACTTTGTATTGACTATCGGAATTGAACCATGTCACCATCAAGAATAGGTATCCTCTACCTCATATTGATGACTTGTTTGACCAATTGTAAGGGGCACAATTCTTTTCAAAATCGATCTTCGCTCGATATCATCACCAAGATTAGAACCGAGGATATTCCAAAGACCGCCTTTCAAACTCTCAGATGGGCATTATGAATTCTTAGTCATGTCTTTCGGACTAACTAATGCTCCTCGCGCTTTTCATGGATATGATGAACCGAGTATTCAAGGAATATTTGATCGCTTCGTTGTTGTTTTATTGATGACATCCTTTATATATTCCAAAAGTCGTGAAGATCATGAGCACCATTTGAAGTCGGTACTCCAAAGGCTTCGTGAAAACAAACTATATGCCAAATTGAAGAAATGCGAAGTTCGCTTGAGGAAGTAGCATTCCTTGGGCACGCGGTGTCGAAACATGGAGTATCTGCTGATCCGGCCAAGATTGAAGCAATACAAAGTTGGAGCAACCAAGTTTGGTGATCAAGTACGTAGCTTTTTGGGCTTAGCAAGGTTATTATCGAAAATCAGGAAGGGTTTTCTCGAATCGCTACTCCATTAACTCAAATAACCTCGGAAGGATACAAAATTCGCTTTGGAGTGAAGAATGCGAGAAGAGTTTCCAAGAGCTTAAGAGAGACTTATTTCGCACTGTTCTAACAATACCATCTCGTTCGGATGGATTTGTTATCTACAAAGATGCTTCGTGCAAAGGGTTAGGATGTGTTCTCATGCAACGTGGAAAGTCATAGCCTATGCCTCATGACAACTTAAAGAGTATGAGAGGAATTATCCTACTCATGATCTAGAGTCAAGTGCAATCAAGCTGCTTGCTAAAGATATGGAGGCACTATCTATATGGGGAGAAAGTGGAGATATATTCGCACCATAAAAGCCTTAAATATTTCTTCACTCAAAAAGAACTCAACATGCGACAAAATGACGCTTGGCTCGAGCTATTGAAAGACTACGACCACACTATTCAATACCATCCCGAAAAGCGAACGTGGTAGCCGACGCTATTGAGTATAAGATCATATGCGGAACGAGTGCGATGATGATGTCAAGTATACGACAGAGCCAACTTTAATAGAAAAAGTTAAGGTCGCTTCAAGCCACCCAATCTTGAGTCGATGCGCGTATGAAGAAGAAAGTACAAGAAGGAGCTATTCCTAAGCGAGAATCGATGAAGAAGGAATACTTCGAGTCCACTCTAGACTTTGTGGTTCCTAACGACTGATTTGAAGTACAAGATTATGATGGAGGCACACAATACACCATTTGCAATCCATCCTCGAAGTACTAAAATGTATCGTGATCTTCGACATACATTTTGGTGGAACAATATGAAGAGAGAGATTGCAAAGTTTATCTCAATGTGTTTAACTTGTCAACGTAAAAAGGTGGAGCATCTAGTACCTAAGGGTCCGCTGCAACCACTTGAGATTCCGAAATGGAAGTGGGAACACATTACCATGGATTTCATTACGGTCTTCCTACGGTTTCTCAAGGCATCAATGCTATTTGGGTTATTGTTGATAGATTAACCAAGTCTCGCTTATTTCTTGCCGATACGGAGACTTATTCCTTGAACGCCTTGCTAGTATGTACGTGAATGAGATTGTGAGGTTGCATGGCATGCCAAGATCCATAGTTTCGGATCGTGACCCAAGATTCACTTCAAGATTTTGGGTTAGCTTCCAAAAGCTATGGGCACGGATTTGCGATTTAGTTCGCATACCATCCCCAAACCGGACGGACAATCAGAGAGGACTATTCAAACTCTTGAAGATCTATTAAGACTTTGTGTCCTGTACTTCAAGGGCGCTTGGGATAAGTATTTACCATCAGTGGAATTCTCCTACAACAACAGCTTATCGTGCAAGTATAGGTGTGGCTCCATTCAAGCATTATACTGGACGAAAATGTCGCTTCCAAATATGTTGGGATGAGGTGGGTGAAGCAACATTGTTGGGACCCGAAAGTTAGTACGTATGACTCACCGAAAAGATTCAAATGATTCGACAACGATACAAAAGCGGCACAAGATCGACAAAAGAGTTATGCGGATCTTCATCGAAAGGACGTGGAATTTAGTATAGGGGATCATGTATTATCATGAGTTGCTCCATGGAAGGGAGTTACAAGATTTGGGAAGAGAGGAAAGCTCAATCCACGATTTATCGGTCCATTTCAAATTCTCGACCGAGTAGGAAATGTAGCCTATAGACTTGCGTTACCTCAAGTATGTCTCGTGTTCATAATGTGTTTCATATATCTCAGACTTTTGTAAATATGTGAAAGACCCGAACCACGTTATAGAATTAGAACCCATTTAAATAAATGTCAAGACTTAACGTATGAGGAGGTACCACAAGATCTTGGATAGAAGGAGCATGTCCTACGCTAAGAAAGGTCATACCACAAGTTAAAGTTTTGTGGAGGAATCATGCTATAGAGGAAATGACCGGGAATTGAAACGGAAATGAAAGCGAGGTATCCTCACCTTTTCAAACACTGTGCACGTACGCCAATTTCGAGGACGAAATTTCATAAGGAGGGAGGTTGTAAGACCCCAACTTATTATTAATGAAATTTAATTTTCTATTTTTTATTTTGAAATAGTAAGAGTTGATTTGATTAATGAGGATAGTTAGGGGTAAATACGCAAATATTTCAAAATAAGCAAGTGGTTATAAAATATTCATTGTTGTTTGAATATTCGTTTGGTCGTGGAATATTCGTGATCGCTTGGGAATATTCGCATTTTACGACAAGCCAAAAATGCATGTGTGGGCCCCATAACTAAAAGCGATCGGATGAAGAAAACGACAAATATAAGTTGGTTAAAAATAACTACAGTAGTTGTTACATGCTAATACTATTAAAATACTTCGGTGGTTAAAACACAAGAAGAGCACACCAGATTGCACCAATTATTGATTCTTACGTAAGAAGGCACTACTCAATAATGGTTACAAAGAATTATCGCTCAAAGATTTTATCGAGTTAATAATTGTCGCGTTGATATTTTATATTGTTGTTGTTTCAATAATTGTCATTACACAATATTTTTCATTATCGAAGCAATAATTCATATTATCCTCAATAATATTATTAGATAACATTATTGGCAATGTCTAGAAAGTTCTCGCTCAAGGAGAGGTTTGGTCACCTAATCATACCAAAGAAGGAGAAATTTTATCGAAAGCCCCTCTTCCGGAACCGCCTCGTTGTCAATATTGTGATTCTCAGATTATTATTTGTGAATAATTAATTATTGATTCATATGATGAGGAAAATATTAATTTTATGTGGATATAAATGGAGAAAATTTTAATGTGACAATTGTTGAAAATTGAAATTTTATCTTTTCCTCGATAAAATAATTCATTTAAATATATTATTATATTTTAATAATATAATAATGGTGATATTTTTACAAATCTAATGTGGGATATATGAGTATACGAGGAGGAAGAATATTTTTGTTGCAATAAATGTTTAAAACATGTTAAATATGTTGCGGACCCTATTTATCGACCGAAATTTGATTATAAATGTAAAATTGTCCGCTTGTAGATTTCTTGGCCAATTTCTGCTTGAATTTGGAAAACTTTCTTCCGCAAAGTTGTAGAGAATTGAATTTCCTATAAAAACAAGCGAGATTTGAATTCTCTGATAAAAGGGCTATTTATTGTGAATTATTAAAGTTCAAGTTCAAATAATTGATTTTTGGAAGTTTTAATTATTATTTTAAAGAAAAAACGTTTTTTTGCATTTAAGTGGGCTAACATGTGATATTAATTGCTGAAATCAGATCTTCAAAGATGGGCTAAGGAAATTTATAATATATATTAATATTTTATTAAATTTTCTGCTTTGTGTTCTAAGCAATTTCCTATAAATAGGTGCTTAGGTTAGAATTGAAAATCACACCGTGTAAACCCAAGTTTTCTCTCTATATTATCGAGCGATTCTTGTGAGTATTTTGAGTATACTTTGAGTATTGTTAGACAGTAGAAAGTTCCTTCAAAGACTATACCCCTTGATTTCCAAATTAAAGTACTAATCTTTCGAGGTAAGGATGTTATTTTCTTCTCAAATGATATTATTTCTTCAATATCATTATGCTAAAATATTGGTTGGAACTTTTTATCAAATTTGGAACTTTTTCATGTCGGGTTACTATTCATGAATTACTATTCATGAATTACTATTCACGAGTTACTATTCATGAGTTACTATTCACGAGTTACTATTCACGAGTACTATTCATGTAAGCGTGAAGATGTTTTTTGTGGAATTTCTATCTTTTGGTGTCTGAGTTACTATTCACGATATCACGATACTACTATTCATCTAAAATAAAATTTCTTCTTTTTGTCCAAAATATCTATTCGGATACTAGCTTTGATTGTATCCATGTTTTGATCATTCTTGAATTTTACACCACTATGATTATTTTTGAGGTATTTTGAACATGGATAAAACAAAGTACGAATCCTTAATCCTTAATCCTTGTCATTTTGTTTCACCGGATTCGCTTTCTTTAAAAATATTTTTCATCATCCTCGCCTTAAATGATGATATTATTGAATATCTTTGCCAGAGAGTGCAAAGATGAATGATTTCTCAAGAATATCTTTGGTCAGAAGTGCAAAGATGAACAGTGTTTAGATGAACACGACTAAATCGATGAATATCTTTGCCCTATAGTGCAAAAGATGAATATTTGATTCCGATGTATATTGATTGATGTTACAGGATAAAAGATAGACGATGAACTTTTAAATTCATACATAGAAGATAGTAGTTTGCATTCTCTACTTAACTCTTCTAATGAATTATTATTTTCACGCAATATTGATTTAAAATTTGTTGTCTATTGTATTCTATTAGATTTTTCCTCGTTGAAGACTAACGGTAATTTGTTGTATATTATCTTAGTCATAATATTCTTTATCGGGCTAGTTGAGCTCACCTTTTCCTTTTTGTTCTATTTTTCTTCTCGTGAGGCGTAGAATATAATGAGTACGAAGCCTGGGTATGGAATGAAGGTTTTAGAAAGGATTGTTTAGTAGTCCTCACCATTTTGTAAAATAATGTATCAATAAATGTGATGAGGATTTATTTGAGTATAGATATTGTCTAGAAGATAATATTTGTATTCAAACTCACGCTTTCTTCGTTGTAATAATAAAGTTGTAGTTGCTTCGCATCATGTATTGACAACTCGTAATGGTGATGTATACCTATTTTGGGGGCGTCACACTCCTGTCCACAATACAGGTGGAAATACTGGCAACTCACGAATGGTCACCGCTAAGCAGTTCAAGGAACTGAGACCACCAGAGTTTGTGAGAGAGCCAAAACCACTTAAGGCGGAGGCGTGGATAAAGCAGATCACCAAGATATTTGATGTCTTGGGATGCTCCGAGGAGCAAAAGGTTCCCTTTGCCACCTTCATGTTGCTAGGAGAGGCAGATTACTAGTGGGAATCCGTAAAACGTACCCAACCTGCCGCACTGAAGATGTCTTGGGAGAAGTTCCAAGAAATGTTCAATGATAAGTACTTTCCTGAAAGTATTCGTCACATGAAGGAGGTGGAGTTTATCAAGCTGGAGCAAAACAATATGGCAGTGTCACAATACGAAGCTAAGTTTGCCGAGTTGTCCCGGTTTGCGTCCCACTTGGTTGATAATGAGGAGAGAATTACGTGGATGTTTCTAAGAGGTTTGAAACCTGAGATACGGCAATACCTAATTTTTCATAAACTGTGTTTGTATTCAGATGTTGTAAATAGGGCTCAGTTATTGGAGCGCGATAATGAGTTAACCCAACCAAGAGAGAGCAGCCGGAACATCGATAATACCAGTGGTAGTAGTCATCGAAGCGGTGATAACAAATGTGGAGGAAATTAACATGCCAGAAATGGTAACCACTTCGGTGGTAATCATGGCCAAGATAATAGAAGTGGAAATTTCAAGAAGAGGAAATTCAATAATGATGGAATGACGTCAGCACCAGCACCTGTTGTTAAGGAAGGAGAACGACCGCCGATCGTATGTTACAAATGCAGAGGGGATGGATACATCAGTCCAAATTGTACGCAGCAGTCCAAACCATGTTACAATTGTGGAAGAGAAGGTCACCTAGCTCGATTTTGTCGTGCACCAAAGTCAAGTCCAGTTGGGATGGAGGCACCAAAGGTCGTCCCATACAAGATAAAACCAGTAGTTCAAGGGAGAGCGTTTGTTGTAACCTCCCAAAAAGCGAGGAATCCAAACAAGGTGATCACGGGTAAGCTAATCATAAACTCTGACAAAGTTTATACCTTATTTGATACCGGTTCTACCCATTCTTTTATTTCTCCTACTTGTGCTTAATGTTTAAATTTGACTCCGGAGAAATTAGACTTTGATTTATCTGTTGAAACTCTGTTGGGAGAAACCTTCATTACATCCACTGTTTATAAGTCTTGTTGGATTCAAATCGGTGACTGCAGGTTACCTGTCGATCTTATTTCTTTGAAAATACTTGCATTTGATGTGATTTTAGGGATTGATTGGTTAACCACTCATCATGCAAAAATTGATTATTTTCCTAAGGTTGTTAGTTTTTATATTCCTAACCAACCTATTATGAGAATTCAAGCAACCAAACCACTAAAGTCAATCACTGTCATATTAAGCCATAAAGCTATTCATTTATTGAAAAACGGATGTCAAGCTTTCTTAGCCCATGTCACAGATTTAAACAAAAATACGTCAGATTTGAATGATATTTCTATTGTTAATAAATTTCCTGACGTATTCCCTGAAGAACTTCCTGGCTTACCCCAGAGCGTGAAATCGAGTTTTGTATTCATCTTGAACCCGGTAAAAAACCCATTTCCAAAGCCCCATATCGAATGGCTCCTATTCAACTTCAGGAGTTAAAAACCCAACTACAGGAATTGTTAGACATCGGTTTCATTCGTCCTAGTATGTCTCATTGGGGTGCTCATGTTCTATACGTAAAGAAGAAAGATGGAAGTATGCGACTTTGTATTGACTATCGGGAGTTGAATCATACCACCGTCAGAAATAGGTACCACCTCAAATTGATGACCTGTTTGACCAGTTTCAAGGTGCTAAATTCTTTTCAAAGATCGATCTTCGTTCTGGATATCATCAGTTAAAAGTTAAAACTGATGACATTCCAAAGACTGCTTTCAGAACTCGGTACGAGAATTACGAATTTTTAGTCATGTCTTTTGGATTGACTAATGCTCCTGCGGCCTTCATGGATATGATGAACCGAGTATTCAAGGAATATTTAGATCATTTTGCTGTTGTCTTTATTGATGACATCCTCATATACTCCAAAAGCCGTGAAGATCATGAGCAACACTTGAGGCTAATACTCCAAAAGCTTCGTGAAAATAAGTTATATTCCAAGTTGAAGAAATGCGAGTTCTGGCTTGAAGAAGTAACATTCCTTGGGCACGTGATATCAAATCATGGAATATCTGTTGACCCGACAAAGATTGAAGCAATTCAAAGTTGGGAGCAACCTAAGTTAGTGACCGAAGTACGTAGCTTTCTCGGCTTAGCTGGTTATTATGGGAGATTCATGGAAGGATTTTCTCGAATCGCTACTCCATTAACTCAGCTAACTCGAAAAGATACAAAATTCGGTTGGAGCGAGGAATGTGAGAAGAGTTTTCAAGAACTCAAGAGGAGACTCATTTCAGCACCTTTTCTGACAATACTATCTGGTACGGAGGGATATTTCATCTACAGCGATGCTTCAGGCAGAGGTTTAGGATGTGTTCTCATGAAACATGGGAAAGTTGGCAGATGTCATTTTTGCACTTAAAATCTGGAGGCATTACCTGTATGGGGAGAAGGTGGAGATCTTTACGGATCATAAAAGCCTCAAATATTTCTTCACTCAAAAGGAACTCAACATGCTGCAACGATGTTGGCTTGAACTGTTGAAAGATTATGATCATACTATTCAATACCATCCTGGAAAAGCAAACGTGGTAGCTAACGCATTTAGTAGAAGATCATATGCGGGTACAAGTGCGATATTGTCAACGCAAAGGCCCATTTTGTATGACTTGCAAAGGATGAAGATAGAGATAAAGACTCTAGGGACCCACGTGATGATGGAAAATATATGAGTAGAACTAATTTTAATCGATAAAATTAAAGTTACTCAAGCTACGGACCTGGAGCTGATGCGTATGAAGAAGAAAGTGCAAGAAGGTGCTATTCCAGAAGCAAGAATTGATGAAGAAGGAATACTTCGAGTCAACTCCTGACTTTGTGTTCCTAATGACCCTGATTTAAAGTATAAAATCATGATAGAGGCGCACAACATACCGTTTGCAATCCATTCTGGGAGTAACAAAATGTATCATGATATTCGACATACATTTTGGTGGAGCAATATGAAGAGGGAGATAACAGAGTTTATCTCAAGGTGTTTAACGTGTCAACGTGTCAATACGGAGCATCAAGTGCCAAAAGGTCCATAGCAACCACTTGAAATTCCAGAATGGAAGTGGGAGCACATTACCATGGATTTTGTTACCGGTCTTCCCACGATTTCTCAAGGCATAGATGCAATTTGGGTCATTGTTGATAGATTGACCAAGTCTGCTCATTTCTTACCTATACCAGAAACTTATACACTTGAACATCTTGCTCGCATGTACATAAATGAGATTGTAAGACTGCATGGTATGCCAGTATCCATAGTTTCTGATCGAGACCCAAGATTTACTTCACAGTTTTGGGTTAGTTTGCAAAAAGCTATGGGCACGGATTTATGATTTAGTTCGGCATATCATCCTCAAACGAATTGGCAGTCAGAGAGGACTATTCAAACTCTGGAAGATCTATTAAGACTCTGTGTCCTTGACTTCAAAGGAAGTTGGGACAAGTTCTTGCCATTGGTGGAATTCTCCTACAACAACAGTTATCAAGCAAGTATCGGCATGGCTCCGTTCGAGGCCTTGTATGGAAGAAAGTGTCGCTCTCCAGTATGTTGGGATGAGGTGGGTGAAGCAACATTGTTGGGACCAAAATTGGTACGTATGACTACGAAAAAGATTCAAATGATCCGACAACGTATAAAGACCTCACAAAATCGACAAAAGAGTTATGATGATCTTCATCGAAAGGACATAGAATTCAATGTTGGAGAACATGTGTTGTTACGTGTTGCTCCATGGAAAGGAGTTACAAGATTTGGAAAGAGAGGAAAGCTCAATCCTCGATTCATTGGCCCATTTGAAATCCTTGATCGAGTAGGAACTATGGCTTATAGACTCGCCTTACCGCCAAATATGTCTCGTGTTCATAACGTTTTTCACATATCCATGTTACGTAAATATGTGGAAGACTCGAACCACATTATTGAGTTAGAACCAGACGAGATAGCGGAAGATTTAACGTACAAAGAGGTACCTATTAAAATCTTGGATAAGAAGGAACATATTCTACGCTCCAAGGTTATACCTCAAGTCAAAGTTTTGTGAAGAAACCACGATGTTGAGAAAATGACCTGGGAGTTAGAATCTGAAATGAAGTCAAGGTATCCTCACCTCTTCGACATACCAGGTATGTACCCAAAATTTTGAGGTCGAAATTTCATAAGAAGGGGAGGTTGTAAGACCCCAACTTTCATAAATAAAGATTATTTTTCTCTAAATATCATTTTGAATATTATGGTATGGATTTGATATAATGTTATAGTTGTGGATAAAATTTATAAATTTTGTAAAGTAAGCAAGTTGTTATAAAATATTCGTTTGGTCGGGGAATATTCTTTTTATTGGAGAATAATCGTACGATAGCACAATCATTAGTGGACCCCACAACAGAATTATTGTCGGAGTTAAAAAACGACAAAAATATCTTTTTTATAAAATAACGGCGAAAGTTTTATCGTTAATCGTTGAAAATACCCGGTGGTAAAAGTACAAGAGAATGCTGCGTCGTTGCATAGTAGCACCTACCATTGATTATTGATGCTTATGTAAGAAGTCACTCGGTTATACTCAATTATTACTACAAGAAATTGCAGATAGTATCTCATATTATTGATTCAATTATTATCACAGTATCATCTGCATAATATTTCATATTATTAAATCAATAATTGAGACGACAAAGTTATTCATATTATTATTTGCAATATTGACGATGTCTAGAAAATTCTGTCAATGAGAGGTTTGGTCACCTAATTGTGCGCCAATAGGTAGAAATCCTTATCGGAAACCCCCTCTTTCCTGGAAATGATCTGGTTGTTAAATATTGGGAGTTATAATATTAATGATGAATAATTGTTGAAAGAATAAATATGTGTTGACTGAAGATAAAATGATTTGTGGTAATATTTATTCAATCTTTTATATAAATAAGAAGTCTATTATGAGACGTCTGTGGTAAGTTTGGTTTATTCTATGGGGCCCATATGTCATCATCTAAGAGTCACTTTCGTCAATAGTAATTGTCTTTACCAGACGTCAAACCACTTGTCGTTTCATATTACCGGCGTCGAACCAATTGTCGTTTCACATGACAGGCGTCGAACCAATTGTCGTTTCACATTATAGGCGTCAAACCACTTGTTGTATCACATAACAGGCGTCAAACCACTTGTTGTTTCACATTACAGGTGTCAAACCACTTGTTGTTTCACATTACAGGCATCAAACCACTTTTCTTTTCACATCACCAGTCGTCAAGCCACTTGACTTTTCACATTGCAGGGGGTAAGCTAGAAATCTTCTATAAATAGAAGCTTAATTCTTCTTTCATTCTCACCAATTCACTACGACTCAAAAGAGAATTCTATAGAGAGAGAATCAGAGAGAAAGAAGAAGAGTATTCTATTACTACACTATTTCAATAGCCAATCTCCTACTAAGGTAAGGGTATTATTTCTTTTGTATTCATATAAGGATATTATTTTTGTTCAATATTTGTATGAAATAATATTTCCTTCCATACTCTGTAGTATGTAAGTAATATTATTTCATTTCAGATTCTGAATTCTACACTCATGTTGTTAAGTATTGCTTCTATACTCAATGAAATTAGTAGATTTCCTTGAAATTTGCGCTTCATCTAGTATCGTTTCATAAGGATATTGTTCTGAACATTCTTGTTAAAGTTTAATCTTTTCATGCCGGAGTACTAATCACGGTATACTATTCATGATAAAAATTGATTTCTTTTCTGTCTAAATTATTTTTGATACAATATTATTCTTGAATTTTACTCCACAAAGCAGTATCATGTTGGCAATTTGGACATTATTGAATTCTTGATAAATTGAATTATAAATCTTTAAAATTTATCCTTGCTCTCATTTGATTGAATTCTTATATCATTGTCATCATTCTCATGCTTATATTATGATGAAAGTCATCTTTGGTCGTAGTGCATAGATGGACTGTTGATAGGTATAATTATGACTAGGGATCATTCGGTATAATCATGACCCGAGATGTTACAAATGATGTGGTAAAAGTCCTCATTGGCTCGTAGTGCATTGATGGACAGTTGTTGGTATGATCATGACCATTGGTGATAAAAATGAATATCCTTGGCCCGTAGTGCATAGATAATTCAGTGATGTGGATTATTTATTTAGCTGAGTCCCAGCAATAAAATTGATGATAAATTTTTAAATAATTGAAGATAGTAGCTATCATGCTCTACTTGACTCTTCTAATGGATTGCTTGTTCCGCTGCAGTTAAACTTGATGTTTATTGTATTTTATCAGTTTAACACTGTTGAAGGCTAATGATAATTTATTCTGCATTATCTTAGTCATAATATTTCTTACTGGGCTAGTTGAGCTCACCCTTTTGCTTTCATTGTTCTCTTCAGGAAATGAGAATATAGCAGGGACGAGTCGAGAAATAGAGTGACGATCCAGATAGGTTGTAAGACACCAACTTTTATGAATAAAGAATAATTTTCTCAAAATATATTTTTGAATATTATGGTGTGGATTTGATATAATGTTATAGTTGTGGGTAATATTTACAAATTTTGCAAAGTAAGCAAGTGGTTATATAATATTCGATTGGTTCGGGAATATTCGCTTTTAACAGGAATATTCGCATTTATTTACACAATCATCATTGGTGGACCCCATAATGTAAGTATTGTCGTAGTTAGAAAACTATGTAATTATCTTTTATAAAAATAACGACGAAAAGTGTTATTTGTTAAACCTGTTGAACTACCCTAGTAGTAAAAGTACAATGTACGCTGCGTGGTTGCATAAGAGCACACCAGATTGATTATTGATGCTTACGTGAGAAGTCACTCAATTATACTCGCTTATTGCTATAGTAATTGCGATCATATCTCTCATATTATTGATTCGATTATTATCACAATATCATCTCGCATTATATGTTATATTATTAAATTAATAATTGAGAAGACAAAGTTATTCATATTAATAAATTGCAATATTTACAATGTCTAGAAGTTCTGCATCGAGGAGAGGTTTGGTCACCTAATCATGCGAGCCAATAAGGAGAAATCCTTATCGAAAGCCCCTCTTTCCGAAACGATCCGTTGTTAAATATTGTGAGTTATAATATTAATGATGAATAAGTTCGTGTTGATTAAAGATGAATTTGATAGTTCCATTGTGTTGGGATTATTAGTGTTAGTGGAAATCGACATCTATTCCGATGATAATTGATGTCTGGGGTTATATTGATAAATCGGATAATTTATCGGATAAATGAGCAATTAATTGTTACTAATTCACATGCTTATATAACTATTTGTTCACATGTGTGTACTATTGAATCACATTCATGTACTATTAGGGGAGTTGGTGCGAGATTGATAATACTTGCATGACTAAGTTAAAAATGGAGGTATAGATAGAGGTACTATACTGTAATTCGTATTTTTCACATGATTATACTATTGATTCACATGATTGAACTATTGATTCACATTATTTACTATTAGGGGAGGTGGTGAAAGTTTGATAATACTTGCAGGACCAAATTAAAAATAAAAGAAAAGTTGGAGGTATTGTACTGTAATATTTCGAGCCCCAAAACGTGCAATTATCGAAACTATATTTTCCTATAAATAGAAGCTCATTCTTCTATCATTTCTCACCAATTCACAAAAGCTTTAGAGCAATTATTATAGAGAGAAATTATAGAGAGAAAGAAGAAGAGAAGTCTGCTACCTCACTATTCCAGTATCCAGTTTTTCTAAGGTAGGGGGTGTTATTTCTTTCTTTCGTCTTCATGAAGAGAACTTCTATTATTCCATTCTTTATTATTATGTTGGAATAACTTGTCTATATGAAGTACCGCATACATGGTGAAATTCTTCTGTTATTCCATTATTTATTATTCTGTTGGAACATCTTGTCTGTGCTTTATGTATGACCTAGTACCGTTATTTATTATTCTGTTGGAATAACCTGTCGCTGCTTTATGCATGACCTGGTTCCGTTATTTATTATTCTGGCTGGAACATCCTCATGCGTATGCTTACGCATGACCGAATTCCGATTATTTATTATTATGTTGAATAACTCATCTGCAAGGCGGTCTATCGCATGCATGGTGATTTCTTTTATTATTCCATTCTTTATTATACTCAGTTGGTTAAAGTTTTGACTTCTGTACTCCATGAAATTAGTGGAATATCCTTGATATTTGCTTTTCATCCAGTATCTTTTCATGAAAACATTCTTCTGAGCATTCTTGAATTTTACTCTACAAAGCAGTATCATGTTGACAATTTGGACGTTATTTGTTCCTGGATAAATTAATTCTTGAACTTGTTTTATTGAATTCTTATATCATTGTCATCATCCTCATGATTATATTATGTTGAAAGTCATCTGTGGCTTGTAGTGCATAGATGGACTTGGTATGATTATGACCAGGGATTATTCGGTATAATCATGACCGTAATGTTACAAATGATGTGGTAAAAGTCCTCATTGGACCGTAGTACATTGATGGACATATGTTGGCATGATCATGACCATTGATGAATACACGAATATCATTGGCCCATAGTGCATGGAGAATTTGTGGGAGTGATACTAATGAATATCCTTGGCCGTAGTGCAGGGATGATGTGGTTTATTTATAAAGCGGAGTCTCAGCGATTAAAGTGATGAAAAACCTTTTAAATCATAGAAGATAATAGATTTTATTCTCTACTTGACTCTTCTAATGGATTGCTTGTTCCGCTGCAGTTAAACTTGATGTTTGTTATATTTTATCAGTTTAACACTGTTGAAGGCTAATGATAAATTATTCTGCATTATCTTAGTCATAATATTTCTTACTGGGCTAGTTGAGCTCACCCCTTTCTTTCACTATTCTCTTCAGGAAATGAGAACGTAGCCGGAACTAGTCGAGGAACGGAGTGATGGTCCGATGATAGCATTAGTAGTCCTCACTATTCTATTAAATAGTGTAACAATAAATGTAATGAGGACTCCATTAAGTTTGTATATTGTCTAGATGACAATATTCTTATTAAAAACTCTTAGATTATATTTTGTCGTATTTTACACGACTGTTGTATAATTAAGTTGTATTTGAATTTTGTACCATGTATTTGGCGACTCAAGATGGGTGATGTATACCTATTTTGGGGGCGTCACAGTTTGTATCAAAGCTTAGGGATATGATCCCTGGCTAAGATATGAGACTAGAACTAGGAGGGGAGAGACGGGGAATTCTTTGGCTAGTATGACCTACCTAAGTTTATTTGGTATTTAATTGGTCGGTCAGAGTATATGGATAATATGTTGCATGTCAATTAACTCTTGTTTTGTGGCAGTATTTAAAAATGACATCCGAGAATGTTGAGCATAGCAATGGAGCACAAGAGACCGTTGAGTCTCCACAGATCAATAATCAGGATAATGTGCATCATGAAGACGACAATTCTCATGCAAATAATAACACTGACCAAATGATGAACGATGGAATGTTCATAAGCTTTATGAAATACATGCAACATCAGGCGAGAGCGGCTCCTGTCCAAAATGTAGGTGGAAACACTGGAAGCTTCCTTGACGGCTTCACCGCTAAATGCTTCAAGGAGCCGGGACCACCGAGTTTATTGGGAGCCAAACCACTTAAGGCGAGCGTGGATAAAGCAGTCACCAAGATATTTGATGTCTTGGGATGCTCCGAGGAGCAAAAGGTTCCCTTTGCCACCTTTATGTTGCGAGGAGAGGCGACATCGTGGGAATCAGAAACGCGTACTCAACCTACCGCACTGAAGATATCTTAGGAGAAGTTCCAAGAACTATTCAACGACAAGTACTTTCCCGAAAGTATTCGTCACATGAAAGAGGTGGAGTTTATCAAGTTGGAGCAAAACAATATGATCGTATCGCAACACGAGGCTAAATTTATGAGTTATCCCGGTTTAGTCCCCACTTGGTTGATAATGAGGAGAGAATGACGCGGATGTTTTAAGAGGTTTGAAACCCAGAGATACGCCAATATCTTATTTCTCCTAAACCGTGTTTGTATTCAGATGTTGTAAATAGGGCTCAGTTATTGGAGCGCGATAACGAGTCAACGCAACCAAGAGAAAGCAGTCAGCAGAATGAAAATACCAGTGGTAGCAGTCATCGAAGCAATGATAACAAATGTGTAGGGAATCAACATGCCAGAAATGGTAACCACTTCGGTGGTAATCATGGCCAAGATAATAAAAGTGGACATTTCAAGAAGAGGAGATTCAACAATGATGGAAAGACGTCAGCACTAGCAACCGTTGTTAAGGAAGGAGAACGATCACCTATCATATGCTTCAAATGCGGAGGGGAGGGACACATCAGTCCAAACTGCGCGATGTAGTCCAAAGCGTGTTATAATTGTGGAAGAGAAGGTCACCTAACCCAATTTTGTCGTGCACCGAAGACAAGTCCAGCTAGGATGGAGGCACCAAAGGCCGTCCCAGAAAAGTCAAAACTGGTAGTTCAAGGGAGAGCGTTTTTCGTCACCTCCCAAAAAGAAAGGAACCCGAACGAGGTCATCACGAGTAAGCTTATCATAAGCTCTAGCGAAGTATATACCTTATTTGATACCGGTTCTACCCATTCTTTTATTTCTCCTACTTGCGCTCAACGTTTAAATTTGACTCCGGAGAAGTTAGACTTTGACTTATCTATTGAAACTCCGTTGGGAGAAACCTTCATTACATCCACTGTGTATAAGACTTGTTTGACTCAAATCGGTAACCGCACGTTACCTGTCGAACTTATCTCTTTAAAAATACTTGCATTTGACGTGATTCTAGGGATTGGTTGGTTAACTACTCATCATGCTAAAATTGATTATTTTCGTAAGGTTGTTAGCTTTCATATTCCTAATCAACCTATTATGCGAATTCAAGCGACCAAACCATTAAAATCAATCACGGTCATCTCAAGCCATAAAGCTATTCGTTTATTGAAAAACGGATGTCAAGCTTTCTTAGCTCATGTCACGGATTTAAACAAAAATACGTCAGATTTGAAGGATATTTCTATTGTTAATAAATTTCCTGACGTATTCCCTGAAGAACTTCCTGGCCTACCCCCAGAGCGTGAAGTTGAATTTTGTATCAACCTTGAACCCGGTACAAAATTGTTAGACATTGGTTTCATTCGTCCTAGTCCGTCTCCTTGGGGTGCTCCTGTTCTATTCGTGAAGAAGAAAGATGGAAGTATGCGACTTCGTATTGATTATCGGGAGTTGAATCATGTCACCATCAAGAATAGGTATCCGTTACCTCGCATTGATGACTTGTTTGACCAACAGCAAGGAGCACAATTCTTTTCAAAGATCGATCTTCGCTTCGATATCATCAAATTGAAGGTTAAAACTGAGGATATTCCAAAGACTGCCTTCAGAACTTGGTACGAGCATTATGAATTCTTAGTCATGTCTTTTGGATTGACTAATACTCCTGCTGCCTTCATGGATATGATGAACCGAGTATTCAAGGAATATTTGGATCATTTTGTGGTCGTCTTTATTGATGACATCCTCATATATTCCAAAAGCCGTGAAGATCATGAGAAACACTTGAGGTTGATACTCCAAAAGCTTCGTGAAAACAAGCTTTATGCCAAGTTGAAGAAATGTGAGTTCTGGCTTGAGGAAGTAGCATTCCTTGGACACGTAGTATCAAGTCATGGAATATCTGTTGACCCGGTAAAGATTGAAGCTATTCAAAGATGGGAGCAACCTAAATCAGTGACCGAAGTACGTAGCTTTCTCGGCTTAGCTGGTTATTATAAAAGATTCGTAGAAGGGTTTTCTCAAATCGCTACTCCATTAACTCAGCTAACTCAGAAAGATACAAAATTCGGTTGGAGCGTGGAATGTGAGAAGAGTTTTCAAGAACTCAAGAGGAGACTCATTTCAGCACCTGTTCTGACAATACCATCTGGCTCGGAGGGATTTGTCATCTACGGTGATGCTTCAAGCAAAGGGTTAGGATGTGTTCTCATGCAACATGGGAAAGTCATAGCCTATGCCTCTCGACAACTCAAAGAATATGAGAGGAATTATCCTACTCATGATCTAGAGTTGGCAGCAGTTGTCTTCGCACTTAAAATTTGGATGCATTACCTGTATGGGGAGAAAGTGGAGATTTATACGGATCATAAAAGCCTCAAATATTTCTTCACTCAAAAGGAACTCAACATGCGGCAATGACGTTGGCTCGAACTGTTGAAAGATTATAATCATACTATTCAATACCATCTTGGAAAAGCGAACGTAGTAGCTGATGCATTGAGTAGAAGATCATATGCGGGTACGAGTGCATTATTGTCAATGCAAAGGCCCATTTTATATGACTTACAAAGGATGGAGATAGAGTTAAAGACTCCAGGGACCCATGTGATGATGGCAAATATACGAGTAGAACCGACTTTAATCGATAAAGTTAAAGCTGCTCAAGCTATAGACCTGGAGCTGATGCGTATGAGGAAGAAAGTGCAAGAAGGTGCTATGCCGGAAGCAAGAATCGATGAAGAAGGAATACTTCAAGTCAACTTCAGACTTTGTGTTCCTAACAACCCTGATTTAAAGTATAAAATCATGATGGAGGCGCATAACACACCGTTTGTAATCCATCCTGGGAATACCAAAATGTATCGTGATCTTCGACATATATTTTGGTGGAGCAATATGAGGAGAGAGATAGCGGAGTTTATCTCAAGGTGTTTAACTTGTCAAAGAGTCAAGGCGGAGCATCAAGTACCAAAAGGTCCATTGCAACCACTTGAAATTCCAGAATAGAAGTGGGAGCACATTACCATGGATTTCGTTACTGGTCTTCCTAAGGTTTCTCAAGGCATAGATGCAATTTGGGTCATTGTTGATTGATTGACCAAGTCTGCTCATTTCCTACCTATATGAGAAACTTATACACTTGAACGTCTTGCTCGTATGTACATAAATGAGATTGTAAGATCGCATAAGTATGCCTAAGATCCATAGTTTCGATCGAGACCCAAGATTCACTTCAAGATTTTGGGTTAGTTTGCAAAAATCTATGGGCACGGATTTACGATTTAGCTCGACATATCATCCTCAGACGGACGGGCAGTCAGAGAGGACTATTCAAACTCTTTAAGATTTATTAAGACTCTGTGTCCTTGACTTCAAAGGAAGTTGGGACAAGTTCTTACCATTGGTGGAGTTTTCCTACAACAACAAATATCAAGCAAGTATTTGCATGGCTCCAGTTGAGGCGTTGCATGGAAGAAAGTGTCGTTCTCCAGTATGCTGGGATGAGGTGGATGAAGCAATGTTGTTGGGACCGAAGTTGGTACGTATGACTACGGAAAAGATTCAAACGATCCGACAATGTATAAAAACCTCACAAGATCGACAAAAGAGTTATGCTGATCTTCATCGAAAGGACGTGGAATTCGATATTGGAAATCATGTGTTGTTACGTGTTACTCCATGGAAGGGAGTTACGAGATTTGGAAAGAGAGGAAAGCTCAACCCTCGATTCATTGGCCCATTTTTAATCCTTGATCGAGTAGGAACTGTGGCATATAGACTCGCCTTACCGCCAAGTATGTCTCGTGTTCATAACGTTTTTCACATATCTATGTTACATAAATATGTGAAAGACCCGAACCATATTATTGAATTAGAACCAGACGAGATAGAGGAAGATTTAACGTATGAAGGGTTACCTATTAAAATCTTAGATAAGAAGGATCATATTCTACGCTCTAAAGTTATACCTCAAGTCAAAGTTTTGTCGAGAAACCACGATGTTGAGGAAATGACCTGGGAGTTAGAATCTGAAATGAAATCAAGGTATCCTCACCTCTTTGATATACCAGGTACGTACCCTAATTTTGAGGATGAAATTTCATAAGGGGAGGTTGTAAGACCCAAACTTTTATGAATAAAGAATAATTTTCTCAAAATATATTTTTGAATATTATGGTGTGGATTTGATATAATGTTATAGCTGTGGGTAATATTTACAAATTTTGCAAAGTAAGCAAGTGGTTATATAATATTCGATTGGTCGGGGAATATTCGTTTTAACAGGAAATATTCGTATAACGACACAATCATTGGTGGACCCCACAACAAAAGTATTGTTGTAGTTAAGCAACGACAGAATTATCTTTTTATAAAAATAACAGCAAAAGTGTTACCGTTAAAACTGTTGAACTACCAGGTAGTAAAAGTACAGTAATACGCGTAGTTGCATAGTAGCACACGGTATTGATTATTGATGCTTACATGAGAAGTCACTCAGTTATACTCAGTTATTGCTACAGTAATTGCTACATCATATCTCTCATATTATTGATTCGATTATTGTCACAGTATCATCTGCATTATATGTTATATTATTAAATCAATAATTGAGAAGACAAAGTTATTCATATTATTAAATTGCAATATTTAAAATGTCTAGAAGTTCAGTCAAGGAGAGGTTTGGTCACCTAATTGCGCGCCAATAAGGAGAAATCCTTATCGGAAAGCCCCCTCTTTCCTGGGAACGATCTGGTTGTTAAATATTGTGAGTTATAATATTAATGATGAATAAGTTTGTGTTGATTAAAGATGAATTTGATAGTTCCATTGTGTTGGGATTATTAGTGTTAGTGGAAATCGACATCTATTCCGATGATAATTGATGTCTGGGATTATATTGATAAATCGGATAATTTATCGGATAAATGAGCAATTAATTGTTACTAATTCACATGCTTATATAACTATTTGTTCACATGTGTGTACTATTGAATCACATTCATGTACTATTAGGGGAGTCGGTGCAAGATTGATAATACTTGCATGACTAAGTTAAAAATGGAGGTATAGATAGAGGTACTATACTGTAATTCATATTTTTGGCATGATTATACTATTGATTCACATTATTTACTATTAGGGGAGGTGGTGCAAGTATGATAATACTTGCAGGACTAAATTAAAAATAAAAGAAAAGTTGGAGGTATTGTACTGTAATATTTCGAGCCCCAAAACGTGCAATTATCGAAACTATATTTTCCTATAAATAGAAGCTCATTCTTCCTTCATTTCTCACCAATTCACAAAAGCTTTAGAACAATTATTATAGAGAGAAATTATAGAGAGAAAGAAGAAGAGAAGTCTGCTACCTCACTATTCCAGTATCCAGTTTTTCTAAGGTAGGAGGTATTATTTTTTTTTTTCTTTATGTAGAGAACTTCTGTTATTCCATTCTTTATTATTATGTTGAAATAACTTTTTATCATGCGTAGTCATCATACATGGTGAAATTCTTCATTATTCTATTCTTTATTATTATGTTGGAACATCTTATCATGCTTTTATGCATGACTTTGGTTCCGATATTTATTATTCTCGTTGGAACAACTCGTCATTTGCTTTATGCATGACTGGTTCCGTTATTTATTATTCATTGGAACATCCCGCATGCATGCGCTTACGCACGACTGCTTCCGCTTATTTATTATTATGTTGGAATAACTCATGCATGCGGCGGTCATCGCATGCATGGTGATTTCTTTTATTATTCCATTCTTTATTATACTAAGTTGGTTAAAGTTTTGACTTCTATACTCCATGAAATTAGTGGAATATCCTTGATATTTGCGCTTCATCCAGTATCTTTTCATGAAAACATTCTTCTGAGCATTCTTGAATTTTACTCTACAAAGCAGTATCATGTTGACAATTTGGACGTTATTGGTTCCTGGATAAATTAATTCTTGAACTAGTTTTATTGAATTCTTATATCATTGTCATCATCCTCATGTTTATATTATGTTGAAAGTCATCTGTGGCCTGTAGTGCATAGATGGACTTGGTATGATTATGACCAAGGATTATTCGGTATAATCATGACCATAATGTTACAAATGATGTTGTGACGCCCCCAAAATAGGTATACATCACCTATTCTGAGTTGCCAAATACATGGTACAGAATTCAAATACAAACTTAATTATACAATAGTCGTGTAAAATATGACTAAACATATGCTGTGAGTTTTAATACAAATATTGTCATCTAGACAATATACAAACTCAATGCGGTCCTCATTATATTTATTATCGCACTATTTCACAGAATAGTGAGGACTACTAATGCACCATCTAGGACCATCACTCTGTTCCCCGACTAGTCCCTACTACGTTCTCATTTCCTGAAGAGAATAATGAAAGTAAAAGGGTGAGCTCAACTAGCCTAGTAAGAAATATTACGACTAAGATAATGCAGAATAAATTATCATTAGCCTTCAACAGTGTTAAACTGATAAAATATAATAAATATCAAGTTTAACTACAGTGGAACAAACAATCCATTAGAAGAGTCAAGTAGAGAATAAAATCTACTATCTTCTATGATTTAAAAGGTTTTTCATCACTTTTATCGCTGAGACTCAGCTTAATAAATAAAATCGAATCATCCCTGCTCCACGGCCAAGGATATTCATGTAATCATCAATGGTTATGACTATACAGAATAATCCCTGGTCATAATCATACCAACAACTGTCCACCAATGAACTACAGGCCAATGAGGACTTTTACCACATCATTCGTCACATTACGGTCATGATTATACCGAATAATCCCGGGTCATAATCATACTAAGTCCATCTATGCACGTAAGCCAAAGATGACTTTCAACATAATATAAGCATGAGGATGATGACAATTCAATAAAACAAGTTCAAGAATAAATTTTAAAGATTTATAAGTTAATTTATCCTGAACTCAATAATGTCCAATTTGTTAACATGATACTGCTTTGTAGAGTAAAATTCAAGAATGCTCAGAAGAATATTTCCATGAAAAGATACTGGATGAAGCGCAAATATCAAGTATATTTCACTAATTTCATGGAGTATAGAAGCCAAAGCTTTAACCAACTGAGTATAATAGAATATATGAAACTGCAAATGGATTTTCGTCCGCCATGCGGTAATCCACGTGAGATGCATCATTTCCACAATTTAATAAGGAATGAATACGAAGGATCATTCACCATGCATGTGGTAATCCACATGATGAAGTTATTCCAAATGTAATAATAAATAATGGAATAATGTAAGGACTCACCATTCGCATGCGATAGATCGCATGCATGTGTTATTCCCAATGTAATAATAAATAATGGAACCAGTCCCAAGATAAACGCACGCATGTGATATTAAGCGTAATAATAAATAATGGAAGCAGTCCCACAGTAAACGCACGCATGTGATATTTCGTACACGAATAATAAATAATGGAACCAGTCCCACAGTAACGTATGCATGTGATATTCCGATAGAATAATAAAGAATGTAATATTAGAAGAATTTCACCATGTATGCGGTACTTCGCATAAACAGGTTATTCCAATAGAATAATAAGAATAGAATAACAGAAGGATTTCACCATGTATGCGGTACTTCGCATAAATCGGTTATTCTAACAGAATAATAAGAATGAAATAATAGAAGAATTTCACCAAGTAGAGGGTATCCCGCGTATACAGGTTATTCCAACAGAATAATAAAGAATGCAATAACAGAAGTTCTCTTCACGAATAAGAAAGAAAGAATACCCCTTACGAGTACAACAAATAATATCCCCTACGAGTACAACAAATAATATTTTTTACCGTAAAAGAAGAGTATTTTGACTGGTAGGGCGAGGATATACTCGAAAAAAAACTTGTACTACGCACAAAGTTTTGTTAAACTCTAAAGAAATAAGCTCAAGATTATAGAAGAAGAATTCTCTCTATAGTTTCTCTCTCTAGAGTTTCAGTGAATTCGTCAGAAATAATGAAGAAATGAGCTTCTATTTATAGGAGAATGGACTGCATAGTAACTAATTCATGAACGATCCAGATTGATTTACTTTTAATTGATTATCGGTCCATTTTAAAGCAACATCTTTTAAATATAATATAATATATTCTATTTATAGTCTAATAAAACGAATAACTTTATAAAAGTATTTTGTTTTATATAAAAAGATTTTACTATGCAAAATACTATGCAGGCACTATACAACACTATGCATAATAAAATATAATATATTCTATTTATAGTCTAATAAAACAAATAACTTTATAAAAGTATTCTATTTTATATAAAAAGATTTTACTATGCATAATAGAATATAATATATTCTATTTATAGAATAACTTTATAAAAGTATTCTGTTTTATATAAAAAGTTTTTCTGTTTTATTACATTAATAATACTAATAAAACAAAACTGAGTGACTTATCACGTAACATTAATAATCAATACCGTGTGCTACTATACAACCACGCGTATTACTATACTTTTATTACCGAGTAGTTCAACAGTTTTAACGGTAAAACTTCCGCCCTTATTCTCATAAAAATATTTTTGTCATTTTCTCAATCCGATAATAATAATTCATTTGTGGGGTCCACTAATGATCGTATCGTCGTCGTTTGGATATTCTCCGACAAAAAGAATATTCCCCGACCAATTGAATATTATACAACAACTTGCATACTTTTCAAAATTTATAAATATTACCCACAACTATAACATTATATCAAATCCACACCATAATATTCAAAAAATTATTTCGAGAAAATTAAATATTTATTCATAAAATCTGGGGTCTCACAATCTTCTCTCCTTATGGAATTTTGTCTTCAAAATTTACGTACGTACCTGGTATGCCGAACAGGTGAGGATACCTTGACTTAACTTCAAATTCTAACTCTTGAGGTATAACCTTTGAGCGTCGAATATGATCCTTCTTATCCAAGATGTTAACATGTATTTCCTCATACGTTAAATCTTCTGCTATCTCGTCCGGTTCTAAATTAATAATGTGGTTCGGGTCGTCCACATATTTATGTAACATTGATACGTTAAAAACGTTATGAACACGTGACATACTTGGCGGTAAAAAACGAGTCTATAGCCCACGCCCTCCTACTTCATCGAGGATTTCAAATGGGCCAATTAAATCGAGGGTTGAGATTTCTCTATTCAATCGATTCTTGCTTCTAGAATAACGCCTCTTGAACCTTCTTCTTCACATTCATCACTCACGTGTGTGTAGCTTGAGCGGCTTTAACTTTATCGATTAAAATCGATTCTACTCGTATATTCGTTATCTTCACGTGGGTTCGTATATTCGCACTTGTAACCGCATAAGATCTTCTACTCAACGCATTAGCTACCATGTTCGTTTTTCCTACGATGGTATTGAATGGTACGATCGTAATCTTCAACAGCTCGAGTCAACGTCTTTGGCGCATGTTACGTTCATTTTAGTTGAAGAAATATTTGAGAGTTTAAGAAATGGGTTTTATACTAGGGTCAATACACAATTCGATTTCATGCTCTAGGGGTAGGCTAAGAAGTCTTCAAGAATACGTTAGGAAATTTATTAACAATAGAAATATCATTCAAAACTGTTACTCTCATCCAAGACTTGGATAGCACATGTAATGAAGGTTTCTCCTAACGGAGTTTCAACCGATAAGTCAAAGTCTAACTTCTCTGGGGTCAAATTTAAATGTTGAGCGCAAGCAAAAGAGATAAAAGAATGGATAGAACCGGTATCAAATAATTAGTAATAGACTTCGCAAGAGTTTATGATTAACTTACCCGGGATAACTTCGTTCGGGTTCCACGACAAACGCTCTCACTTATACTACCGACTTTGTTTTGTCCGTATCCGCCTTTGGTGCCACCGTTCCAGCTGGACTTGACTTCACTATATGACAAAATCGAGCTAAATGACATTCTCTTCTTGAAATTTCAATTTCTATTATCTTGGTCATGATTACAACCGAAGTAGTTACCATTCTTGGCATGATAATTTCCCCCACGATGGTTATCATTGTTCCGATGGCCGTTGCCATCGGTATGATTATTATCGTGTTGTTGGTCGTTACCTTTTGGTTGAGCAAACTCAACGGTCTCATGTGCTTCATTGCTTATCTCAGCATTTTCAGATGCCATTTTCAAACACTGTCACAAAACAAGGGTTAATTAACATATCACATATTATCCCTTTATTCTGACCGACCAATTAAATACCAAATAAACTTAGTAGGTCATACTAGCGAAGGAATTCCCGCCTCCCTCCTAGTTCTATTCTCACATCCTGGCCAGGATCATATCCTAAGCTTTGATACTAATCGTGACACCCCAAAATAGGTATACATCACCTATTCGAGTCGCCAAATACATGGTACGTAATTCAAATACAAACTTAATTATACAACAATCGTGTAAAATATGACTAAACATATGTCAGAGTTTTAATACAAATATTGTCATCTAGACAATATACAAACTCAATGGGGTCCTCATTACATTTATTATCACACTATTTCACGAATAGTGATGATGACTACTAATGCACCATCTAGGACCATCACTGCTCCCAAACTAGTCCCTCGCTTTCGCTCTCATTTCACGAAGAGAATAATGAAAGTAAAAGGGTGAGCTCAACTAGCCCAAGAAGAAATATTATGACTAAGATAATGCGTAATAAACTATCATTAGCCTTCAACAATGTTAAAACCGATAAAATATAATAAATATCAAGTTTAACTACATTGGAACAAAACAATCCATTAGAAGAGTCAAGTAGAGAATAAAATCTACTATCTTCTATGATTTAAAAGGTTTTTCATCACTTTTATCATTTGAGACTCGACAATAAATAAAATCGAATCATCCTCGCTCCACGACCAAGGATATTCATGTAATCATCAATGGTCATGACTATACGAATAATAATCCTCGGTCATAATCATACCAACAACTTTGTCCACCAATGAACTACAGCCAATGAGGACTTTTACCACATCATTCGTCACATTACTACCATGATTATACCGAATAATCCTCGGTCATAATCATACCAAGTCCATCTATGCACGTAAGCCAAAGATGACTTTCAACATAATATAAGCATGAGGATGATGACAATTCAATAAAACAAGTTCAAGAATAAATTTTAAAGATTTATAAGTTAATTTATCTTGAACTCAATAATGTCCAATTTGTCAACATGATACTTCTTTGTAGAGTAAAATTCAAGAATGCTCAGAAAAATATTTCCATGAAAAGATACTGGATGAAGCACAAATATCAAGGATATTCCACTAATTTCATGGAGTATAGAAGCCAAAGCTTTAACCAACTGAGTATAATAGAATATATGAAACTGCAAATGGATTTTCGCCCTCCATGCGGTAATCCACGTAGACAGATCATTTCCACAATTTAATAAGGAATGAATACGAAGGATCATTCACCATGCATATGGTAATCCACATAGACAAGTTATTCCAAAAGAATAATAAATAATGGAATAACAGAAGGATTCACCATGCGTGCGATAAACTGCACAGACAGGTTATTCCCAACAGAATAATAAATAATGGAACTAGGTCAGGCGTAAACGCACAGACATGATATTCTGACAGAATAATAAATAATGGAACCAAGTCCGGTGTAAACACACAGATAGGATATTCCGACAGAATAATAAAGAAGGATATATTAGAAGAATTTCACCATGTATGCGGTACTTCGCATAAACAGGTTATTCCAATAGAATAATAAGAATGGAATAATAGAAGGATTTCACCATGTATGCGGTACTTCGCATAAACAGGTTATTCCAACAGAATAATAAGAATGAAATAACAAAAGAATTTCACCAAGTATAGGGTATCCCGCGTATACAGGTTATTCCAACAGAATAATAAAGAATAAAATAACAGAAGTTCTCTTCACGAATAAGAAAGAAAGAATACCCCTTACGAGTACAACAAATAATATCTCTTACCGTAAAAGAAGAGTATTTTGACTGGTAGGGCGATGATATACTCGAAAAAAATTTGTACTACGCTCAAAGCTTTCTTAAACTCTAAAGAAATACGCTCAAGATTATAGAAGAAGAATTCTCTCTATAGTTTCTCTCTCTAAAGTTTCAATGAATTCGTCAGAAATAATGAAGGAATAAGCTTCAATTTATAGCTGAATGGACTTCATAGTAACTAATTCATGAACGGTCCAGATTGATTTACTTTTAATCGGACGATCCAGATTTAAAAGCAAAATCTTTTAAATAAAATATAATATATTCTATTTATAGTCTAATAAAACGAATAACTTTATAAAAGTATTTTGTTTTATATAAAAAGATTTTACTATGCAAAACACTATGCAGGCACTATGCAACACTATGCATAATAAAATATAATATATTCTATTTATAGTCTAATAAAATAAATAACTTTATAAAAGTATTCTGTTTTATATAAAAAGATTTTACTATGCAAAACACTATGCATAATAGAATATAATATATTCTATTTATAGAATAACTTTATAAAAGTATTCTGTTTTATATAAAAAGCTTTTCTGTTTTATTACATTAATAATACTAATAAAACAAAACTGAGTGACTTATCACGTAACATCAATAATCAATACCGTGTGCTACTATGCAACCACGCGTATTACTGTACTTTTACTACCAAGTAGTTCAACAGTTTTAACGATAAAACTTCCGCCATTATTCTCATAAAAATATTTTTATCGTTTTCTCAATCCGACAATAATTCCGCCAGTGAGGTCCACTTAATGATTGTACTGTTGCATTTGGATATTCCCCAAAAAAGAAAATTCCCTGACCAATCGAATATTATACAACAACTTGCATACTTTTCAAAATTTATAAATATTACCCACAACTATAACATTATATCAAATCCACACCATAATATTCAAAAAATTATTTCGAGAAAATTAAATATTTATTCATAAAATCTGGGGTCTCACAGATGTGGTAAAAGTCCTCATTGGCCTGTAGTGCATTGATGGACAGATGTTGGCATGATCATGATCATTGATGAATACACAAATATCATTGGCCCGTAGTGCATGGAAAATTTGTGGTCGTGATACTAATGAATATCCTTGGTCGTAGTACAGGGATGATGTGGTTTATTTATTAAGCTGAGTCTTAGCGATTAAAGTGATGAAAAACCTTTTAAATCATAGAAGATAGTAGATTTTATTCTCTACTTGACTCTTCTAATGGATTGCTTGTTCCGCTGCAGTTAAACTTGATGTTTGTTATATTTTATCAGTTTAACACTGTTGAAGGCTAATGATAAATTATTCTGCATTATCTTAGTCATAATATTTCTTACTGGGCTAGTTGAGTTCACCCCTTTCTCTCACTGTTCTCTTCAGGAAATGAGAACGTAGCCGGAACTAGTCGGGGAATGGAGTGATGGTCCAGATGATAGCATTAGTAGTCCTCACTATTCTGTTAAATAACATAACAATAAATGTAATGAGAACTCCATTGAGTTTGTATATTGTCTAGATGACAATATTCTTATTAAAAACTCTTAGATTATATTTTGTCATATTTAACACGACTGTTGTATAATTAAGTTGTATTTGAATTTTGTACCATGTATTTGGTGACTCAAGATGGGTGATGTATACCTATTTTGGGGGCGTCACATAGGTGGCTATAGTAGTCATCACTATTATGTGAAATAGTGTGATAATAATTATAATGAGGACTTCATTTGAGTTTGTATACTCTCTACGAGACATTATCTGTGTTGAAACTCTCAGCTACGTTTTGTCGTACTGTTTAAAAGAAATTTGTATTTAAATTCTATACCATGTATTTGGCGACTCAAGATGGGTGATGTATACTTATTTTGGGGTCGTCACAGTTGGTATCAAAGCTTAGGGATATGATCCCTGGCTGAGATGTGAGACTAGAACTAGGAGGGGAGAGACGGGTAATTCCTTCGCTAGTATGACCTACCTAAGTTTAATTGTTATTTAATTAGTCGGTCAGAATATAGGGATAATATGTGGCATGTCAATTAACCCTTGTTTTGTGGCAGTGTTTGAAAATGACATCCGAGAATGTTGAGATTAGAAATGGAGTACAGGAGACCGTTGAGTCACCACAGATCAATACCCAGGATAATGTGCATCAGGAAGGCAATAATCCTCAGGTAAACAACAACACCAACCAAATGATGAACGACGGAATGTTTAGAGGCTTTCTGCAATTCATGCAACATCAAGTGAGAGAGACTCATATCCACAATACAGGTGGAAATACTGGCAACTCACGGATGGTCACTGCTAAGCAGTTCAAGGAACTGGGACCACCAGAGTTTGTGGGAGAGCCAAAACCACTTAAGGCGGAGGCGTGGATAAAGCAGATCACCGAGATATTTGATGTCTTGGGATGCTCCAAGGAGCAAAAGGTTCCATTTGCCACTTTTATGTTGCGAGGAGAGGCAGTGTAATAACCCGATATTTTCTATATATTTAAAACAGAAATTTTGGTAATAATTTTTTTTTTAAGGATGAGGATTTGTACAAGATAATGTGTGTATGTAATTATGTAATAAATAATAATATGTTTATTACATGAATGTTTACAAATAATTGTATGTTTGAATTTTTGATTATTATAAAGTTTATTCTTTTAATAATTAATTTTATAGTAGAAGTATTTTATTATTTATTTTCCATGAAAATATAATTATATATTATTTAAATAATATATGAAATGATTATTAGAATTATTATAATAATTCATCAATTTTAATATATGAATTTATGCTAGTTTAATTAAGTTAATTATTTTAACTTAATTAATAATGTTAAATATGAATAATACATCAGATATGGAATCCAAACCCTAATTTGGGATTTTTATTAAGGAATGTGAATAATAATATAATATTAATTATATTTTGATTTTTCAGTGCTATAAATATGTACTGTATGTAAGTATTGAGAATGGTTGATCAATTATGTTGTGGCATGACAAAACGGTAGCATTAATTCGTTAAACCTTAACTTGAAACTCAAACCGTAGTTGTGGTGGATAAGAAATGGTAATACGTGATTTATAACCATTATTATATTATGCTAATTAGGTAAACCCTAATTATTGTCTAGAAACCCTAATTATAAATTAGAAACCCTAATTTCCAATTTGAAACCCTAATTGTTAAAATGGTAAACCTAATTATTATTTTAGTAAATTATTATGTTAATTACGAAATCCTAATTATTTAAAAACCCCTAATTGCACATTGAGGACCCTAATTGTATAAATTAGGAATATTTAATGCTAAAAAATTTAAAGTCCTAATTTCCTAATTGTAACCCTAATTGTTAATTGGGTAACCCTAATCGCTAAATTGGGATGTGTAATGCTAATTAGTATCTCTTAAACCTAATTAGCAAAGTGTTAAGTAATTAAAAACCTAATTGATTAAGAAACCCTAATTTTAATTTTTAGAAACTAAAATTTTTAGTTTTTTTATTTTATTTTTTTTGTACAAACCCTAGTTGGAAAATCCTATAATTTGTGCTAAACCCTAGGGTTAAACCCTAAGGGTTTGACAAGTTACAATTTTACCATTAAAATGATTTAACAAATGACCCTTTTACCCTTAGTTGCATTATTAAATCTAGGGTATAGGTTTTCACATTTGGTGAAGTTGTTCACCAAACCAACCACCCCATGTGACCTTATATCTCCAGCAAATCAATTAATCTCAGCCAATTCATGCATCAAGACTTGTATAAATAGATTAGAAGAGAGAGAAAATTCATTTGTTACTTATATTTTTCACAAACACTCAACTAGACCCTCTCTCTCTCTAACCTCCGAAATATACTAATATATCAGTCCCAAATCAAAGCCCCACGAACACCATAACCAAATCAAAAGCCAAAAATCAAGATTTATTCATAAGAGGTAAACCCTAGCAAGATTTTTGTCCATTAATTTTGTTGTTAGATGTTAGTTTGATGTGTTAAATATGTTGTATAAGGTGTCTAAGGATGATCTGGGTTGATAGATGTTAGATCCATAACATCTATAGGCTTGGATTTAGCATTTTACAAAATCTGGAAAAAAATTAAACTGTGCTCTGACAACGAATGTCAGTGGCCATAAATCTTTGGTCATTTTCGTTTTTTGTTATTTGTAAGTTGTTATGTATAGCCTGTAATGTTGTCTTTCATCTGCAAAAAGAGTCAGAGGTATTTGATGTCTAGGTTGGTAGTTATTAACGGTCAAAAGCCGTTGACCGCAAGATCGATCGGGCCTTTTTGGGCGACTTTAAAGCCAAGAACAAAGATCCGGCAAGTTTTTGTTCACCTTGGATCTGTCAGGTTTATGATGTTTTGAGTTATTTGTTGTAATCATGTTGTAGTATGTTAGTCTAGCTTCACATAAATTCTTTTATAACCACTAGATATCATATATATTGGATTTGGTGGCTGGTCAAAGTAGGTCAGACTTTCATGAAATCAGTTTTCTGGGTAACCTAGAAAACTGATGAGCATGACGACTGACAGACTTTGACCGGATTGTATCTTTCTTTTGTGTTGTTGTTATGATAATTTTTGGTGATAGATCTGTAGAACTACATGTGTTCTACAACTTGGACCTCTTAAATCACTAAAACATCACCTAGATCACAAGTTGTGGAAGCCCAAATATGAGCAGTTGAACTGTACTTCATTTCTGGGTAACCCGGAAAATGAAGAACAGCTCTGACAGCTTATTCATGAGCCTAGATCTTGTAATTACGTTATGTTATGAGCCTGTTGGTGGCTGGATCTTGTAGTCTTGCACGAGTACTACAAGCTCTGACAAATATCATGCCCAGAATCATCACCGTTTATAAGCTATTGTTGGTCAAACTAATACCTCGCCAATCCACATTGGTTTACGGTTTTGGCGAAGAACATTCAAGAACACCTATAGCGACAGCTTAAATCGCTATAGGGCCTTTAGCGATAGATGATTAATTATTTTCCAAAATTAATTATTTAATTAAATAAATAGAAAAAATAGTTTTAATTATGAAAATACCAAATAAATTATTATAAATTATTTTTAAATTACGAAAATTAGTTTTTAATTATTTTAAGTATATTTCATAAATATTTAATATTTTGAAATATTATTGGTATTTAATTTATTTAATTATAATATTAAATAAATTAGTTAAAAATGATTTTAATACTTGAAAAATCATTTAAAATTATATTATGATATAAGAAATATTTTAAGTTATTTTTAATGACTTTTAATATTTTGTGATGAGATTCATTAATAAATTAATATTAATGATAATTAATTTATTTACTAAATGAATTAAATAAATTAATTAAAAATGATTTTATTATATTAAAAATCATTGTCGACGCGGGATTTTTGGATGTCCTTTTCCGCTACTTATTCTTCTGTTCTCATTTTAGGTGAGATTTGTTTGAAAAAACAAGTGAAAAGGTCCGATATGTATGATGTCAAGATGGACCGTTAAGAGTCGCCAAATGGTTTTTAAATGGTTGTACCAACACAACCGAGAAAAGTTTGCACAATGACCCGTGATTTTGACATCGATATACTGCCTCAAGAAAACCGAGATTCGCTTTAGGGTCCCGGGGACTTGGTTATGAGGGGGAAGGTATTAGGCACTTCAAACCGTGTTACCACGGTGGACCGCCTCTTTTCAAGAAACTATTATCTGAGTGTGTGTGTGTGGGGGGGGGGGGGGTCAATGTGCTATTATAGGAAAGTTGTGCGAGGCCTCATTCAAACCTATATACATAGGGTTTAAATTTATGTAAAAATTCAGTTTTTAGCAAGATATGGCAATAATGTTTTATAAAATAGGTTTTTCAAACCCTGATGCTCAATAGGAATTGAGACCTTTTACACTTCTATTTTTATTAAGTGAGCGGCTGAATTGATTTTATTTGACGGATGCGAGGCATCCGTATGAAAAATAATACATCCAAAAATAATGCCGACTTCCTCGTGGGTATGGAAACCATCTGAAGAAATACAGACATCGCAGAATAATTTACAAGCTGCTTACAGCTGAAAATGTCCATCACGGAATGTAATCTAGATCCAATGAGATGAATTTGTGATCACATGATTCAGTAAAGCGCATGAATATTGCAATTTGTATAAAAGCAATAAGCGGTATATATATAAAAGCGGTAAATATATATATACTGAGACGGATCACCAACCACGAAGCACCTCCATGGGCGATCGAAATGTAAATAAAGTCAGAGATACGGCCAACCGCCATGAAGGAAACTCTGTGGGACGTAATGTAAATAAAGTCAGAATGCGGTAATCGCCACGAATTAAACTCAGCGGGAATGAAATGTAAAGAAAGTCAGTAAAAGCGATAAACTGCCACGAAGGGAACTCCAGGTAGGACAAAATAAATAAATATATATATATATAAGCAATAAACACACCGGATGTAAAATCCAAGCTCATCGAACATAGTTCACCACGCTTATATATATATAAGTATATATATATATAAAAAGCTAGTAAACGCACTGCATCAAGTTCAGGCTCATCGAACAAAAGTCCCACACACACGATGATATATATATATATATATATATATATATATATATATATATATATATATATATAAACGAATAAACGCACCAAACCAAGTTCAGGCTCATCGAACAAAGTCCGATGCAGACAATTAATATATATATATATATATATATATATATATATATAAAGTAAATAAACGCCTCCAGCATCAAGTCTGCAGGCTCAATCGAGGCATAAATCGATAATGTTAGTCAATATATATATAAATATATATATATATATATATATATATATATATAATATATACAGAGACTAGAATGAAACCACTGATCAAGTCCCGCAAAAGCAAGCAACACGACTCTCAACGTGTAAAAGGGTGTGTCAAAGATGAAGAGAAAGACTCTAAAGTATGTGAGAAGGCTTACACCGACCGATAAAAGGGCTTCGATATCTTTAGAGTGGGTAAACACTTGGGCTTTTGTGGGTACAAAGAGGCTATATATGAGCTCACTGTGTGTTTGAAAGTGGGAAAATACACTTGTATGGCGAAGCAGTCTTGAGCAAATTGTGCAGGGTTTCCCCTTCTTTTTTCTCTTAAAAATCAGCACCCCAAGCCTCTTATTTATAGGAAAAAGGTGTCGTAGGTGTACCTGCGGCTTAGCCGCAGGTGTACCAGAGGCGGGTCGGGTCGGCCCGGTTCACCGGCCGGCCTGTCGTCGTCTCGAGAATGCATGCACTGCTTAATTCGGTCGCTCATAACTTTCAATCCGGGAGTCCGATGGAAGCGTGCCATACCATTCCGGAAAGCTCTTTCCGAGAGCTACACAATGATATATGATTTGACCCTTTTTGATTCCAGAAAGATGTGTCCATGACCGAAATGGCATTCCCAGGTTTCTGTCAGGTAGTTCGTTGAGCCGTTTTGCGTAGTTTGCGCTCGGAAGTTAAGATATGGTTCTTGTGGGACTTCCTTTGAAGTAATTTGAGTTGAGATGATTTGATTTGATGTGAGTTGAAGTTGAGTTGGCAAAATGACCATTTTGTCCCTCCCGGGGTTATCTCCGATTTTCGCGCCGTTGTAGTAGTCGTTTCTCAAGTTTTTCTCTGAGGTTGGCTTGATGTTGACTTTGACTATCCTCAGGGTCTTCTCTGAGGTTGGCTTGACCTATTCCCATGGTTGGGACTGAGACTGGATACCTCGGGGTCATCTCCGAGATTAATCGGTCTTCTCCGGTGTGTGGTCCCATTGATCTCTATGAGCCTTAGGGTTATCTTCAAGGTTGGATTTGGTTACTCCCAGATTGCGATCCGGGGTTTGATGATGAACTTCCGGTAGTATCTGGTATGGATTTGAATTGTCTTTCAAGGTTCCCTCTTAAAAGACGAATCTGTCCTCCTGCAATGTTAGTAACAGTAGAAGAAAATTTCGAGTGTCTACAATCATTTTAAATAATAATAAGGTATTTAAAAATATTTTAAATTATAAAATATAACTTTTAATATTTAAAAGATAAATTTCATTAATTAATTATTATTAATGTTATTAAAGTTATTTAATAATTATATTAAATGATTTAGTTTAAAAATGATTTTAAGATTATAATAATCATTTTAAATGAAAATAAAGTGTTTAAAGATATTTTAAGTTATAAAATATAACTTTTAATATTTAAAGGATAATTTCATTAATAATTTAATATTAATAATTATTAATGATATTAAATTTATTTAATAATTATATTAAATAAATAGTTTAAAAATAGTTTTATTAATTTAAAAATCATTTAAAAAGGATATGAATGAATTAAAAATATTATTAAGTTATACTAAATGACTTTTAATATTTTGATAAATAAAACATTAATACTTTAATATTAATGATAATTATTTAAAAATAATTTTAAATATTTTAAAAATTATTTAAGGGTAATATAAATACTTTAAAAATATTCTAAGTTATTATAAATAACTTTAATATTTTGGCAATGGTTTCATTAATAGTTTAATATTAATAATAATAGAATTGTTCAATATTTACATCATTTAATAATGATTTCAATGTTTGAAAATTCATGATTTATTATAATAAATGTTTAAAAATTATTATAAGTTATTTAAAAATAATATGACTGATACTTACAGATATTGAACTACAAGATAGAGTCTTAGACTCGATAATTACCTGATAAAGTCGTCGGTACCCCGACAAGTTTCAGAAATTGATCTGGATTTAGACAATTTGATTAGATATGTGTTTATTTGTGATTCAATGGTTGTGGAACATATGTGACAATGTGATTAGGTTATGTGTTGACTGCAATAAGCAGTGCTATGTGTTATAGTATGTTCTTTTAATCGATCAAATGATCTTATTACTGATAGGTGTTATATAAAGATAGAACTAAGTTACGAGAATCGTATGCGGTATCGATCAAGTATCTTACCTTTGCATTTCCTTTATCAATGATGGACATGAGTAAGAAGTTTCGTAATTATATTATTATTATGCTATATTATTAACCCTATTGTGATATATTCTATATCCCATCATTGTTTATCAACATGTTAGTATATGATAATTCGGATATATATATTCTGTTCGTTAATTTCTATATACAATTATACAAGTGTCCCCACTTGGATAATTATTATATTTAATCACATGTTGATATATATATATATATATATATATATATATATATATATATATATATATATATATATATATATAAGCCGCTAAGCTGATGACCTAGACACAAATTTTGAAATGTCGTTGAATATGATAAAACCTTTTTGTATCCAATCAAATTGTTTTGGTTTGAATTTGGACTAGGTATGAACATCCCGATCACGGAAAAATTTTTATCTTGGCGTGACAAAGGATGAACGATAATATCGTTTCTAGCAATGTAGTATTGATCAATACAGGCACATTAGGCGATTACCCTCGTGCTCAGAAGTTATGACGGTTTGCAGATGAAGTTCTACTAAACCTTAGCGAAAACTAAAATAATGTTCATAATCATCGACTAATACCTATATATATATATATATATATATATATATATATATATATATATATATATATATATAGTCAATACGTAGTTTCAAAAATTTGAGATAGAATTGTTATGTTGTTATTATCGGTTCAGTTTACTTCACAACTATAAATTCGTTGTAGAAGTGATGTACAAAGAAAACATTTATTTCTTTCAGCTAATTATATTTCTAATTGTTATTACTTGTTGGGAACTCAAATGCTCATCCTTGCTTAATTTAAATATTTTCAGCTAAGCGTGATCAACTTGAAGGTTCAGATAAGAACAAGTGAAAAAGGAAAGCAAACTGAATATGTGTAATGGTATCTTTTGTAATAGTTAGATAGTATTAAGACAATGATATATATTATCTATCATGTAAAGAATTATAGTAAAGGTTGCGTACTAGGGATTAGACTCTGATATATGTAAATTAAGTTTGTTATTTATATTATTGTTATTATTATTAGTATTATTCCGCTTATAGAAATGGTATCGTGAAGCACCGAGTTCGGGTTTCAAGTACCTGAATTTGGGGGCGTCACAGGCAGATTACTGGTGAAAATCAAGTAAACGTACTCCACCTCCGCCGCCTCAAGATGTCTTGGGAGAAGTTCCAAGAACTGCTCAACGACAAGTACTTTCCGAAAAGTATTATTCACATGCGAGGAGGTGGAGTTTATCAAGTCGAGCAAAACAATATGACCATGTCACAATCTGACGGGCTAAGTTTGCTTAGAGTTGTCCCGGTTTATCCCACTTGGTTGGTAATGAGGAGAGAATGACGCGGATGTTTCTACGAGGTTTGAAACCTGAGATACGGCAATACCTAATTTCTCACTAACTGTGTTTGTATTCAGATGTTGTAAATAGGGCTCAGTTATTGGAGCGCGATAATGAGTTAACCCAACCAAGAGAGAGCAGTCGGCACATCGATAATACCAGTGGTAGCAGTCATCGAAGCGGTGATAACAAACGCGGAGGAAATCAATATGCTAGAAATGGTAACCACTTCGGTGGTAATCATGGCCAATATAATAGAAGTGGAAATTTCAAGAAGAGAAAATTCAATAATGATGGAAAGACGTCAGCACCAAAGACCATTGTTAAGGAAGGAAGAGAACGACGGCCAATCGGTCGTATATTACAAAATGCGAGAGGGAGGACACATCGGTCAAACCAGACGCAGAAAGTCCAAAGCATGTTACATTTTTCGTTAAATCTTCATACTTTCATATGCAATGAGTTTTTTGCTTATGATTTTCTTATGTGGAGGAAATTAACATGCCAGAAATGGTAACCACTTCGGTGGTAATCATGACCAATATAATAGAAGTGTAAATTTCAAGAAGAGAAAATTCAATAATGATGGAAAGACGTTAGTATCAACACCTGTTGTTAAGGAAGGAGAACGACCGCCGGTCGTATGTTACAAATGCGGAGGGGAGGGACACATCAGTCCAAATTATACGCAGCAGTCCAAAGCATGTTACATTTTTCATTAAATCTTCATACTTTCATATGCAATGAGTTTTTTGCTTATGATTTTCTTATGATTTAAAATAAAAATCGATAGGATTATTGTAGATTCATTTTTTAAAAATAAATAAATTATTCACTAATGCCATGTAGAACTTTTTGTAGCGGAATAACAGAAATAATATGATTTCAATTGTTTGTTTATTATTTTTTAGCTTCTTTTATTTCATGTATTGAATTTTTTCTTAACTTGTTCAACATAATATTTGTATTGATATCTGCTATAGTTTTATTATACTTTTTTATGTATGAGGAAATATTAACTATTTAATATGAATGGTACATTTAATTAAAAAATAATGCTTTTATTTCATTATTGCAATCAAATCTATTTTTAAACTTGGGAGCTAAAAACTAAATATATTAAGGCAAGAATGGAATGTAATATAACATTTTTTGTTAATATTTTGTGAAAAATAAATATTAAAGGTTGCTTTGGTTAATCCAATTTAATGAAATATGTTTTATCCAGAAAGAGATTTCAGAGAAGTTTTTAAATTGTATTTTGTAATTAAGGACTCCATTAAGATATATTATGTATTTTAAAATTATATTATTAAAAATATTTATATTTAAATAAAATAACACATTAATATTAGGTAAGATATTATGTATAATATCAAATTAAATAAGACGACCTATGGGAGAATATTATCTCTTTCCAAAGGTATACTTAATTAGCTATTCAGGAATATTGTTTGACCAAAATGGAGCTGACTTATTATAGCAGGTATTGATGTATTTTAACCCATGTTTACAGGAATAATTTCTTCATTTCACCCATCCTAAAATTCGCCATATATATCATAGTTAGATAATAAAATATAGATAAAAAATTTAATTTTAATAAATGTTAATGGAAATAACATCGAGATTCGAGATCGATGCAAATTCAACTTCTACAATAGTAGCACATGAGATGACAAACTAATGAGAACATGACATGACAAACACCTAAGCATGGGCTTTGTAAAATAAAAAAATAGTAACTGCAATGGTTTATCAAAAGCTATAAAAAAAAAATTATATTTATATATATATATATATATATATATATATATATATATATATATATATATAGAAGAAGAAGATCAGAAGATAAGTGTTAAATAACATAATTAAATAAATAGCGTAATTCCTTAAAAGCGACATCGTTTTGGAGTGAACTTAAAAGAGAGTGGTCCCACTTTTTTTTTTATTTACAAAATGCCACTCACGATCACTCCAAAACGACGCTGTTTTTAAGGAATTATGCTATTTAATGAATTATGTTATTTAAACTTATGTTCTCGATCCTCGCTCTCTCTCTCTATATATATATATATATATATATATATATATATATATATATATATATATATCTTAATCTTAACCCTTTATCTAGCTCACCCCTTTAGCGACCAGGCAGGGCAACAATTGATTCAAAATTGCTATATATATAAAACCGTCGTCTTAACTTTTAACGACGGACAACATATAGCGACGGATAACATATAGCGATTTAATCAATATATATAATGACAGAATTCGAATCACCGGCCCAATCCGCCTAAAGGGGATGAGCAAGGTGAGCTAGATAAGTGATGAACTTAAGATCCGCATCCCATGTGTGTGTGTGTGTGTGTGTGTATATATATATATATATATATATATATATATATATATCCGGGATCAAGTCATACTTTTTCTTACTCACTTATGCTCACCTTTTTAGCGAGACGGACGCTGACAGTTCGGTTATTACATAAACTGTCGTCTATATTTTTAAGCGATATATATATTGTCCGTCACTAAAAGTATAGACAACGATTGTATGATCAAAAACCATCACGTCATTCCGCTCACTAAAAAGGGGTGAGCACGCAATGAAGTAAGATAAGGGTATGCACTTGATCTTGCTATATATATATATATATATATATATATATATATATATATATATATATATAATAAACGCTTCTATAATTAACTATATTTTGGAAGATCGTTGATCGACCAAATTTTATATCTAGAATTCAGTTTTATAAATAGTAAATTGAATTCTAATCGCATTAGTAATTCACCAAAAGAAAAAAAAATGCTTTTTCATTTTTTGAACCTTTTTCTTTTGCTAAATTACTAAGCGACTAGAGCTCATCACTAATCCTCCATACCTAATATTTATTTTAAGAACTTTATTTTTGACCTAACAGTATTTATAGGATTTCATTTGGTCCCTTGGTGAGTATCAACCATAGAATGGTAATCTTAACTTTCAATCTTAGTCGTCCAACTTATGGTAACTTAATAAATACTACATCCGTCCTATAATAAATGTCCTAATTTGACTTTCACCAATTTTAAATTAATACTTCATCTGTCCCAAGATAAAAGTTCCGACGAACTTTTTACGCATATTAAGAAGAGGAATGAAATGACAAAATTGCTCATAATAATATGTCATTAATTATTTTCAATGTAGATGAGAGAGTGACTTTCTAGCTATTCAATTCAAAATATTCTCTCTCCATACTTATTAAATATGGAGAGAGAATTAGAATAAGAAAAGTATGAAATATTTAATGCTACGAGCATAATAGGAAAAAATGTGTAAAAATTTAGTTATTAAAGGAAAGTGGACATTTAACATCTATACCCAAAATATTATTAAAGACTTTTATCATGGGACGGAGGGAGTATATCTTAAAAAATAAAGATAAAGTCGAGAAATTATGATCATAATAAACTACAGAAAATTTATTATTAATGTCAAGTTTTGTGATTTGAAAAGTTCTATATAAATAATTTTAATTGTAGCTTTTTAAAATGGTCAATTTGACCGTTAAAGCAGGTGTATGACATTATCATAACCTATCAGAAGAGATGAACTCTACGATTCAGTTTAATCGCATAGTTATATATTTGATAGTAGAGTGACTTGCAATGAAGGCTTGATTCTACGATCGGTCTACATGCTCTACGATATTTGAATGCTTTATGATATCATAACACTTCTTGGTCTTCAATTCTACAATCAGTCTTCAGACTTAGCTTTTGAACAATACATTTACATTAAGGAATGAATCAACCTAACAAATTTGATCTCTATACTAAGTCTTTTTACATAAATTGTCTTTTTAAGGATTTCACAAAAGTTACTGATCTTACAAATATATTAAGTTCTCCTTAAATCAAACATATGCATAAGCTAGAGTACTAATATTCTCGAACTAAAATCCAAAAAGATAACATAAAGATCGAATGAATATGCCATGATGCACACAAATGCATACAATTCTAGTTAAATTTGTCGGGTTAATTGATATTTTGGTTACTACATTAGGGGTTGATTTTCATTGTGGTTATTGAATCTTTTTTTATTACAAACGTATTACTATACTCAAAAAAAAAATACAAAATAGTCATTACTTAACATTCCGTCCCAAAAAGTGAACGAAAGTATTGAGTAGACTAACAGAGGTGTTAATTACGTGGCAGATGAGATCCTCTCCTACGTTGATCGTGGGGAATTTTTCTCTAATTACACTGGTTCCATCAATTAACCTCCTTACCTAGAACATTTAACTCTTCCAAATTTGATCGTAGGCTTTTCCAATACAATCAAAACCAACAAAGGACAATTAAATTGAAGAAGATAACGAACACAAACATATAAAATTTGAAACTTTAGCCAAATAATGAACAAAAGAATTACTATAAGGTATTAGTTGTGGGCCAATAATTGTGACACTCGATTCGAACAGGTTGCTTTCATCGACCAAATTCGAAGAAAATCCATCTATAAGGTTTTTACAGAGATCTGAAAGATAGTAGACTTCGATCAGCAATAAAACCTAAATGTTAAAAAATAAAACCCTAAATTTGAACCGATCGTGGACTAAATTTGGTGGGTAAGAAGGATTATAGATGATGAACTACCTTTGAGCTGTTTCTGAAAGAGACTGGCTTGTGATGGGGAAGTCATTGATGACAGAGCAAAGTTGTTTTATTTCGTCATAACAATTCCTCTTCCATAAATTCTCTAAGTCGAGTAGAATCGCACTAAAGGAGCAGCAGAATCGTGCCCTAATTTGTTTTGTGAATTTGTGTTGCTGCGCTCGGGTATATACAGGGCAAGTGTCATGTCCTCTATGATGATACACATGGCAAAACTAACTCATACATCAAAAATTAAGCCTCACGTGATATGCACAGTAACAAATTCTATCACTTTTTTGGACGAAATGTTAAGTAATGGCCTGCGTTTGTAACAACTAAAAATTCGTTACTACAATATAAATTGTCCCCTAATACAGTGATCAAAACATCAATTAACCCTAAATTTGGCAAACCAAGATTTAATATAAATGACTAGCATAGATTGAATCACCGAAATCTAAAGACTATTCCATAAAGGTAGTTTCCTTAATATTCCTTAATATTTATAATATTATATCTATCTATAATACATATAATTGGGCATATAAACGAGCTTTAAGTTAGATAAACTTGGCAAGTTTTTTTGTCTTACAATATGAGTTTAAAATATATCTATACATTACTATATTTTAATCAAGTTAATGAGTCCACTAAAATTTGGTAACATGTTTTTGCTAAATGGGGAATATAGTTTTAAGAGAGAACAATCTCCTTATGTATATCTCCTTACCTAATTTAATACTTTATAGTTATGAAAATATAAGTAAATTTATTGGAGTTTAAGTAGGATTCTACTACTACTTAAATAATATGATGTTAAGCGAAAATAAGTTCCGTATAAAAAACATCTTATGTAATATTAATCTTACTATTGGTGAAATATAAAAATCTTTAACAATATTAATTGTAATATAAATTTGTTAATAGTATTATGTAATAACAATTCATAACATAATATATTTTTAATTATTTAAAATTTACTATTGTATATGTGACGCCCCCAAAATAGGTATACATCACCCATCTTGAGTCGCCAAATACATGGTTCAAAATTTAAATACAACTTAATAATACACCTGTCGTGTAGAATACAACAAGACATAACTGAGAGTTTTAATACGAATATTATCTTCTAGACAGTATTCAACTTAAATGGAGTCCTCAATACATTTATTATCACACTATTTCATAGAATAGTGAGGACTACTAATGCTATCATCTGGACCGTCACTCCGTTTCCCGACTAGTCCCGGCTACGTTCTCATTTCCTGAAGAGAACAATGAAAGCAAAAGGGTGAGCTTAACTAGCCCAGTAAGAAATATTATGACTAAGATAATGCAGAATAATTTATCGTTAGCCTTCAACAGTGTTAAACTGATAAAATATAACAAACATCAAGTTTAACTGCTGCGGAACAAGCAATCCATTAGAAGAGTCAAGTAGAGAATAAAATCTACTATCTTCTATGATTTAAAAAATTTTTCATCACTTTTATCGCTGAGACTCAGCTTAATAAATAATCCACATCATCCCTATACTACGGCCAAGGATATTCATTAGTATCAAGACCATAATTTATCCATGCACTACGGGCCAAGGATATTCGTGTTTTCATCAATGGTCATGATCATACCAACAACTGTCCATCAATGCACTACGGGCCAATGATGACTTTTACCACAACATTTGTAACATTACGGTCATGATTATACCGAATAATCCCTGGTCATAATCATACCAAGTCCATCTATGCACTACAGGCCACAGATGACCTTCAACATAATATAAACATGAGGATGATGACAATGATATAAGAATTCAATAAAACAAGTTCAAGGATAAATTTTTAAGGATTTATAATTTAATTTATCCAGAAATCAATAACGTCCAAATTGTCAACATGATACTGTTTTGTGGAGTAAAATTCAAGAATGCTCAGAAGAATATTTCAATGAAAAGATACTGGATGAAGCGCAAATATCCAGGATATTCTACTAATTTCATGGAGTATAGAAGCCAAAACTTTAACCAACTGAGTATAATAGAATATATGAAACTACAAATGGATTTTTGCCCGCCATGCGGTAATCTACATAGATAGATCATTTCCACAATTTAATAAGGAATGAATACGAAGGATCATTCACCATGCATGCGGTAATCCACATAGACAGGTTATTCCAACAGAATGATAAAGAATGGAATCGAGTCATGTAACCCACACGAGAACGTGATATTCCAACGAATAATAAAGAATGGAACCGGTCATGCGTAATTAATGACAAACAAGATATTCCAACGTAATAATAAAGAATGGAATAACAACAGAAATTCACCAAGCATGCGATAGAATCAATGCATGTGTTATTCTAACAGAATAATAAAGAATGGAATAACAGAAGAATTTCACCATGTATGCGGTACTTCGCATAGACAGGTTATTCCAACATAATAATAAAGAATGGAATAATAACCCTTACGAGTATTGAAAGAAAATAACCCTCTTTATGAATACGAAAGAATAATACCCCTTACCTCAGAAGAAGAATGGATATTGGAATAGTGTAGTAACAGAATACTCTTTTTCTTTCTCTCTTATTCTCTCTATACTTTCTCTCCCTATAGCTTGAATGAATTGGTGAAAAATAATGAAGAAATGAGCTTCTATTTATAGGTTTGGCAGAGTAAGGGTAAAATAGTCTTTTCGCCATAATTTATGACATCATCGCTGACATCGTTGATCATATTACATCATTGCTTACCTCATCATCCGATGACATCATCGCTTACCTCATCGTCCGATGGCATCATCGCTTACATCATAGGAATTCAAATTCAATTTGTTCTCTTCCACCTCCTTTTACTTTTATAACATGAATTTACTATAATAATGCTACCATTCAAATTATAAAAAAACGTACTATTATATAATCACATCATACTACTATAATTTAATATTATAATAATATATTTGAATGAATTATTTTATCGAAAAAGATAAATACCAACTTTCAACAAATGTCACATGCTAAAAATTCCTCAGTTTAAATCCACTTCGAATAAATATTTTTTTATCATATATATCAAAAATTAATTATTCACAAATAATATTACAAAATTATAATATTGACAACCAGGTCGTTCCCAGGAAAGAGGGGGCTTTCCGATAAGGATTTCTCCCTATTGGCGCGCAATTAGGTGACCAAACTCATTTTCTCGACATAACTTTCTAGACATTGTCAATAATGTAAATAATAATATTATTCAAATAATATCAATTATTAATTTGATAATTTGAAATACTGTGCAATGAGAATTATTGAATCAATAATATAAAATATCAACGTAGCAATTATTGAATTAATAAAATAAAGTATTGAACAGTAATTACTGTAACAATTATTAAGTAGTGACTTCTTACGTAAGCATCAATAATCCAAGATAATGTACAATATCGTGTGCTACTATGCAACAACGCGTATTACTGTACTTTTACCACCAGGTATTTCAACAGTTAACGGTAAAACTTTCGCCGTTATTTTTATAAAAAGATAATTTTGTCATTTTCTAACTCCGACAATAATTCTGTTGTGGGGTCCACTAATGATTGTGTCATCGTACGAATATTCCCAGACAAAAAGAATATTCCCCAACCAAACGAATATTTTATAGTAACTTGCTTACTTTGCAAAATTTATAAATATTACCCACAACTATAACATTATAACAAATTCACACCTTAATATTCAAAAATGATATTTATAGAAAATTCATCTTTATTCATAAAAGTTGGGGTCTTACAACCTCCCCTTCTTATGAAATTTCTCCCTCGAAATTAGGGTACGTACCTGGTATGTCGAAGAGATAAGGATACCTTGATTTCATTTCAGATTCTAACTCCTAGGTCATTTCCTCAACATCGTGGTTTCTCCACAAAACTTTGACTTGAGGTATAACCTTGGAGCATAAAATATGCTCCTTCTTATCCAAGATTTTAATAGGAACCTCTTCATACGTTAAATCTTCCGCTATTTCGTCCGGTTCTAACTCAGTAATGTGGTGCGGGTCTTTCACATATTTACGTAACATAGATATGTGAAAAACGTTATGAACACGAGACATACTTGGCGGTAAAGCAAGTCTATAGGCCACAGTTCCTACTCGATCGAGGATTAAATATGGGCCAATGAATCGAGGATTGAGCTTTCCTCTCTTTTCCAAATCTAAGTAACTCCTTTCCATGGAGCAACACGTAACAACACATGATCTCGATATCGAATTCTACATCCTTTCGATAAAGATCGGATAACTCTTTTGTCGATCTTGTGAGGTTTTTATCGTTGTCGGATCGTTTGAATCTTTTCCGTAGTCATACGTATTACCAACTCGGTCCCAACAACGTTGCTTCACCCACCTCATCCCAAAGATATCTTTGGAGAACGACACTTTCTTCCATACAACGCCTCGAATGGAGCCATGCCAATACTTGCTTGATAACTGTTGTTGTAGGAAAAACTCCACCAATGGTAAGAACTTGTCCCAACTTCTTTTGAAGCCAAGGACACAGTCTTAATAGATCTTCAAGAGTTTGAATAGTCCTCTCCGATTGCCCGTCATCTCGAGGATGATATCTTAGAGCTAAATCGTAAATCCATGCCCATAGCTTTTCTCGCAAACTAACCCAAAATCGTGAAGTGAATCTTGGGTCTCGATCAGAAACTATGGATACTGGCATACCATGCAGTCTTACAATCTCATTTATGTACATACGAGTAAGACGTTCAAGTGTATAAGTTTCTCATATAGGTAAGAAATGAGCCGACTTGGTCAATCTATCAACAATGACCCAAATCACATATATGCCTTGAGAAACCTTGGGAAGACCGGTAACAAAATCCATGGTAATGTGCTCCCACTTCCATTCTGGAATTTTTAATGGTTGCAATGGACCTTTTGGTACTTGATGCTCCGCCTTGACTCATTGACAAGTTAGACACCTTGAGATAAAATCCGCGATCTCTCTCTTCATATTGCTCCACCAAAATGTATATCGAAGATCATGATACATTTTGGTACTCTCAGGATGGATTGCAAACGGTGTGTTGTGCGCCTCCATCATGATTTTATACTTTAAATCAGGGTTGTTAGGAACACAAAGTCTGGAGTTGATTCGAAGTATTCCTTTTTCATCGATTCTTGCTTCTGGCATAGCACCTTCTTGCACTTTCTTCTTCATACGCATCAGCTCCAGGTCTGTAGCTTGAACAGCTTTAACTTTTTCGATTAAAGTTGGTTCTACTCGTATATTCGCTATCATTACATGGGTCCCTAAACTCTTTAACTCTATCTCCATCCTTTGCAAGTCATATAAAATGGGTCTTTGCGTTGACAATATCACACTCGTACCCGCATATGATATTCTACTCAATGCGTCAACTACTACGTTCGCTTTACCAGGATGATATTGAATAGTATGATCATAATCTTTCAGCAGTTTAAGCCAACATCGTTGCCGCATGTTGAGTTCCTTTTAAGTGAAGAAATATTTGAGGCTTTTATGATCCGTAAAGATCTCCATTTTATCCCCATCTGAGTAATGCCTCCAGTTTTAAGTGCTTGAAAAGCAGCACCGCTGACTCTAGATCATGAGTAGGATAATTCCTCTCATATTCTTTGAGTTGTCGCGAGGCATAGGCTATGACTTTCCCATGTTGCATGAGAACACATTCTAAACCCTTGCCTAAAGCATCACTGTAAATGACATCCCTTCGTACCAGATGGTATTGTCAGAATAGGTGCTGAAATGAGTCTCCTCTTGAGTTCTTGAAAACTCTTCTCATATTCCACGCTCAATGAATTTTGTATCTTTTCCGTCAATTTGAGTTAATGGAGTAGCGATTCGAGAAAACCCTTCTATGAATCTCTGATAATAACCAGCTAAGCCGAGAAAGATACATACTTCGGTCATTGATTTAGGTTGCTCCCAGCTTTGAATAGCTTCAATCTTTGTCGGGTCAACAGATATTCCATGACTTGATACTACGTGCCCAAGGAATGCTACTTCCTCAAGCCAGAACTCGTATTTCTTCAACTTGGCATAAAGCTTGTTTTCACGAAGCTTTTGTTGTATCAGCCTCAAGTGTTCTTCATGATCTTCACGGCTTTTGGAATATATGAGGATGTCATCAATAAAGACGACCACAAAGTGATCCAAATATTCCTTGAATACTCGGTTCATCATATCCCTGAAGGCAGCAGGAGCATTAGTCAATCCAAAAGATATGACTAAGAATTCATAATGCTCGTCATCTGAGGGTTACGAAGGCGATCTTTGGAATATCCTCGGTTTAAACCTTCATGATGATATCCGTAATCTAAAGATAGATCTTTGAAAAGAATTGTGCTCCTTGCAACAGGTCAAACAGGTCATCAATGCGAGGTAACAGATACCTATTCTTGATGGTGACATGGTTCAATTCCCGGTAGTCAATACAAAGTCGCATACTCCCATCTTTCTTCTTCACGAATAGAACAGGAGCACCCCAAGGAGACGTACTAGGACGAATGAAACCAATGTCTAACAATTCCTGCAATTGGGTCTTTAACTCCTGAAGTTCAATAAGAGCCATTCGATATGGGGTTTTGGAAATGGGTTTTGTACCGGGTTCAAGGTCGATACAAAATTCAATTTCACGCTCTATGGGTAGGCCAGGAAGTTCTTCAAGGAATACGTCAGCAAATTTATTAACAATAGAAATATCATTCAAATCTGATGTATTTTTGTTTAAATCTGTGACATGAGCTAAGAAAACATGACATCCTTTTTTCAATAAACGAATAGCTTTATGGCTTGAGATGAAAGTGATTGATTTTAATGGTATGGTTGCTTGAATTCGCATAATAGGTTGGTTAGGAATATGAAAGTTAACAACCTTATGAAAAACAATCAATTTTTGCATGATGAGTAGTTAACCAATCAATCCCTAGAATCACGTCAAATGCAAGTATTTTCAATGAAATAAGATCGACAGGTAATGTGAGGGTACCGATTTGAACCAAACAAGACTTATAAACAGTGGATGTAATGAAGGTTTCTCCCAACAGAGTTTCCACAGATAAGTCAAAGTCTAATTTCTCCGGAGTCAAATTTAAATGTTGGCGCATGTAGGAGAAATAAAAGAATGGGTAGAACTGGTATCAAATAAGGTATTGACTTCGCTAGAGTTTATGATAAGCTTACCCGTGATGACCTCGTTCGGGTTCCTTGCTTTCTGGGAGGTCACAACAAACGCTCTCCCTTGAACTACTGGTTTTGACTTGTCTGGGACGGCATTTTGTGTCACCGTTCCAACTGGACTTGTCTTCGGTGCACGACAAAATCGGGCTAGGTGACCTTCTCTTTCACAATTATAACACGATTTGGATAGCATCGCGCAGTTTGGACTGATGTGTCCCTCCCCTCCGCATTTGAAGCATATGATAGGTGGTCATTTTCCTTCCTTAACAACGGGTGCTGGTGATGACGTCTTTCCATCATTGTTGAATCTCCTCTTCTTGAAATGTCAACTTTTATTGTCTTGGCCATGATTACCACCGAAGTGGTCACCATTTCTGGCATGTTGATTCCCTCCACGTTTGTTGTCACCGCTTCGATGACTCCTACCACTGGTATTATCATTTTGCCGGCTGCTTTCTCTTGGTTAGGTTGACTCGTTATCGCGCTCCAATAACTGAGCCCTATTTACAACATCTGAATACAAACACAGTTTATGAGAAATTAGATATTGACGTATCTCGGGTTTCGAACCTCTTAGAAACATCCGCGTCATTCTTTCCTCATTATCAACCAAGTGAGACGAAAACCGGGACAACTCGGCAAACTTATCTTCGTGTTGCGACACGGTCATATTTTTCTGCTCCAACTTGATGAACTCTACCTCTTTCATTGAACGAATACTTTTGGGAAAGTACTTGTCGTTGAATAGTTCTTGGAACTTCTCCCAATACATCTTCAGTGCGGCAGGTTGAGTACGCTTTACCGATTCCCACCAGTAATCTGCCTCTCCTCGCAACATAAAAGTGGCAAAGGGAACCTTTTGCTCCTCGGAGCATCCCAAGACATCAAATATCTTGGTGATTTGCTTTATCCACGTTTCTGCCTTAAGTGGTTTTGGCTCTCCAATAAACTCCGGTGGTCCCAGCTCCTTGAATTATTTAGCGGTGACCGTTCGAGAGTTTCCAGTGTTTTCACCTATATTTTGGACATGAGCCGCTCTTGCCTGATGTTGCATGAATTGCATAAAGCCTCTAAACATTCCATCGTTCATTATTTGGTCAGTGTTGTTGTTTGCATGAGGATTGTCGCCTTCCTGATGCACATTATCCTGATTATTGATCTGTGGAGACTCAACGGTCTCCTGTGCTCCATTGCTATTCTCAACATTCTCGGATGTCATTTTCAAATACTGCCACAAAACAAGGGTTAATTGACATGCAACATATTATCCCTATACTCTGACCGACCAATTAAATACCAAATAAACTTAGGTAGATCATACTAGCGAAGGAATTCCCCGTCTCTCCCCTCCTAGTTCTTGTCTCACATCTTAGCTAGGGATCATATCCCTAAGCTTTGATACCAACTGTGACGCCCCCAAAATAGGTATACATCACCCATCTTGAGTCGCCAAATACATGGTACAAAATTCAAATACAACTTAATAATACAATTGTCGTGTAGAATACGACAAGACATAACTGAGAGTTTTAATAATATTGTCTTCTAGACAGTATTCAACTCTAATGGAGTCCTTAATACATTTATTATCACACTATTTCATAGAATAGTGAGGACTACTAATGCTATCATCTGGACCGTCACTCCGTTCCCCGACTAGTCCCGGCTACGTTCTCATTTCCTGAAGAGAGCAATGAAAGGAAAATGGTGAGCTCAACTAGCCCAGTTAGAAATATTATGACTAAGATAATGCAAAATAATTTATCGTTAGCCTTAAACTGATAAAATATAACAAATATCAAGTTTAACTGCAGCGGAACATGCAATCCATTAGAAGAGTCAAGTAGAGAATAAAATCTACTATCTTCTATGATTTAAAAGGTTTTTCATCACTTTTATCGCTGAGACATAGCTTAATAAATAATCCACATCATCCCTATACTACGGCCAAGGATATTCATTAGTATCACGACCACAATTTATCCATGCACTACGGGCCAAGGATATTCGTGTTTTCATCAATGGTCATGATCATACCAACAACTGTCCATCAATGAACTACGGGCCAATGAGGACTTTTACCATAACATTTGTAACATTACGGTCATGATTATACCAAATAATCCCTAGTCATAATCATAACAAGTCTATCTATGCACTACAGGCCACAGATGACTTTCAACATAATATAAATATGAGGATGATGACAATGATATAAGAATTTAATAAAACAAGTTCAAGGATAAATTTTTAAGGATTTATAATTTAATTTATCCAGAAATCAATAACATCCAAATTGTCAACATGATACTGTTTTATGGAGTAAAATTCAAGAATGCTCAGAAGAATATTTTCATGAAAAGATACTGGATGAAGCGCAAATATCCAGGATATTCTACTAATTTCATGGAGTATAGAAGCCAAAACTTTAACCAACTGAGTATAATAGAATATATGAAACTGTAAATGGATTTTTGCTCGTCATGTGGTAATCAACGTAGACAGATCATTTCCACAATTTAATAAGGAATGAATACGAAGGATCATTCACCATGCATGTGGTAATCCACATAGACAAGTTATTCAAACAGAATGATAAAGAATGGAACCAGGTCATGCGTAACCCGCACAGACAGAATATTCCAACAAAATAATGAAGAATGGAACCAGGTCATGCGTAATCCGTACAGACAGGATATTCCAACAGAATAATAAAGAATGTAATAACAACAGAATTCACCAGGCATGCGATTGACCGCACAGACAGGTTATTCCAACAGAATAATAAAGAATGGAATAACAGAAGAATTTCACCATATATGCGGTACTTCGTATAGATAGGTTATTCCAACATAATAATAAAGAATGGAATAACAACCCTTACGAGTGTTGAAAGAAAATAACCCTCTTCATGAATACAAAAGAATAACACCCCTTACCTCAGAAGAAGTCTGGATATTGGAATAGTGTAGTAACAAAATACTCTTCTTCTTTCTCTCTTATTCTCTCTATACTTTCTCTCTCTATAGCTTGAATGAATTGGTGAAAAATAATGAAGAAATGAGCTTCTATTTATAGGCTTGGTAGAGTAAGGGTAAAATAGTCTTTTTGTCATAATTTATGACATCATCGATCATATTACATCATTGCTTACCTCATCGTCCGATGACATCATCGCTTACCTCATTGTCCGATGACATCATCGCTTGCATCATATGAATTCAAATTCAATTTGTTCTCTTCCACCTCTCCTTTTACTTTTATACCATGAATTTACTATAATAATGCTACCATTCAAATTATAAAAAAACGTACTATTATATAAACAACTATAATGTAATATTATAATAATATATTTGAATGAATTATTTTATCAGAAAAGATAAAATACCAACTTTTAACAAATGTTACATGCTAAAAATTGCTCAGTTTAAATCCACTTCGAATAAATATTTTCTTATCATATATATCAACAATTAATTATTCACAAATAATATTACAAAATTATAATATTGACAACCAGGTCGTTCCCAGGAAAGAGGGGCTTTCCGATAAGGATTTTTCACTATTGGCGCGCAATTAGGTGACCAAATCTGTAAGAACCTGAATTTTCAGAAAATATTAAAATTAGAATTTAGTAAATAAAATTCTTAAGGCATGAGAAGGGTTCGAATAAGAATATATGTATATATTATGAGGTATGTGGAATGGTGTTGCATGAGATAATATAAACTATGCAATAAGTGATTTCTGTGTTTAATAAACATATTATTATTATATATTTGTTGTTTATTGAAGAGGCGAGTTATTTGAAGTAAAGAAGATGGATAGAAATCTATCTATTGATATTAAATAATTTTTGTGAAATTATTTTATAATAGTAAGTTGGTGACATTAAATATTTTTGATAATCGCTAATTTCTTGGGTATATATACGAGTAAGTATCAAGTCTAAGGCAGTGCAACCGTACTCTTTAATGGTGGATGTATAGGAGTTGGGCTAAACGATTCCTTCAGAGAGCGGAGGTATATACTGAATTCTTGATCGATCTAACTCACTCAATGAAAAAAAGTGTAGGCGAGACGAAACTAATTTGTTGGTTGTTTGTGGGAAACCACTCAGCGTACTATATTGAATACTATTAAAGACTCGATGTGTGCTAGGTTTAGACTTGTATATATTTACGTTGTTGACGAGAGAAGAAAATTGATATATCTTTAGATAAATATTGGTTAAAGATTTATTGATTAATATTGAGATATGGTTAAATGTATAGATTAAAGAAATTGTGTTGAGATAATCTATAGAAAGGAAGAGAAATAATTATATATATTTCTACTAAAGAATATTAAAATAAATTCTAGCATTTGATTATTTTAATAAAATGGGGAATATTATTTTGATATTACCTTATATAGCCTTATGCACGAGGTAATGTGTGTGAGTAAGTAATATGGTAAATATATTAAAACATATTTGCTATATAAGTTGAGGAAACAATTTATCATGATAGAAATAAACTTATTTTCTATATATAGTGCGTACGTCGTGTGTGTGTGCATGTAAATATTCTAATAATACATAGATTTTATATTAACAATAATATCTTGAGAAAATGAGTAAATCATTTTTATTATGATTAGTTCCTATATTTAGAGAAAAACATGATAAAAATATCTTATGTTATGTTATAGCAAAATACATAATTTTGATTATAGTAATGTATTTCCAAGAGGGTTAAAGTTGAAAGAAAACTAAGTTATTTTAATATATTAAGTAACTTAAGTTATTATTTTATCGTGGATGTTATCATTTAAATAACTAATGGAGTATATATTAATTATTATAAGCGTAAATGTTATACTTATAATCAATTAAGGTAGTTTAGCATTTAAATGCTTGAGTCAGACAAATATTATATTGAAAGAATAATAAGTGTGGAGAATGAGAGAAGCTTAAGATCGAGTTTGTGAAATATGCCTAGTGTGGCAAAGTGAAGGAATAAGCATTCGTTAAATAATTTAATGAATGAATAATTGAAGGAATTAATTTGTATGTGCAATGATTTTATATTATATAGTAGCTACATATATTTGATATGAAATGAAGTGTGACATTTAATTGGGACTAATAATATACATATAGTAAAAGTGATTAAATCATGAAGTTCATTTAAATAAGTTTTGTTATCCCATCCTAGGTGATGAGACAATTATATGTATATTACATCACACATACTACCTTGAAATGTTAAGTCATAGTGTGACACTAGGTTATAAAATATGGTTGATATGTGTATTAAAAATATAACATAAGAGTGAGAAGGTGTAGGAGTATACAAGAATGTTGAGATATGGTATTGTCCCAAATTGAGAGTCCCATTTGCTCCTTCACATCTCAGTCACGTGTTTAGACAAAAAGGATAAGGCCTATGTTCTTTATTTTCTTCCAAGCTTGCTAGATCATGATCATGGAGGGAGTGGGCATAATGATGATCTCCAACAACCAATTACCAACTTCTTCTTACCCAAGGGATTCCTCTTCTTTTTCTTGGACAAAGCCATGAATTGGGTAAGAGCTTCTCTATAATTTGAGCTCCCCCTCATAAATTATGTTGCTTGAATTCTTGATAGTTATATAGAGAGTTTGTTGCTGAGAATTGAGGGAGCATAATCAGTGTGTTGAGGGAATTCAACTTAGCTTCAAGAGGTATAATTCTTAAACTATGTTCTTAAGTTCAAGTTTTATAAAGTTCTTAGAAAAAGTAGCTTTTGAGTCATAAAATTGATGGCTAAGGATTGTTATAATCCATGAATTGTTGTTTGATAATGTTAATATAATCAAATACGAAATCAATGGAAGTTAAACGAACCAATTTGGTTGAGAAACGAATTCGTAGTGAATGATTTTGCTAAATTGTCCAAAACATGAACATTTGCATGAACATGAGTTATAGATTCATATTTGGGTTAGTTAATGTTTATGTTAGTTGATGGGTATCTAGTATGTTGTAGTTCTATGAATTACGAATCTATAGAATTGAAAACAGACTAATTTGGAAATGTATAACTCAAATTATGAAGGGTAAAAAGTAATTTGGCTTGTTATTTTGTAGCAGAGCATGAAACCGTGCACTTACAGTAGCTAGGCCCGCCCCGACGGGCTATTTTAAAGGCAAGACCCCCGCCCCGATGGGGGGTGGTCTATTACAGATGATGAGAAAAATTTGACAGAACATGTTTTGGTAAAACACCTATAACTTTTTCATACGAACTCCGATTGAGGTGATTCAAGATGATCCGGAACGAGAACGAATAGACCTACAACTTTTGTTCTTTAAGTGTTTCAATTAGAGGTCATTAGGAAGGGTCAAAATAGTCATCTTTGTGACTATTACGTAATTGAGGGCCATCGTAGGGCGTCGAAGCAAGCACATACGCAAGTATAGTGCTCCCGACGATGGAATATGTTATTCTAAGTGATGTAACATGAAAATGCATGATATTAGACATGACATATAAGATTACCTTACTTATAGTGGAAATGCTTTATCATGACTTCGTATGTGTTTTCAAAAGAAACTTAAAGATTTTTGAAAACAAACTTTGACGAACTTGTGTACCTCTAATTCTAACCTTGATAACATATATATGAGGTCTAAGTATGCATGATGTAAGATTCAAAGTAGTATAATAGGTGTGTTAGATTACTTTGATTTGGTTAAAATGATTTCAAAGGCAAGCTAATATATCATTTGCAAACAAAGTTTTATAACCATGGAGTGGTTATATTTTGCCCTTTGAAACGTACGTAGAAACATGTACAAACAAGTATGATGTGTGAATTGAAGTTGCCTTGCATGATTAGTTTAGTATGACATTGACTTCGAGAATAAAGTTTTGATGTTTTAAAACTAAGAGGGACGAACTTAAAGTAACTTGTGGACTTAAAGTTCTAAACATGATAACATATATACATGGCCTAGTTAGCTATGAAATGAGATTAAAAGTGGTACCTAGTTGCTTTAACTTGGCCTAGAATGACTTTTAAAAAGTGAACTTGAACGCCTTATGCCCCTAGACATTACGAATATGTTCATCATTTAGCTAAACATGAATTGGACGTTTCAAGTGTGGTTTAAAATACGTCTTCAAATAATGAACTATGTTATGTCTATGTGAAGCATACTAGTAGAGGCATATTAGTACCAATATATGGTTTAAAATCTTATATCATCGAATCTTGTTAAAGAAAGTTGTTAAGCTTTATTGATTGAAATAAATCATCATGAAACTAAGTAGTTTGAATATGAACGACGTAGATCACGTATCTATAAACTTTAAATATGTGTCGAACACATAGCGAGTCAAGTGCGTGATAAATGTATATGAATGTTGATGTCAAGTACGGATGGTTAAGTATACCTATACATACCTAGCTATTCTAAGAGTATGATGAGAAAGTGAAATGTAGGTGTTACGAACCTAGTTAGAGAACAATGTAATATTAATATTTTAAGAATGTATGAAATATGTGACTAATGGATATGAATCCATGATTATATAACTGTGTAGGAATACACGAAGTGCAGTTAAGCGTTAAGCAGTTAAGTCGTAGTTCATAAACTACGAATCAGGCAAATCTTTCAGTTCCTATTTGATATATGAATTCGATAACTGTTAGTTGAGATATATTTTGATATGATAATGTTGATGTATATATATGAAATGCATGTGAGATATGTATGAAAGTTAAAAGTTGATCTTTGATGATATGCTTGTGAAGTAAATTTCTATGCATGTTATGTGTGAAGTAATATGCGTAGTTAATATTAATTGATTATGAATGCATGAACTGAATATGTTATTATATGATATGTGCTGCATGAAAACTGTTAGAATTGATGGGTCATCGAGCTCACCTTGCAAATAATCACTTTTCGGGTTAAAGACTCACGGTAAAGATTTCGTGCTTCTTGGTTGGCAAAGTAGATAGTTTCACAACGAAGGATACTATTTAGATTATTACTTGAACCATGTTTAGGTTCTAGGAGTGTACTTGATATATATTTACGATGTTTAATACTTGTTGTATTGTAAGGATGTATTAGTTAATACATAGAGGATATCGAATCAAGATGTAAAATCTTATCTGATAATTCCAATAGATTTGAACCATATTATATAGTTGATTCAAGAATTGTAATTGGTTCAAAGTTATGAAATCAATAAAAGATTTTATTCAAGAGATTGAGAAAGTTAAATTATTCTGCATATTTATATAATATCAAATGTAATGTAATACAGGAATAGTAAATGACCAGGATTAGAAACTTATAAAAGTTTGGGGTCATTGTGCAGATCCTAGAAATGGAATGAATTTATATTATAAATTGTAATAAGTAAAGTTTTATTCATTAAGTTATGAATGAAAAATATAAATAGTTTGACGATAGTAGTATCGTGGCGGACCGGATCCGAGGTTCGAAGGAACCCAGATTTAGGGGTGTCACAAGTTGGTATCAAAGATGTAGGTTATAAACTTTGGTAAATGTACCATAGGCTATAACCTAAGAGAGAGAAAGATAAAGATTAAAATATATAAGTGAAGATTCAATGAAGAATCTTGAAGTATCTAAGAGAATGATAATTCAGGAGTTTCCTAAGTCCGATAATAAAAATGTTAAGATGTTATCTATAAGTTGATGATGACAAAGATAACAAAAATAAACTCGGATGGAGTTTTGTTGATAATAGGGAAAGAACCCTAAGGTAAATTGATGATCACAACGTGATCGAATTGAGCTATGAAGTGATAAATAGTCTGTAACGACTAAGTGTGTATAGCTTGATGCTATAAGAGATTTTACTATGAAATGGTACGATATGAACTCATGAGGAGTTGTATGTGGTGAGATACGAGCAAAGAGCAAGTTAAGAGTGAGATAGAGTTAAGTTAGATTTTAGTTGAGGACTTATGTGAGAGCTGAGTTGTACAAACCTTTGTGTGGGCGGAGGCTTTGTGCTCACGCTCGGTTCCTCACAATGATAATCAATGGAATGTCGGTGTCGCTATCGATGTGCTTATGGTGAGAAGGTGATTCTTTTCTCATATCATATTTGATAGATATAGATTATTAGATTAAGGTAGAGAATATTAAGATTAGGCGCGAGTTCTTAAAACTCATTCATATTGTAAGTTAAGTCACTCATAATCATATGGTATGTTTTTGAACCCTTCAGCGAATGGACGCCTATGGTCTGACTAGGATAAGTTCTTAAACTCATATAATTGTGGCAAGTTCCTGAATTTCTAAAGTGTGGTAAGTTTGATGAACTATATCGGGTATATGTATGTTGTCAAGTTAGAAATTTTGGTATAGTGAGCATTGATGGTGTTGAAGATTGGTAGAATGAAGCAATGTAGTAAAGATTGAAGTTGATGGAGAAACATGGATTTTCTAAATCCTTTAACTCTGCTAGATTTTCAAAATTTATTAACTTCGTGCTGATATTTACACTTCTATTTTCCTGAAAAACATTGGATCATGTGATTGAACCAACGATGTTTTAAAAACAATACCTTTATTAACAATATGTTTATGCTAATTGTTTCGGCTAAGACAAAAATGATTTGAAAATTTTCAAAAAGGTATTTCTAACCACGTGCATCATTTGATATGGTGTAAAATGGTAAACGATGGAGTCATCAATGCAGTCGAACCTAGTGTTGGTTGTGATCGAAAGATCGTCAACCCACTATGGTATGATGTAATATGACAAAGTCACCTAATAATTGAATCCTCAACGCACTACTAATCTAAAATACGGTATCATGATGTCATAAAAAATTTTGGTTTTCTTTTAAATTATGAAGAAGGTCAATTAAGTTATCTAAATTATTTTGATTGAAGTTCGAGTTGTTGATAAAAGTCTAAGCTATTTGATTCATTGGACAATTTCATTTGAAAAATATTTATGGAATTCAAGCGTTCATTGAGTAATTATGCCAAACCAGTTTTTCTCAATGCGGATTCAGTTGTTGAAAAGATGAGGTGAACAACCCTATCAGGGGACAAGTTTTCGGGGACAATGGTTTCGAGCGTAACGCATATAGTCGTTACAAAACATTAAGTTGCGGCCCAACGTAGTGGTACAATAGGCTGGCCACCTAGTGTACGCGTGGAGGGTGTTTTTAGTCTTTGTGATTGATAAACACTCTGGTTTGCAGTGTGAAGGATTTTGTTGAAGCATTTGTAAAACTAGATAAGAGTTCACGGTCTTGTGTCCCCTCAACATAATTTGGAATCTAAGATTATTCATACTACTTCCCGATTATTAAAAAATTGTGAAAGATTCTTATTCTTCTGAAGGATGAATGTAGTAAGTAGAATGTTCCTTAGAAAGGAGAATGTGGTAGAATGCAAGTGAGCAAGTTATAATAAAACTTCCGAAAAGAGAATGGATAAAATTATTCAAAAGAATGTGTAATATTCAGAATATCACCGGGAAGAGGAAGTTTCGGTGATTCCGAGGACGGAATCCTTATAAGGGGGAGAGGATATAAGAACCTGAATTTTCAGAAAATATTAAAATAAGAATTTAGTAAATAAAATTCTTAAGGCATGAGAAGGGTTCGAATAAGAATATATATATATATTATATAGGTATGTGGAATGGTGTTGCATGAGATAATATAAACTATGTAATAAGTGATTTCTTTATTTAATAAACATATTATTATTATATATTTGTTGTTTATTGAAGAGACGAGTTATTTGAAGTAAAGAAGATGGATAGAAATCTATCTATTGATATTAAAAAATTTATGTGAAATTATTTTATAATAGTAAGTTGGTGACATTAAATATTTTTGATAATCGCCAATTTCTTGAGTATATATACGAGTAAGAATCAAGTCTAAGGCAGTGCAACCGTACTCTTTAATGGTGGATGTATAGGAGCTGGGCTAAAGGATTCCTTCAGAGAGCGGATGTATATACGAATTAGTGACTGATCTAACTCACTGTGAAAACAGTGTAAACGAGACGAAAAACTAATTTGTTGGTTATTTGTAGGAAACCACTCAGCGTACTATATTGAATACTATTAAAGACTCGATGTGTACTAGGTTTAGACTTGTATATATGTACGTTGTTAACGAGAGAAGAAAATCGATATATCTTTAGATAAATATTGGTTAAAGATTTATTGATTAATATTGAGATATGGTTAAATGTATAGATTAAAGAAATTGTGTTGAGACAATCTATAGAAAGGAAAGAGAATATATTTTCTACTAAAGAATATTAAAATAAATTCTAGCATTTGATTATTTTAATAAAAGGGGAATATTATTTTGATATTACCTTTTATAGCCTTATGCGAGTAATAATGTGTGTGAGTAAGTAATATGGTAAATATATTAAAACATATTTGTTATATAAGTTGAGGGAAACAATTTATCATGAAAGGAAATAAACTTATTTTCTATATATAGTGCGTCGTGTGTATTAAATGCATGTAAATATTCTAATAATACATAGATTTTATATTAACAATAATATCTTGAGAAAATGAGTAAATTGTTTTATTATGATTAGTTCCTATATTTAGAGAAAACATGATAAAAACATCTTATGTTATGTTATGGTGAAATACATAATTTTGATTATAGTAATGTATTTCCAAGAGGGTTAAAGTTGAAAGAAAACTAAGTTATTTTAATATATTAAGTAACTTAAGTTATTATTTTATAAATGGATGTTATCATTTAAATAACTAATGGAGTATATATTAATTATGTTCGGTTTGTAATATTCAAGAACGCAATCAAATTGCATAAAAATGCGGAAACGTGTAAAATCAGAGTTTAAAAATTTACAAACCATATACCCGGATCACCCTTTATGCACAATTATTAATTAAACGAAAAGATAAAGAATAAAATCATACCCTTGAAGATCGAGCTTCCTTAGGTACAAGTTCACCTCCAAATCCTTTCGCGTTCAACTTGAATCCACCGGGTTTGGTTCCTTCTTTTGATCAACGTTAGCCACCCATATGTTTGGCCTCTAGAGGTGATCCACCAAGAAAAAAATAAAGATTCAAGAAGAAGGGGTATTGGTTCAACCCTAGTTTTCTATCTCTATAGAAAAGAATGTACTCTCCAACAAATTGAAATTATGTCGTATGTTATAAAAGTCAACAACCCCCATCACCCATAATAAGACTCCTCTTATTTATAGATGTGGGCAACCCACCTTAACAATTAAGGAATTGGGTTTTAATTAATTAAATTCTTTTAATTAATTAAGCTCCCTAATTTTATTAGGGATAATTAATTAAACTCCTTTAACTAATTTTCCTTCCTAATCCAATTAGGAATAAATGAGAGTACTTATATTAAATTAATTCCTAAACTCTTTTAGAAATTAAAATAATAATAATTGTAATAATATTAATAAGACTCCTCTTATTAATTTATATTTAATATTTCTAAAATATTAAATAATAAATATTAAGCTATTTAATTTATTCTATCACCATAGATTAAATTAAATATACATAACATTTTATTACGATTATGCCATTAACTTCTTAAATAATTATTCTTCCTTTTATGGTGTGACCCTTTAGGTTCTCCATATTAAACCTATTGTGAATAAATCAATTAGAACAATTCTAATCTTATTTAAATAAATAAATTAAACAATTAATTTATTTAAATAAATAATATTTATTCTACATAGGGATAAGCCTCCTAGCGATCAACGACTTTCCGGATAATATAGATTTCAACATTAATACGTAAAAGAACCTTTGAGTAAATAGTTCTTGTGCAATTCAATCCTTCCACCATACAATGTCCCAATTAAATATAAGACATGGAATTTACATCAAGTCTTATTTTATTTAATTATATGTATTTCGACTCTTAAATGCACAACACCAAATAATGCAAATTAGAAACTCCTTTTTAATTTCATTCTGCCTTGGCCAAGGACTACTAGGTTGTCATTTATCGAATCACATAGGACATTTCTCTTCTTTTATTAGAAGTGGTAGATTCTTTATTGATCATACATTATCTCCATGTACAACTTATTATACCTAAGCATACCTTTTGATATACTCTAAGGGTCTTAAGGAATAAGCCAAAGTATAACTCATCATACACAAGATACTATGATGATCTCAAGTCCAAGGATCACTTGTACTACTATCACTACAGGAATTCCTATTGACGAAAAGTAAAACTCCATTAGGTATTCCTTAGCGAGCCACGTTTAGTGAACTTATTCTCTAATAAGCACCTACATACTTGCTTTAGTGTCTCCACACAAATGATCATGAGATCAATCATCCTCATCCAATGAAAGCAAGCAACGCGTATGTACCCAATCTATCCGGATTTACTAATCCCCAATTTAGTAATCCATGATTTGGGAACTATTTTAGTTTTAAGCTTTCTAAGAATTTAGATCTCATTAGAATGATCATCATCATTATTCTAAAAGCATTGCTTAAAACTATGGGTTTATCACATATTATAAAACAGCATCATGTAGATAATTAAAAGCCTTTAATAAATTAATACTTTTTATTAATAAATGAATAAGATTGTTACAAAGTATATGCTTTATCATCAAACATGATTGGCTTGTATGCATACTACTTTCAATCTCCCACTTGCACTAAAGCCAATCGTCATGGTATCTCATACTCTTCTTCTCTAAGTGACGATTATCCTGTTGTTGGATAAGCTTTAGTTAATGGATATGTAATGTTGTTCATGAGAGTCCACTATCTCTATAGTGATTTCCCATCTTTCAATGATTCTAATAATCAAATGAAAGTGCCACAACACATGTTTAGATCCAAGATGAGACTTAGGAACTATTCCTAGTTCTGTAATGAACTTATAATCCAAACAATCAACTTGCGACTTCATTTATAGCTATATACTTTGTCTTTATCACTAAACCAACAACTCTTTCTTTGTTTGGAACCTTTCCAATTCAACTTTGCACCACTTTATTCAAGATAACGCTTTACCTTAAAGTGGATTTTCGTCATCTTGGTGCATCGAAAAACTTGAGTCATTAAGCCCTCTAGTTTTAATTTAGACCCATCATGAATATGATCACATCCTTAGTGCCGATTAAGCACTTTAAGATGTTTTCAACGACTCATAGTGAACTTCTCCGAATATGGTGATCAACATCGGTCTCGTACATTTCATTGCATACATGATTGTCACTCATGTGACCTCTCTTTTCGAGAGTCTGTGGGGACTATTAAGAGAGATACACTCCATGGCTCATCAACATGAAACATCTCTTGGAGCTTGCCATGCTAAACGACTTTAGCATCAAATGAATATACATTCCTTGGGTTAAGTTGAGCATCCTCTTAAATCTATCTATATAGATTTATATCCCCAATTAAGATACTCTTCCAAATCATTCATGGAGGAATGTTTAGACAACTTTATCTTTACTGATTGTAGCTTTGGTATGTAATTCCTCATCCGTAGTATATCAACATATAATACTAGAAATTTCACGATACTCCCACTGACCCTTTTGTACACACTAGAACTCTTACCTCATCGTATGTAACTCTGGATCATCATCTTCTATGATGCGTACCTCATCATCATCATCCATGATGAATCCATACCTCCTAGGTATCTTCGGTACTATTCCAGATTTACGATTCGGTTGTGGTACAATAGGTCTATCTATAGGTTCCTCTTATTTGACTTATAGTGTTTTGTGGTTCTTGAACTCTTCAAGATCTATTATCCTCCCACTAGCCCCTTCAATAATAAACACCTTTATCTTAGAAAGCGCGGTGTTTATAACAAACACCTTTTGCTAAGTAGGATTATAGAACATATACCCTAAACTTACTTTAGGATGTCCCACAAATTCGACACTTGTCAAATCTTGTCCCAAGCTTATCCTTTGAAACCTTTTTCACATAAGTTGGACAACCCCTTATCTTAACATACTTAAGATTAGGAATCCTCTCTGTCCATAACTTTTATGAAGTCTTGGGGCCGGATTTTGAGGTTACCATTTTCATAGATATCAGCCATTTCTAGGACATTATCCCGAAGGATCTTTGGAATGTCGGTAAAATCATTATGGACCGCACCATGTCCAACAAGGTACGATTTTTCATTCAGATACATCAATCAATTATTGCGTATCAGGATGTGTCCATTATGAGAAAACCATTTGAGATGATCTAGAAACTTATTGCACAAGTATTTATTCCTTGATCTAATCAAAGAATCTTAATACTTTGCCAATTTGTTTCACTTTTTGAATTCTTTGAACCTTTCAAATAATTCACACTTGTATTCAAATAAATACACACATTCAACTCTTTGAATGATCATCTCCTTTTCTTATACTAATTTGTTCAATATGCAAAATTATTTTCATGTAAGTCAAGTATACAAAATTTATTAAGTAATATTCCAGTTCTATACAAAACATTATTATTATAAATAGAACAACAATTGTTCTTAATTATAATACCAAAGATTTCATTGTCCAACAATTAAATGGAAATAATATTTTTAACAAGAACTAGAATACAATAACAACTTATTGACTTAATAGATTTGCCCAGTAGTCGTGCTAAACTATAAGTTTCTATAGCTAATCAAACAACCTTTGCTTCATTTTCCACACATAGGATTACTTATCTTTGTTTAACTTTCTACTACATTGGTCCTTCATAAATCTATATTTATGATAACCAAAGTCGGTATCCAATACCCAAGTAGAACCTTGACTTAAAGAAAATTTTATTTTAAATCATGAACAAATTTGTATTTATAACCAAAACTTCGCTAAGCTTCTTTGGTTAGCCTCTGCAAGATACTTCTCGCTTTCTTTCCGATGTCGAGGCTTATTGCGGTTGGAAGCAAACTCCTTTGCTATCCGTGTCGATTTTGTTCTTATTATCCTTTGTTTATGCCTTTCTATTTACCTTCTTTGAATCGTTCTTCTTTTGGAAGATCCTTTGGCCCCTACCGATAAGACATGGTCTTTCTTGGTTGAAAGTGACTCTCGATATTTTTCAACATGTTAAGCAAATCGTGAAAGGCGATATCTAGCTTGTTCATATGAAAAATTCACAACAATTAATGAAAGGAGTCCGGGAGTGAGTGCAAGATCAAATCTTGGCTCAACTCTCCATCCATGACAAAACCGGTTGTCCTAATTGATCAATCGAGTTGATTATGTTAAGAACTTTTTATCTGCATTTTATAGTGCCATTGGCCATTCTAGATCGGAAGAGCTCCTTAGATATCGATATCTATCGGTCCTACTTTCCTCACCATCAACTACTTGATGTGCGGGAATATAGTAAAAGCATCCATAGTTTCATCTTGTGGACATTTGAAGCTCGTTACTCGTGGATGCGAGCATGATGCATTGAGCCAATCATGCATCATCTTCTTGCCACTTTCTAAAAGTAGCAATCTCTTCCTCGGAGGCATTATGCGCAAACCATTGCGCGATTGATAGGCGTATTAAGGACATAAGATAGCTTTTCATTTATGAGAACTATTCTCAAATTCCTTAACCAATCCATTTAATTGATTCGTTAATTTAGCATCTAATATGCTTCGCAAAGGATAGTAATTTTAGACATTGTAAAATTACGTAAATGAATTTATAATTAACAACATTTTAACATACATTCTTTTATTAATTACCAAAATAAATTAGGTCTTGTTTTAAATTGGTATCTCCCACTATTTTCTTCTAACTATATTACCCTCACTTATATAGTTCGGCAAAATCTAATTAAAGATTTGCTAGTGAGAATAAGGATCCCATTTCAAATGTATATAGCCTTGTGGTGACACAACAAACTATATATAAATAAATAGGTAGACAACTTTTGTCAATTACATCAACTATGCAACTCCTTTTCTTTTGCCTCTTAGATTATTTTGATCAAGTGGTGGCACATCCGAATCAAAATTATCCAAGTTAAGTCCGACCTAGCACTCCATATATTCAAAAAGAAAATATCATCCTTGTGGTGACCTGACAAAACAATATTGTTCAATTTTCTTTATAAGCATCAAATGTGATAAATTAACATCTTAAATACTTAATACTTGCCTTGTGGTGACACAACAAACTCATTAAATATTTAATACTCTATTAATTTTATCATGCTTGAAAGCGACGTTCGATATTCCAAATATCTTTGAGCGCTTAGGACTTAATATAATAAATTGAGGGGTTTGTTATTAATTTGTCTCATCTTGTTTAAGCGCGCATGCACATATATATATAAAATACGCGTCATATTAATTAACATGCGAAAGCATATTTGCATAATATATAATATATATAGTATAAGCATGCACATATAGAATACTATATTCTACCCGGATTGATTATGGACTTTTATTCTAGTTTGGTTCACTAGAGCCACCAAGTGAACCAAAAGGTCAAACTCCCCAGGGGTGCAATAAATAATATTTAAATATAACTATTACATTTAAACCCTAAGGCTTCATTACAAACGGGTCTTCAAGCTCTCCTTACTCCTTGATCTCCAATTTTTCAAATTAATTCTAACTATTCCTATTACAAAACTATTTAAAATAAATAGAAACCTTTATCGTGATCGAGGGGAAGTACATGGGAGGGAATAGAATTTACATTAAGAAAAATTAGAGAAGGCGAGTCTGTGAGACCCCATTTAATAAAACCCATACATTCATGCATCCAACTAAAATAAAATCCAATCACATTGGTCAATAGTCCATAATCAATCCCATTTATTATCATACACATCATCATATGCATCAATAAATAACATTCATCATATGAATAATAAACATTTAATATATATATTGATATCATTTAATGGGCAAATTTAGTTAGTATAAAATCTAATTTTGAATAAAAATAAACTCCTTTATTTTAATCCAAATTTAAATCAAAATAAAACTATTTTATTTTAATTTATCCAATTTTGAATAAAATAAACTATATTATTTTAATCAAAATCTTTAATAAAAAACTCTTTTATTTTAATTAATTATGGAATCCAATTTCATGTAATAAAAAAAAAATTATTAAAGGAAACACGGATTATCTTTCCTATTCACAAATAAACTCCTTTATTTTGAATAATATGAAATCTTATTTCATATTTAAATAAACTCCTTTATTTAAGGAAACTAGGATTCTCTTTCCTATTCACAAATAAACTCCTTTATCTTGAATAATATGAAATCATATTTCATATCTAAATAAACTCCTTTATTTAAGGAAATTATGATTCTCTTTCCTATTCACAAATAAACTCCTTTATTTTGAATAATATGAAATCTTATTTCATATCTAAACAAACTCCTTTATTTAAGGAAAGATGGATTTACTTCCCTATTCACAAATAAACTCCTTTATTTTAGAAAAAATAAAATCCAATTTCAACTCCAATTAGTTATTATGGAATCCAATTCCAACTCTAATTAGTTAGCATGAAATTCTAATTTTAAAATTAAAATAAACCTATTATTTTAAAATTAAAATAAACTTTTTATTTTAAAATTAAAATAAACCTTTTATTTTAATTATAAAATTATTGAGAATAATTAAGATTAATATATATATATATAACTATTATATATATATACATAACTATTATATATATAATATAAACCGGATATATATATATATATATATATATATATATATATATATATAAGCGATTTTTGTTATATACTAACCTTGATTTCGGTCTTGCTTTTTTTTTTTTTATAAATTTTATACAATAAATTTTGTCCAATTAAATTGTTTCTAAACACATATCAATATACATATCAAAATAAAATAATTAATAATTGGCATAAAGGTTTGGCTCGATGCCACTGCTTATTAGGTTTGTAATATTCAAGAACCTTGATCAAATTGCATAAAAATCTTTGAAACGTGTAAAATCGAGTTTAAAATTTACAAACCATATACCCGGATCACCCTTTATGCACAATTATTAATTAAACGAAAAGATAAAGAATAAAATCATACCCTTGAAGATCGAGCTTCCTCGGTGCAAGTTCACCTCCAAATCCTTTCGCGTTCAACTTGAATCCACCGGGTTTGGTTCCTTCTTTTTGATCAACGTTAGCCACCCATATGTTTGGCCTCTGAGGGTGATCCACCAAGAAAAAATAAAGATTCAAGAAGAAGGGTATTGGCTCAACCCTAGTTTTCTATCTCTATAGAAAAGAATGTACTCTCCAACAAATTGAAATTATGTCGTATGTTATAAAAGTCAACAACCCTCATCACCCATAATAAGACTCCTCTTATTTATAGATGTGGGCAACCCACCTTAACAATTAAGGAATTGGGTTTTAATTAATTAAATTCTTTTAATTAATTAAGCTCCCTAATTTTATTAGGGATAATTAATTAAACTCCTTTAACTAATTTTCCTTCCTAATCCAATTAGGAATAAATGAGAATACTTATATTAAATTAATTCCTAAACTCTTTTAGAAATTAAAATAATAATAATTGTAATAATATTAATAAGACTCCTCTTATTAATTTATATTTAATATTTCTAAAATATTAAATAATAAATATTAAGCTATTTAATTTATTCTATCACTATAGATTAAATTAAATATACATAACATTTTATTACGATTATGCCATTAACTTCTTAAATAATTATTCTTCTTTTTATGGTGTGACCCTTTAGGTTCTCCATATTAAACCGGTTGTGAATAAATCAATTAGAACAATTCTAATCTTATTTAAATAAATAAATTAAACAATTAATTTATTTAAATAAATAATATTTATTCTACAATAGGGATAAGCCTCCCTAGCGATCAACGACTTTCCAGATAATATAGATTTCAACATTAATCATAAAAGAACCTTTGAGTAAATAGTTACCGTCAATTCAATCCTTCCACCATACATGTCCCAATTAAATATAAGACATGGAATTTACATCAAGTCTTATTTTATTTAATTATATGTATTTCGACTCTTAAATGCACAACACCAAATAATGCAAATTAGAAACTCCTTTCTAATTTCATTCATTATAACCGAGGACTACTAGGTTGTCATTTATCGAATCACATAGGACATTTCTCTTCTTTTATTAGAAGTGGTAGATTCTTTATTGATCATACATTATCTCCATGTACAACTTATTATACCTAAGCATACCTTTTGATATACCCTAAGGGTCTTAAGGAATAAGTCAAAGTATAACTCATCATACACAAGATACTATGATGATCTCAAGTCCAAGGATCACTTGTCTTACTATCACTACTGAAATTCCTATTGACGATCAAGTAAAACTCCATTAGGTATTCCTAAGCGAGCCACGCTTCGATGAAACTTATTCTCTAATAAGCACCTACATACTTGCTTTAGTGTCTCCACACAAATGATCATGAGATCAATCATCCTCATCCAATGAGCAAGCACGCGTGTGTACCAATCTATCCGGATTTACTAATCCCCAATTTAGTAATCGATGATTGGGAACTATTTTAGCTTTAAGCTTTCTAAAATTTAGATCTCATTAGAATGATCATCATCATTATTCTAAAAGCATTGCTTAAAACTATGGGTTTATCACATATTATAAAACAGCACATCATGTAGATAATTAAAAGCCTTTAATAAATTAATACTTTTATTAATAAATGAATAAGATTGTTACAAAGTATATGCTTTATCATCAAACATGATTGGCTTGTATGCATACTACTTTCAAATTATTATAAGCGTAAATGTTATACTTATAATCAATTAAGGTAGTTTAGCATTTAAATGCTTAAGTCAGACAAATATTATATTGAAAGAATAATAAGTGTGGAGAATGAGAGAAGCTTAAGATCGAGTTTGTGAAATATGTCTAGTGTGGCAAAGTGAAGGAATAAGCATTCATTAAATAATTTAATGAATGAATAATTGAAGGAATTAATTTGTATGTGCAATGATTTTATATTATATAGTAGCTACATCTATATGATATGAAATGAAGTGTGACATTTAATTGAGACTAATAATATACATATGGTAAAAGTGATTAAATCATGAAGTTGATTTAAATAAGTTTTGTTATCCCATCCTAGGTGATGAGACAATTATATGTATATTACATCACGCATACTACCTTGAAATGTTAAGTCATAGTGTGACATTAGGTTATAACATATGGTTGATATTTGTATTAAAAATATAACATAAGAGTGAGAAGGTGTAGGAGTATACAAGAATGCTGAGATATGGTATTGTCCCAAATTGAGAGTCCCATTTGCTCCCTCACATCTCAGTCACGTGTTTAGACAAAAAGGCTAAGGCCTATGTTCTTCATTTTCTTCCAAGCTTGCTAGATCATGATCATGGAGGTAGTGGGCATAATGATGATCTCCAACAACCAATTACCAACTTCTTCTTGCCCAAGGGATTCCTCTTCTTTTTCTTGGACAAAGCCATGAATTGGGTAAGAGCATCTCTATAAATTGGGAGCTCCCCCACATAAATTATGTTGCTTGAATTCTTGATAGTTATATCGAGAGTTTGTTGCTGAGAATTGAGGGAGCATAATCAGTGTGTTGAGGGAATTCAACTTAGCTTCAAGAGGTATAATTCTTAAACTATGTTCTTAAGTTCAAGTTTTACAAAGTTCTTAGAAAAAGTAGCTTTTGAGTCACAATATTGATGGCTAAGGATTGTTATAATCCATGAATTGTTGTTAGATATTGTTAATATAATCAAATACGAAATCAACGGAAGTTAAACGAACCAATTTGGTTGAGAAACGAATTCGTAGTGAATGATTTTGCTAAATTGTCCAAAACATGAACATTTACATGAACATGAGTTATAGATTCATATTTGGGTTAGTTAATGTTTATGTTAGTTGATGGGTATCTAGTATGTTGTAGTTCTATGAATTACGAATCTATAGAATAGAAAACGGACTAATTTGGACATGTATAACTCAAATTATGAAGGGTGAAAAGTAATTTGGCTTGTTATTTTGTAGCAGAGCATGAAACCGTGCACTTACAGTAGCTAGGCCTGCCCCGGCGGGATATTTTAAAGGCAAGACCCCCGCTCCGGTGGGGGGTGGTTAATTACAGATGATGAGAAAATTTTGACAGAACATGTTTTGGTAAAACGCCCATAACTTTATCATACGAACTCCGATTGAGGTGATTCAAAATGATCCGGAACGAGAATGAATAGACCTACAACTTTTGTTCTATAAGTATTTCAATTTGAGGTCATTAGGAAGGGTCAAAATAGTCATCTTTGTGACTATTACGTAATCGAGGGCCATCGGAGGGCGTCGAAGCGAACACATCTGCAAGTATAGTGCTCCGACGATGGAATATGTTATTCTAAGTGATGTAACATGAAAATGCATGATATTAGACATGACATATAAGATTACCTTACTTATAGTGGAAATGCTTTATCATGACTTCGTATGTGTTTTCAAAAGAAACTTAAAGATTTTTGAAAACAAACTTTGACGAACTTGTGTACCTCTAATTATAACCTTGATAACATATATATGAGGTCTAAGTATGCATGATGCAAGATTCAAAGTAGTATCATAGGTTTGTTAGATTACTTTGATTTGGTTATAATGATTTCAAAGGCAAACTAATATATCATTTGCAAACAAAGTTTTATAAACTTGGAGTGGTTATATTTTGCCCTTGGAAACGTAGGTAGAAACATGTACAAACAAGTATGATGTGTGAATTGAATTTGCCTTGCATGATTAGTTTAGTATGACATTGACTTTGAGAATAAAGTTTTGAAGTTTTGAAACTAAGAGGGATGAACTTAAAGTAACTTGTGAACTTAAAGTTCTAAACATGATAACACATATACATGGCCTAGTTAGCTATGAAATGAGATTAAAAGTGGTACCTAGTTGCTTTAACTTGGCCTAGAATGACTTTTAAAAAGTGAACTTGAACGCCTTATGCCCCTAGACATTACGAATATGTTCATCATTTAGCTAAACATGAATTGGACGTTTCAAGTGTGGTTTAAAATACGTCTTCAAATAATGAACTATGTTATGTCTATGTGAAGCATACTAGTAGAGGCATATTAGTACCAATATATGGTTTAAAATCTTATATCATCGAATCTTGTTAAAGAAAGTTGTTAAGCTTTATTGATTGAAATAAATCATCATGAAACTAAGTAGTTTGAATATGAGCAGACGTAGATCACGTATCTATAAACTTTAAATATGTATCCGAACACATAGCGAGTCAAGTCGTGATAAATGTATATGAATGTTGATGTCAAGTACGGATGGTTAAGTATACCTATACATACCTAGCTATTCTAAGAGTATGATGAGAAAGTGAAATGTAGGTGTTACGAACCTAGTTAGAGAACAATGTAATATTATTATTTTAAGAATGTATGAAATATGTGACTAATGGATATGAATCCATGATTATATAACTGTGTAGGAATACACGAAGTGCAGTTAAGCGTTAAGCAGTTAAGTCGTAGTTCATAAACTACGAATCAGGCAAATCTTTCAGTTCCTATTTGATATATGAATTCGATAACTGTTAGTTGAGATATATTTTGATATGATAATGTTGATGTATATATATGAAATGCATGTGAGATATGTATGAAAGTTAAAAGTTGATCTTTGATGATATGCTTGTGAAGTAAATTTCTATGCATGTTATGTGTGAAGTAACATGCGTAGTTAATATTAATTGATTATGAATGCATGAACTGAATATGTTATTATATGATATGTGCTGCATGAAAACTGTTAGAATTGATGGGCTGTCGAGCTCACCCTTGCAAATAATCACTTTTCCAGGTTAAAGACTCACGGTAAAGATTTCGTGCTTCTTGGTTGGCAAAGTAGATAGTTTCACGACGAAGGATACTATTTAGATTATTACTTGAACCATGTTTAGGTTCTAGGAGTGTACTTGATATATATTTACGATGTTTAATACTTGTTGTATTGTAAGGATGTATTAGTTAATACATAGAGGATATCGAATCAAGATGTAAAATCTTATACAGTAATTCCAATAGACTGAACCATATTATATAGTTGATTCAAGAATTGTAATTGGTTCAAAGTTATAAAATCAATAAAAGATTTTATTCAAGAGATTGAGAAAGTTAAATTATTCTGCATATTTATATAATATCAAATGTAATGTAATACAGGAATAGTAAATGACCAGGATTAGAAACTTATAAAAGTTTGGGGTCATTGTGCAGATCCTAGAAATGGAATGAATTTATATTATAAATTGTAATAAGTAAAGTTTTATTCATTAAGTTATGAATGAAAAATATAAATAGTTTGACGATAGTAGTATCGTGGCGGACCGGATCCGAGGTTCGAAGGAACCCAGATTTAGGGGTGTCACAAGTTGGTATCAAAGATGTAGGTTATAAACTTTGGTAAGTGTACCATAGGCTATAACCTAAGAGAGAGAAAGATAAAGATTAAAATATATAAGTGAAGATTCAATGAAGAATCTTGAAGTATCTAAGAGAATGATAATTCAGGATTTTCCTAAGTCCGATAATAAAAATGTTAAGATGTTATCTATAAGTTGATGATGACAAAGATAACAAAAATAAACTCGGATGGAGTTTTGTTGATAATAGGGAAAGAACCCTAAGGTAAATTGATGATCACAACGTGATCGAATTGAGCTATGAAGTGATAAATAGTCTGTAACGACTAAGTGTGTATAGCTTGATGCTATAAGAGATTTTACTATGAAATGGTACGATATGAACTCATGAGGAGTTGTATGTGGTGAGATACGAGCAAAGAGCAAGTTAAGAGTGAGATAGAGTTAAGTTAGATTTTAGTTGAGGACTTATGTGAGAGCTGAGTTGTACAAACCTTTGTGTGGGCGGAGGCTTTGTGCTCACGCTCGGTTCCTCACAATGATAATCAATGGAATGTCGGTGTCGCGCTATCGATGTGCTTATGGTGAGAAGGTGATTCTTTTCTCATATCATATTTGATAGATATAGATTATTAAGATTAAGGTAGAGAATATTAAGATTAGGCGCAAGTTCTTAAAACTCATTCATATTGTAAGTTCGTCACTCATAATCATATGGTATGTTTTTGAACCCTTCAGCGAATGGACGCCTATGGTCTGACTAGGATAAGTTCTTAAACTCATATAATTGTGGCAAGTTCCTGAATTTCTAAAGTGTGGTAAGTTTGATGAACTATATCGGGTATATGTATGTTGTAAAGTTAGAAATTTTGGTATAGTGAGCATTGATGGTGTTGAAGATTGGTAGAATGAAGCAATGTAGTAAAGATTGAAGTTGATGGAGAAACATGGATTTTCTAAATCCTTTAACTCTGCTAGATTTTCAAAATTTATTAACTTCGTGCTGATATTTACACTTCTATTTTCCTGAAAAACATTGGATCATGTGATTGAACCAATGATGTTTTAAAAACAATACCGTTAACAATATGTCTATGCTAATTGTTTCGGCTAAGACAAAAATGATTTGAAAATTTTCAAAAAGGAATTTCTAACCACGTGCATCATTTGATATGGTGTAAAAATGGTAAACGATGGAGTCATCAATGCAGTCAAACCTAGTGTTGGTTGTGATCGAAAGATCGTCAACCCACTATGGTATGATGTAATATGACAAAGTCACCTAATAGCGGAATCCTCAACGCACTACTAATCTAGTACGGTATCATGATGTCATAAAAAAAATTTGGTTTTCTTTTAAATTATGAAGAAGGTCAATTAAGTTATCTAAATTATTTTGACTGAAGTTCGAGTTGTTGATAAAAGTCTAAGCTATTTGATTCGGCTAGACGGCTGCTGAAAAATATTTATGGAATTCAAGCGTTCATGAGTAATTATGCCAAACCAGATTTCTCTGGTGCGGATTCAGTTGTTGAAAAGATGAGGTGAACAACCCTATAAGGGGACAAGTTTTCGGGGACAATGGTTTCGAGCGTAACGCATATAGTCGTTACAAAACATTACGTTATGCCTGAACGTGGTGGTACAATAAAGTGGCCACCTAGTGTACGCGCGTGGAGGTGTTTTTAGTCTTTGTGATTGATAAACACTCTGGTTTGCAGTGTGAAGAATTTTGTTGAAGCATTTGTAAAACTAGATAAGAGTTCACGATCTTGTGTCCCCTCAACATAATTTGGAATCTAAGATTATTCATACTACTTCCCGATTATTAAAAAATTGTGAAAGATTCTTATTCTTCTGAAGGATGAATGTAGTAAGTAGAATGTTCCTTAGAAAGGAGAATGTGGTAGAATGCAAGTGAGCAAGTTATAATAAAACTTCCGAAAAGAGAATGGATAAAATTATTCAAAAGAATGTGTAATATTCAGAATATCACCGGGAAGAGGAAGTTTCGGTGATTCCGAGGACGGAATCCTTATAAGGGGGAGAGGATATAAGAACCTGAATTTTCAGAAAATATTAAAATAAGAATTTAGTAAATAAAATTCTTAAGGCATGAGAAGGGTTCGAATAAGAATATATGCATATGTTGTGAGGTATGTGGAATGGTGTTGCATGAGATAATATAAACTATGTAATAACTGATTTCTTTATTTAATAAACATATTATTATTATATATTTGTTGTTTATTGAAGAGGCGAGTTATTTGAAGTAAAGAAGATGGATAGAAATCTATCTATTGATATTAAAAATTTATGTGAAATTATTTTATAATAGTAAGTTGGTGACATTAAATATTTTGATAATCGCCAATTTCTTGAGTATATATATGATAAGAATCAAGTCTAAAAAGCGGTCAAACCGTACTCTTTAATGGTGGATGTATAGGAGCTGGGCTAAAGGATTCCTTCAGAGAGCGGATGTATATACGAATTAGTGACTGATCTAACTCACTGTGAAAACAGTGTAAACGAGACGAAAAACTAATTTGTTGGTTATTTGTAGGAAACCACTCAGCGTACTATATTGAATACTATTAAAGACTCGATGTGTACTAGGTTTAGACTTGTATATATGTACGTTGTTAACGAGAGAAGAAAATCGATATATCTTTAGATAAATATTGGTTAAAGATTTATTGATTAATATTGAGATATGGTTAAATGTATAGATTAAAGAAATTGTGTTGAGACAATCTATAGAAAGGAAAGAGAAATAATTTCTACTAAAGAATATTAAAATAAATTCTAGCATTTGATTATTTTAATAAAAGGGGGAATATTATTTTGATATTACCTTTTATAGCCTTGTACGAGGTAATGTGTGTGAGTAAGTAATATGGTAAATATATTAAAACAAATTTGTTATATAAGTTGAGGGAAACAATTTATCATGAAAGGAAATAAACTTATTTTCTATATATAGTGCGTCGTGTGTCGTGCATGTAAATATTCTAATAATACATAGATTTTATATTAACAATAATATCTTGAGAAAATGAGTAAATTGTTTTATTATGATTAGTTCCTATATTTAGAGAAAACATGATAAAAACATCTTATGTTATGTTATGGTGAAATACATAATTTTGATTATAGTAATGTATTTCCAAGAGGGTTAAAGTTGAAAGAAAACTAAGTTATTTTAATATATTAAGTAACTTAAGTTATTATTTTATCGTGGATGTTATCATTTAAATAACTAATGGAGTATATATTAATTATGTTCGGTTTGTAATATTCAAGAACGCAATCAAATTGCATAAAAATGCAGAAACGTGTAAAATCAGAGTTTAAAAATTTACAAACCATATACCCGGATCACCCTTTATGCACAATTATTAATTAAACGAAAAGATAAAGAATAAAATCATACCCTTGAAGATCGAGCTTCCTTAGGTACAAGTTCACCTCCAAATCCTTTCGCGTTCAACTTGAATCCACCGGGTTTGGTTCCTTCTTTTGATCAACGTTAGCCACCCATATGTTTGGCCTCTAGAGGTGATCCACCAAGAAAAAAATAAAGATTCAAGAAGAAGGGGTATTGGTTCAACCCTAGTTTTCTATCTCTATAGAAAAGAATGTACTCTCCAACAAATTGAAATTATGTCAGATGTTATAAAAGTCAACAACCCCATCACCCATAATAAGACTCCTCTTATTTATAGATGTGGGCAACCCACCTTAACAATTAAGGAATTGGGTTTTAATTAATTAAATTCTTTTAATTAATTAAGCTCCCTAATTTTATTAGGGATAATTAATTAAACTCCTTTAACTAATTTTCCTTCCTAATCCAATTAGGAATAAATGAGAGTACTTATATTAAATTAATTCCTAAACTCTTTTAGAAATTAAAATAATAATAATTGTAATAATATTAATAAGACTCCTCTTATTAATTTATATTTAATATTTCTAAAATATTAAATAATAAATATTAAGCTATTTAATTTATTCTATCACCATAGATTAAATTAAATATACATAACATTTTATTACGATTATGCCATTAACTTCTTAAATAATTATTCTTCCTTTTATGGTGTGACCCTTTAGGTTCTCCATATTAAACCTACAGTGAATAAATCAATTAGAACAATTCTAATCTTATTTAAATAAATAAATTAAACAATTAATTTATTTAAATAAATAATATTTATTCTACAATAGGGATAAGCCTCCTCAACGATCAACAACTTTCCGTAGATAATATAGATTTCAACATTAATCGTAAAAGAACCTTTGAGTAAATAGTTCTGTATAATTCAATCCTTCCACCATACAATGTCCCAATTAAATATAAGACATGGAATTTCATCAAAGTCTTATTTTATTTAATTATATGTATTTCGACTCTTAAATGCACAACACTAAATAATGCAAATTAGAAACTCCTTTCTAATTTCATTACGCTTTAACCAAGGACTACTAGGTTGTCATTTATCGAATCACATAGGACATTTCTCTTCTTTTTATTAGAAGTGGTAGATTCTTTATTGATCATACATTATCTCCATGTACAACTTATTATACCTAAGCATACCTTTTGATATACTCTAAGGGTCTTAAGGAATAAGTCAAAGTATAACTCATCATACACAAGATACTATGATGATCTCAAGTCCAAGGATCACTTGTACTACTATCATCACTACTGAGAATTCCTATTGACAAAAAGTAAAACTCCATTAGGTATTCCTTAGCGAGCCAATGCTTAGTGAACTTATTCTCTAATAAGCACCTACATACTTGCTTTAGTGTCTCCACACAAATGATCATGAGATCAATCATCCTCATCCAATGAAAGCAAGCAACGTATGTACCAATCTATCCGGATTTACTAATCCCCAATTTAGTAATCCAACGATTTGGGAACTATTTTAGTTTTAAGCTTTCTAAGAATTTAGATCTCATTAGAATGATCATCATCATTATTCTAAAAGCATTGCTTAAAACTATGGGTTTATCACATATTATAAAAACAAAGATCATGTAGATAATTAAAAGCCTTTAATAAATTAATACTTTTTATTAATAAATGAATAAGATTGTTACAAAGTATATGCTTTATCATCAAACATGATTGGCTTGTATGCATACTACTTTCAATCTCCCACTTGCACTAAAGCCAATCGTCATGGTATCTCATACTCTTCTTCTCTAAGTGACGATTATCCCATTTGTTGGATAAGCTTTAGTTAATGGATATGTAATGTTGTTCATGAGAGTCCACTATCTCTATAGTGATTTCCCATCTTTCAATGATTCTAATAATCAAATGAAAGTGCCACAACACATGTTTAGATCCAAGATGAGACTTAGGAACTATTCCTAGTTACAGTAATGAACTTATAATCCAAACAATCAACTTGCGACTTCATTTATAGCTATATACTTTGTCTTTATCACTAAACCAACAACTCTTTCTTTGTTTGGAACCTTTCCAATTCAACGCACTTTTATTCAGATAACGCTTTACCTTAAAGTGGATTTTACGTCATCTTGATGCATTTGAAAAACTTGAGTCTGTTAAGCCCTCTAGTTTTAATTTAGACCCATCATGAATATGATCACATCCTTAGTGCTTAGATTAAGCACTTTAAGATGTTTTCACCGACTCATAGTGAACTTCTCGAATATGATGATGAACATCGGTCTCGTACATTTCATTGCATACATGATTGTCACTCATGCGACCTCTCTTTTCACGAGTCTGTGGGGACTATTAAGAGAGATACACTCCATGGCTCATCAACATGAAACATCTCTTGGAGCTTGCCATGCTAAACGACTTTAGCATCAAATGAATATACATTCCTTGGGTTAAGTTGAGCATCCTCTTAAATCTATCTATATAGATTTATATCCCCAATTAAGATACTCTTCCAAATCATTCATGGAGGAATGTTTAGACAACTTTATCTTTACTGATTGTAGCTTTGGTATGTAATTCCTCATCCGTAGTATATCAACATATAATACTAGAAATTTCACGACGCCCCAATCGACCCTTTTGTACACACTAGAACTCTTACCTCATCGTATGTAACTCGGATCATCATCTTCTATGATGCGTACCTCATCATCATCATCCATGATGAATCCATACCTCCTAGGTATCTTCGGTACTATTCCAGATAACAAGAATGAACTCGGATGGAGTTTTGTTGATAATAGGGAAAGAACCCTAAGGTAAATTGATGATCACAACGTGATCGGATTGAGCTATGAAGTTATAAATAGTCTGTAACGACTAAGTGTGTATAGCTTGATGCTATAAGAGATTGTACTATGAAATGGTATGATATGAACTCATAAGGAGTTGCATGTGGTGAGATACGAGCAAAGAGCAAGTTAAGAGTGAGATAGAGTTAAGTTAGATTTCAGTTGAGGACTCATGTGAGAGCTGAGTTGTACAAACCTTTGTGTGGGTGGAGGCTTTGTGCTCACGCTCGGTTCCTCACAATGATAATCAATGGAATGTCGGTGTCGCGCTATCGATGTGCTTATGGTGAGAAGGTGATTCTTTTCTCATATCATATTTGATAGATATAGACTATTAAGATTAAGGTAGAGAATATTAAGATTAGGCGCAAGTTCTTAAAACTCATGCATATTGTAAGTTCGTGACTCATAATCATATGGTATGTTTTTGAACCCCTCAGCGAATGGACGCCTATGGTCTGACTAGGATAAGTTCTTAAACTCATATAATTGTGGCAAGTTCCTGAATTTCCAAAGTGTGGTAAGTTTGATGAACTATATCGGGTATATGTATGTTGTAAAGTTAGAAATTTTGGTATAGTGAGCATTGATGGTGTTGAAGATTGGTAGAATGAAGCAATGTAGTAAAGATTGAAGTTGATGGAGAAACATGGATTTTCTAAATCCTCTAGCTCTGCTAGATTTTCAAAATTTATTGACTTCGTGCTGATATTTACACTTCTGTTTTCCTGAAAAACATTGGATCATGTGATTGAACCAATGATGTTTTAAAAACAATACCGTTATCCATATGTCTATGCTAATTGTTTCGGCTAAGACAAAAACGATTTGAAAATTTTCAAAAAGGTATTTCTAACCATGTGCATCATTTGATATGAAGAGAATTCTAACCATATGCATTCATCTTTATTCATAAAAGTTGGGGTCTTACAGTATAATTTATTTACTATTAACAATTATATGCAAAATTATTATTAGGTAGATATATATTTTTAGAAGGATTAATTTTCTTATTAGATCATCTAATTAATTAAACTAATATTAATCTGTTGCTATTATTAAGCTACAAATATAAATTAATATAGAATATTAATCTGTGATAAACTTAACAGTAGGATTTCATTTGTTCCCTAAGTGAGAATCAACCATAGGATGGTAATCTTGACTTTCAATCTTAGTCGTCCAACTTATGATAACTTAATAAATACTCACTCTGCCTGATAATAAATATCCTAATTTAACTTCAACAATCTGATTGATCATTTTTTAAATTAATAATTTAAAATGAGTATCAACCATAGGATGGTAATCTTGACTTTCAATCTTAGTCGTCCAACTTATGATAACTTAATAAATACTCCCTCTATCCGATAATAAATGTTTTAATTTAACTTCAACGATCTGATTGAACATTTTGAAAATTAATAATTTAAAAATTTTATATAAAATTTTTAAATTACTGAAACTTGACCGTAGTAGTAAAAATTTTAAATTGATTTTTAAAAATATATTTATTTTTAAAATGATCAATTTGATCATGAAAGTCAAATCAGAACATTTATTATAAGATGGAGGGAGTAATTTCTAAAGAATTTTTTTTCAATATACAATTATTTCATACTTGTATGTATTGTGGCCTGTGGGTAGATTCAAAGTAGCATACCTTGGAAGGAAAACTTATCCAATATTACCTATTGAAAGGAATAAAATTAATAAACCGCAATTAATGATTATATTAGTGCTCGTAATTATATACTTACACAAGCCATATTTAACTATTAGTATAATGTTACGACTCTTATCTTCCCAACCCCTATATGGTAGGGCGGTAGCCAAATAAATGACTTGTTCAAATTAAAAAAATAAACATACTACACAATTCAAAAGTTGTTATAAAATGTCTAGATTCATAATATTATATGGATATCTAGATACATGTAATTCCCATTGAGTATTAAAATATATGACTCTTGAGTTTTGTAACTTCCTAGTAGTATTGATGTTCTTATTTCTATAAATAAGACAATTGTAAAGTGATTGAGATACAAAAGATTATGCAAATACACTCTTTTCTCTAATCATCTTTGATCTTGATTTTAGTTATATTTTATAACACGTTATCAGCACGAGTTGCTCCTCACCTTCATCTTGAAGATAATTATTTTTTTGGTTTGAAGTAGAAGAAGTCATTTACCGAGGAGTATATTTTTAAGTATTATTATATCACGCATACATATACTTAGAAAAATACATATTACTTATTTAACTTACAATTCAATATGCACTCATCACATCACTACGCTATTAAAAATTCAATATGTGTGGGGTTTTTTTTTCCTTACCCTCAATATGAATTTTTTTTACACTTAATGTTACTTATGTCTTCTCTTGCGAGACCATGCTACATATGTGAATAGTTATGTGTGGATAGTTATAATAAATTAAATTTATAATGATTTTTGATATTTTTTTGTATGAATTTACAATGACAAACCTTGCCAAACTTGAGTTCATGGAACTTGATATTATGGGTAAGAATTATTTGTCATGGATCCTTGATGCCAAAATTCATCTTGATGCCATGGGTCTTGGAGACACCATTAAAGATGGTAATGAAACATCTAATCAAAATAAGGCAAATGCCATGATTTTCTTACGCCATCATCTCCACGAGGAGTTGAAATTAGAGTATCTCACAGTAAAAGATCCTCTTATTCTTTGAAAAAATTTGAAAGAAAGATATGACCATCAAAAGACAGTTATACTTCCAAAAGCTCGTTATGATTGGATGCATTTACGATTGGAGGATTTTAAATCAGTAAGTGAATATAATTTTGCAATGTTTAAAATCAGTTCTAAATTGAAATTGTGTGGAGATAGTATCACTGATGGAGATATGTTAGAAAAAATATTCTCTACTTTTCATGCCTCGAATGTGCTCCTGCAAAGAAAATAATATAGAGAACGAGGTTTTAAGAAATATTCTGAACTGATTTCATGTCTCCTTGTGGCTGAACAAAATAATGAGCTTTTAATGAAAAATCATGAATCGCAACCAACTGGTTCAGCTCCATTCCCTGAAGCGAATGTTACAAGATATAATAATAATTATGGTCGTGGTCGTGGTCGTGGTCGTGGTCGTGGTCGTGGTCGTAATAGAGGTCTTGGTCGTGGCCACGGACGAGGAAGTTTTAATTACTGCAACCATGATACCAAATCTTCAAAGAATGAGGAGAAACAAGAAAAAGGGAAGAATATAAATAACAGAGATACCAAGAAGGATGAAAATATTTGTTATTGGTGTGGAATGAAAGGACATTGGTCTCGTACCTGTCGTACAGCCAAACATCATGTTGATTTATATCAATCCTCATTGAAAGGAAAGGAGAAGAACATAGAAATAATTTTTTCTCATCCACATCAAGATAACGATGATATCTATTTTGATCCTATGGATATGACACACCTTGATGTTGCAGATTTCTTTACTAATGAGCAAGTTAATATTCCTTGTAATGAAAATAATTAGTTCAGAATTATGTTAGTCCTTTTAAGTGTGTTTACTTTATGCTGATGTATTTCCTTTCATGTTGGCTTATTTAATGTATTTTGTTTTCTTTGAATTGTGTTATTAAATATATATAATATTATGTCTTATTATGAACTTATTATATATTTATTCCTTTTATGAAGAAAATATGGATATGCATCATGCTATACATGAGCCTAATATCAATGGTGGAGATATATGCTTAACAGATAGTGCAACGACACATACCATTCTCAGACATAAGTAATATTTTTTAAATCTAAAAATGATGAAACAAAAGTGAATACAATATCAGGTTCTGCAGACTTGATTGAAGGCTCTGGAAGAGCCAATATAATGCTTCTTAGTGGAACAAAATTTATTATTGATAATGCTTTATTTTCCACCAAATCAAGGAGGAATCTGCTAAGTTTTAAAGATATACGACTTAACGGGTACCATATTGAGACAGCCAATGAAAATGGTATTGAATATCTTTACATTATATCAAATGTCTCTCTTGGAAAACAAATATTAGAAAAATTACCCGTTTATCTTGAGTTTTGTACTATACAAGTATTAGTACAATTGAAGTCAATGCAATAATGAACCAGAAAGTTCAATGAACCAAATAATTTTATTATTTGGCATGACCGGTTAGGTCCTCCGGATCAATAATGATGCGAAGAATTATTGAGAATTCACATAATAATCCATTAAAGAACCAGAAGATTCTTCAATTTAAGGAATTCTCATGTCCTGCTTGTTCTCAAGGCAAATTGGTCATTAGACCATCACCAGCTAAAATTGGGACTGAATCCCCAAGGTTTCTAGAACGTATTCAAGGAGATATTTGTGGGCCTATTCACCCACCAAGTGGACCATTTAGATATTTTATGATTTTAATAGATGCATCTATAAGATGGTCACATGTGTGCTTATTATCAACTCGCAACCTGGCGTTTGCGAGATTACTTGCTCAAATTATTAGATTACGAGCACAATTTCCAGATCATATAATCAAGACTATTCGTCTTGATAATGCTGGTGAATTCACATCCCAAACATTTAATGATTATTGTATGTCTCTTGGGATAAATAATGAACATCATGTTGCCCATGTTCATACTCAGAATGGTCTTGCTGAATTATTTATTAAACGCCTCCAGTTAATTGCAAGACCATTGCTCATGAGAACAAAACTTCCTGTCGCTGTTTGGGGGCACGCTATTTTACATGCAGCAGCACTTATTCGCATTAGGCCAACATCATATCATAAATTCTCCCAATTACAATTGGGTTTTGGTCATGAGCCAGATATTTCCCATCTAAGAATATTTGGTTGTGCGGTATATGTTCCAATTTATCCTCCACAACGCACAAAGATGGATCCTCAAAGGAGGCTGGGAATATATATTGGGTTTGAGTCCCCATCAATAATTAAATATCTTGAACCCTTAACATGTGATTTATTTACTAAGACGACGATTTAATTGGCCATTTTGATGAGACTATGTTCCCAGCATTAGGGGGAGAAATTAAACAGCTGGATAAAGATATAACTTGGAATGCATTGTCATTATTGAATTTTGATCCTCGTACAAAACAATGTGAATAAGAAGTTCAAAAGATACTTCGTTTGCAAAATATAGCAAATCAGCTACCAAATGCATTCACTGAGTCAAAAGTAGTAACCAAATCTCATATTCCAGTTGTAAATGCTCCAGCTCAGATTGAAGTTCCAATAGGACAATCCACAAAAATTATAACAAATGAGTCTAAGGCACGCCAGAAGCATGGTAGACCAATCGGTTCGAAAGACAAAAATCCTCGAAAAAGAAAAGAATTAAATAGACAAGTTGACATTATTGAGGAGGAAAATATTCATGAGGATATAAACATAGCTAATCATAAAACCCCAGAAGAGGTTCAGGTACCTGAAAACAATAAAAATGATGAGATCTCGATAAGTTATGTCTCTACAAAGAAAAGATGAAACCGAAGTGAGATAGTTGTTGACAATAATTTTTCATATAATATATCACTTGATATAATTAATGAAAACGAGGATTCTGAACCAAATTCTGTCAAAGAATATAGACGCATAAATGATTGGCCAAAATGGAAAGAAGCAATACAGACATAATTAAATTCACTTGCAAAACGTGAAGTTTTTGGACCTGTAGTCCAAACACCCTAAGAAGTAAAGCTAGTTGGATACAAATGGGTCATTGTGCAAAAAAGAAATGAGAAAATTGAAATCGTAAGATATAAAGCACGACTTGTGGCACAAGGGTTTTCACAAAGACCTGACATTGATTACAATGAAACAAATTCTCCTGTGATAGATGCAATTACATTGCGATATCGTATTTGCCTAGCAACTCATGAAAAATTAGATATGTGCCTAATGGATGTTGTTACAGCCTATTTATATGGGTCAATTGATAATGATGTTTATATGAAAATCCCTAAAGGATTTAAAATGCCTGAAGCATATAATTCAAATCCCCGGAAAGTTTATTCAATTAAGTTACAAAGGTCCCTATATGGGTTAAAGCAATCAGGACGCATGTGGTACAATTGTCTTAGTGAATATTTATTGAAAGAAGGGTCTAATAATAACCCTATATGCCCATGTGTTTTTATAAAGAAGTCAGAATCCGGTTTTGCTATCATTGATGTGTATATTGATGATTTAAATATTATTGGAACTCATGGAGAGATTCCTAAGACAATGATTTATTTAATGAAAGAATTTGAGATGAAAGATTTAGGAAAAATAAAATTTTATCTCGGCCTGCAGATCAAGCATTTAGAAGATGGAATTCTCATTCATCAGTCAACTTACACAGAGAAGGTCCTTAAAAGATTTTATATGGATAAAGCTCATCCATTGAGTACACCAATGGTTGTTAGATCACTTGATGTGAAAAAGGACCCTTTTAGACCTCGCGAGGATACTAAAGAATTACTTGGTCCTGAAGTACCATACCTCAGTGCAATTGGTGCATTAATGTATCTTGTTAATAATACACGACCTGATATAGCATTCTCTGTGAATTTGTTAGGAAGATATAACTCTTCTCCTACCCGGAGACATTGGAATGGGGTTAAACATATTTTTTGTTACCTACGAGGAACTATAGATATGGGATTATTTTATTCGAATAATGATAATCATAAATTAGTTGGATATGCTGATGCAGGATATCTATCTGATCCACATAAAGGTCGATCTCAAACATGTTATCTTTTTATGTGTGGTGATACTGCTATATCATGGATATCTACAAAGCAAACATTAGTTGCCACTTCATCTAATCATGCTAAAATACTTGGAATCCATGAAGCAAGTCGAGAATGTGTGTGGTTGAGATCAATGACTCAACACATTCATGAAACATGCGGTTTATCCTCCATCAGAGGAATTCCAACCATTCTATATGAAGACAATGCTGCATGTATAGCTCAATTAAAAGGAGGATACATCAAAGGAGATAGAACGAAGCATATCTCACCGAAATTCTTTTTCACACATGACCTTGATAAGTGTGGTGACATTGATGTTCAACAAATTCGATCAAAAGATAATCTAGCAGATTTATTCACCAAGGTAATACCAACTGCAACGTTTGAAGGATTGCGTCGCAATATTGGAATGCGACCGCTGAAGGACTTAATGATACATTCATGAGGGGGAGCTAATACCCGCTGCACTCTTTTTTCCTTAACCAAGGTTTTTTCCCATTGAGTTTTTCCTAGTAAGGTTTTTAATGAGGCAGCTTTCAATGCATATAGCCATACAATAGACATCCAAGGGGGAGTGTTATAAAATGTCTAGATTCATAATATTATATAGATGTCTAGATACATGTAACTCCCATTGAGTATTAAAATGTATGACTCTTGAGTTTTGTAACTTCCTAGTAGTATTGATGTTCTTATTTCTATAAATAAGACAATTATAAAGTGATTGAGAGATACAAAAGATTATGCAAATACACTCTTTTCTCTAATCATCTTTGATCTTGATTTTAGTTATCTTTTATAACAAAAGTGAATTAATCATGGTTTTAGACACGCCTATGAGAGAAGAAACAAATAGATGTTACTTTTCTAACAATCAATCACCTATCGCATTTACTTTTTTCACATGAACAAAATGTGCATGTACTTCTTTCCCGTATATACACACTATAACCAAATACACATTTACATTTTTTTTCTTAACAAATTGGTGATGATAATTAATTTCATGGTTCACCCAGGTTTTTGCCAAAATATAATTAATTGATATAATTTTTGTTTAGTCATGGACTAATTTTCCACTCTCTAAACTTAAGATATTTCTCCTATATTAATCATCACTTTTATTATGGTTAATCAGTGGCAGAACCAGAACGAATTCATAGGGGGTCAAAAAATATCAATAAAAAAAATTATTAACGGCGGAGCTAGGAAGCAGCAGCGGCCATCGGATTTTCGACTGACAAAGATAAGCCTATGCTCAAACTATCTGGTATTGTTGATGATGACAGTTATGAGACTGACAACATTGATTTTGGTAGTTGCCCTCAACTTCTTTTACGGTTCGACATAAAAACTTGTATTCGGATTCTATCAAATTAAGTACTCAAGCATCCATGTCCCTTTTTCCTCAGCTAGGCTCATATTTTTCTTTAATGTGAACTACCCTGCATGAAAATGCACTCCTCCACATAGAAAACTTCTCCTTGCATTACCAAGGCCAACAACTACCAGGTCAAATACTCAGATGCCCTTGCCCTACCTACCCTCCCCCTAGTTCTCGCCTGCTTGTTTGGCGGCCTATTTCACCGGGTCAAATGCTCCCCAGCCCCCTAGTTCCGCCTCTGTGGTCAATATAATTTAATATTAGTGCAACATAAATACATGAGTGTGTAATTCATAGAATCAAGTTCCTATACTCTATTCACCTTTTGTTGAGGGTATTGGAGTTGGTCCTCTAACCGATATCAACTTTTAATCAAACAAGAATCCTATAAAAGTTATAGCTTAAAATGACCTATAATGTCGGTGATGATAAACCACCAAGAAGATCTCAAAGAATGCCAGTGAAAAATCCAAAGTATTTGGATTGACATGCACATGCACACGTAGGGATAACACATGAGTCATACAATGAGAAGAAGTGGATTGGCAGGTGGCCAAAGAAATAGTCCAAGATTGTTAGTCATGCTAGCTGAAGAATAGGACAAGTGGTTACTATTTGTTTAATAAAGTTCGACTATCTTGTTATTTTTAGTTTTTAGTATCTTATCTCTCAGAGTTGTGACCTGAGAATTAGGAATAGTTGTTATTTTCTATTGTTATTTAAACTCTTTCTAAATCATCAATAAGGTAAGTTTATTCCAATAAAACTTTTGTGGTTAGTTCTCACCATAAATAGAACTTTATCTTTACTAAAATTTTTATAGCTTTTACTGGGACCTATCATTGGTATCAGAACTATACAATATGACTACCAACAAAGAAAGAATAGAAAACTTAGAAGCAGGTTTCGAAGGACTTCAAGCTAACTTGAGAAGAATGGAGCTGGGTATCAATGACAAACTACATCATCTAGAGACTGTTCTTAGCAAGATCTCTGAAGCTTTGACTACAAGGCAGGACACGACTTTCAGTAATGTCAACGAACGCAGTGGACAGTCTTCTAATGAGCATGCTCGTGAAAACACCAAAGGGGGATGATCAATTTTTGCCTCTAAGTTGGCTAAACTCGAGTTTCCTAAGTACGGTGGAGATGACCCAACTGAATGGTTCACGTGTGTCGGCCAATTCTTTGAATATCAGGGCACTTTGGAAACATAAAAGGTGTCTTTGGCTTCATTTCATTTGGAGGGAGAAGCAAATCAATGGTGGCAATGGTTACGAAGGGCTTATTATGAAGAAGGGAAAGAGGTGATGGAGCAAATTTGTATAGGAATTATGGTCTCGATTTGGGCCTACTGACTGTGAAGACTTTGATGAAGCATTGTAAAAATAAGACAAACGAGTTCCTTGCATGACTATTAAAAGGAGTTTGAGAGACTGGGTAATCGGGTTCAAGGTTGGACTCAGAAAGCTCTAGTAGGGACATTCATGGGAGGTCTTCAGGTTGAAATAGCTAATGGCATATTGAAGTTCAAACCAAAATCATTAAAAGAAGCTAATAGCCTTGCAAGGATGCGAGATGAGCAACTAATTCACCAACGGAAAGTTACACGGCCTTTCAACAGATCCATGGCCAACTATCCCTCTCCAACGAAGTTCAAAGCATCCATGGCCGACTCTCCCTCTCCAACGAAGTTCAACGCAGCTACCCCTATGAAGAGGCTCACTTGGAATGAGATGCAATGGAGAAGAACACAAGGGCTATGTTTTAACTGCGACGAGAAATTCACAACTCCTACTCTTAGAAGGTAGCAATGAAAGTTCAGAGGATGATGAAACCGAAGGATCAATGGAACAACCCGAGATTTCTCTACATGCACTCTCAGGTTAGTCATCCTACAAAACAATGTGGGTGATGGCAAAGATTGGACCACATGCAGTAGTTGTCTTAATTGATAGTGGGTCTACTCATAATTTTATTTGTAAGAAGATGGCCAATATGTTGCAACTACCGGTACTGCCAACCGAACCTTTCAATGTCAAAGTGGTGAATAGAGAGCCATTAAAGTGTCAATGCAGATTTGAAAATGTCCACATTGATCTCCAAGGTATTCCTTTTGTCCTCACTCTATATACTTTGCCTTTAATTGGGATAGATTTGGTCCTAGGTATCAATTGGTTGGAATAATTGGGGACAGTGGCATGCAATTGGAAGAAATTAACAATGGAATTCCAATGGAACAACAAAGATTAGAAGTTGCGAGGAATTGATGCACAAGTAATTCAACCAGTATCATTGAAAGTCCTCACTAAGGAGGTACGACAAGGAGGCTCCACGTTTGCTATTTCTCTTCAAACCACAATCTATCCTACATTACAGAATATGGATCCAGAAATGCAACAATTACTGGAATATTTTGAAGATGTATTCCAAGAGCCAACACAACTTCCTCCTACAAGAGAAGTAGATCACCACATCAATTTGAAGGAAGGTACTGAGCCCATCAATGTGATACCATACAGGTATACCTATTTTCAAAAAGCTAAAATTGAAAAACAAGTTCATGACATGTTAAAATTGGGGCTTATAAGATCTAGTACTAGTCCATTTTCCTCTCCTGTTCTATTAGTAAAAAAAAAGATGGGTCATGGTGATTTTGTACTGACTTTAGGGCACTTAATGTTGTAACCATCAAGGATAGGTTTCCTATCCCTACAGTTGATGATATGCTTGATGAGCTCCACGGAGCTACTTATTTCACCAAACTAGACTTAAGGGCAGGTTACCATCAGGTACGAGTACACAACACAGACATTCATAAAACTACTTTTCGTACACATAATGGTCATTACGAATACTTAGTTATGCCATTTGGTCTCTGTAATACGCCATCTACCTTTCAAGCTATTATGAATTCAATATTCTGCCCTCACCTCCGCAAATTTATTCTACTTTTCTTTGACGACATTTTGATTTATAGCCCCAATTGGAACATGTATCTTGAACATGTTAAAATAGCTTTTGAAATATTAAGGCAACATCAATTTTTTGTCAAGATTAGCAAATGTGCATTTGGCCTACAGGAGTTGGAGTACTTGAGTCATATTGTAACTCCTCAAGGAGTTAAGGTTGATCAAGGAAAGATTAAAAATATGCTCAATTGGCCTCGGCCTACTAATATATCTGATGGTTTTTTAGGACTGACAGGTTATTACCAAAAATTTGTCCGCAACTATGGCCTAATAGCTCGGGCTCTCACCAACTTGTTAAAAAAGGGCCATTTTGAGTGGAATACTGAAGCCGAAGCTGCCTTCCAAGAGCTCAAGAAGTCCATGACTACTACACCAACACTTGCAATGCCAATTTTTAATGAACCATTCATCATTGAATCAAATGCTTCAGGTAGTGGTATAGGGGCAGTTTTGAGTCAACAAGGGAAACCAATTGCATTCATGAGTCTAGCCCTGGGCAACACCAAACTCTCATTGTTCGTTTATGAGAAGGAGATGTTGGCAATAATTCATGCAATTCGTACATGGAGATTATACTTGATGGGCAGGAAGTTCTACATCGAAACTAACTAAAGAAGTCTTAAGTACTTGTTGGAGCAACGCATAACAACACCTAAGCAACAAAAGTGGGTGTCTAAACTGTTGGGCTATGATTATGAGATCAGATACAAGCCAGGCCAAGAAAACAATGTCGCTGATGCACTCTCACGGGTGGCAGGTAGTCCTAGCCTTAATACTTTATTTGTATCTCAAACTAAATTATGGGATACAATAAGAAAGGACGCTAGTGACAATCCTTACATGCAAAAAATAAGCAAGCTTGCAACAGAGAGTCCAGGTAACCCGTACAAATGGCGTAATTGATTGGTTTGTTTCAAAAATAGAGTGGTAGTGCCTCCACACTCCAATGTCATTTAGCAACTTTTAAAGCAATTCCATGATTCCCTAATTGGGGGGTATTCAGGGGTACTTCGAACATGCAAAAGACTATCACACCAATTTTATTGGCCATCCATGTACCAAACGGTGAAAAATTATGTTGACTCTTGTGATGTATGTCAACGAACAAAGAATTAAACTTTGTCTCCAGCCGGACTTTTACAACCACTCCCAATTCCTTGCCAAGTTTGGGACGACATAACAATGGACTTCATTGAAGGGCTTCCACCTTCCAACGGTAAGAACTCAATTCTTGTTGTGGTGGACATATTAAGTAAATCAACACATTTTTTGGCTCTATCTTATCCTTATACAACAAAAGGGGGTGGCTGAAAAATTCATTGAAGGTGTGGTGAAGCTTCATGGCATGCCTCGGTCCATCATTAGTGACCGTGATCCCGTGTTTATCAGTCACTTCTAGCGAGAATTCATCAAACTGTCGGGAACCCAATTGAAGATGAGCTCTACTTATCACCCACAAACCGATGGCCAGACAGAGGTTGTCAACCGTTGTATTGAACAATATCTTCGATGCTTTGTCCACCAACAGCCCCGTAAATAGAATTCTTTCCTTCCATGGGCTGAGTTTTGGTATAATAAAACTTACCATGCCTCTACTGGCATGACTCCCTTTCAAGCTTTTTATGGCAGACCACCTCCAGCAATACCACCCTACAATGCAGGTCATTGTTTATTTCATGAAGTTGATATGAGCCTAACTTCTAGAGATGCCTTGCTATGTCATCTTAAAAAAAAAATTCATGCAGCAAACAACCGAATGAAACAGCAAGCTGGCTCTAAACGAACAGACATTGAATACCAAGTAGGGGATTTTGTGTTTTTGAATTTTCACCCATACCGCCAGCAAACGATATTCAAAAGAGCATATCAAAATCTTGCAAGCAGGTTCTATGGGCCATACCAGATTGAAGAAAGAATTGGTAACGTAGCTTATAAACTCAAGCTTCCTCAAGGTTCTCGCATTCACCCAGTATTTTATGTGTCCCTTCTAAAGAAGAAAGTGGGTGACTCAATTACTACTAGTACTGATCTACCTCCAGTAGCCGAAGATGAACAATTGATAATGGAACCAGAAGCAATTTTGGACAGCTGTTGGGTCCACAAAGGTTCCAAATTTATTGAAGAAAGCTTGATCAAATGGAAAAGACTTCCAGAAGAAGATGCAACGTGGGAAAATACTCAAGAATTTAATAACAAGTTCCTCAATCTAAACCTTGAGAACAAGGTTCGAGTCAAAGGAAGGGTATTGATAAACCACCAAGAAGATCTCAAAGAATGTCAGTGAAAAATCTAAAGTATTTGGATTGACATGCACATGCACACGCAGGGATAACATATGAGTCATGCAATGAGAAGAAGTGGATTGGCAGGTCGCCAGAGAAATAGTCCAAGATTGTTAGTCATGCTAGCTGAAGAATAGGACAAGTGGTTATTATTTGTTTAATAAAGTTCATCTATCTTGTTATTTTTAGTTGTTAGTATCTTATCTCTCAGAGTTGTGACCTGAGAATTAGGAATAGTTGTTATTTCCTATTGTTATTTAAACTCTTTGTAAATCATCAATAAGGTAAGTTTATTCCAATAAAACTTTTGTGGTTAGTTCTCACCCTGAATAGAACTTTATCTTTACTAAAATTTTTATAACTTTGACTGGGACCTATCAAGTGAACTTGGCCATACAATATTAGGAAATGCCATTGCAGTTTTTATTTAACCTCTATTATCTCTATAGGCGTAATGGTTATTCTTGAAATATCTTTATACTAGCGGTTTCCTATGGTTAATGTAAAAGGTAACCAAGCAAGACACTAACAAGCGCCACCATCCAAACAAACAGCAGAGGAAATCTCGACTGAATACTTGTTACACTTCTCTTACTTCTCAACAGAGCCTGCAAAACAATAGAACCATAATGTCACCAAACAAATACATTACGAACACCAAATAAAATTATGTTACGACAAACTATGGCCCAACACTGAAATCAACAGAAAATTAAAGACAAGAACACAATATTTAGGTGGAAATCAAAATAGGAAAAACCGGGCGAGAGGCAGAAGATATTATTAAATCAAAGTTTGAAAGAATACAATATATCAAAAAAACTCTCACACCCCAAAATAGGAATACACCAAAGTGTTCTCTCTCTCTCTAAAGCTCTAAAAACTAAGATACAAAAACCCTAGCTATATTTAGAGATATATATAGGCTACAAACATAGTGGACCCAAATAACATAACAAGTTCATACCACAGGGGCTTCACTCCCGCACCAATTTAGAGGATTAGTGGTGGACTCCGGGATAACATTGCCACAAAACCTCATATTTATTTTCCTTCGAGTCGTCGCAAAATATTATCAAGGTTGGGCCATATATCAAATGCCGAACTAAAATTCAAGACCCACATAACAAATTAATCTTAATAGGTAGTATAAAGCGAGATCATATCAGAAAGAGAAATTCAAAAGGATGAGGTTCTGAAGAAGATAACACGAGTCCAGTTCGTGTTGATTCACTTAGTTTATATGTTGACGGTGTACATTAAACAATACAAAACAAAATAAATTTATGAAAATCAAAGTACCAATGTTAAATAATTGAAAATCTAGAGACCAAAAACCACACAACATGGAAAATCACTAGTTAAAGAATGCTTCAGTAAACAAACACCACATTACATTACATTATCAAAAATGAAGGAGGGAGGAGAGAAAGGAGAATTAGAAAATATTAAAACTTTCAACTCGGCTTTTGAAGAACGTTACACAGTTATATATTCCTATAACTACAACATAACTCCGCATAAAAGGATTTAGTTGGTAGTATAAGATATTTTTAAAAAAAATCCAAGCAAAATGGATTTAAGACTCAATTTCACGCACTTTTGAAATTGTCAATTCTTCTATTATAATGATCCCAGGAGCAGGGTAAACAACATTGTTAACGCCAAGTTTCGCCGGCGCGTCCAATCACCGAATCCACACGCTTAGACCTGCACAATAATAGATCACACAAGAAGCTTGACGGCTTGTGCCGCCAGGTGATAGCTCCGGTATGAGAATAAGTACAGGCCGTTACAAGGTTTAACAATGGAGGCTTTAGTGTTTAGTGTTCAAAAGGGTATTACCTATTAATTGAAGTCTAATGTTGTATTTATAGCCGTACTTGCCACCCTAGAGTCCACCTATGAATTGGATTAGGACTCCTAAACATGGCAGTTACCATTGTTTGGGTCCATCACAATCTCTTTAAAAGATGCAAGTTGGATACAATCGAAATACTACCTTTAGAATTAGCTATTCAAATATGGTTAGGACTATAATCCTTAACTTTGTAGAACACTTATCACTCTGAACTCCATACAAGGGACAACCCACTATATGGGCCCAATCCAACCGAACATCATCAACCGGGACAGGGTTCCGGCCCAAAGGACTCGATCGGAAGCTCGACCCCGAACATCACCAACCGGGACAAGGCTCTGGCCCAAAAAACTCGGATGCCTGAACCCAAACATCTCCAATATCCCTTATGACTTCGTCCCAATGGGCTCAACATCCCCTTCTTAACCCAGGCCTTCGGCCCACCTGAAGGTCAGTAGATTACTCCCGAACATTTCCCCCCAGTCTTTTGTTATAATGTATTTATAATTGGAGACTTGAAGAGACACGAAGGGAAATGATGAGTTATCTGGGGAACCTAAACGGTTTTTCTTTGTTTTTTGAAATGGTACACATTTTCCCAGGTCTGGGCCCCACCTTCCATAAATAGCTGCCTTGGGATTCATGCAACGTCACTATAAAACCCCCAATCACCCCATTACAGTCACTTTTTCCAAATCTTCTTCATTTCAAATCTTTCTCTCAGATTTTTCGGCGAGGGCGATTTTCGGTAAGCAATCAATCTCTCCAATTTTTTTGATTCAAGTCTTTTCTATCCTCTAAACCTCCATATTTCCAGTAATTTACCTAAAATGGCAAATTCCAACCTTTCTTCCACCTTTACCACTGAGCAAACCCCGCCGGCTGTCAACACCATAACCATCGCTGCCACGGATCTGGTACCAGTTGATTTACCGGCCACCCCTACCGACACTACTACTGACAGTGTCGAATCCAAGATCCAAAGCGTTTAAGCTTCTGAAAGAAATTTTTCCCACATTAACACCCAATTAACTGTCAGTCCTTCTCAGATCTCGGACATCCACACCATGTTCAACATTCTGAAGGAATACAAGCTTCGAGTGCTCAAATTGAAGTAAAAAATGTTCTGGCGACCCGAAGGTGAGTGGGTCGCTGTTCCCCTCTGGGCTTTGAAGTACGGGTTTCGATTCCCCTTGCACAAATTCATTGCCTCATTTCTCTATTTCGTGGGGATTGGGTTTACCCAACTGGTGCCGAACTCGTACATCCACCTCATCAGATTTATAGTCTTGTGCCAGGGGTAGGCATCACCCCCGACCTCGACTTCTTCTTCGCTTTATTCACTGTCGGTAGATCAAAAACACCTGGCCTTCGATAACTAAACCGCCAACCCAACCGAGCCATCCTCATCAAGACTCCTTCTAGCAACAAGGGGTGGCACCCACAGTGGATCTTTATGAAGGGGACTGACCTCAAGCTCCTTCTAAACTGGGCCCATCCCAAAGACCCCATCGTGAAGGTGTCCAAGTTCTAAAATGATCGGGCCGATGCTTTCAAGGAGTTTTACAAAAAGCTGAGCAAGACCGAATGGGGTCTGAGAGTTTTATCCAACGAGACATGGCTGTACAAATATGGGTGTAAGAACCTTATCTCGAGCCTCTCCATAATTTAATTATTTTCTTTCAACATTCTTTATTAACTATCTTATCTGTTTTGCAGTAACCATTTTCAAGCCAGAAGGAGCTGACGCATCCTTGACGCCACTTCCCATCAAAGCCAAACCCATCCGTCCCCCATTCACTGATGATTCTCCCGATAAAGAGACCATCCCGATTGCAGAGCTCTAAACTGGTTCTGCATCGGGTCCAGCTCCTCCAACCACCAAAGCAGAACCTTCTACCAAAAATATTTTGAAGATGGGCCGGGCGGAGAAGATGGCCTTATTAAAGAAAAACAAGAAGAAGAAGAAGCCTTCCACCATAGCTCCCCCCAAGGCATCTTCTTCAGCCCTACCGAAGCCAATCCTCCACCAGCTCCCTCGGTCACTGTCATCGAGGACTCTGACAAAACTGAAGAGGTACCTCTCGAACCCCGATCTAAGAGGCCTCGCCTGGCAGAGGTCCTAGATTTGAAAATCGTGGAGGCCGACCCTTTACCAACTTTGACCCCTACTTCTAAACTAACAACCGAAACTAGCTCTTCACAAGGGACGCCGACCACTTTCTGGCCGAGGAGCCCTTCAGAGGTGTTCCTCTTTGCTCAGCTCGAACACTTCAAATTACCTGGAGATAACGAGCGGTTCAAAGGATATTCCTTTGAAGATTATCTAGTGGCCTACATCAAGGCCCAGTGTCAAGTAAACCCGAAAGCTTAAAGCATTTCTCTTTTTTAATCCTTTGTTCATCATAATAATGTATTCCTTTAATTTATTGTAGGCCAATACTATCCTCGCCTGAGCTATTCCACCTCTGGCCACTACCACTAAAAAGGAAGCTCAGCTAAAGACGGATGTAGAATTGCTCGGGGCTGAGGTTCGGGGTCTGAGATCGAATTTGAAGAAAGAGAAGGATCTCCATGCTGAGACCCGAAATAAGGTGACTAAGGCTGAGCGTTAGACCAGCAAGCTCAAGTAGCAATATTCTATCCTTCAACAACAGTATGTTTGTAACGCCCGAGAAAATCGGATTTTTATGACAATTAAATTTTTATTTGATTATGTGAATTAAATGAATTTAATATATTTCTTTGTGAGTAAGCTATGTGAAGGTCGTTCTATGACCTAGAATGTGCCAACGTGGTTAGTATTCTGACTACGTGTTAGAAATAATTGTTTGGAATTTCCAAGATGAAAATAATTATTTTTCGAGAAATTTCCTTAAAAACACTATTCATCCGTTTCTGTTCGGGGAATTATTTTGAAATTCCGAGAAACGCGTAATGATAGAATATCTGATAATATTTCATTTATGGCAAACGCAGTTTTCGCCTGCGGACTTAAAACCTAAGGGTTGAGTATATTAATTTCCGAGAAAGAAATAATATGCGTAGAAGGAATGACGTTAGGGTTAATTCGAGTGTTATACTTTTGGTGATACTATTTAGTATCTATGTATAATATGTTGAGTAAATACGAAGTACAATATGATTATTGTACGAGTAGTATATGGAGATAATACGTGAATTGTACGTATGTGATATGATTCGTATTATAGAATTAAGTTAAGACTTAATGACTAATTCATTTGAGTTGGATTATTAATTAATCCAATCATTTGAATGACCAAGGCCCAATGTTAATTTAGTTAAGCCCAATTTATTAAAATTGAACCGTGGGTTGAACTGGTGGGGCACCGAATGGGTAAAACCCATGGGGTAACCCATGGGATGTCACATGGGGTGGTGGGCCGACCACCTTGGTGTGGAAGCCAAGCATAAGGCTTGGTCACCAAGTGTTTTACTTGGTGACCACACATGAATAGTAAGGAGGTGGTGGTTTAAAGTCTAAATTGCCATCCATTCTAGTTTTCTATAAATAGAAAGCTAGGTTGATTCATTTGGGAGTTTTCAACTTGCCAACCTTAGATTATTGAGAGAGAAAGAGAGCTATACTTGCAAATCATACACTTTGGAAGCTTTATCTTAGAGTTTTCCAAGAAAGAAAACCAAGAGTTCTTAAGGTATAGTCCTTACCTTTCATCTCCATCTCTTTTAGATTTTCTTTCATCTTTGAGAATCATAGAATGGGTGGTATATGTCTTGTGTGAGGATTTAGAGTTGACTTACCATAGATTCAATCTCTATAAGTCATGAGATTATAAGAATCATAAGTTGTGAACCATAAAAATATTGATAGTTGAGATCGATTATTGATAAACAATTGAACTCCATCAATACGTTAGTATATGCATCTTGTTTGGTTAGGAGGTAGATATGAAATCTATGGAGTATTCCATGTGATTTGGCTTAGAGAACATTAATAACGAAGTTATGGCGAATTTTATGGAAATAGACGTTAAACGTCGAAAACATAAAATTTTGGAATAGTAGTCGAAAGTTGCCGTGAGACTTGAAAACATTGGTTTTCAATGTAAACACGTGAGATAAGGTGATTAAGAGTTGTGGGTTCGAGAATCGTCGGATTCCGACTTAAAATGAAGAAAACGAGCATTGAACGCTCATTAATGTTTCTGAACGTATATAAAATGAACTTAATAGTGAATTTTGTGTTAACGGATTTTAAAGTGTCGAATTCTTATATGAACGCGTAGGGTATGTCATTTATGACGTGTAGGCTTTTGAATGGACCAAATCGGGCTTATAACGAAGAAGTTACTGTAGCAGAAATTTCACACGATTTTAAAAGCTGCTGAGAATCAGATGCTGCGCGAGGTGCAATGGCTGCAATGAGCGTAATGTAAAACCCATGCCGCAATTGTGAGAGAGTTTATACATGGACTCATGCACAATGGCGCAAGTCCGGGAAAAACCTCTAGAGAGTGGCACCACAGCGCCACTAGAATGCTTATGATGTCGCGCCACAGCTCGAGTTCAGGGCTTTTGATAGTAACTTAGGTTTTGAACTTCAGTTATTTTGAGACCTACCTGAGTTGAGTTTATATACTCAATGAATGTACTAAGACTAATCCTATATTACCTATACTAAGGTATATGGTATGAAACCTAGGAATGTAATGTATGTTAACAAGATATGTACGATGAACAAAGTTGGTACCTTATCAACGATGTTTGAGTCTGGTTAATAAATGTCACCGAAAGTGATAAACCGATTTAGGGTAATAAGTCATGTTGACTTTAATGAAGATATTAAGTTAACAAAGACATAGAAGAGAAAGAAGCTTGTAGGAACAATGTGAATAGTTGTTTGATGGCTAATTACAGTGTGCTATGTGAATATATCATGTAGATTCTGTAAAGGCTGTGGTCAGTCGAGTAAGTTATTTGAAGACGCTGAAAGGAAAGTTTTCTTAATGCTTGTCTAACTTCCATGTTAGCCAAGATTTATGTGATTCGTTGAACTAAATTGCAAGACTTGTTTTAAAGAAAGGGTCGATGCCAGATTTTAACTCAACTATACTATTCGTAATATATAGATTGATTATTATTCATATCATTCTATATAGAAATGTTAACGCTATTCTATGCCATGTAATTGGTACGGACGTGAAGGTAAAGTTTGTCTATGAACAAACAAAAGTATTTTTCATCGATTATTCGATGAGCACGCGAGTTTGCCAAAAATATTAAACGTAAATACGTTTAATAAATGAGTGTTGATCAACATAGAGTACTATAGGATGATCACCTAGAAGTGCTCGTAAGTTATACGGATGAATGGCCTTAGTGCTGTGGACTCCTTTTCAAATATGGAAACTGAAATTGACTGTTCATGGTCTATCGACCGGTTCAGAATTCCTAATCTATTCTATACTTTGGGAATTGATGTTATGAAATGTTAGAGTATTATTGATTCATAATACTTCATAACTATTGTTCAGTTATGTTGGAATTGTTATATAATTCATGAATGTGGTATTCCTGTTATCCTTGATTAAACTTGCTGAGCTATCATGCTCACTTCTTGCGTGAATTATATAACTGCAGTTAAAGATGAACATACTGTGAATGCCAAGAGAGATAAGGGCAAAGCTAAGATGGATGCTTAGGCATTGTGTAATAGTTTAGTAAGTTTGTATGTATTATACATTATGAACAATGAACGATGTAACCGGTTTATGAACACAGGCGAGGATTATACTTTGATTGTAATAAGAAGATAGTAATTACCTTCATTTTGTTGTATTTCAATGGAATGATTGTATGGATGTTAATGCAAAGGGAGCACCATCTCATCGGGTTGGAAGATATCCGGATTTGGGGCCGTCACAGGTTGGTATCAAAGCCTTAGGTTATAAAACTTAAGGGGGGAAAACCTTAGGCTAATAACCTCGTAAAGAAGGTAAAGTCCGAGGAATGAAATTCAAGTCCATTGAATTAAAAAGATATTGAGATAACTCAGTATTGAAGGAATTAAAAGGTGAAAATTAATCTTAAAGATATTAAATGTGATTTGTGCTTATACTATTGTGTATTATATACTAATCAACGTGTTATGTGTTTGTAGATGTCAACCGATAGCTTGATGTTTAGAAACGTGGAAATGATAAGTGAGGACTCAGTTAACCAAATTGAGGTTGTACCAATGCCAGTGGCGGAGGTACCGATAGTTGTACTAGACGACTCAGACATTGAGGAGTACATCTCTGAGGAGGAATACTCTGAGGAGACCATGGGATTAGCATCATACCTTAACGAGATGCTAGACGTGGAGGAGGAGATGGAGGTGACATCGATTAACACGGTGTTACCTACTCAGGAGCCAACATCTCCGGATGCAACTATAGCAGTGTATATGGCAGTGTTGGATAGGAATGTGCATTTGTGCACTGTGGTAGAGGCACAGATTGAGGAAATAACTGCCTTATATGAGGCAAAAGAATCTACAGAGGCAGACTTTGAGTCAGAGCATTATGAGAAAGTGCTTATGACTGATAAGGCTCGTGACTATAAGGATGAGGTCCTTGAGCTACAAAAGAAACTAGTTGAGAAAGACCAAAAAATAACTAGGATGTCATACATCCATGAATGCGCTCACGAGGATTTCAAGCTAAAAATTGCTTGTTATTCTATTGAGTCCGGGCAGACTCGACATACCATAAGCCGAGATATAGTGTCGATTCTGGCAAATCAGAATTATGAGAATGTCGTTCGACAGTGTTAGTAGATCGCTAGATCTTTTTGTATATAAGTAGTGACGTAAAACCCTCTTTTGTATAACTAAGGGTAGTCTTTTTGTGAATCCCAATTTTTGTAGAAGGCAATCGCGGGATAGTATGTAATATCTTTTGGCTAGGGGAACATGATGTAAATAGTTTTGACTATGAAAGCATATTTATATAATGAAGTTTTTATTTAATATGCTTGTTGTGGTATGAATGGTTGTTGTTGATTTAGAATGATAACCGAGTAGTTAAATAGATAATAACGAATAGTTAAATAGATAAGCTTTATTTACTTAATCAGAATTATGCCGCCGAGAAGGAGACAATGGAACCAAGAGGCCGAGTCTCATAATGAAAATCAGGGGGGGTCCTAACAACCCTATGCAAGAGTTCATTAATTTATTAACGGTTGCATTTAACCAAGTGGGGGGGGGGGATTCCTGTAGCTCCTGGGGTAGCAAGAACAACTACTTTTAAGGACTTTAAAAGTGTGGGTCCTCCCGCGTTTCGAGGAACGACGGATCCACTAGAAGCCCAAACATGGGTTAGAGAGATTGAAAAGGCATTTGTGATAACAAACGTAGGTGAGGCGCAAAAGACTTCTTTTGCGACTTACATGATGAAGGGGGAAGCCAACTCATCGGTGGGAAGCTCACCGGGTGGGGCTAGGGCAGAGAGGTCACATTACGTGGGAACAGTTTAAGAAGGTTTTCTTTGAGAACTATTTCTCTACTAGCATTCAGGGTAGGATGGAAATTAAGTTCCTAGAACTTAAGCAGGGGGATATGACAGTTCCCTAATATGCCGCCAAGTTTAACGAATTGGCGAGATTTGCTCCACATCGGTGGATCTGAGGAGGAAAGAAAGGCGACAGATTTGAGCGGGGCTTAAAACCACAGCTCTATAGTAGGATATCGGTTTTCCAGAGTGCTTCCTACGGGACCATTCTGGAGAAGGCGATAATAGCTGAAGGTGGTGGTGAGGCTTTGTCTCAGTACCACAAAGAGCAAAAGATTAAGAGTAAGTTAGAAGGAGGTAATAAGGCTGAAGTTGCCAGCGGAAGCGGCAACTTGCCAAAAAGGAAGAGTTTTACCCTTGGGAATATCGGAGTAAAGCAGGGAGATACCAAATGGAGGACGGAAGCATGTAAGACATGCGGAAAATCTCACATGGGAGTTTGTTTAAAGGGGAAAGCAGTATGCTACAACTGTGGGCAGGAGGGACATTTGTGACCCAACCGTCCCTAACCCTAAGAAGAACCGGGTGTTTTTGTGCGTGGGTCATGGACCACATGGCAAGAAATTGCCCAAAAAGGGTTTAGAGGGAATAAGAGTTACGGTAGTGGTAAATTAGCCATTCTTGGGCCAACACCATCAATGGGTAGACCCTCATTTCGTCGTTTAATATATCGCTTCAAGATGCGGGTTGCATCAAAAATGTGGTAGCGGTATCATTAAAATTCAATGAGATAAATGCTTATGTGCTATTTGACTCGGGTGCTACTTGTTCTTTTATAGCATGTTAATTTGCTAATCGATTAGGTTTAATCCCAGAGAAGTTACCTATACCTTTAGACGTTAAGGTAGCAAACGAAGAGATAATCCCCATTGAACATATTCATAAGGATTGTTGCGTAGAAATTAGAGGGAATAAGTTATCGGTAGATTTGGTACCGATAAGGCTAAAAGAATTCGACGTAATTCTTGGTATGTATTAGTTGGTTAACCATGAGGCAATTATCGATTGTCATAGGAAAAGTGTAAACCTTTGGCTTTCTAAGAAAACCAAGGTAGTGTTCTTCGGTAGTAAATCACCGAGACGCTCTTATTGTCTGTCTATGACACAAGCTAGGAAGATGTTGAGAAAAGGGTGTGTAGGTTATCTGTGCCATGTTGTGGATACCCAAAGAGTGGGAACATCCTTGGATCAGATACCTATTGTGCAAGAGTTCGCGGATGTATTTCCGGAGGAGTTACCGGGCATTCCACCGGACAGGGAGGTGGAGTTTGTAATTGATCTATTACCGGGAACGGTACCAGTTTCAAAGGCACCATATCGAATGGCGCCAGTCGAAATGAAGGAGTTAATGGTTCAATTACAGGAACTATTAGATAGGAAGTACATTCAACCAAGTGTGTCTCCTTGGGGAGCACCAGTGTTTTTTGTAAAGAAGAAGGATGGGTCATTAAGGCTTTGTATCGACTATCGAGAGTTGAACAAGTTAACGATTAAGAATAAATACCCTTTTCCCAGGATCGATGATCTATTTGATCAGTTGAAAGGGGCAAAGTATTTTTTTATGATAGATTTGCGCACGGGGTATCATCAGTTAAAGGTGAGGAAGGAAGATGTACCTAAGACGGCGTTCAGAACTCGTTATGGTCATTACGAGTTTCTGGTAATGTCGTCTGTTCATCATATCCATTTATGGATATGATGAACAGAGTGTTCAAACAATATTTGGACAAGTTTGTCATAGTGTTCATTGATGATATTCTAGTCTATTCAAAGATGCCAGAAGATCATTTGGAACATTTAAGAATAGTGTTGGAGACACTACGGAAGGAGAAGTTGTATGCGAAATTCACAAAGTGTGAATTTTGGCTTGAGAGGGTGCAGTTTCTAGGGCATGTTATTGATAAGGATGGCATTTCCGTAGATCCGGCAAAAGTAGAAGCAGTTAACGAATGGGAGCAACCGAAAACGCCAACTGAGGTTTGGAGTTTTCTGGGGTTAGCGGGATACTATAGAAGGTTCATTCCGGACTTTTCTAAAATAGCTACTCCGTTAACAAATCTGATAAGAAAGTCGGTGAAGTATGTGTGGACTGAAAAATGTGAGAACAGTTTTCAAGAGTTGAAGAAGAGGTTAAGTTAGCACCTGTATTGTCCTTACCAGATGATACAGGAAATTTTGTAGTGTATAGCGATGCAGCATGGCAAGGTCATTGCGTATTCGTCACGTCAATTGAAGGATTATGAGAAGGTTTATCCTACTCATGACCTGGAATTGGCAGCTGTAGTTTTTGCCCTAAAGATATGGAGGCATTATCTTTATGGTGAGAAGTGTGAGATATATACGGACCACAAAAGTCTGAAATATATCTTCACACAGAAGGAGTTGAACATGAGACAGAGAAGGTGGTTAGAGTTAATAAAAGATTATGACTGTGATATTTTATATCATTCGGGAAAGAAAATGTAGTAGCTGATGCGCTAAGTAGGAAGGGTAGAGAGAAACTATCAATGTTAACGACTCAGAATGAGTTGGTAATAGTGATGGCAAGAATGGAGTTAGAAGTTAAGTTACCGGAGGAAGCAGTGGAGATGTTATTTTCCATAGAAACCCAACCTACCATAGTGGAGCGGGTTAGGGGAGTACAACTGAGCAACGAGGAGTGCAAGCATATGCAGAAGAGGACAGAAGATGAAGAAAAGACTAAGTATAACCTCGATAAGGAGGGATTACTTCATTTTGAAGGAATAATTTGGGTTCCTAATGATCCCAAATTAAAGGAAGAAATTATGATTGAGGCCCATAGTTCGAGGTACTCGATACATCCCGGTAGCACGAAGATGTATCAAGACCTTCGTCAGAACTTTTGGTGGCCGAACATGAAGAGGGAGATAGCAGAATATGTTAGTAGGTGCTTAACTTGTCAAAACGTTAAGGCTGAACATCAACGACCGAGTGGGTTATTACAACCATTAGAAATTTCAGAGTGGAAGTGGGAGCGCATCACAATGGACTTTGTGGTTGGACTTCCAGCAACAAGAAAAGGATACGATGCTATTTGGGTGATAGTGGATCGATTGACGAAATCGGCTCATTTTTTACCAATAGGAGTTAGGTATAACCTAGATCAGTTAGCTAAGCTGTATGTCAAGGAAATTATTTCCAGACATGGAGTACCTGTTTCGATTGTGTCAGATCATGATCCGCGATTCACATCGAACTTTTGGAGGAGTTTGCAAGAGCAAATGGGAACGCAGTTAAGATTGAGTACGGCGTATCATCCTCAGACGGATGGTCAGAGTGAGCGGACAATTCAAACTCTTGAAGATATGTTAAGATCTTGCGTTATGGATTTCAAAGGGAGTTGGGACAAATATCTACCATTGGTGGAATTTTTGTACAACAGCAACTTTCACGCTAGTATATGCATGCCGCCTTACGAAGCGTTGTATGGGAGGAAGTGCTAGACTCCATTGTGTTGGGATGAGGTGGGTGAACGTCGGATGTTGGGACCTGAGATGGTACAGCAGACGGCGAACATGGTAAAGTTAATACATACTCGATTAGTTGCGGCTCAAGACCGGCAAAGGAAGTATGCAGATCCTCACAGAGAGAATAGAGAATTCGATGTAGGATCTTTTGTTTTTCTGAAAGTATCACCTTGGAAGGGGAAATTACATTTTGGAAAGAAAGGGAAGTTAAGTCCAAGGTTTGTAGGACCTTTTGAGATTTTAAAAAGGGTAGGGGAGGTAGCTTATGAAGTAGCTTTACCTCTAGAGATGGAACGCATTCATAATGTGTTTCATGTGTCAGTGTTGCGTCCTTATAAACCGGGCTATAAACACGTGATAGAATACGAATCTATTTAGATAGAGAAGGACTTGTCCTATGAGGAACATCCAATTCAAATTATTGATAGGAAGGAACAAGTTTTAAGAAATAAGGTAATACCTTTAGTGAAGGTGTTAGGGAGAAATTACAATGCTGAAGAAGCAACGTGGGAGCTCAAAAGTAAAATGAAGGAAGATTTTCCTCATTTGTTTATGTAATTATAAGCTAAGATTCTGGGGACAGAATCCTTATAAGGAGGAGAGAATGTAACGCCCGAGAAAATCGGATTTTTATGACAATTAAATTTTTATTTGATTTTGTGAATTAAATGAATTTAATAGATTTCTTTGTGAGTAAGCTATGTGAAGGTCGTTCTATGACCTAGAATGTGCCAACATGGTTAGTATTCTGACTATGTGTTAGAAATAATTGTTTGGAATTTCCAAGACGAAAATAATTGTTTTTTGAGAAATTTTCGTAAAAATACTATTCATCCGTTTCTGTTCGGGGAATTATTTTGAAATTTCGAGAAACGAGTAATGATAGAATATCGTGATGAGATGGAATATCTGATAATATTTCATTTATGGCAAATGTGACGCCCCCAAAAGAGATATACATCACCCATCTTGAGTCGCCAGATACATGGTACTGAATTCAAATACAACTTAATTATACAACTGTCGTGTACAATACGACAAAACATAAACTGTGAGTTTGAATACAAATATTGTTTACTAGAGAGTATACAAACTCAAAAGGAGTCCTCATTACATTTATTATCACACTATTTCACAGAATAGTGAGGACTACTAATGCACCATCTAAGACCATCACTCTGTTCCCCGACTAGTCCCAGCTACGTTCTCATTTCCTGAAGAGAATAGTGAAAGAAAGGGTGAGCTCAACTAGCCCAGTAAGAAATATTATGACTAAGATAATGCAGAATAAATTATCATTATCCTTCAACAGTGTTAAACTGATAAAATATAACAAACATCAAGTTTAAATGCAACAGAACAAGTAATCCATTAGAAGAGTCAAATAGAGAATAAAATCTACTATCTTCTATAAATTAAAAGGTTTTTCATTTCTTTTATCGCTGGGACTCAGCTTAATAAATAATCCACATCATCAAATCATCCCTGCACTACAGGCCAAGGATATTCTTTAGTATTACGACCACGAATTATCCATGCACTACGGGCCAAAGATAATCGTGTTTTCATCAATGGTCCTGATCATGCCATAAAACAATTCATCTTTGCACCCTTGGCTAAAGAGAATCCATAGCCATAATCATACCAAAAATTGTCCATCAATGCTCTACGGGCCAATGAGGATTTTTTTCACATCGTTCGTAACATTACGGTCATGATTACACCGAATAATCCCTGGTCATAATCATACCAAGTTCATCTATGCACTACAGGCCACATATGACTTTCAACATAATATAAACATGAGGATGATGACAATGACATAATATTCAATAAAACAAGTTTTAGAATTAATTTATCCAGGAACCAATAACATCCAAATTGTCAACATGATACCGCTTTGTGGAGTAAAATTCAAGAATGCTCAGAAGACTATTTACATGAAAAGATCTTTGGATGAAGCGCAAATATATAAAGGATATTCCACTAATTTCATGGATTATAGAAGTCAAACTTTAACCAACCGAGTATAATAAAGAATGGAATAACAAAAGAAATCACCGTGCATGCGATAGACCCGCAAAAGTGAGTTATTCCAATGTAATAATAAATAACGGAATCGGTCCCACGTAAAACGCATGCATGATGGATATTCCAATGAATAATAAAGACAGAATCGGTCCGTACCAGAAAACGCATGCAGCAGGATATTTCAACACAATAATAAAGACGGAACCAGTCCTAGTGCAGAATGCATGAGCATGGATATTCCAATGTAATAATAAAGATGAAATCAATCCCACGTAAAGCGCATGCATGTGATATTCTAACAGAATAATAAAGAATGGAATAACAAAAGAATTTCACCAAGTATGTGGTACTTCGCATAGACAGGTTATTCCAACATAATAATAAAGAATGGAATAACAGAAGTTCCCTTCATGAAGACGAAAGAAAGAAATAATACCGCTTACCTTAAAAAGAAGAGTACTGGATATAGGAGTAGTGAAGTAGCAGAATACTTTTCTTCTTTCTCTCTATAATTTCTCTCTATAATAATTGCTCTAAAGCTTTTGTGAATTGATGAGAAATGAAGGAAGAATGAGCTTCTATTTATAGGAAAATATAGTTTCGATAATTGCACATTTTGGGGCTCGAAATATTACAGTATAATACATTCCTCTTTTTCTTCATTTTTAATTTAGTCCTGCAAGTATTATCAAACTTGCACACCTCCCCTAATAGTAAATAATGTGAATCAATAGTACAATCATGTGAATAAATAGTATAATCATATGAAAAAATTAATTACAGTGTAGTACCTTCAACTATACCTCCATTTTTAACTTAGTCATGCAAGTATTATCAATCTTGCACCACCTCCCCTAATAGTACATGAATGTGAATCAATAGTACACACATATGAACAAATAGTTATAAGAATGTGAAATAATAGCAATTAATTGCTTATTTATCCAATTAATTACCTGATTGGTCAATATAACCCCCAAACATCAATTATTATCGAAATAGATGTCGATTTTTACTAACACTAATAATCCCAACACAATGGAAATATCAATTTCATCTTTAATCAACACAACTTATTCATCATTAATATTATAACTCACAATATTTAACAACTAGATCGTTCCCAGGAAAGAGGGGGTTTTCCGATAAGGATTTCTCCTTATTGGCGCGCAATTAGGTGACCAAAACTCTCCTTGACAGAAATTTCTAGACATTGTCAATATTGTAAATAATAATATGAATAACTTTGTCGTCTCAATTATTGATTTAATAATAATAAATATTATGCAGATGATACTGTAACAATAATTGAATCAATAATATGAGAGATATGATGCATCAATTACTGTAGCAATAATTGAGTATAACCGAGTGACTTCTCACGTAAGCATCAATAATCAATACTTGTGTGCTACTATGCAACCACGCCAGACATCGCATTTCTTTTAACACCGGGTGTTTCAACAGTTTAACGGTAAAACTTCCGCCATTATTTTTATAAAATATTTTGTCATTTTCTCAATCCGACAATAATTCCGTTTTGGGGTCCAATGATTGATTGTGCTGTAAATTTTGATATTCTTCGACAAAAAGAATATTCTCCGACCAATCAAATATTATATAACAACTTGCGTACTTTGCAAAATTTATAAATATTACCCACAACTATAACATTATATAAAATCCACACCATAATATTTAAAAAATTATTTTGAGAAAATTAAATATTTATTCATAAAATCTGGGGTCTCACAATCTCCCCTCCTTATGGAATTTCGCCCTCGAAATTTACGTACGTACTTGGTATGTTCAACAGGTGAGGATACGTCAACTTCATTTTAAATTCTAACTCTTGAGGTATAACCTTTGAGTGTTGAATATGATTCTTCTTATCCAAGATGTTAACACGTATCTCCTCAAATGTTAAATCAGCCGCTATCTCGCCCGGTTCTAAATTAATAATGTGGTTCGGGTCGTCCACATATTTACATAACGTCGATACGTAAAAAAAATGTTATGAACATGCGACATACTTAGCGGTAAAACGAGTCTATAAGCCACAGTTCCTACTCGATCGAGGATTTCAAATGGGTCAATTAAATTGAGGGTTAATATTTCCTCTCTTCGTCGATTCTTTCTTCTAGAATAACGCCCTCTTGAACCTTCTTAATTCTTCACATTCATCAGCTCCGGGTGTGTAGCTTGAGCGGCTTTAACTTTATCGATTAAAGTCGATTAATTCTACTCGAATATTCGTTATCTTCACGTGGGTTCCTAGAGTCTTTAACTCTATCTTCATCATTTGTAAGTCGTACGAAATGGGTCTTTGTGTTAATAACATCACACTCATAAACGCATACGATCTTCTAATCAACACGTCAGCTACCACGTTCGCTTTCCCACGATGGTATTGAATGGTATGATCGTAATCTTCAATAGCTCTAGCCAACGTCTTTGGCGCATGTTACGTTCATTTTAGTTGAAGAAATATTTGAGGGTTTAAGAAATGGGTTTTGTATTGGGGTCAATACAAAATTCAATTTCACGCTCTAGGGGTAGGCTAAGAAGTCTTTAAGAATACGTCAGGAAATTTATTAACAATATAAATATCATTCAAAACTGTGACCCTCATCCAGGACTTGGATAGTACATCACATTGATACCTATCAACTTTCCATCGTCATTCACGACGTCGCCTACAGAAAGTCTGGCTTCGGTGCATTCCACACAAGAAAGTTAACAACAAAAGGACCGGGGCTCTTTACTTATGGCTTCATATGACAATGATTGACTTTAGTGGTTTGGTTACTTGAATTCGCATAACAGGTTGGTTAGGAATATAAAAGATAACAACCTTACGAAAAGTATGATGAGTAGTTAACCAATCGATTCCTAAAATCGCATCAAAGGCAAGTATTTTCAAAGAGACAAGATCGACACGTAACGTGAAAGTGTTGATTTGAACAAGATTTATAAATAGTGGAGGTAACGAAGGTTTCTCCCAACTGAGTTTAAACAGATTTATCAAAGTATAACTTCTCCGGAGTTAACTTTAAACATTGAACACAACTAGGTGAAATAAAAGAGTGAGTAGAACCGACATCTAACAAGGTATAGACTTCACAAGAGTTTATGACTAACATACCCGTGATAATTTTATTAAGGTTCCTTGTCACGAAAAAAACGCCCTCTCTTAAACTACCGGTTTTGACTTTTCTGGGACGACCTTTGGTGCCTCCATCCTAGCTGAACTTGTCTTCAGTGAACGAAAAAATCGGGCTAAGTGACCTTCTCTTCCACAATTATAACATGCTTTGGATGGCATCGCTAGCTTGACCGATGTGTCCTCCCTCCGCATTTGAAGCATATGATAGGTGGTCGCTCTCCTTCCTTAACAACGGGTCTTTGGTCTTGGCGTCTTTCCATTATTGTTGAATCTCCTCTTCTTGAAATGTCCATTCTTATTGTTTTGAACATGATTACCAATCGAAGTGGTTACCATTTCGCATGTTGATTCCTCCATGCTTATTGTCACCGCTTTGATAATCAAGTATCACCCCAGATTATCATTTTGCCGGTTGCTCTCTTTTTTTGTCAAGGTTGACTCGTTATCGCTCTTCCACTAATCGAGCCCTATTTACAACATCTCAATACAAACACGGTTTTTATGAGAAATAAGATATTGACGTATCTCCGCTTCAAACCTCTTAAAATATTCGCGTCATTCGCTCCTCATTATCGACCAAATGGGATGCAAATCGGGATAACTCATAAATTTAGCCTCGTATTGCGACATGGTCATATTATTTTGTTCCAACTTGATAAACTCCACCTCCTTCATGTGACGAATACTTTCGGGAAAGTACTTGTCGTTGAACGACTCTTAGAACTTCTCCCAAGACATCTTGAAAAGGCCAGTCAAGTAATGCTTTTACGTTTTGATTCCCACCAAGAATCGCCTCTTCACGCAATATAAAGGTGTTGAAGGGAACCTTTTGTTCCTCGGAGCATCCCAAGACATCAAATATCTTGGTGATCTACTTTATCCACACTTCCGCCTTAAGTGATTTTGGTTCTCCAATAAACTCCGGTGGTCCCAGCTCCTTGAACTGTTTAGCGGTGATCGTCCGAGAGTTTCCAGTGTTTCCACCTACATTTTGGATAGGAGCCGCTCTCACCTGATGTTGCATGAATTGCATAAAGCCTCTGAACATTCAATCATTCATCATTTGGTCAGTGTTGTTGTTTGCATGAGGATTGTCGTCTTCCTGATGCACATTATTCTGATTGTTGATCTGTGGAGACTCAACGGTCTCTTGAGCTCCATTGCTATTCTCAATATTCTCGGATGCCATTTTCAAATACTGCCACAAAACAAGGGTTAATTGACATGCAACATATTATCCCTATACTCTGACCGACCAATTAAATACCAAATAAACTTAGGTAGGTCATACTAGCGAAGGAATTCCCCGTCTCTCCCCTCCTAGTTCTTGTCTCACATCTTAGCCAGGGATCATATCCCTAAGCTTTGATACCAACTGTGACGCCCCCAAAACAGGTATACATCACCCATCTTGAGTCGCCAGATACATGGTACTAAATTCAAATACAACTTAATTATACAACTGTTGTGTACAATACGACAAAACATAAACTGTGAGTTTGGATACAAATATTGTTTACTAGAGAGTATACAAACTCAAAAGGAGTCCTGATTACATTTATTATCACACTATTTCATAGAATAGTGAGGACTACTAATGCACCATCTAGGACCATCACTCTGTTCCCCGACTAGTCCCAGCTACGTTCTCATTTCCTGAAGAGAACAGTGAAAGAAAGGGTGAGCTCAACTAGCCCAAAGAAGAAATATTATGACAAAGATAATGCGTAATAAATTATCATTAGCCTTCAACAATGTTAAATGATAAAATATAACAAACATCAAGTTTAACTGCAACGGAACAAGTAATCCATTAGAAGAGTCAAATAGAGAATAAAATCTACTATCTTCTATGATTTAAAAGGTTTTTCATTTCTTTTATCGCTGGGACTCAGCTTAATAATTAATCTGTGACGCCCCCAAAATTAGGTATACGTCACCCATCTTGGGTCGCCACTTACATGGTACATAAATTCAAATACAAACTTAATTATACATCTGTCGTGTAACATACGACAATACATAAACTGAGAGTTCTAATAGAATATTGTCATTCGCATAATATCCATACTCAAGGAGTCCTCATTACATTTATTGTCACACTATTTAACGTAATGGTGGGGACTACTAATGCTATCTTCGTGACCATCACTCTTTTCCCCGACTCGTCCCAAATTATATTCTCATTTCAAGAAGAATAAAGGAAAAGAAAGGGTGAGCTCAACTAGCCCAGTAAGAAATATTATGACTAAGATAATGCAGAATAAATTATCAATAGTCTTCAACAATGTTAAACTGATAAAATACAATAGACAACCAGTTTAACTGCAGCGGAATATGCAATCCATTAAAAGAGTCAAGTAGAGAATAAAGTCTACTATCTTTTATAATTTAAAAGGTTTTCATCAATTTTTATCAATTGAGACTCAAATTTTAATGAATAAACCACAATATCTAATCATCCTCGTATTCATGGTCAAGGATTTTCATCAAATCATCAATGGTCATGACTATATACCGAATCACCCCGGTCATAATCATACCAAAACTATCCATCAAAGCATTACAAATAATCAAGACTTTTATCACATCATTTATAGCAAGTCATGATTATACCGAATGATCCCTGGTCATAATCATACCAAGTTCATCTATGCATGTAAGACATAGATAACTTTCAACATAATATAACATGAGGATGATGACAATGACATAATAATTCAATAAAACAAGTTCAAGAATTAATTTATCCAAGAACCAATAACGTCCAAGTTGTCAACATGATACTTCTTTGTAGAGTAAAATTCAAGAATGATCAGAAGAATATTTCCATGAAAAGATACTGGATGAAGCGCAAATATCAAGGATATTCCACTAATTTCATGGAGTATAGAAGTCAAAGATTTAACCAATCGGGTATAATAAAGAATGGAATAACAAAAGAAATCACCATGCATGCGGGACTTCACATATGTATAAAAGTTATTCCAATGTAATAATAATAATTCAACCAAAGTTAGTGAAATTCACACCGACGGTGATGATCCAAATGTAATAATAAATGCTGAATAATAATAAACAATGGAACCAGTGTCCGTGTAAAACACATGCATGAGGATATTCCAAATGTAATAATAAATGCGAATAATAAACAATGGAACCCGAGTCCTGTAAAACACACGCATGTGATATTCCAATGTAATAATAAAGAATGGAATAATGTAAGAAGATCACCAAGTATAGGGGATTCCACAGATATCTTTGGTTATTCCAATGTAATAAATAAGAATGGAATAATATAAGGATTTCACCAAGTATAGGTATCGCCACAGCGTATACGAGGTTATGTATAGGGTATGCCACTTTTACGAAGTTATTCCAATGAATAATAATGAATGGAATAACAGAAGTTCTCTTCATGAATAAGAAAGAATAACACCCCTTACGGGTACAACAAATAATATCCCTTACCGTAAAAGACACTGGATATCAAAGTAGTGAAGTACCAGAATACTCTTCTTCTTTCTCTCTATAGATTTTCTCTCTATAGCTTCTCTCTATAATTTCTCTCTAGAGTTTCAAAGAATTCAGTAAGAAAATAATGAAGGAATGAGCTTCTATTTATAGGAAAATAGAATGCATAGTAATTAATCCATGAACGGTCCAGATTGATTTACTTTAATCTGACGGTCCATATTTAAAGCAAAATCTTTTAAATAAAATATAATATATTCTATTTATATAAAAATATTTTACTATGCAAACACTATGCAACACTATGCAAAACACTATGCAACACTATGCATGTGACGCCCTCAAAATAGGTATACACAACACCCATTCTGAGTCGCCAAATACATGGTACAAGAAGCAAACTACAACTTCAATAATACAAATGTCGTGTGAAATACGACAATATATACTGTGAGTTTAAATATAATATTGTCTTCTAGACAATATCCACACGCAAATAAATCCCCATCATAATTATTGATTCATTATTTTACAAAAATGGTGAGGACTACTAAACAACTCTCTCTAGAACCTTCATTCCATACCCCGACTAGTACTCGCTACATTCTCGCCTCCTGAGAAGAAAAAATGGAACAACAAGGAAAAGGGTGAGCTCAACTAGCCCAATAAAGAATATTATGACTAAGATAATATACAACAAATTATCGTTAGTCTTCAACAGGAAAAATCGATAGAATACAATAGACAACAAGTTTCGAGATCAATATTCGCAATGGAAATAATAATTCATAGAAAGAGTTACGTAGAGAATGAAATCTACTATAATCTATGAATTTAATAAATCCATCATCAATATTTTATCCTCAGAACATCAATCAATATGCATCTCGAATCAAATATTCATCTTTGCACTACAGTGCCAAAGATATTCATCACTAGTCATGTTCATTTAAACACTGCTCATCTTTGCACTACAGCCAAAGATATTAATCAATCTACATGTTCATCTCAACACTGCTCATCTTTGCACTACAGCCAAAGATATTCTACAGAAATCATTCATCTGCACTACAGCCAAAGATATTCAATAATATCATCATTTAAGATCGAGGATGATGAAAAATATTTTTAAGAAACGAATCCAAAGGAAACAAAATGACAAGGATTAAGGATTAAGGATTCGTACTTGATTTTATCCACGCCTCAAAAATACCTCAAAAATAATCATAGTGGTGTAAAATTCAAGAATGATCAAAACATGGATACAATCGAGTTAGTATCCGAATAGATATTTTGGACAAAAAGAAGAAATTTTATTTTTCTATGAATAGTGCCAGATACGTGAATAGTGTCGATATCGTGAATAGTGCCGTATCGTGAATAGTAACTCACACCAAAAGATAGAAATTCCACAAAAACATCTTCACACTTCATGAATAATACTCGTGAATAGAACTCGTGAATAAGAATTCATGAATAGTAACTCGTGAATAGTAACTCATTAATAGTAACCCATGAATAGTAACCCGACATGAAAAAGTTCCAAATTTGATAAAACTTTCAGATCAACATTTCAAAGATAATGATATATGAAGAAATAATATCATTACTTAAAAAATAATATCCCTTACCTCGAAAGATCAAGATTTCTAGCTAGAATACCGTATATAGTCTTTGAAGGAACTTGCACCGCCTAGCAATACTCAAAGTATACTCAAAATACTCACAAGAATACGCCGATAATATAGAGAGAAAAAACTTCATTTTCGATGTGATTTTCAATTCTAACCCAAGCACCTATTTATAGAAATCGCTTAGAACACCAAAGCGTAAAATTTAATATAATATTAATATTTATTTTCCAAAACCTCATACGCACACTTGCCAACTGAATTCAGCTCCTACACATGTTAAATGAGGCCACCTAAACATTCCAAAAACGTTTTTCCTATTTTAAATATTTTAAACTTCCAAAAATCAATTATTTCGGAGCTTCGGAACTTCAATAATTCATAATAAATAGCCCTTTCATCAGAAAATTCGAATCTCGCGAGTTTTTATAGGAAATTCAATTCTCTACAACTTTGCAGAAGAAAGTTTTTCCAAATTCCGAATAGAAATTGACCGAAATCCACAAACGGGTGATTTTACAAGCTATATAATCAAATTTCTATCAATAATTGTGTCCACCAACACACAAAACATGTGTTAAAACATTTAATGCCACAAAAATACTCTTCCTCCTCATATACTCATATATCCCACATTCGTTGTAAAAAATATCACCGCTTAATATATTATTAAAATAATATATTTAAATGAATTATTTTATCGTAAAAAGATAAAATATTAATTTTCAACAATTGTCATTTTAAAATTTTCTCCATCTATATCCACATAAAATCAATATTTTCCTCATCATATAAATCAATAATTAATTATTCACAAATAATATTACAGTAATCACAATATTGACAACCAGCGCCTCCTGTGAAAGAGGGGGCTTTCGAACGAGAATTTCTTCTTCTTGCGCCGCAATTAGGTGACCAAACCTCTCCTTAGATGTAACTTTCTAGACATTGCCAATAATGTTATCTAATAATATTATTCAGATAATATGAATTATTGCTTCGATAATGAAAGATACTTTGTAATGACAATTATTGAAACAACAAAGATATAAAATATCAACGCAAAGAATTATTAACTCAATAAAATATCGAATAAGAATTATCAGAACCATTATCGAGTAGTGCCTTCTTACGTAAGAATCAATAATTGGTGCAATACCATGTGCTATCTTTGCTCAACAACGCCAGACATTAGTGTGTTTTAACCACCGGGTATTCAACAATATAATCTGTAATAACTACGCCGTTATTTAAAAACAACTTATATTTGTCGCTTTCTTCATCCAATCGCTTTCCGTTATGGGGCCCACATGGTCACTTGCTGTCATTGCATTTAATATTCCCCGACAAGATTTAATATTTCACGACCAAACGAATATTCCCTAACAACAATGAATATTTTATAACCACTCATTATTTTGAAATATTTGCATATTTAACCCTTAACTATCCACATTAATCAAATCAACCCTTACTATTTCAAAATAATAAATAAAGGAAATTCCTTTTTATTTAAAAATTTCGGGGTCTTACAACCTCCCTCCTTATGAAATTTCGTCCTCGAAATTGACGTGACGTACTGGTGTTTCAAAAGGTGAGGATACCTCGCTTTCATTTCCGCTTTCCAATTCCTGTGTCATTTCCTCTATAGCATGATTCCTCCACAAAACTTTAACTTGTGGTATAACCTTTCTACAGCGTAGGACATGCTCCTTCCTATCCAAAATCTTGACAGTACCTCCTCATACGTTAAGTCTTCTACTATCTCGTCCCTGCTCTAACTCTATAACGTGGTTCGGTCTTTCACATATTTACGAAATACGATATATGAAACACATTATGAACACGAGACATACTTTGAGGTAACGCAAGTCTATAGGCTATATTTCCTACTCGGTCAAGAATTTGAAATGGACCAATAAATCGTGGATCGAGCTTTCCTCTTTCCCAATCTTGTAACTCCTTCCATGGAGCAACTCGCAACAATACATGATCCCCTACACTAAATTCCACGTCCTTTCGATGAAGATTCGCATAACTCTTTTTGTCGATCTTGTCTGCTTTGTATACGCTTGTCGAATCATTAGTCATACGTGACTAACTCGGGTCCCAACAATGTTGCTTCACCCACCTCATCCCAATATATTGGAGAACGACATTTTGTCCATATAATGCTTCGAATGGAACCATGCCTATATTTGTTTAATAACTATTGTTGTATGAGAATTCCACCAATGGCAAGTACTTATCCCAACTTCCTTTGAAATCTAGGACACGAGTTTTAATATATCTTCAAGAGTTTGAGTAGTCCTTTCGATTGCCCATCCGCTTGAGGATGGTATGCCAAACCTAATCGTAAATCCGCGCTCATAGCTTTTTACAAACTAACCCAAAACTATGGATACCGCATGCCATGCAATCTCACAATCTCATTTACGTACATACTAGCAAGACGCTCAAGGAATAAGTCTCCCAGATCGGTAGAAATGAGCGGACTTTGGTTAATCTATCAACAATAACCCAAATAGCATTGATGCCTTGAGAAACCGTAGGAAGACCCGTAACGAAATCCATAGTAATGTGTTCCCACTTCCATTCTGGAATCTCAAGTGGTTGCAACGGACCCTTAGGTACAAGATGCTCCGCCTTTACACGCTGGCAAGTTAAACACATCGAGATAAACTTTGCAATCTCTCTCTTCATATTGTTCCACCAAAATGTATGTCGAAGATCACGATACATTTTAGTAATTCCAGGATGGATTGCAAATGGTGTACTGTGTGCCTCCATCATAATCTTATACTTCAAATCAGAGTCGTTAGGAACACAAAGTCTAGAGTGGACTCGAAGTATTCCTTCTTCATCAATTCTCGCTTCCGGAATAGCTCCTTCTTGTACTTTCTTCTTCATACGCATCAGCTCCGAGTCGATGGCTTGAGCAATCTTAACTTTTTCTATTAAAGTTGGCTCTATGCGTATACTTGACATCATCGCACTCGTTCCCGCATATGATCTTCTACTCATCGCGTCAGCTACCACGTTCGCTTTTCCAGGATGGCATGATCAGAACATGTGCTAAAATGAGTCTCCTCTTAAGTTCTTCGAAGCTCTTCCCACATTCCTTGCTCCATTCGCTCCATTCAAATTTTGTATCTCTACGAGTCAGCTGCGTTAATGGAATAGCGATTCGAGAATATCCTTCAACGAATCTCCGATAATAACCAACTAAGCCTAGAAAGCTACGATTTTCGATTCATCGACTTAGGTTGCTCTCAACCGCGACTCATATCCCAATCTTGGATAAAGACGTCACAATGACACCTATCGCTTTACTATCGCATCGAATATGACGTCCCTACTGTAGAGAGTTCGCTTTAGTGAATTCCACAAAGGAAGTCACAAGATAAAGGCTCGTGTACCAAATTCTATAGTTGAATTTTTAACTCCAAGTTCAATAGAGCCATTCGATATGAGATTTTAGAAATGAGTTTTGTACTGGGTTCAAAGTCGATACAAAATTTAATATCGAGCTTTGGGAGTAAGCCAAGAAATTCTTCAGAAATACGTCGGGAAAAATCAATAACAACAGAATATTATTCAAATCGACGTGTCTTTATTCAAATCCATAACATGGACTAAGAAAATTTGACATCCGTAATAAACGAATGACTTCATGGCTTGATATGAAAATGTTTGACTACAATGGTTTGATTGCTTGAATTCAATAACAAAGTTGCTTAGGAATATGAAAACTAACAACCTTACGAAAATAATCAATTTTGCATACGATGATGAGTAGTTAACCTTAAAATCACATCAAAACAAATATCTCTATAGAAATAAGGTTAACAGTAATGTGATAGTGCCGACTGAATCAAGCAAGATTTATAAACAAAGGGATGTGATGAAAGTTTCTCCTAACGGAGTTTCCACAGATAGTCAAAGTCTAATTTCTCCTGAGTCAAGTTTAAACGTTGAACGCAAGCAAGAGAGATAAAAGAATGGGTAGAACCCAGATCTAGTAAGGTATAAACTTCAGAAGAATTTATAATTAACTAACCCAAGCTAACTTCGTTCGGGTTCCTCAGATTTTGACCGGCCACGACAAACACTCTTCCAAGAACCGTTGACTTTGACTTTTCTGGGACAACCTTTTGAGTCACCATTCTCGCTGGACTGGGTTTCGATATCGTACAATCTCGAGCGATATGTCCTTCTTTTCCACAATTATAGCATACCTTAAACTGTTGTGGGCGGTTGGGTGATATGTCCCTCTTTCCGCATTTTTGTAACATACGATCGGTGGTCGCTTCTCCTCCCTTAAAACTAGTTGCATCGGCGCCGACGCCTTCACATGGTCGCTTGTTGAATCTCCTCTTTTAAAATCTCCTCCCGACTCGCTTCTTCTATTTTCATGGCCACGATTACCACCGGAGTGGTTACCGCCTTTGTCTCAGATTCTTCTTTCTCCGCCGGTTATCATTATTCGATGATCGCTATCTTCAGTATGATCCTCGGTTATGGTCCCTCGGTTGAACATACTCGTTATCTCGCTTCTAACAACCGAGCCCCGCTGACAACATCTCGAATAGAGAGAAAATTTATGAGAAATGAGATACCGACGTATGTCGGGTTTCAAACCTCTCGTAAACATCCGCCATATGCTCCTCATTCTCCACCAAATGAGGTGCAACTCGATAACTCCGCTAACTTCGCCTCGCATCGGGACACCGCCATGTTATTCTCATTGTAGTCTAATAAACTCCACTTCCTTCATATAGACGAATACTTTCGTGGAAGTACTTGTCATTGAACTGCTTCTCAAACGCTCTCCCACGACATCCGAGTGCGGTGGATGGGTACGCTTCACGATTCCCACCAATGAATCCGCCTCGCCACGGAACATAAAGGCGGCGAATGGAACTTTCTGTTCTCTCCGCATCCCAAGACATCGAATATCTTGGTAATTTGTTTGACCCACGCCTCCACCTTAATCGGATCCGGCTTTCCCCACTGCGTGGTCCCAACTTTTGAACCGCTTGGTCGTGACCACCCGTGAATTGCTATCATTTCCTCCTCAGATTTTGAACACGAAGTCTCCTCGTCTCGATTTTGCATGAACTGCAAAAAGCTTCTAAACATCCCTCGTTCATCATCTCGCAGCAAAGGGTGTTGTTCACAGGAGGAACATTACCAACTGTTAGACGCTTCTCCTCGTTGGTGAGTACAGCATCTCCACTGGTCTCATTTGCTCCCATCATTAATATTCTCACGACATTCTCAAATACCATCATAAAATAAGGGTTAATTAAGGAAATCAATATATCACATAATATCCCTATATACCCACCAACTAACAAATAAGCTTAGGTAGGACACACTAGCGAAGGATTTACTCGCCTCCCTCCTAGTTTTATTCCCCGATCTCCGCCAGAGATCATATCCCTAAGCTCGATATATTAACCGTGACGCCCCCCAAAATAGGTATACACAACACCCATTCTGAGTCGCCAAATACATGGTACAAGAAGCAAACTACAACTTCAATAATACAAATGTCGTGTGAAATACGACAATATATAATTATGAGAGTTTAAATATAATATTGTCTTCTAGACAATATCCACACGCAAATAAATCCCCATCATAATTATTGATTCATTATTTTACAAAAATGGTGAGGACTACTAAACAACTCTCTGTAGAACCTTCATTCCATACCCCACTAGTACTTTCGCTACATTCTCGCCTCCCGAGAAGAAAAAATGGAACAACAAGGAAAAGGGTGAGCTCAACTAGCCCAAGAAAAGAATATTATGACTAAGATAATATACAACAAATTATCGTTAGTCTTCAACAGGAAAAATCTGATAGAATACAATGTATAACAAGTTTCGGATCAATATTCGCAATGAAATAATAATTCATAGAAGAGTTACGTAGAGAAATGAAATCTACTATAATCTATGAATTTAATAATTCATCATCAATATTTTATCCTCAGTAACATCAATCAATATGCATCTGAATCAAATATTCATCTTTGCACTACAGCCAAAGATATTCATCACCGATTAGTCATGTTCATTTAAACACTGCTCATCTTTGCACTACAGCCCAAAGATATTAATCAATCGGTCCATGTTCATCTCAACACTGCTCATCTTTGCACTACAGCCAAAGATATTCTTCAAAATCATTCATCTTCACCACAGCCAAAGATATTCAATAATATCATCATTTAAGATCGAGGATGATGAAAATATTTTTAAGAAACGAATCCAAAGAAACAAAATGACAAGGATTAAGGATTAAGGATTCAGTACTTGATTTAATCCACGCCCAAAAATACCTCAAAAATAATCATAGTGGTGTAAAATTCAAGAATGATCAAAACATGGATACAATCGAGTTAGTATCCGTAATAGATATTTTGACAAAAAGAAGAAATTTTATTTTTCTATGAATAGTGCCAGATATCGTGAATAGTGCCGATATCGTGAATAGTGCCGTATAATCGTGAATAATAACTCCGACACCAAAAAAAGATAGAAATTCCACAAAAACATCTTCACGCTTCATGAATAGTACTTTGAATAAGAATAGTCGTGAATAATAGAACTCATGAATAGTAACTCGTGAATAGTAACTCATGAATAGTAACCCATGAATAGTAACCCCCGACATGAAAAAGTTCAAATTTGATAAAAACTTCAGATCAACATTTCAAAGATAATGATATTGAAGAAATAATATCATTACTAAAAAAATAATATCCCTTACCTCGAAGATCGAGATTTCTAGCTAGAATAACGTGTATATAGTCTTTGAAGGAACTTGCACCGCCTAGCAATACTCAAAGTATACTCAAAATACTCACAAGAATACGCCGATAATATAGAGAGAGAAACTTCAGCTTACGGTGTGATTTTCAATTCTAACCTAAGACCCTATTTATAGAAATCGCTTAACACCAAAGCGTAAAATTTAATATAATATTAATATTTATTTTCCAAAACCTCATACGCCACACTTGCCAACTGAATTCAGCTCCTACACATGTTAAATGAGGCCACCTAAACATTCCAAAAACGTTTTTCCTATTTTAAATATTTTAAACTTCCAAAAATCAATTATTTCGGAGCTTCGGAACTTCAATAATTCATAATAAATAGCCCTTTCATCAGAAAATTCGAATCTCGCGAGTTTTTATAGGAAATTCAATTCTCTACAACTTTGCAGAAGAAAGTTTTTCCAAATTCTGAATAAAAATTGACCGAAATCCACAAACGGGTGATTTTACAAGCTATAATCAAATTTCGGTCAATAATTGTGTCCACCAACACACAAAACATGTGTTAAACATTTAATGCCACAAAAATACTCTTCCTCCTCATATACTCATATATCCCACATTCGTTGTAAAAATATCACCGTTAATATATTATTAAAATAATATATTTAAATGAATTATTTTATCAGAAAAAGATAAAATATTAATTTTCAACAATTGTCATTTTAAAATTTTCTCCATCTATATCCACATAAAATCAATATTTTCCTCATCATATAAATCAATAATTAATTATTCACAAATAATATTACGTAATCACAATATTGACAACCAGGCGCTCCTGTGAAAGAGGGGCTTCCAATAGAATTTCTTCATCCAAGCCAATTAGGTGACCAAACCTCTCCTTAGACGTAACTTTCTAGACCTTGCCAATAATGTTATCTAATAATATTATTCAGATAATATGAATTATTGCTTCGATAATGAAAGATACCGTAAATGACAATTATCAAACAACAAAGAATATAAAATATCAACGCAAAGAATTATTAACTCAATAAAATATCGAATAAAGAATTACCGTAACCATTATTGAGTAGTGCCTTCTTCGTAAGAATCAATAATTAGTGCAATACCGTGCTACTTTTCAACAACGCCAGATTAGTGTGTTTTTAACCACCGTGTATTCCAACAAAGATAATTCTGTGAATAACTACGCCAAGTTATTTAAAAACAACTTATATTTGTCGCTTTCTTCATCCAATCGCTTTCCGTTATGGGGCCCACACATGGTCAAGGCTGGCGTCGTTAAATATTCCCGACAAAGATTTAATATTCCACGACCAAACGAATATTCCCCGACAACAATGAATATTTTATAACCACTTGCTTATTTTGAAATATTTGCGTATTTAACCCTTAACTATCCACATTAATCAAATCAACCCTTACTATTTCAAAATAATAAATAAAGGAAATTCCTTTTATTTAAAAATTTCTATTCTTACAATGCATAATAAAATATAATATATTCTATTTATAGAATAACTTTAATAAAGTATTCATTTTATATAAAAGATGTTTCGCTTTTATTACGTTAATAATACTGAATAAAACAAAACGTCATTATCGCTATAATAATTCATATTATTAATCGACAATAATGGAATCAAACCGAGTGACTTCTCACATAAGCATCAATAATCAATACCGCAATATACTATACAACCACACGACATCGCACTTTTACTACTGAGTAGTTCAACAAAGATCCACTAGTAAAACTTCCGCCGTTATTTCAATAAAATATTTTGTCGTTTTCTCAATCCGACAATAATTACATTGTGGGGTCCACCAATGATTGAGTAGTTGTGCATTTAATATTCCCTGCTAAACCGAATATTCCCCACCAATCGAATATAATATAACCACTTGCATACTTTGCAAAATTTATAAATACTACCCACAACTATAATATTATCTCAAATTCACACCATAATATTAAAAAATTATTTCGACAAAATTTAAATCTTTATTGATAAAATCTGGGGTCTCATAATCTCCCCTCCTTATGGAATTTCGCCCTCAAAATTAGGGTACGTACCTGATATGATAAAGAGGTAAGGATACCTTGAATACCTTTATCGTTGAAAACATTAAATTCATCTTTGTAATCCGGCCAAAGATATTCATTAACAATTCATCTTTGCACTACAGGCCAAAGATATACAACTGTAAAACCAATAATGCTGAGACTCAGCTTAATAGTATCACGACCACGAATTATCCATGCACTACTGGCCAAGGATATTCGTGTTTTCAATTACGGTCATGATTATACCGAATAATCCTTGGTCATAATCATACCAAGTCTATCAATGCACTACGGCCAAAGATGACTTTTACCACATCCATGAATTAATATTTCATTGCTGAGACTCAGCTCAATAATTAATCCATATTATCGAATCATCCCTACACTACAGGCCAAGGATATTCATTAGTATCACGACCACGAATTATCCATGCACTACGGCCAAAGATAATCGTGTATTCATTAGTATCACGACCACAAATTATCCATGCACTACGACCAAAGATAATCGTGTATTCATTAGTATCACGACCACAAATTATCCATGCACTACGGCCAAAGATAATCGTGTATTCATTAGTATCACGACCACAAATTATCCATGCACTATGGCCAAAGATAATCGTGTATTCATTAGTATCACGACCACAAATTATTCATGCACTACGGCCATAGATAATCGTGTATTCATTAGTATCACGACCACAAATTATCCATGCACTACGGCCAAAGATAATCGTGTATTCATTAGTATCACGACCACAAATTATCCATGCACTACGACCAAAGATAATCGTGTTTTCAATTACGATTATGATTATACCGAACAATCCCTGGTCATAATCATACCAAGTCCATCTATACACTACAGGCCACAGATGACTTTCAACACAATATAAGCATGAGGATAATGATATAAAGAATCAATCAAATGAGATAAAGGATAAATATTAAACATTTATAATATAATTTATCCAGGATTCAAGAATATCCTCATGTTATCAATCACTTAATAATCTCATAATCTAATATCATTAATATTATAACAATATTTTAATCACTTCTTAAATTTATAAACAATTTATCTCAATTGTTTACGCTTTACCATATAATGCATTTAATCATTCAAAAATGCCATACTCATAAGATATCATCACCAATTATCAAATCCCTCAAAGCAAAATATGCATATACTCTATATAGGATTCTCTAGCCATAAAATCATATTTTTAACTTTGTTACTTAACATAACATATTTAACTCATATGTTTGTAACTAAACTATTTTCATGAAAAATACCAAATCAGTCCCAAAAATATTTCTTTTCTGGGATTTAGCATAATATAGTCTCATAATGAAACTATATTTTTCTCGGAATTTTTAAAATTCATTTACTATTTTTCAAAAATCAATTTCTAATTAATTCCTTAAGAAATTAGCTACCTCAAGTTTAACTCCAAAAATTCCCAAATCTTGACAGGACCTTACCCATGTTAACGTGAGCTTCCAGTTTAAATTTCATGGTCATCGGAGTTATAGAACTCCGGTTATAGCATTTTTCGTCGGAAAAATTTAAATATTGAAATAGTCATAACTTGCTCATTTTAAGTCAGAATGAGCTCATTTTTGGACAGGAGGTACTTTATACCATATACCTTCATGTCCCAAAAGGCTAGAATTTTTCTCATAATTTAAGTGGCCGAAACAGCCCCTCTAAAATCATGGCAGCAGCTTTTTCGGTTTTTTGCAGCTTTGCACTCCTTTGCTAAAATCAGTCCACACAAAAATCTACAACACCTTTTCCAGTAATTCCACTTGGATTAGTTAGGTAACTCATAGATCTAACTCTAGGACTTGACCACATTAAAAAATTCAAAATATAATAGGAGATATGGTCTATTGAATTTCATGTTACGTTTTTCACCAAAATCTGATTTTCAACTCTTTGTGATTTCTAAGAAACTTTCATGTTTTCACATAATAACCAACATAACTCATCATAACACTTACTAATACTTCATATACCCATGATTTTCATTAGTCCAATGCTTTTATTATGACTTTCATCATAAACCACGTAAACCTGCTCATTTTAGTTGAAGAAATATTTGAGGGTTTAAGAAATGGGTTTTGTCTTTCGTCAATACAAAATTCGATTTCACGCTCTAAGTAGGCTAAGAAGTCTTCAAGAATACGCCAGGAAATTTATTAATAATAGAAATATCATTCAAAATTGTGACTCTCCTCCAAGACTTGGATAGTATGTCACATTGATACCAACTCGTGACTTCTATCCCTTAACCTAGATAACACCTCACAATGATACCTATAAACTTGCCATCTTCATTCACGATGCGCCATGAAAAGTCCGGCTTCTGCATTTCACACAAGGAAGTCAACAACGAAAGGTTCGGGGCTCTTTACTTATGGCTTGATATGACAATAATTGACTTTAGTAGTTTGGTTACTTGAATTCGCACAATAAGTTGGTTATGAATATAAAGCTAACAACCTTACGAAAAGCATGATGAGTAGTTAACCAATTGATTCCTAAAATCACATCAAAGGCAAGTATTTTCAAAAAGATAAGATCGACAGGTAACGTGAAAGTGTTTATTTGAATCAAACAAGATTTAAAAATAGTAAGCGAAACGAAGGCTCCTACTAACGAAGTTTCAACCAATAAGTCAAAGTCTAACTTCTCCTGAGTCAAATTTAAACGTTGAACGCAAGCAAGAGAGATAAAATAATGGGTAGAAGAACCGGTATCTTATAAGGTATAGACTTCATGAATTTATAATTAACTAACCCGCTAACTAACTTCGTTCGGTTTACTCGCTTTTGAGAAGTCATGAAAATGCACTTCCTAAAACCAACGACTTTGTTTTGTCCATATCCACCTTTGGTGCCACCGTCCCAGCTATACTTGACTTTGGTGCACAACAAAATTGGGCTAAATGACCTTCTCTTCTTGCAATTTCCACTTCTATTATCTTTGCGATGATTACCACCGAAGTTGTTACCATTCTTAGCATGATAATTTCCCCCACGATGGTTATCATTGTTCTGATAGTCGTTGCCACCAGTATGATTATTATCGTGTTGTTGGTCGTTACCTTTTGTTTGAGCTGAATCAACACTCTCATGTGCTTCATTGCTTATCTCAGCATTTTCAGATGTCATTCTCAAACACTGTCACAAAACAAGGGTTAATTAACATATCACATATTATCCCTATACTCTGACCGACCAATTAAATACCAAATAAACTTAGGTAGGTCATACTAGCGAAGGAATTCCCTATCTCTCCCCTCCTAGTTCTAGTCTCACGTCTTAGCAAGGGATCATATCCCTAAGCTCTGATACCAACTGTGACGCCCCCAAAATTAGGTATACGTCACCCATCTTGGGTCGCCACTTACATGGTACATAAATTCAAATACAAACTTAATTATACATCTGTCGTGTAACATACGACAATACATAAACTGAGAGTTCTAATAGAATATTGTCATTCGCATAATATCCATACTCAAGGAGTCCTCATTACATTTATTGTCACACTATTTAATGAATGGTGGGGACTACTAATGCTATCTTCGTGACCATCACTCTTTTCCCGACTCGTCCCCAAATATATTCTCATTTCAAGAGAAACAAAGTGAAAGAAAGGGTGAGCTCAACTAGCCCAAGAAGAAATATTATGACTAAGATAATGCAAAATAAATTATCAATAGTCTTCAACAATGTTAAACCGATAAAATACAATAGACAACCAGTTTAATCTGCAATGAATATATGCAATCCATTAAAAGAGTCAAGTAGAGAATAAAGTCTACTATCTTTTATAATTTAAAAGGTTTTCATCAATTTTATCAATCGAGACTCACTTTTAATGAATAAACCACAATATCTAATCATCCTCGTACCATGGTCAAGGATTTTCATCAAATCATCAATGGTCATGACTATACCGAATCACCCCTGGTCATAATCATACCAAAAACTATCCATCAAAGCATTACAGGCCACTGAAGACTTTTATCACATCATTTATAGCAAGTCATGATTATACCGAATGATCCCTGGTCATAATCATACCAAGTTCATCTATGCATGTAAGACATAGATAACTTTCAACATAATATAACATGAGGATGATGACAATGACATAATAATTCAATAAAACAAGTTCAAGAATTAATTTATCCAAGAACCAATAACGTCCAAGTTGTCAACATGATACTTCTTTGTAGAGTAAAATTCAAGAATGATCAGAAGAATATTTCCATGAAAAGATACTGGATGAAGCGCAAATATCAAGGATATTCCACTAATTTCATGGAGTATAGAAGTCAAAGATTTAACCAACTGGGTATAATAAAGAATGGAATAACAAAAGAAATCACCATGCATGCGGTACTTCGCGATGTAGACAGTTATTCCAATGTAATAATAATAACGGAACCAAAGTTAGGTGAAATTCACAAAGCATGTGATGATCCAACAGTAATAATAAATGTTTGAATAATAATAAACAATGGAACCGTGTCCGGTGTAAAACACACGCATGTGATATTCCAACGAGAATAATAAATGCGGAATAATAAACAATGGAACCAGTCCTGTAAAACACACGACATGTGATATTCCAAATGTAATAATAAAGAATGGAATAACGTAAGAAGATCACCAAGTATAGGGGATTCACAGCATATCTTGGTTATTCCAATGTAATAAATAAGAATGGAATAATATAAGGATTTCACCAAGTATAGGGTATCCATGGCGTATCACGAGTTATGTATAGGGTATGCCACTTTTACAAAGTTATTCCAATGAATAATAATGAATGGAATAATGTAAGTTCTCTTCATGAATAAGAAAGAATAACACCCCTTACGGGTACAACAAATAATATCCCTTACCGTAAAAGACACTGGATATCAAAGTAGTGAAGTACCATAATACTCTTCTTCTTTCTCTCTATAGATTTTCTCTCTATAGCTTCTCTCTATAATTTCTCTCTCTAGAGTTTCAGTGAATTCGTAAGAAAATAATGAAGGAATGAGCTTCTATTTATAGGAAAATAGAATGCATAGTAATTAATCCATGAACGGTCCAGATTGATTTACTTTAATCTGACGGTCCATATTTAAAGCAAAATCTTTTAAATAAAATATAATATATTCTATTTATATAAAAACATTTTACTATGCAAATACTATGCAACACTATGCAACACTATGCATAATAAAATATAATATATTCTATTTATAGAATAACTTTAATAAAGTATTCTGTTTTATATAAAAAGATGTTTCTATTTTATTATGTTAATAATACGAATAAAATAAAACGTCATTATCGCTATAATAATTCATATTATTAATCGACAATAATGGAATCAAACTGAGTGACTTCTCACATAAGCATCAATAATCAATACCGTGTGCTACTATGCAACCACACGTAATACTGTACTTTTACTACCGAGTAGTTCAACAGTATCCATGGTAAAACTTCCGCCGTTATTTCAATAAAATATTTTTGTCGTTTTCTCAATCCGACAATAATTACGCTTATGGTCCACCAATGATTGAGCCGTTGTATTTAATATTCCTCGCTAAACCGAATATTCCCGACCAATCGAATATAATATAACCACTTGCATACTTTGCAAAATTTATAAATACTACCCACAACTATAATATTATCTCAAATTCACACCATAATATTAAAAAATTGTTTCGACAAAATTTAAATCTTTATTGTTAAAATCTGGTGTCTCACATAATCCACATCATCAAATCATCCCTGCACTACAGGCCAAGGATATTCTTTAGTGTCACGACCACGAATTATCCATTCACTACGGGCCAAAGATAATCGTGTTTTCATCAACGGTCCTGATCATGCCATAAAACAATTCATCTTTACTCCCTTGGTCGAAGAGAATCCATAGCCATAATCATACCAAAAACTGTCCATCAATGCTCTACGGGTTAATGAGGATTTTTTTCACATCATTTGTAACATTACTACCATTAAATGATTACAATCAATAATCCTCGTCATAATCATACCAAGTCCATCTATGCACCACACAAAGCCACATATGACTTTCAACATAATATAAACATGAGGATGATGACAATGACATAATATTCAATAAAACAAGTTTAAGAATTAATTTATCCAGGAACCAATAACGTCCAAATTGTCAACATGATACCGCTTTGTGGAGTAAAATTCAAGAATGCTCAGAAGACTATTTACATGAAAAGATACTAGATGAAGCGCAAATATCAAGGATATTCCACTAATTTCATGGATTATAGAAGTCAAAACTTTAACCAACTGAGTATAATAAAGAATGGAATAACAAAAGAAATCACCAGGCATGCGATAGACCACACAGGCAGGTTATTCCAACAGAATAATAAATAACGAAATCATGTCCCATAGAAAACGCATGCATGTGATATTCCAACAGTAATAATAAAGACGGAATTAGGTCCAAAGAAAAACGCATGCATGTGATATTCCAATGTAATAATAAAGATGGAACCCGGTCCCACGAGAATGCATGACGTGATATTCCAATAGAATAATAAAGACGAAATCAGTCCCAAGAAAAACGCATGTAAAGGATATTCTAACGTAATAATAAAGAATGGAATAATGAAGAATTTCACTAAGTATGCGGTATTTAGATGTAGACAAAGTTATTCCAACATAATAACAAAGAATGGAATAATGAAGTTCTCTTCATGAGGACGAAAGAAAGAAATAATACCCTTACCTTAAAAAGAAGAGTCTTGGATATAGGAGTAGTGAAGTAGCATAATACTTTTCTTCTTTCTCTCTATAATTTCTCTCTATAATAATTGCTCTAAAGCTTTTGTGAATTGGTGAGAAATGAAGGAAGAATGAGCTTCTATTTATAGGAAAATATAGTTTCGATAATTGCACGCTTTTGGGGCTCAAAATATTACAAGATAATACATTCCTCTTTTCTTCATTTTTAATTTAGTCCTAAGTATTATCAAACTTGCACCACCTCCCTAATAGTAAATAATGTGAATCAATAGTACAATCATGTGAATAAATAGTATAATCATGTGAAAAATTAATTACAAATATAGTACCTTCAACTATACCTCCATTTTAACTTAGTCATGCAAGTATTATCAATCTTGCACCACCTCCCCTAATAGTACATGAATGTGAATCAATAGTACACACATGTGAACAAATAGTTATAAGAATGTGAAATAATAGCAATTAATTGCTCATTTATCCGATTAATTATCCGATTGGTCAATATAACCCCCAGACATCAATTATTATCGAAATAGATGTCGATTTTTACTAACACTAATAATCCCAACACAATGGAAATATCAATTTCATCTTTAATCAACATAACTTATTCATCGTTAATATTATAACTTACAATATTTAACAACCAGGTCGTTCCCAGGAAAGAGGGGGCTTTCCGATAAGAATTTCTCCTTATTGGCACGCAATTAGGTGACCAAACCTCTCCTTGACAGAACTTTCTAGACATTGTTAATATTACAAATAATAATATGAATAACTTTGTCATCTCAATTATTGATTTAATAATAATAAATATTATGCGATGATGATACAGAACAATAATTGAATCAATAATATGAGAGATATGATGCAACAATTCATCAGTAGTAATAATTGAGTATAACCGAGTGACTTCTCACGTAAGCATCAATAATCAATACTGGTACTATGCAACTACGCCAGACATCGTATTCTTGTACTTTTAACATCGGTGTTTCAACAGTTAACGGTAAAACTTCCGCCATTATTTTCATAAAATATGTTTGTCATTTTCTCAATCCGACATGATAATTCCGTTGCATGGGTCCACCAATGATCAGATTGTCTTGCATTTGAGATATTCCCCGACAAAAAGAATATTCCCCACCAATCGAATATTATATAACAACTTGCGTACTTTGCAAAATTTATAAATATTACCCACAACTATAACATTATATCAAATCCACACCATAATATTTAAAAAATTATTTTGAGAAAATTAAATATTTATTCATAAAATCTGGTGTCTCACAGCAAATGCAGTTTTCGCCTGCGGACTTAAAACATAAGGGATGAGTATATTGATTTCCGGGGAAGAAATAATATGCGTAAAAGGAATGACGTTAGGGTTAATTCGAGTGTTATACTTTTGGTGATACTATTTAGTATCTATGTATAATACGTTGAGTAAATACGAAGTACAATATGATTATTGTACGAGTAGTATACGGAGATAATACGTGAATTGTACGTATGTGATATGATTCGTATTATAGAATTAAGTTAAGACTTAATTTCTAATTCATTTGAGTTGGATTATTAATTAATCCAATCATTTGAATGACCAAGGCCCAATGTTAATTTAGTTAAGCCCAATTCATTAAAACCGAACTGGTGGAATTGAACCTAGGTGGAACACCGAATGGGTAAAACCCATGGGGCAACCCATGGATGTCACATGGGGTGGTGGGTAAACCACCTTGGTGTGGAAGCCAAGCATAAGGCTTGGTCAGCAAGTGTTTTACTTGGTGACCACACATGAATAGTAAGGAGGTGGTGGTTTAAAGTCTAAATTATCCTCCATTCTAGTTTTCTATAAATAGAAAGCTAGGTTGATTTATTTGGGAGTTTTCAACTTGCCAACCTTAGATTATTGAGAGAGAAAGAGAGCTATACTTGCAAATCATACACTTTAGAAGCTTGATCTTAGAGTTTTCCAAGAAAGAAAACCAAGAGTTCTTAAGGTATAGTCCTTACCTTTCATCTCCATCTCTTTTAGATTTTTTTTCATCTTAGAGAATCATAGAATGGGTGGTATATGTCTTGTGTGAGGATTTAGAGATGACTTACCATAGATTCAATCTCTATAAGTCATGAGATTATAAGAATCATAAGTTGTGAACCATAAAAATATTGATAGTTGAGATCGATTGTTGATAAACAATTGAACTCCATTAATACATCAGTATATGCATCTTGTTTGGTTAGGAGGTAGATATGAAATCCATGGAGTATTCCATGTGATTTGGTTTAGAGAACATTAGTAACGAAGTTATGGCGAATTTTATGGAAATGGACGTTAAACGTCGAAAACATAGAATTTCGGAATAGTAGTTGAAAGTTGCCGTGAGACTTGAAAACATTGATTTTCAATGTCAACACGTGAGATAGTGTGATTAAGAGTTGTGGGTTCGAGAATCGTCGGATTCCGACTTAAAATGAAGAAAACGAGCATTGAACGCTCATTAACGTTTCTGAACGTATATAAAATGAACTTAATAGTGAATATTGTGTTAACGGATTTGAAAGTGTCGAATTCTCATATGAACGCGTAGGGTATGTCATTTATGATGTGTAGGCTTTTGAATGGACCAAATCGAGCTTATAACGAAGAAGTTACTACCGGAATTTCACACGATTTTTCAAAACTCACGAGAATCGAAGGCGAATCGAGCTCTAGCTGCCAAGGCACACGACGTAGTGTAAAAAGCCATACCAAGCCGCCGCTTATATTATGGAAAAAAAAAAAAAAGGTCTGGAGACTTGCATGTAGCATGATGCCATGTCCGGCAAAACCTCGAGAGAGAAAGTAAATACTGCTTAGAATGTTTATGATGTCATGTGCAATACGAAGTTCAAAACTTTTGATAGTAACTTAGGTTTTGAACTTCAGTAATTTTGAGACCTACCTGAGTTGAGTTTATATACTCAATGAATGTACTAAGACTAATCCTATATTACCTATACTAAGGTATATGGTATGAAACCTAGGAATGTAATGCATGTTAACAAGATATGTATGATGAACAAAGTTGGTACCTTATCAACGATGTTTGAGTCCGGTTAATAAACGTTAGTTGAGTGATAAACCCGGACGAAGGGTAATAAGTCATGTTGACTTTAATGAAGATATTAAGTAAACAGAGACATAGAAGAGAAAGAAGCTTGTAGGAACAATGTGAATAGTTGTTTGATGGCTAATTACGATTGTCTTTGTGTGAATATATCATGTAGATTCTGTAAAGGCTGTGGTCAGTCGAGTAAGTTATTTGAAGACGCTGAAAGGTAAGTTTTCTTAACGCTTGTCTAACTTCCATGTTAGCCAAGATTTATGTGATTCGTTCAACTGAATTACAAGACTTGTTTTAAAAAAATGGTTGATGCCAGATTTTAACTCGGCTATACTATTTGTAATATATAGATTGATTATTATTCATATCATTCTATATAGAAATGTTAACGCTATCCTATGCCAAGTACTTGGTACGGACGTGAAGGTAAGGTTTGTCTATGAACAAACAAAAGTATTTTTCATCGATTATTTGATGGGCACGCGAGTTTGCCAAAAATATTAAACGTAAATACGTTTAATAAATGAGTGTTGATCAACATAGAGTACTATAGGATGATCACCTAGAAGTGCTCATAAGTTATACGGATGAACGGCCTTAGTTCTGTGGACTCCTTTTCAAATATGGAAACAGAAATTGACTGTTCATGGTCTATCGACCGGTTCAGAATTCCTAATCTATTCTATACTTTGGGAATTGATGTTATGAACTGTTAGAGTATTATTGATTCATAATACTTCATAACTATTATTCAGTTATGTTGGAATTGTTATATTATTCATAAATGTGGTATTCCTGTTATCCTTGATTAAACTTGCTGAGCTATCATGCTCACTTCTTGCGTGAATTATATAACTGCAGTTAAAGATGAACGTACTGTGAATGACAAGAGAGATAAGGGCAAAGCTAAGATGGATGCTTAGGCATTGTGTAATAGTTTAGTAAGTTTGTATGTATTATACATTATGAACAATGAACGATGTAACCGGTTTATGAACCTGGGAAGGATTATACTTTGATTGTAATAAGAAGATAGTAATTACCTTCATTTTGTTGTTTTTCAATGGAATGATTATATGGATGTTAGTACAGTGGAGCACCATCTGTCGGGTTGGAAGATACCCGGATTTGGGGGCGTCACAATGTTGGTCTCGACAATCTTGCCAAGAAGCTCATCCAGGAAAAGGAACTTCTGTTAGAGGGGAATAAGGATCAGGAGACGGCCATTCACGTTCTTGAAGACAAGATCTCTGGATTACACGTTCAAATGATGACGTTGATTCGGGAGAACAACACTTTGGGGCAAGAATGTGCCGACGCCAAGTAGCTGGCCATCAAGGAGTATGAAGAATCACCCGCCCTTACCAACAAGATCATAACCCAGTTTGCTGAAGGTTATGAGACTTATCGGGAGAAGGCTCGGGCAATGTTGATTGCTGCTGGGCTCAATGCTGCTATCCTCGACTCCTTTGACGAAGAGTCCGAAGCCGAGGATGATGGTCCCAAATAATAGTTTCTTTTAGGATTTTTATGTATAACTTTTGTAATCTTTTTTCATTCCTTTATTTGTAACTTTCTCGATCAGTTATGCTTATAACTTTACCGATCAGTTATGTTGTTTCCAACTTTTTGATCGGTTTTGTTCGAAGCTTATCTGATCAGATTTGTAAAAACTTATGGATATAAATGAAGTACAAAATTTTCCTGAAGAGAAATTCTCATTTATTTCATTAATAAATAGAATAATTTACATAAGTAAAGGAAAGAACAACATAACTTTTACTGGTAATATTTTCTAAGTCTTCTAACATGCCATGTATTCATTACTTTCGAACCGTCCATTACTCGAAGCCATGACTACTAATTGTGCATGGTTTTGCCGATGACATGACTGCTAATTGGGAATGGTTTTTCAAAACTGCCCAGATTTTAAAACTTTGGTGGAGGAGGCACATGGGATAATAATGAAATCAGCTCATCTTTGTTGAAGCTTACAGTTAAATCTTCGTTGATCTCCTTTTCTTGGTGCCCAATTGTTTCCTCTCTTTCAATATCTTGTGGCTCATCTAGTTGTAGATTTTGTTCGAGCTCACCATTAGTCTCGGAATCCATGTCATAGGGCCAATTGTATTGAGGAAAAATGTTTGAGGCATTATGTAGCTGTTCCATCTGGTTCGCAAAAATTTTGACTCAATATCTCTTGATTAATCTTCCTCTCCTCACTTGAAGCTATATCCTTGGACAGAATTTTGGAATGTTCTTCCTATTGTAGTGGAGGTGGACAAGAGAACTCAGGTGAATATGTTGGATTTGGAAAATAAAATTGATCTTGATACGTATGGCTCCATAAAAATCTGGGTGATACCCCCAATCCTGATAATAGTTGTTAGGATAAGCATAATTGTTGGGTTAATCACCGCCAAATGGTACCAGCTCAAAACTGGTGGTGCATTAATGACTCGGATAATTTCCAGCACAATAATCACAAGTAACCGCCACACTTTGACTGCGTTGTGCTAAAAAGCGTCCAACCTCCTCGAAAGTGTCTCAATTTATGCCGGCAATGAAAAAAGTGTCGCGAGTCCATTAATCTCCACTGCCCTTGGCTTAGTCATTCTTATATACGACCATTGATAATTAAATTCAACCATGGTACCTGAAAAGGAAAAAAATAGAAATAGAATTAAATTAGGTAAACATAAATAAATAAAACGTTTAAATTAAAACTAATTTGATAAAAATTAATAAATATTGGAAAATATTATTAAATTAATTCCCTAGCAACGGCGTTAAAAACTTATTGGGTAAATTCTAAATACGCACAACACGCAAGTATACGTGGTTAACAAGTAATAAAGTGTAAGTAGAGTATCGTTTCCACGAGGAATTATTAATACAAATCACCAAATACTAACTCTTAATCAACTAATTTTATTTAAACAATTAATTTAAGATTATGAATTATATTATTTAATTACACTAATTCTAATTACCACTAATTAAAAATCAGATTGTGGAGATTTAAGATCACGACTTCACTTATTGTTTCACTTAAATTAATACACTTCTTATCAATTATGCTTACTATTCTGAATTGTTAATCAAGAACACATAAGTAAATATGATCATCTCTCAATGCATCACACCCGAATCAACTTAAATCCACAGATGATAGAATTAAGAAGAACACCCTAATTAACTAATTCACTACATCTCTATGTGAATTACAATTAAAAAGAATTTTAAGCACAAATTCTTTATACAATTACATGCGATGTATATCTCTATCCCAGGCATAAATTATTTATTCCAACGCCATACAGAAAACACAATCACATGCTATTATGATCAGATCTAAATCTATAATTGATCTATCGAGTTCATATAGATTATCACGTTAATTGTTAGCTACGTAATTAAGCAATTCATCACAAAACATAATAGACAATCGAAGAATACTCACAATAATTAATAAAGAAGCATACTAAAATAAACTATGAAATACGATCCATTGTAATCTTAAACAGAAGATTTAGTTCATGATTAATGAATTAAAACTAAGAATCCACAATTGAATAAACATTAAAAGAAAAAAAAATAGAAGAAGAGAAAAAGATAGAATCTGTTGTCTGCAGATTTGATGCTCCCGGCCCTCCTTGCTCCTACTTTGAATCTTCAATGGTCTCCAAGTTGCTTCAATCTCCAAATCTCATAAGAACTAGTGTTTTGGTTCTAATATAATCTAATGGAATCATCCCTCAATACAAGTTATAATCAAGTATTTATAGTTCTAATGGAAACCCTAACAAGTTAGGCAACTAACAATCCTATTCTAGCTCAAATTGGACAACATAACACCCAAATCAGTTCTCTCCCCACCGATCGACGCGCCCAGCACTGCTACTAGGCCAATTTGGGCACGCTCCCCGCAATAGTAGCAGAAATTCTAATATTCTGGCGCGTCCCGCGCCACTCTGGGCATGCCCCGCGCCGCTCTATTTTCTGTTGCGATGTCCTTTGGTAAAACAGGCATAATTTTTTATCCGCTGGGAGTTACGGGGCCTGATGAGTGCATATTATTCATTTATTTAATTCCTTTATATATAGTTTTATTCCATGTTTCATGTGTATATGGGCTTATTAATGTGTTTAATGATTTCAGGAAGAATTGGGCCTGAAATAAGGAAAAGGGTAAAATTGCAGGGTTTTTAGTATTAAGTTGGATGCATCGTCTTGGCTTGGGACTTGGATTTTATTGTAGAGCTCTTCCTAAGCTTTCCGGAACATCTTGAATCGTCCCACTCGGAGTTTGTATGAAGAAGTTATGATCTTTTTACCAAACGGAAGTTGAACCTCAAAGTTTGGATGTTGCAATTTGCATAGCAGTCACTTGGAGCCTGATTTCGACCATGATCCAACTAGAATCTATCAAATTTCAAAGAATGAAGGTTGTAGATCTCGTCGATATCTATATTTTGATAGGTAGCAGGCCCCGTAACTCTTCCCGAATCAAAAGTTATGCTTGTTTTACCAAAGAACGTCGCATCAGGAAATGAAAATTCGCCCCAGCGAATTTGAGCTGGAAAATTAAAAAATCTTGGATTTTTGGAAAGTTTCTAAAAGCAGTTTTTGGCAGACTTCTACATGGAATTGGATTGATATTTCTATTAGCTTTAGGATTTCCTTTAGACTAAGATTTATTTCCAAATTGAATTATATTTCTTTATGGAAACAAGTAATGATTTGTAATTCCTTTTAGGATTTGGATTTCTAATTCCCATAGAATTTAGGACTCTGTCTAGCACTATAAATAGAGGATGCTAGTCAGGGTTTTATTCATTTAATCATCGGGTTAAATGCTTTCTAGGTCATTTATCTTATAGGTAAATTTTGAAATGGGTCATTTGAACATTTTTTTCTTCTGATTCAACTCATTTGAACTCGATTTATCTAACAAAAAGTTAAAAAACCGTTAAACTCGTTTGATTTGTTATCAAAGTACACATCAAATCGTTGAATGTACATTCTGGTGATGTGGCGCCTTTTGTGTGACGTGGCAGTAATTACGTGGATTTCTAGAAAAATTTTTATGAAAAAAATATTTCGAAGTATAATATAAATTATAAAATTTAAAAAAATTTAAATTAAAAAAAATTCAAATTCGGACATTAAATTTAGAATTGAGTCAATTTGGTGATAATTTTTTTTTCTTTTCTAACTAGGATAAATAAATTTATACTTTTACATGCAAATAATTTTTATCAAATAATTTTTAATTTTATCTAACAATTTTATTTTAATTTTATCAAATAATTTTTTTTAAAATTATACAAATTTTAATTTTATAATTTAATTTAACCAAATTTAAGAAATAATTATTTTTATTAAAAAATGCAATTTTTCATAAAAATTACAGCTTTTATTATTTTTTTTTAATAAAAATAAAATAAAAAATGCAATTTTTTTATAAAACTAAAATAAAAAATGCATTTTTTAATAAAAATAAAATAAAAATGCAAAGTGTTTATTTAATAAAATAATATAAAAATGCAGTTTTTTTATAAAAAAAAAAAACGTAGTTTTTTAATAAAAAAAAATTAAATAATGCAACTTTTTATAAAAAAGCGTAGTTTTTTAATAAAAAATAATAATAATTTTATTAAAAAAGTGCATTTTAATTATTTTTATTAAAAATCTGCGTTTTTTTAATAAGACACTGCATTTTTATTCAAAAAGTTTTTGAATACATTTAAAAAAAACGCATTTTAATAAAAATAAATATTTTAATAAAAATTTCACTTAGTTTTTATGCATTGTCACTAAATACCTTAGTTTTTTATTTTTTATTAAAAAAATGCGCTTTTTATTAAAAAATGCGCTTTTTATAATAAAAATAATTTAAAATGCACTTTTTAATAAAATAATAATTATTATTTATTGAAAAAACTACGTTTTTATTTTATTTTTATAAAAAAAAAGTCATGCTTTTTATTAAAAAAAATCGCATTTTTTATTTTTTTTAAAAAAGCTAGCGCTTTTTATTTTTTTATTTAAAAAATAAAAACTCGCATTTTTAATAAAAAAATTGTGTTTTTTAAATAAAATTAATTATTTCTTAAATTTGTTTAAATTAAATTATAAAATTAAATTTTGTATAATTTTAAAATAAAATTATTTGCTAAAATTAAAATTACAATAAAAATTATTTGATAAAATTAAAATAAAAAGTATTTGATAAAATTAAAATTATTTGATAAAAATTATTTGCATGTAAAAGTACAAATTTATTTATCGAAAGAAAAAAAAATTATCACCAAATTGACTCAATTCTAAATTTAATGTCCGAATTTGAAAAGATTTTTAATTTAAAAATATTTTTAATTTTATAATTTATATTATACTTTAAAACATTTTTTTCATAAAAAGTTTCCTAGAAATCCACATAATTACTGCCACGTCACACAAAAAGGCTCCACATCAACAGAATTTACACTCACCACCGATGTGTACTTTCTCCGCTAACAAATAAACGAGTTTAACGAGTTTTTTAACTTTTTGTTAGAAAAATCGAGTTCAGTGAGTTGAATGTAAGAAAAAAAAGTTCAGTGACCCATTTGTAAGTCGACCTATAATACAATGACCTAGAAAGCATTTAACCCTTCAATCATCTACTACATTTTCTCATCTACAACATTGGAGGATTGAAGACATGAGCTAAGTTCTTTTTATTCAGTTCTATGGGATGTTGAACCTTATTTATAATTAATGGTTAATTGAGCATTCATTATTTATTCATTCTCACATGAAATTCATTCTTGATAATCTGATTTAATTTCTGAATGCTATTTGGCTTAACTGATTTGATTTCTGCGGGATTGAGTTGGTTAACAAATATCATATGCTAAATCAAGGAATAATATTACGTGTAATTGATATTGTTTCTAATCACAAGTAGTAATTAGTAATATCTGATTGTGGACAAGCTTTTGAGTATTGCTATGATTATCAGAAGACAAGTTAAATAATCCGAGCTTATGTGTTTGTTGCTTGGAATAGTCTAATTCCCTAGTTCTTAATGCTGCTATTATATTAAATCTAGAGAGTTTATTCTAGGTTATATAATTGTTAGAATCATGTGAAGAGCTTGTTTCATTGAGTGACAATCTAAGGGGAGTTTCGGGTAGCAGAGCTTGTTATTACCTAGGGCTATTAGTTTCATTGAATGGTAAATAATGTTACACTTGATTAATCTATTATTGTAAAAAGGTGATACTGAACTGAAGAACTGAAGCTTTTTATTTATTGTTTATTCTTATTAGTTTATTCTTGTTAATTTAATTAATTAATTCAAAATCCCATTTCATTAGAAATCATAGGATAAATATAAAACAAATCATTCTCTATGGGATCGATCCTTGCTTACTATTGTGCTAATTATTTAAATTTGTAAAGTGAAAGTGAGGTTAATTTAGGAGTGTAAACGACAGCTCCCAGGGACTGCCACCTATCAAATTGAAGATATCGACACGATCTACAAGTTTCATTCTTTGAGAACTGATAGATGCAAGCCGGATCAAGATCGAAATCGGGCTTGAAGTAGATACTATATAAATTGCAAGCAGGACAACTCAGAGCTTTGATCTTTGTTGATAAAAAAAGCCATGACTCTCGCATTCGAGCTCTGATTGGGATGATTCAAGATGTTCCGGAAATCTACGAAGTAGATCTACAATAAATTTCAAGTTCCAAGCCAAGAACATGCATCCAACTTGGTGTTAAAAGCCCTGCAATCTTCCCTTCTTGCATTTGCTTGCATATTTTAGTCCAAAAGATGTCCAAATTGTTTTTCCTTGCTTCCTTATGGCAATGTCGTGTCGTATCCTACAAAATAACATAAAATGTATGTAATGCACACATAACACTTAAAACCCAACCAAAAGATTAAGCTTAACGCACCTGATTCCTGGATATAAAATCCATTCATCATATACCCCCAAACTTAAACATTTGATTGTCCTCAAGCAAAAACACAAAAGAACTAAAAATAAACAAACTAACTCAACTAAAATTATGCATATGCATGATCTATTTCCTAATATACCTATGATGTGACGCCCCCAAAATAGGTATACATCACCCATTCTGAGTTGTCAATACATGGTACAGAAACAACTACAACTTTATTATTACAACAAGAAAAGCATTAGTTTGAATACAAATATTATCTTCTGCATACAATATCTATACTCAAATAAATCCTCATCACATTTATTGATACATTATTTTACAAAAATGGTGAGGACTACTAAACAACTCTCTCTAGAACCTTCATTCCATACCCCAGGCTCGTATTTCGCTATATTCTCGTATCACGAGAAGAAAAAAAATGGAACAAAAGGAAAAGGGTGAGCTCAACTAGCCCAATAAAGAATATTATGACTAAGATAATATACAACAAATTATCATTAGTCTTCAACAGGAAAAAAATCTAATAGAATACAATAGACAACCAGGTTTTAAATCAATATTCGCAATGAAAATAATAATTCATTAGAAGAGTTAAGTAGAGAATACAAACTATTATCTTCTATGTATGAATTTAAAAGTTCATCGTCTATCTTTTATCCCTGTAACATCAATCAATATACATCTGGAATCAAATATTCATCTTTGCACTACAGGCCAAAGATATTCATCAGTTGGTCATGTTCATCTAAACACATGTTCATCTTTGCACTACGGGCCAAAGATATTCATCAGAAATCATTCATCTTTGCACTACAGGCCAAAGATATTCAATAATATCATCATTTAAGACTGAGGATGATGAAAGATATTTTTAAAAACGAATCCAAAGAAACAAAATGACAAGGATTAAGGATTAAGGATTCGTACTTTGTTTTATCCATGTCCAAAAATACCTCAAAAATAATCATAGTGGTGTAAAATTCAAGAATGATCAAAACATGGATACAATCAAAGCTAGTATCCACAATAGATATTTTGGACGAAAAGGAAAATTTTCATTTTTCGATGAATAGTGTAAATGATTCGTGAATAAGATCAGATATATGTGAATAATTGTCGAGTATCGTAAATAGTAACTCCGACACCAAAAGTTCCAAATTTGATAAAAACTTCAGATCAATATTTCAAAGATAATGATATTGAAAAATAATATCATTACGAAAAAAATAATATCCCTTACCTCGAAAGATCGAAGATTTCTAAATTGAAACACTTGGATATAGGCTATCACTTGAACTTGCACCGTATAGCAATACTCAAAATATACTCAAAATACTCACAAGAATACGCTCGATAATATAGAGAGATAAAATTTTAGTTTCTGGTGTGATTTTCAATTCTAACCTAAGCACCCTATTTATAGGAAAATGCTTAGAACACCAAAGCAGAAAATTTAATAAAATATTAATATATATAATTTTTATTCAACGCACACTTATTTTGCTTCAAAACCTCAAACCACCAAACAGCCCACCTCACAAGACTTGCACAAAAAACGTTTTTGTTATTTAAATTATTTTAAACTTCCAAAAATCAATTATTTGAGCTTCGAACTTCAATAATTCATAATAAATAGCCCTTTTATCGAAAAATTCGAATCTCGCGAATTTTTATAGGAAATTCAATTCTCTACAACTTTGCGAAGAAAGTTTTTCCAAATTCCAAAACAAAATTTGACCGAAATCCACAGATTTTACACAGCTATAATCAAATTTCCATCCAAAAAATGGGGTCCACCGACACATAAAACATGCTTTAAATATTTTTGGTAACAAAAATACTCCTCCTCCACATATACTCATATATCCCACATTTATCGTAAAAATATCATCATTATTATATTATTAAAATATAATAATATATTTGAATTATTTTATCAAAAAAAAGATAAAATTTCAATTTTCAACAATTGTCACATTAAAAAATTTCTCCATCTATATCCACATAAAATCAATATTTTCCTCATCATATGAATCAATTATTAATTATTCACAAATAATATTACAGAATCACAATATTGACAACCAGGCAGTTCCCAGGAAAGAGGAGGCTTTCCAATAAGAATTTCTCCTTACTAGCGTGCAATTAGGTGACCAAACCTCTCCTTAGACAGAACTTTCTAGACATTGCCAATAATGTTATCTAATAATATTATTTAGATAATATGAATTATTGCTTCGATAATGAAAAATACTGTGTAATGACAATTATTGAAACAACAATAATATAAAATATCAACGCAAACAATTATTAAATCAATAAAATAAAATATTTGAATAATAATTCTCGTAACCATTATTGAGTAGTGCCTTCTTACGTAAGAATCAATAATTGGTGCAATACTGCGTCTTCTTGTGTTTTAACCACCGGTATTTTAACAAGATTAATCTGTAATAACTACGTTGTTATTTTTAAACAACTTATATTTTTGTTTTCCTCATCCAATCGCTTTCCGTTATGGGGCCCACATGGTCATACCGTGGTCATACGAATATTCTCCGACATTACACAAATATTCCACGACCAAAACGAATATTCCCCGACAACAATGAATATTTTATAACCACTTGCTTATTTTGAAATATTTGCGTATTTTACCCATAACTATCCACATTAATCAAATCAACCCTTACTATTTCAAAATAATAAATAGAAAATTAAATTTCATTAATAATAAGTTGGGGTCTTACAACCTCCCTCCTTATGAAATTTCGTCCTCAAAATTGACGTCACGTGCACGGTGTTTCAAAAAGGTGAGGATACCTCGCTTTCATTTCCGTTTCCAATTCTCAGGTCATTTCCTCTATAGCATGATTCCTCCACAAAACTTTAACTTGTGGTATAACCTTTGTGTGTAGGACATACTCCTTCCTATCCAAAATCTTGGACAGTACCTCTTCTTGACGTTAAGTCTTCTGGCTATCTCGTCCTGGTTCTAACTCTATAACGTGGTTCGGTCTTTCACATATTTACGAAGTACGATATGTGAAACACATTATGAACACGAGACATACTCGGAGGTAACGCGAGTCTATAGGCTACATTTCCTCTCTTCCCAAATCTTGTAACTCCCTTCCATGGAGCAACTCGCAACAATACATGATCCCCTATACTAAATTCCACGTCCTTTCGATGAAGATCCGCATAACTCTTTTGTCGATCTTGTGCCGCTTTGTATACGTTGTTGAATCATTTGGATCTTTTTAAGCAATATATACGTACTTAACTCGGGTCCCAACAATGTTGCTTCACCCACCTCATCCCAACATATTGGAGAGCGACACTTTCGTCCATATAATGCTTCAAATGGAGCCACACCTATACTTGCACGATAATCTGTTGTTGTAGGAGAATTCCACCAATGGTAAATACTTATCCCAATCGCCTTGAAGTCTAGGACACGAGTCTTAATAAATCTTCAAGAGTTTGAATAGTCCTCTCTCGATTGTCCGTCCGCTTTGAGGATGGTATGGCCGAATCGAATCAAATCCGTGCCCATAGCTTTTTACAAGCTAACCCAAAATCTTGAAATGAATCTTAGGTCACGATCCGAAACTATGGATACTGGCATGCCATGCAACCTCACAATCTCATTTACATATATACTAGCAAGTAGTTCAAGGGAATAAGTCTCCCGTATCGGCAAGAAATGAGCAGACTTGGTTAATCTATCAACAATAACCCAAATAGCATTGATGCCTTGAGAAACCGTAGGAAGACCCGTAACGAAATCCATGGTAATGTGTTCCCACTTCCATTTCAGAATCTCAAGTGGTTGCAACGGACCCTTAGGTACTAGATGCTCCGCCTTTACACGTTGAAAAGTTAAACACATCGAGATAAACTTTGCAATCTCTCTCTTCATATTGTTCCACCAAAATGTATGTCGAAGATCACGATACATTTTAGTACTTCCAGGATGGATTGCAAATGGTGTATTGTGTGCCTCCATCATAATCTTGTACTTCAAATCGTAGTCGTTAGGAACACAAAGTCTAGAGTGGACTCAAGTATTCCTTCTTCATCAATTCTCGCTTCGAATAGATCCTTCTTGTACTTTCTTCTTCATACGCATCGCCTCCGGCCTGGTGGCTTGAGCAACCTTAACTTTTTCTATTAAAGTTGGCTTTATCGATACTTGACATCATCGCACTCATTCCTCGCATATGATCTTCTACTCAACGCGTCATTACCACGTTCGCTTTTCCGGGATGGTATTGAATAGTGTGGTCGTAGTCTTTCAATAGCTCGAGCCAACGTCATCGTCATGTTGAGTTCTTTTTGAGTGAAGAAATATTTAAGGCTTTTATGGTCTGAATATATCTCCACTTTCTCTCCATATAGATATTGCCTCCATATCTTTAGCGCGAAAACGACTGCTGCCAACTCTAGATCATGAGTAGGGTAATTCCTCTCATATTCTTTAAGTTGTCGCGAGGCATAGGCTATGACTTTCCCACGTTGCATAAGAATACATCCTAACCCTTTGCCTGAAGCATCGCTGTAGATAACAAATCCATCCGTACCAGATGGTATTGTTAGAACAGGTGCTAAAATGAGTGTCCTCTTGAGCTCTTGGAAACTCTTCTCGCATTCTTCGCTCCAAACGAATTTTGTATCCTTCCGAGTTAGTTGGGTTAATGGAGTAGCGATTCGAGAAAACCCTTCCACGAATCTCCGATAATAACCAGCTAAGCACAAAAAGCTACGTGCTTGGCCACCGACTTTGTTGTTGCTCAACTTTGTATTGCTTCAATCTTCGCGGGTCCACGGATACTCCATGTTTTGACACCACGCGCCCAAGAAATGCTACTTCCTCAAGCCAAAACTCGCATTTCTTTAATTTGGCATATAGTTTGTTTTCACGAAGCCTTTGAGTACCGACTTCAAATGGTGCTCATGATCTTCATGACTTTTGGAATATATCGCGGATGTCATCAATAAAGACAACAATGAACTGATCCAAATATTCCTTGAATACTCGGTTCATCATATCCATGAAAGCCGCAGGAGCATTAGTCAATCCGAAAGACATGACTAAGAATTCATAATGCCCGCATCGAAGTTCTAAAGGCGGTCTTTGGAATATCCTCGCCTAATCTTCAAATGATGATATCCGAATCTAAGATCGATCTTTGAAAAAATTGTGCCCCTGCAACTAGTCAAACAAGTCATTAATACGAGGTAGAGGATACCTATTCTTGATGGTCACATGGTTCAATTCCCGATAGTAAATACAAAGTCGCATACTCCCGCCTTTTCTTCTTCTGAATAAAACAGAGCACCCCAAGGAGATGTACTTGGTAAGATGAAACCGATGTCCAATAATTCCTCAGAGTTGGACCTTTAAATTACAAGTTCAATAGGAGCCATTCGATATGGGGTTTTAGAAATGGGCTTTGTACCAGTGTTCAAGATCAATAAAGAATTCAACTTCACGCTTACGGGGTAGACCGGAAGTTCTTCGAAAATACGTCGAGGAAAAGTCAATAACAACAGAATATTATTCAAATTTGGCGTGTCTTTATTCAAATCCATAACATGGGCTAAGAAAGCTTGACATCCGTTTTCAATAAACGAATAGCTTTATGATTAGATATGACGGTGATTGATTTTAATGGTTTAGTTGCTTGAATTCATACAACAGTCAAGTTAGGAATATGAAAACTAAAAACCTTACGAAAAACAATCAATTTTGGCATGATGAGTAGTTAACCAATCAATCTCTAAAATCACATCAAAAGCAAGTATCTTTAAAGAGATAAGGTCAACAGTGTAAGGTGATGGTGCCAACTTGAATCAAACAAGATTTATAAACGATGGATGTGATGAAAGTTTCTCCTAACGGAGTTTCCACAGAGATAGGTCAAAGTCTAATTTCTCTGGAGTCAAGTTTAAACGTTGAGCACAAGCGGAGAGATAAATGAAAGGGTAGCACCAGTGTCAAGTAAGGTATAAACTTCGCAAGAATTTATAAATAGCTTACCCGTGATCACCTCGTTTGGGTTCTCGCATTTTGACCATCCACAACAAACGCTTCTTCCGAGAACCGTTGATTTTGACTTTTACGGGACGATCTTTTTGAGTCACCGTCCCATTGAACTAGGTTTCGCTCTGCATAAATCTCGAGCGATATGTCCTTCCTTTCCACAATTATAGCATACCTTGAACTGTTGTGGGCAGTTTGGACTGATATGTCCCTCTTTCCCGCATTTATAGCATATGACCGGTGGTCGTTCTCCTCCCTTAGAACCAATTGCCGCCAGCACTGTCGTCTTCACATGGTCGTTGTTAAATCTCCTCTTTTTAAAATCTCCTCCTGACTCGCTTCTTCTATTTTCATGGCCATGATTACCACCAGAGTGGTTACCATTTTTGTCCGTTTTTTTCTTTCTCCGCTGGTTATCGTTGTTTTGTTGATTGCTATCTCCGGTATTATCCTGCTTGTGGTCCCTCGGTTGACCGTACTCGTTATCTCGCTCTAATAATTGAGCCCTGTTTACAACATCTGAGTAGAGAGAAAATTTATGAGAAATAAGATACTGACGTATGTCGGGTTTCAAACCTCTAAGAAACATCCGTGTCATACGTTCCTCATTCTCTACCAAATGAGGTGCAAACCTGGATAACTCTGCAAACTTTGCCTCGTACTGGGACACCGTCATGTTATTCTGCTCCAGTCTAATAAACTCCACTTCCTTCATATGACGAACACTTTCAGGAAAGTATTTGTCATTAAATAGTTTCTAAAATGTCTCCCAAGACATGCCGAAAAGTACGGATGGAGTACGCTTCACGCACTCCCACCAAGAGTCCGCCTCGCCACGAAAACATAAAGGTGGCGAATGGAACCTCCTGTTCTCCGTGCATCCCAAGACATCGAATATCTTGGTAATTTGTTTGACCCATATTTCCGCCATGATCGGATCTGGCTTTCCCTTAAATTCGTGGTCCCAACTCTTTGAATGCTTGTCCGTGACAACTCCGTGAATTACTATCATTTCCTCCGTATTTTGAACACGAGTCTCCTCGTCGATTTTTTGCATGAATCTGCAAAAGCTTCTAAACATCACCTCGTTCATCATCTTTCAAATTGGTCTTTGCTTACGGGAGGAACATTGCCAGTCAAGGCACGCTCTCCTCATTGGTGAGTACTGAGGCCTCCACTGGTCTCATTTCCACTATTAATATTCTCGATTGACATTCTCAAATCATCATAATAAAACAAGGGTTAATTAAGGAAATCAATATATCACATAATATCCCTATATACTGACCAACTAACAAATAAGCTTAGGTAGGACACACTAGCGAAGGATTTACTCGTCTCTCCCCTCCTAGTTCTATTCCCCGATCTCCGCCAGAGATCATATCCCTAAACTCTGATACCAACTGTGATGCCCCCAAAATAGGTATACATCACCCATTCTGAGTTGTCAATACATGGTACAGAAACAACTACAACTTTATTATTACAACAAGAAAAAGCGTGAGTTTGAATACAAATATTATCTTCTGACAATATCTATACTCAAATAAATCCTCATCACATTTATTGATACATTATTTTACAAAAATGGTGAGGACTACTAAACAACTCTCTCTGTAACCTTCATTCCATACCCCAGGCTGCGTACTCGCTATATTCTCACATCCTTAGAAGAAAAATGGAACAAAAAGGAAAAGGGTGAGCTCAACTAGCCCAATAAAGAATATTATGACTAAGATAATATACAACAAATTATCATTAGTCTTCAATGAAAAAAATCTAATAGAATACAATAGACAACAAGTTTTAAATCAATATTCGCAATGAAATAATAATTCATTAGAAGAGTTAAGTAGAGAATGCAAACTACTATCTTCTATGTATGAATTTAAAAGTTCATCGCTCTATCTTTTATCCCCGTAACATCAATCAATATACATCCGAATCAAATATTCATCTTTGCACTACGTGCCAAAGATATTTCATCGATTAATCATGTTCATCTAAACACTGCTCATCTTTGCACTACGCCAAAAGATATTCATCCGAAATCATTCATCTTTGCACTACTGTGCCAAAGATATTCAATAATATCATCATTTAAGACCGAGGATGATGAAAATATTTTAAAAGAAACGAATCCAAAGAAACAAAATGACAAGGATTAAGGATTAAGGATTCAGTACTTTGTTTTATCCCCATCCAAAAAATACCTCAAAAATAATCATAGTGGTGTAAAATTCAAGAATGATCAAAACATGGATACAATCAAAGCTAGTATCCATAATAGATATTTTGACGAAAAAGGAAAATTTTTATTTTTCGATGAATAGTCTAAAATATTCGTGAATAAGATCAAGATACGTGAATAATTAATCGTATAACGTGAATAAGTAACTCAGACACCAAAAGTTCCAAATTAGATAAAAACTTCGGATCAATATTTCAAAGATAATGATATTGAAGAAATAATATCATTAAGAAAAAAATATCCCTTACCTCAAAAGATCGGTATTTCTAAATTTGAAACACTTGGATATAGGCTATGACTTGAACTTGCACGTATATAGCAATACTCAAAATATACTCAAAATACTCACAAGAATACGCCGATAATATAGAGAAAAATTTGATTTAAAGTGTGATTTTCAATTCTAACCTAAGCACCTATTTATAGGAAAATGCTTAGAACACCAAAGCGAAAAATTTAATAAAATATTAATATATATAATTTTTATTCCAACGCACACTTATTTTGCTTCAAAACCTCGTACCACCAAACAACCCACCTCACCGGACTTGCACAAAAACGCTTTTTGTTATTTAAATTATTTTAAACTTCCAAAATCAATTATTTCGAGCTTCGAACTTCAATAATTCATAATAAATAGTCCTTTTATCATAAAATTCGAATCTCATGAGTTTTTATAGGAAATTCAATTCTCTACAACTTTACAGAAGAAAATTTTTCCAAATTCCAAACAAAAATTGACCGAAATCCACAAAGATTTTCAAAGCTATAATCAAATTTCGATCAAGAAATGGGGTCCACAAACACATAAAACATGCTTTAAATATTTTGGTAACAAAAATACTCCTCCACATATACTCATATTTCCCACATTTATCGTAAAAATATCATCATTATTATATTATTAAAATATAATAATATATTTGAATTATTTTATCAAAAAAAGATAAAATTTCAATTTTCAACAATTGTCACATTAAAATTTTCTCCATCTATATCCACATAAAATCAATATTTTCCTCATCATATGAATCAATTATTAATTATTCACAAATAATATTACGAGAATCACAATATTGACAACCGTGCGGTTCAGAGAAGAGGGGCTTTCCAATAAGAATTTCTCCTTCTTCGCGCCGCAATTAGGTGACCAAACCTCTCCTTAGACGTAACTTTCTAGACATTGCCAATAATGTTATCTAATAATATTATTCGATAATATGAATTATTGCTTCGATAATGAAAAATCTTGTGTAATGACAATTATTGAAACAACAAATATAAAATATCAACGCAGCAATTATTAAATCAATAAAATAAAATCTTGAATAAGAATTACTATAACCATTATTGAGTAGTGCCTTCTTACGTAAGAATCAATAATTGGTGCAATACCGCGTGCTACTGTGTTTTAACCACCGAGTATTTTAACAAGATTAATTGTAATAACTACGCCATTATTTTTAAACAACTTATATTTTTCGCTTTCCTCATCCAATCGCTTTCACATGGGCCCACATGGGTCACTTGCATTGCATTTAATATTCTCCGACAGTACAAATATTCCACGACCAAACGAATATTCCCCGACAACAATGAATATTTTATAACCACTTGCTTATTTTGAAATATTTGCGTATTTTACCTATAACTATCCACATTAATCAAATCAACCCTTACTATTTCAAAATAATAAATAGAGAAAATTAAATTTTATTAATAATAAGTTGGGGTCTTACATACGAACCCAGTAATAAATTAGTATGATATATAGCAACAGGCCTCAAAGATACCAATGAAACTCAAACAATATTTCCAATCAAATCAAGGTCCATAACTCTAACCAGTTAGTCAAATCAAACATGTCATCACCCATGTTGTGCGTGTGTGCTTGTTAACCATTCTAACCAACCACGGTTCAAGATAATCACATAACAAACTACTTAGAAGGAAATTTTTAGTTTCAATTCAATTACTTCTGTGAACATGACAACTCCTGTTAAAACTAAGTAATTACCAAGTCTAAGGGTAAATACAGGATTTATTTCTACCTTTATTCAACCACGAGAGCATTTTTGCTCTTTCTCGTGTTTACAATTGACTGTGCAACGTCGAGTTCTCTTAGGCTTTTCAATGATACCCATTAATGAGCTTTCGACCAATGACTCCCAAACCAGATGGCTTTAAAGCACTAGGTATAAAGACACTCCCTAGGGCGTACTTACTCAAGTAACAAAGGTCACAAAACCAAACTAGTCAATGTATTTATTTATATATTTTTTTCTTTATTTTCCATTTTTTTCATCATTTTTTTCCTTTCCTTTCTTGTTTTTTGTATATACATATATCCCATATATATTGTAACACCCCCTTCCCGAAAAGGAAAGGGAGGTCACGTGCAAAGCACAACAAACCTCAAAATAAATAAACAGAGCACTAACAACCTCAAAATATTAATAGTGGTGATCCATCAATAAAGTAATGAGTACAATTCTCTAAACTGAGTCAAAATAATCAAAACTTAAAATTTGAATCAACCTAACTGGTCAAAGGCAAAACTCTCATCACACTAGCCCTGAATCACCCCTGCAAACCTGCCGGAAGAAAAATACAGCATGAGCCAATTGCCCAAAGACGGATCTGAGATATATGAAAAGATATACAACCGATATAACAGAAAACAGGTTGAGACAAATTACTTGAACAAGCCTCAAGTGCAAGTACGAACAAAAATATAATATCCAAGGATCTGAATGGAATATATATGAATCAACATAATTGACGAAACCAATAAAAGAATAAAGAAATAGCGAACTGAAGTAACTAACTCAATGACTTGAACTGAACAAAAACCAACAAAACTAATCCAATAAAATAATAAAATTTGAAACAAACACCGGAGTTATTTCATACCGAGTGAGCCCAAAAATATATCTTGCCACACAGGCAAGTCAAAATAATGCCACACAGGCAAGTCAAAACAATGCCACACAGGCAGGTCAAATGATGCCACACAGGCAAATCACACATTGGATCGCGAATCCAAATGTATGCAAATCGGATAGGTGTGTTTGGCACAACATCACCAATCCATGCGAACGTAAAAACTAGGGTTAACCCATACGTCTCCCACAACAAAACACCAAATGGCCCACTTCCTCCCGGAGCCCAAAACGGACGCCAGTGGACTAATCACACCGCCACGGAAAGTGTCATGCCTCTCGTGCCAAGACGACATGCACATGGTACCCCACGTGGTTATAGCTCGGTATACCCTATGGTATATTCTAACAAAATATTATGTCACAACACATGCGACATAATACTAACAAAAGGGTTCTATATGTACATGTTGAACCAAATCAAATTATAGTCACAAGGTTTCAAAAGAATGTAGCAACATATATGCAGCTCTACAATTATCAAAAATAAATACTAAACATGATATCCTAATTCAAAGAGTACAAATCTGAGTCCAATGTGTCAACTCCAAATGAAACAAATATATGAATTTCACAAGAAACAATTATGTGAAATAATAATGAAATTTGAAACGAGGAACAAAACGAATAAATCAAATTAAACAAAAGTATCACTGAAAGAGTACGGAATCCGTACCTGATACTTCCAAACCATTTATGGCACACTCCACAAAATCTTACCCTCAAATTCCAACGATATCAAATACAAATCGTTATTCGCAACCTAAACATATTCACCTCAAATTAAAAATAATCCAAACTAATAATTCCAAAGTAATTCATAATCTATTTAATATGCCTTTAATCATCGCCTTTTCGTTCGAACTAACTAAACAAAATAATAATAAATATAAGTACACTTATAAAAATATTCTTTCATCTTTAACCCATTGATAAATTCATTTTATTATTATTATAATAATAATCTCTATAATTTCAAAATATTTTATTTATTCATTTAGATTTTGTATAACATAATATTTTGCAATACTATATACGTAATTATTAATTTTTTTTATTTTTTAACAATAAACATGAAAATTGTACTATTAAGAACATATGATCGGAGACTACAAATTAATATATATGTATCCATATAATAGGCATGCAACTATCAGGCACTCTGTAATTTCCAAAAGAAGTCTAAATATCCATAAGTCTAATAAAACAATTACTATTCATGACATATTTTATTCGTAAGGCGTTTTTTTTTGTTTAAAGGCACACTGATGCCATTCATTTCACATACTACCCAGATGCAATCAAATCATTATTATTATTATTATTATTATTACACTCCATATATTTTCTTTTTAATACCATTGTACTAACTATGTACTTATATTTATTCTACCTCTGTTTCACAAGAAATACTCATAAACTGATATCCTGAAACAAATTCTAAATAATTACAAACTTAATCATAATTCTCAACTCCGTTCTAATATATAAAAAAAAAATTCTAACATGATACCACAATATAATATATAGAAATAATACTTTGAAATTTAACTCCATGTTCCAAACAAGCTAATCTAATTTATACTTTATTTATTTGCTAGTTTTAATTGAGATTCCTCCGTGCATGACTTATAACAATAAACAATCAAATTAATTAAGCTTGCAAGATCCGATCATAAAATAACTAAAAAAATACCCAATAATAAAAATAATGGTATTACCTTGGTTGGGAGAATTTTTCTCTTTCTATTTTTGTGTACTCTAGTCGCCTTTCTCTTCACTTCATAATAGATGGAATCCAATACAATTAGGTTTGAGTCATATATATAATTAATCATCCTTGTCCTAATAGGATTTATAACATTGAACTTAATTAGTTTTAAAGCCCAAATTTATAAGATTAATATTTTCATCACTTATTGTTATAGCCCACAAATATTATTATCAAATTGACCCAAATAAAAGACAAGCCCAATTATTCTATTTAAAACATAGATTTAAATGCTATTTACTTTATTTATTATTATCATTATTATTATTATTATTATTATTTAAAATATTACATATATATATATATATATATATGTGTGTATATATATATATTACACATATATATATATCCTATATATTCTCCCAAACTCAAGCTTTTACGTCATTCCAACCTTTACCGCCAGTTCACTAATTTCCTTCAATTTTAACTAAAATTTTCCCCCATAAACAAATTATGAAATCATTGAATCAAGTGTATTAAAACGGTTAAACTTTAAGTGCTAACTAACCGGTTACATAAGTTTCAGACAGGCTTAGATTATCATCATGATTAAATTAGAACTCATCATCAATTATCAACAATGTTCAAGTTAACATGCAAAACCAATCTTACCATAGGCCGAGCTAAGACCACACCAACCGATCGCACAGATTCATGCAAAAAATGTGATTATACTACATGAACACATACTAATACAACACATATATGAATATACAATTAACTACCATGTATTATGTTGGGAAATTGCATATTTAAATTTGATGTTGAAAGTAAATATTCATGATTATATGTAAAGTCCTTCAAGGAATACATGTATAAGGACTTAGTGGTAGATCAAACTTGTTAGGTTGATCTGAGCTTTAATGTTTATCATTCTGTAAATGAATGTATTGAAGAAAAGATCAAAGCTGTTAGGTTGGTCTATGTCTTGAGATGTAATAGATAGGCTTAAACAGAATCGTAGTCTATCGAGCTGATCAAAAGATTGCAGAAGCCAAGGCAGAATCGTAGAGCATTGAAAATTGCAGTGTGTATGCTTTTGAGGGCCTCTCCCAGAACCATGGAGTGGTCCAAACGCCTGCCGAGCCAACTTAAAGATCGTAGTGTGCTCTCGGAAGCGTAGAGTCTGAAAATCAAGCAATCAAAGATCGTAGTCTACCAGTGCTTAAGAGAAATCGTAGTGTTCTCTTCTATCAGTACCGGATCAAGAACAAATGTGGAAGGACACCACGATCATAATCGTAGAGCATCATCTGTCTGTATCAGAAGCATCGAGCTTTGTCCATTTGTTTAAGCCTTGCCCATTTGTGTAATGGATTATAAACGTTGAAATCTTCGGGAGTCCCAATGACACAACAGTCATCCTTAGTATATAACAAAGAGACGTATTGAAGAAGCTAAGGAAAGTACTATGGGTCAGCAGAAAACACCTTTTTAGGTGTTAGGTGAGATAGCAGTCTATTGTGTCAATGGGGTCAGATGGCTAAACAGAAGATTTATAGAAAGTCACCATCAGTGCTCAGAAATGTCAAATGCAATTAATGCTTCAATGGATGTCTTCCAACAGATGCATTTCAAAGACACCTTATACACAAAACAGAAAGAGATGCAAGAAAAATAAGCAAGCCTACAACTAAAAATTGAAGAACACTCAACGCTCAACTCTACGATCTGAAAAGAAAGCTTGCTCAGCTACTCTGTTCTTTCGAACACAAGCTTAATGGGAACTGAGTAGCATCATTCAAGAACTCAACTATCTTTAAGTGAAGTAAGAAGTTCCAAGTCAGAAAGGCTTGAAGAGTTCTAAGTGAACTGAGAAGTACCAAGTCTGCTGTACTTGAAGAGTTCTAAAGTGAACTAAGAAGTTCCAAGACTACTGGTCTTGAAGGAATCTATGAGATTCAAAAATTGTAAAGATATCCTTAGTGGATTTTCTACTCAAGGAGTAGAAGAGTGGACTAGGACCACTTAAAAACACTATATCTCTTATATTCTTGCCATAACTACATATATCCTATTAACTCATTTTTTCTTAAAGGGAAACAAACAAATCTCTAATTCTGATGTGATTAAATCATTGTCAAATCTGACAAGTATTTTGTAAAAGAATTTTTAAAATTTCTATTCAACCCCCCCCCCCTTTAGATAACTATTGTGCCTCTGGGAACTAACAATTGGTATCAGAACAAGTTCTATCAATCAGCCTATAAAGCTTAAGTAGATCCAATGGCACATCTGATAAGCGAATCAAAGACTGGAGGAGGCAGCAAACCACCTATGTGCAAAAAAGATAAATTCGCCAACTGAAAAGTTCGTATGCAAGCCTACATGGATTCAATAGATGAAGATCTATTTGAAACTATTCAGAATGGGCCCTACGTTCCAATAAAGCTTGCAAACACTACAGAGAACCTAAACAGAGTTCAGATCAAGGTCAAAGCAGAATGGACTGACAACGAAAAGAAAGATGTCCAACTTGACAAAAAGGCCAAGAAAATTTTGTTCCAATCTTTAGAAGATTACATGTTTGAAAATGTGGTCAACAGCAAAACAACAAAGGAAGTATGGGAAGCATTGCTCATTATGCACGAAGGAACTGAAGAAGTCAGAGAAAACAAACAATCTCTTCTGACTCAACAATACGAAATGTTTGCCCATGTTCCAGGTGAAAATATCACTTCCATTTATGAAAGATTCATTGTTCTGCTCAACTCTCTTTGAGCTTTTGTAAAGATCTATCCAAATAAAGATCTAATCATAAAATTCATGAGAGCTTTATCTAGTAAGTGGGATGCCAAAACCACTGCCATCGGAGAATTAAAGAATCTCCATGAAATGACTGTTCAGCAATTATATGGCAACCTTCTCACCTATGAACTGGAGCAGACTCAGCAAGCAGAGACTCTATATGAAGAAAGAAAGAAGGATAAAGGGATTGCTCTCAAAGCAACAGATAACATCTCCAAAGCTAACACTGGAAATGACTCTAACTCTGATGAAGATGATAATGAGGACATTACAATGCAGGTAAAAAGACTCAAAAGGTTCATGCGTAAAGGTAAAAGCAACAAACCTAAGAGATTCAACAACTCCAGCAACCAGGAGCAGATAAATGACTTATGCTATAACTACAAGAAGCTTGGCCATTTCATTGTTAACTGCAACAAACCTCTTAGAGAAGAACTAAAGAGGAAATCAAATTCAAAGAAAGAATTCAAAGACAAAGGTCTTGTAGCCGGAGGATCGTGGAGTGACTCAGACAACGACTCAACTCCCGAATCTGGAGATGATGAAGATCCTCAAGTAGCAAATCTATGTCTAATGGCCAACCATGCAAAGGATAAGAAAAGCCCTGATAATCATGGGGTAAGTATCGATGAGGTATTTGAATTTAACTCTCCTGATGTAGATATTGATGATTTAAGAACTGCATTACATGACATAGCAACTGATCTGCATCAATACATGAAGTGGTTCAGAGTTCTGTCTAAAGATTACTCTCTTCTTCAAAAGGAGAAAGAAAAAGTTCAAGAAGAACTAGAAACAACTCTTCTAAGCACTAACTCTCTCTCCAAATTTGAAGTTGAGAATAAATTCTTAAAACAGACCAATGAACTTAATGCACAAAGAGAGTCAAATCTAATCTCTAAGATTGAGGAACTAGAAAAGATAATCTCAATGTGGAATAAATCCTCTTCATCCATGGACTCCCTAATCTCCAGTCAGAGAAGTGCATCTGACAGAACATGTTTAGGTTTTGGGGAATCCACCTCAGAACCATATGTGGAAAAGATAAAGGAAACTAACTCTAGTGATGTTTCAAATTTTAATAGAAACATTACATTTGTGAAATCCTCACAGAAGGAAGAACCAGTTCATCCCTGCTGTTTTTATCCAATCCATGTTCCCAGGCAAAATGGATCCTATGCGGGCCTAGGATTCAGAAAAGAGAAGAGTAACTTAGTCACTACTCTACAACCTCAAAGGGTCATAGAGTCGAGTCAAATCAACTCCACGAACCAACTGGGAAGGAACAGTAGAGTTAAGTTTTACTCTTCACAAATCATGAATCACAAGGATACATGGAAAAAGAAGAACCAATATAAAGGAAAGATTGCCAAGAACCCACATAAGTCCTAATGGAGAAAGAATCCATATACACACACAAGCATGCATCATGCTAGATTTTTTGTATATAATAGAATTGGTCATAAGGCTGCAATGTGCTACAATAATTCTCTGCATATTAGACCCAAAGTCAAGCAAATATGGGTTCCCAAGGGTACTAACAAGGTAGGACCCATGCAAGTATGGGTACCAAAATAAGAGTTTAATCTTACCACAGAAAAAGAGCTCCACGATCATGACTTGGTATATGGACAGTGGATGCTCAAGACATATGACCGGGAACAAAGACCTCATGTCCAACTTCATAGAGAAGGAGGGTCCATCAGTCATCTTTGTAGACAATGGATCTGGAAAGACAAGATGATATGACTCAACTGGGAATGGTGCAGTGTCCTTCAGTAAAGTAGCTTATGTGGAAGGACTAAAGCACAATCTTCTAAGCATAAGCCAACTCTGCGACAAGGGTCATCAAGTTACCTTCCTAAACAATCAATGTCAAGTCAGAGATCTGAAGACATCCTCTATAAAGCTAACCGGAACAAGAGAAGGGAACGTCTACACTGTTAATCTTGGTCAACTAAGTTCTGACGAGACAATATGCTTTCTGGCTAAAGCTTCTGAAGAAATGATTTGGCTATGGCATAAAGGTTGTCTCATTTCAACTTCAAAAGCATGTCAAAAATGGCCTCCAAAGATCTAGTAGCAGGCTTACCCAAGCTTAATTTTTTCAAAGAAAGACCATGCAATGCCTGTTAGCTTGGAAAACAGACTACAAGCTCATTCAAGAGCAAAAATGTCAACTCAATTGACAAGCCTCTGCAGTTACTCCATATGGATCTATTTGGGTCAATTCCAACAACAAGACTTGGAGGGAAGAGATATTCATTGGTCGTAGTGGATGACTATAACAGATTACATAGGTGTTCTTTCTAAACTCAAAAGATGAAACAAGCTCCCAACTAATCAAGATTGTCAGGAATAAACATGTGAATGATATTCCTATTTAATATATGATTTGATTATGATATATATGAATGAATATGCAAGTATGCTTGCATTAAGAAAAGCTGTAAAGTCCTTTGATAGATAATAGAAATATATGAACAAGGACTTAGAATGAATTGATCAAATATGTTAGGTTGATCCTACATAAGCAAAACAGCTTTGTAAAGTCCTTAAAAAGAAATGATGTACAAGGACTATAAATATAGAAAGATCAAGCTTGTTAGGTTGATCTTATGATGTAATAGATAGGCTAGTCTGATCGTCGAACACTGCACCAGAAGTCGTAGTCTACCAGGTGAGTCAAGGTTAACTCGAGAGTTATCGAGGCAGAATAGGAGTATGCAAGATAGTAGATCTCGGAGTTCGTAGACTGCCAGGGGAAATGAAGAAGGATCGTAGTGTATCGAGTAGAGCTTCCTCGGGATCGTAGTGTACTGAGGAAGTCATGTTCAGAATTGTAGAGACAGCCTGCCTATGAGCCGACCGGTCATCTGCCGAAGCCAAGATAGATATGTAGACTACACTCAGAGTCGTAGAGTCTACTGATGCCAAAGCCAAGTCAAGGATCGTAGATCACACTCTGAGTTCGTAGAGTCTATTGATTACATGCAGAGATCGTAGTCAAGCAAGATCGGATGAAGACAACAAGCGCGTAAATCGTAGAGTGTCAAGATCTCGATCTCGGGATAGTAGTGTCTGCACACCAAATTGTCAATCGTAGAGTCTTGAACTATGACCTCATGTAAGTGCTCACAATGCCAAGGATGAATCGTAGAGCATATACGGTTCTCAACAAATGAGCACTCCCAGAATATCCAAAGGAACGAAGCCTATGGTTAAAGCTGCAAGCTACATCCAAGGAAACCAGAGAGCACTCAACGAATGGCATGCAGGCTAAGTAGTAGAACTAAGCACCAACCCAATCAGCATCAAGATTGAGGTGTAAGGCCATTCGTGATGAAGTCTTCCACAAGATGATTCAAAAAAGACTTCAACAGCTGACTAAGGAAAGTCAGCTAATGTAGTAGCTGTCAAGTGAACAGAAGACAACGATCTTGGAAGCAATCAAGATCGTAGTGTTTGCTAGATAAGGAAAGAACTGATGGAAGGTGAACCGAGATACTGGTCAGCCTCTGAAGAGCAAGGCTAAAGTGATTAAGTGCAGGGTCAGTTCATTGATGATAAGTGAACGGGAGATCACAAGGAGAAAGCAAGCTGGACGCGCCACAAATCTGAAGTGCCTTGATATTCAGAAGGGGACTAGAGTAAGGAATTAGGCCATCACTACGAGAACAAATCGAAGTAAATGTAAGTATTAAAGCCTTTGCAAATACAAGGAAAAGGTGTTCTACATTGAAGATTCAATCAACACTCTTCAAGATCGTAGTGTTAACCCTTCCAGTCAATGAGCAACACTCAACAAGACACTACGATCAAGTCCTTGAAGACGTGCATCAGAAACGTAGAGTCCGAATAATTAAAGACTGAAGCATTGACAAAGGTTCAATCTGAAGGGTAATATTCGGACAAGTGCCTTTTGAGAGCATCGATGCAATAGGACAACCTCTGATCGAGAAATCAGAAAGAGGTAATAAAGTCTTCAACCTGCCCAAGACATTAAAGTGATACATCTGACAGGGTAGGTGAAACAGTAGACTGCAGCGTCAAAAAAAGTATGACAAGTCACATCAAGCAGTCTACATCAAGCAACTTGAGATCTGTGAAGATATTTGAATTGCCTTCAACGGCTACTTTCCAATGGAAGGATTGGGAAGGAGTATAAATAAGGAAGACCTTCAAAGATCAAAGGTTGCTGGAATTGCCGAGTTTGGAGAGAAGGTGGACTGATCTAAACCATGTGAAACAATGAGTCAGAAGGCTCACTCTACGATCCACCAAGAACACTCAGAAGTCAGATAAAGAAAGAAGTAGAAGTGTGAGTTCTACTATGTAGAAGTGAGATTTTTACTACATGAAGAGTGTTCAGAGCTGCCGAGAGAAAGAAGAGCATCATGACATCTTGATGTCCATCATGGGAAGACTCTAAGTATAATAGAGAAGAGCCTATAGTCATCTTAGCAAGTCCATTATGAGAAGGCATCAAGTAGCAAGAAGAAAGATCACAAATGCCATCTTGGTGTCAAACATGAGAAAGCTTCTAAGTACCTAATAGAAGAGCTTACCGTCATCTTAGAAGCCTATCATGTGCAGCCATCAAGTACCAAGGAGAAGGATCTTCAAGGCAGTTCAACAAGGGGTCATCCGAAGTGGTTGAGTAACCATAGAAGTTGAGCATCATGCAACACTCAGTTGCACTTCAAGGATGATCAAGCCAAGCTACTACGTATAGAAGATGTTCATAGCATGAAGACATCTTAGCAACTCAGCACAGACTCCAACAACAACAAACAAACAACTCAACAAGCCAGGGCCTGAGGGGTCCTTGTCCGAAGGGACTAAATGAAGCAGGGCCAGAAGGGTCCTTGTCCGAAGGGACTAAACAAAGTAGGGCCAGAAGGGTCCTTGTCCAGAGGGACTAAACGATGTTCCAAGGCTGCTGGCCTTGAAGAGTTCTTAGTGAGCCCGAAGTCCCAAGCTGCAGCCGGCCTCAAGGAATCGTAGAGATTGAGTCTCTTGCCCTTCCTTAGTGGAAATCTTGCTAGTTGAAAGCAGAAGAGTGGATTAGGAGCTTGAGTCTCTGAACCACTTAAACCCTCTTGTGTCTTTTATATTATGTCATTTACATTATGTACTATAACTGCTATGTATATTTTAACTGCTTACAACTAAACTTACTCTACGAACAATGTATGTATGATTATGAATATATAAATGAAGGGGATCTTTTACTTATTCTGCTGTGCTTAAAAAGTTTTTTATGTTTGTCATATGTTAATTATGAACAATATAATATAAACTAGAAAAGTATTTTGAAATAAAAAGGATCTATTCAACCCCCCCACCCCCCCCCCCCCTTCTAGATCTATTGTGCCCTCTAGGAACTAACAATTGGTATCAGAGCAAGTTCTCATGCTATATTCAAAAGCTAATCGCTTTGAGTCTGATCCCAGGCACTAACATTGTTCTAAACTTAGTTTAGCAGAAAGTAACTTGTTATATGCAGAAGAGCTCACACATTGGAAATATTGTGTATAGGTAAATATGTATATACACACACTGAAGTCGCCTCAGATTGTTCCATATCCTAGATTGTTATATCAACAAGTCCAATCCTAGCCTGTAGTCAATCTTGTAGTCTAAAGACCAGGCGAGAAAGAGAGCACAAGAGACATCAATGACAAAGAGTAAAGCATCCACTAGTCTGAAAGATGAAGAGGTCAAACATGCTAAGAAATGCTGATCAAGAGGAGAAAGAAGATCTTCTCAAACTTATGAGTGACCAACCAGCAACTGCGTGCTATCTTTGTAAACTCAAAGATGTCAAAGATCTTAATGCTGAGATTCTCTTGCCCTATATCTTCAAGACCACTACTGATTGATTGAAGGCCGACAAGAGCAATAAGCTGTCAAGAGCAAAAGTAAAGCCATGCACATCAATACCTAAACTCAGTATATCTTCGATAAATGACTGTTTCATAACTGACAGTAAAAAGGTACGGTTCCTCACTATTATAAATGTACATCATTATTGCATCTTCTATGAACTATAACAGTATTTTGTCAAGGAGTCATAATCTACCTAAAAAGGTGAAGAAAGAAAGTAACATGAGGATGGAAACTCAAATGACTATAAACTTTCTCTCCATCCAAGTTTTAGGTTGAAGATGATATCTTGAAGGAAATCTGAAATAGGTCATAAGAGCATCACAGGCCTAATGAACTTTATGTGAAGTAATCTTTGCTGATGTGTAAGTATGTATGTACAAGCCTATGTTTTAAGTGTTTGACAACACACAGAGCATGATCAGTTTCGTAAGAGGATCTTGCTGATTTGTAGAAACTGATCACCTCAATGAATCAACTAGATACTCCTAAATCGTAGAGCTGATTCTCACTCTGTGAACACTTCAACATTGTGAACATAACCCAATAAATGATGAAACCATCATAGATAGAGAATGTGTTATTAGATGCCAAATCCCACACACACTCACCATCATGCACCTCAAAATGTATTATCTTAAGATAGTTGCATGCATGAATATGTCTGTTGGTGATAAATATGATGATTATCCAAATAAGAGGAACAGGGGTTTAGAAAACTAACCTAGCAGGACCCATTTAACTATGGGTACCAAAAATAGAAATATATTTAAACCTGCAGGTACTTGGTCAGTCTGACCTCACTAAGGAATACTAAAGCAGAAAACTTCATTCAAGAAGACTCAATCAGTAGAAGGCTAAGGACTGTTCAGAGTTAAGTCTGATAAAGCTCCTATATGTCCAAGCTTGTCCTTGAAGACCCTCTGAGCTAACCAGAATGGAGCTCATATGGCTGCAAATCTGTATATGGTAGCATGTCATGCAAAAGAAGATAAAGAGGATTCTATATGCTCATATCAAGAAATACATGCTTTATGAAAAGGATCCTCAAGGGAAGCTCACAACAGAAGATCATTGAGCTTAAGACAAAAGGAGTTCATCAAAAAGCAGAACTTCTCAAATACAGGATCATCGAAAGGAGACTACGTTCAGTAGTCTTTGTCAAATGATCGTAGAGTGATCAATCCTGAAAATACTCATCTCTACGATACAAGGAAAACTAAGCAATGATGATGATTCCAGTCAGAAGGAGAAATGCTGGGAAGCCTTCAAATGAACATTAAGAAGAGGGAATCACATCTTACTGAGAAGACATCATCAACAATGGGGGAGCAGTGATCTGTTAAGGAATAACAGCACTGATAAACTATGAAGAGTTGTACCAGCTACAGAGTCCCAAAACTTTGTGGCTGATGAACCAAATGAAGATCCATAGTTAGTAGGAACGTCTCAAAACGTACTACTGATAACCCTTCAGCCGCCCCAATCCATAATCGTGAAGAGCTTACGATCAAACATACGATCGTAGTATAAGAGCAAGAGGATACCACGATACCAGCAATGCAGATATCTAAAACTGGTAGAAGACCTCCCCATCAGAAAAGGTCTAATGAGATGTCATTGCAAATCATTGCCATAGCATTTCATCTGGAAAGCGCCTCAGGGACAAACCTGACCCTTAGCTCACTCTAAGAGGTTGGCCCTTCCTGAGTTACCTTAACCCAGAAGGAATTCTTGATCAAGTTCATCACAAGGACCAAGTCAGTCAACGATCGTAGAGTCAAGTTTGAAGAGAACTAAACGATCGTAGTGCAACCTCAATGATCGTAGTGCTGCCTCAACGATCGTAGCACAACCTCAGCGAACGTAGAATACAACTTGACGATCGTAGTCCTACCAAAGGGTACTCCAGTTCACAAGGAGCTTGGAAAATGAGACATTTGCTAAACCATTCAAGATTGAGGAGATAAGTTTGAATACATCAGTGATTGAGCTATGCTGCATCAAAGTAAGGATAAAAGACAAATTCATCCACTGCAGCATCTCATAGAAGTTGATCGTTGAGTCAACAAAGGAAATCGTAGAGTCTATAGCTGCCTCATCATGCTATTCTACGAATCAAAAGATCAACGGTCAAAGCCACATCAATTAAACGTCTACTCTTCTAAAAGGAAATTATCTAACTGAAAAGTTATGGGGGAGTTACAGTTCATTACTGGGAAATGTGCAACTAATGAATGGATGACACATCACTGATTATGCAGAGTTATAAAGATCAGCCTTAAAGACAATTTCAAATCTACAGACAGTTACCAAAAAGCTATCGAACCTTTCTCCCTCCCATTTTCAAAACCCTAGAAAGCTTTTCAAGAGCAAAATCAATTTACCCTCCAGAGCCTTACCAAATCCCAGACAGCCATCTCGCATAAACCTTTCTAAATCAAACACCCACAGTCTTCGAACTATTCAAATGGAAAACTGGCAAGTTATCACCGGCATTTAGCTTGGAACCAAATCGTTTGAGAAATCTGAAAAGAAGTTCAGGGACATTCTTGAACTCGTAAAGAAAGCTGGAAATTCAGAATGCCTTGAGACAAGTACTCGTGTGTACATTGACCTGGTTAAAGAGTTCTACTTAAACGTCTCCATAGACTCTGGAACTCTGTCTACCAAGGTTAAAGGTCAGACTCTGAAGCTGAAATCTTCTGACCTCAACCAATGCCTAGGTTTTCCTAACCAAGGGCTGAAGAACCTTGAAGATGTCAACACTGAACAAGCAAAGGAGTTGATGGGGTACCAAAGAAACCCTAGTTTCAAAGACATGAAGAAGAAGGAGTTTCCGGAAGAATATGAGTTCCTTGCCGAAATTGTTGGAAAGTGCATACTATGCAAAAACACCGCATACGATGATCACGTTGATTGACCAACAGATTGAAGATAATGTCGTGATAGTTACGAAAGAAACAAATTGACTTTGGAGCTATCTTGTTCGATCAAATCTCCAAGTGGGTAGAGAAGGCTGAGAAGAAGAAATCCACTGAAAAGCCTCTGACCAAAGTATTTCATGGTAGGCATTTGAGTATTATACTGAAGAAGAAGCTAGGAAGGAAAATCAAGGAGGATGAGGGGGAAGCCTTGAATGTGCACAAAGTGATGTCTCCACAGTTATTTGAGAACTGGAAGAAGAACCCTAAGAAGAACAAAAGGCTGACAGCTGGGAGCAGCAGTAGAGCCTCTGCAAAGAAGAGAAAGATAGTAGAGGCAGAGAGCTCTGAGTCTAATGACTCTGTAGCAGCTGAAACTTCACTAGTCAAGAAGAAATCCAAAAGTGTGAAGAGAGATGGCAGTGTAATGAAAGCCCAGGCCCCACCAAGGAGAGTCTCCTCCTGAACAAGGACAAAGACGAAAAGGTCCTAACTGCTGAAACAACAAAGAGAAGAAGTAGCAGGTTACTTCAAGGGCCAATCAGCAAGAAAGCTAAGGTGGAAGACAAACCAACCTCAGCTTCCCAAATCAGTACATCTGCTGAAGAAATGGACGTAGAGTCAGCAGAAGAAAAGGAAACAGATGCCAAGGTTCAGTCCCCATCGAAGATCCAAAGAATGAAAATGAAGGCGATGGGATGGAAGAAAGTCAAAACAATCTGGCGATGAAGAAGAATGTGCAAGCCCAGTGGCTAATTCTCAGAGTAGTCACTCTAATGATAAAGAAGAAATCCAAGATGACCAAATTGCATCCCCAAATGTAACTACCCCAATGACCCAAGAAGATAGGTCAAGTAATGATGTGTCTGAAGAAGAAGAACTTGCCCCCCACCAATCCAGATAGCCACCTTGCTGAATCAAGAGTTGATGAAATAATAGAAGAAGAGTTTGTTCATGTCAGTGTTGAACCTCAAAGAAGTCTGTCTGCTGAATCAGAGAAGTCTGAGTCTGAAGAAGAAGAAGAGTCTGACTCTCCCATACCTGAACCTCCAAGAAGAAGGAAAAGCTACAGACTGCAAGCAAAGTTTGCCTTCAAAAGAAGCAGTGGTCAATCAAATGCCATCATTGAATTGAGTGATGATGAGTCTGTATCCTGTGGAGAAAATCTTTGAAGAAGAAACCAAAGAATGAAGAAGATGAATCAAAGAAGATCTTCTTTGAAGAAGGTTACGAGAATGAAATGCGACAAGAGTAATTCCTCGCTGAAAATAATCAAGAAAGTTCGAGCTCAGATAGAAGAGATTGAAGAAGATTCTCGTTCTCGCACCTCGAAGCGAGATGAACAAGAAGATTATCCAGCCCTCTCTCTGCAAGATTTAGCGAAGTATGGTAGAGGAAGTGTCAAATGGTCTAACAGATGCTTCACCAGAGAGATGGTTCTTCCAGTGGATGCCATGGCTAAAGGCCTTTACTGAAAAAGATGGAAGCTACTTCAATTTGGTGTGTTACAAGCGCTTCAAGCATGGAACTGGTGGCTCAGAACTTTCCAAGAGTAAAGAAGTTTGCCACCAAACTGATCAAAGACCAGCCCCACTTCAAGGTCTATTGACATGCTGGAAATCTCTATATCCCCTACAATCGTAGAGTGGATTCTAAAGGAAGAAGAGTCATGACCAAGGAGCTGATCATAGAGTCTGTTCACTCTACTACTGAGGATGTTCAAGCCCAAAACCAAAAGCCTCCTTATACTCAAGCACTACTATCAGACACTCCATCATCCACCACAAGCAATTGGTACTCCACGATTGTTCAGGTTATCCAAACCTTTGAAAATCTGTCCAAAGATGACGATCGTAGAGTCCAATCCATTACTCAACTTGAAGTTGCCAACCAAAAGGATTAAACTACTTTGGAGCAGGAACTACTAAAGAGTTCTGATGATCTAAGCAAGAAGATATCTATGCTCACTAAAGAATCACAGAAGCAGACAGCAGTAGGAGATGATTCTTTCCAGCACAAGCTTCAAGCTATCTTGACTGATGTATCTCTCAAACACCAAGAAAGAGATAACATCTATCAGAAGGCCATCCAAGATCAAAAGGCTGAAGCTCTACAAGTTCAGAAGGCAAATGAAGAACAAATCCAAGCCCTCTCTGACAAGATTGACGACCTGAAGCAGTCATTCTCAGTGCAACTTGAGCTAGGCCACCAGGAACTCAAGTTTGAATTTGCCAACACCTCCTACCTGATGGAACAGCTTATGTCCAACATGGAGCAGCTCTCTCAAATGATTGATGACAAAAAGGGGGAGAAAAAGGCATAGAAAGAAGAGGAGCAAGAGGCACTCGAAGAAGAACAGAGGGACAAGAGAGAAGCAGTCAAAGAAGAAGACAGTAACTACTGAAAGAGTATCATCATCTAAGGGGGAGCCGAAAGCTGATGATCCCATGATCGCAGAGTCTAAGGGGGGAGCGTGATTAGAAAGATGATGAAGGGTAGCCAAGCAAAGCTAAAAGGTCATCATCCAAGGGGGAGCAAGAGCAAGAAGAAGAAACAAATGAGTAGCTGATCAACAAGCATCCTGGAAACATACATGAAGCCAAGGAGGTACATCTCTAAACTGTTAGGTATGTTCTGGATCCAGGATGTAGAATGTCTGAATATATAAATTGCCATATCAATATAAATGACATTCATAATTATCTGTTTAGAAATACAGCTGCTCACTATATATAAGATTCATTCATAACATGCATATGCACTTAGTGTTTTTGTCATAATCAAATAGGGGGAGATTGTCAGGAATAAACATATGAATGATATTCCTATTTAATATATGATTTGATTATGATATATATGAATTAATATGCAAGTATGCTTGCATTAAGAAAAGCTGTAAAGTCCTTTGATAGATTATAGAAATATATGTACAAGGACTTAGAATGAATTGATCAAATATGTTAAGTTGATCCTATATAAGCAAAACAGCTTTGTAAAGTCCTTAAAAAGAAATGATGTACAAGGACTATAAATATAGAAAGATCAAGCTTGTTAGGTTGATCTTATGATGTAATAGATAGGCTAGTCTGATCGTCGAGCACTGCACCAGAAGTCGTAGTCTGTCAGGTGAGTCAAGGTAAACTCGAGAGCTATCGAGGCAGAATAGGAGTATGCAAGATAATAGATCTCGGAGTTCGTAGACTACCAGGGGAAACGAAGAAGGATCGTAGTGTATCGAGTAGAGCTTCCTCGGGATCGTAGTGTCTTTGAGGAAGTCGTGTTCGAAATCGTGAGACTGACGCCTTTCTGGTAATGACCGGTCATCTCTACCAAGCCAAGACAGAATCGTAGACTACACTCAGAGTCGTAGAGTCTACTAATGCCAAAGCCAAGTCAAGGATCGTAGATCACACTCTGAGTTCGTAGAGTCTATTGATTACATGCAGAGATCGTAGTCAAGCAAGATCAGATGAAGACAACAAGCAAGGCAGAAATCGTAGAGTGTCAAGATCTGATCTCGGGACCGTAGTGTCTGCACCAGTCGAAGCTGAATCGTAGAGTGAAGAACTACGACCTCAACAGAAGTGCTCACAATGCCAAGGATGAATCGTAGAGCATATACGATTCTCAACAAATGAGCACTCCCAGAATATCCAAAGGAACGAAGCCTCTAGTTCAAGCTGCAAGCTACATCCAAGGAAACCAGAGAGCAATCAACGAATGGCATGCAGGCTAAGCAGTAGAACTAAGCACCAACCCAATCAGCATCAAGATTGAGGTGTAAGGCCATTCGTGATGAAGTCTTCCACAAGATGATTCAAAGAAGACTTCAGCAGCTGACTAAGGAAAGTTAGCTAATGCAGTAGCTGTCAAGTGAACAGAAGACAACGATCTTGGAAGCAATCAAGATCGTAGTGTTTGCCAGATAAGGAAAGAACTGATAGAAGGTGAACCGAGATACTGGTCAGCCTCTGAAGAGCAAGGCTAAAATGATTAAGTGCAGGGTCAGTTCATTGATGATAAGTGAATGGGAGATCACAAGGAGAAAGCAAGCTGGACGCGCCACTAATCTGAAGTGTCTTGATATTGAAAAGGGGACCAGAGCTAGGAATTAGGCCATCAGTCTCGAGAAAAGTAATCGAAATGAGCAGGAAGAAGTTTTGAAGCAATCGCATCTGACAAGGAAGTGTTTTTACATTGAAGATCCAATCAACACTCTTCAAGATCGTAGTGTTAAACCTTCCAGTTAATGAGCAACACTCAACAAGACACTACGATCAAGTCTTTGAAGACGTGCATCAGAATCGTAGAGTTTGAATAACTGAAGACTGAATGTAAGACCCCAAATTATTAATAAATGAAATTTAATTTTCTCTATTTATTATAGTAAGGGTTGATTTGATTAATGTGGATAGTTAGGGGTAAAATACGCAAATATTTCAAAATAAGCAAGTGGTTTTAAAATATTCATTGTTGTCGGGAAATATTCGTTTGGTCGTGGAATATTCTTGCTGTCGGGGAATATTAAATGCGATGACAATAGCGATCTTTTTGTGGGCCCCATAACGAAGCGATTGGATGAAGAAAACGACAAATATAAGTTGTTTAAAAATAATAACGGTGTAGTTATTCACAATTAATCTTATTAAAATACTTTGTTGGTTAAAACACACGTAGCACACGGTATTGCACCAATTATTGATTCTTACGTGAAGGCACTACTCAATAATGGTTACGGTAATTCTTGTTTAGTATTTTATTGATTTAATAATTCTTTGCGTTGATATTTTATATTCTTGTTGTTTTTGATAATTGTCATTACTGCGGTATTTTTCATTATCGAGCAATAATTTATATTATCTGAATAATATTATTAGATAACATTATTGGCAATGTCTAGAAAGTTACATCTAAGGAGAGGTTTGGTCACCTAATTGCGCGCCAATGAGGAGAAATTCTTATTGAAAGCCCCTCTTTCTTGGGAACCGCACAGGTTGTCGATATTGTGATTCTGTAATATTATTTGTGAATAATTAATTATTGATTCATATGATGAGAAAAATATTGATTTTATGTGGATATAGATGGAGAAAATTTTTAATGTGACAATTGTTGAAAATTGTAATTTTATCTTTTTACGATAAAATAATTCATTTAAATATATTATTATATTTTAGTAATATAATAATGGTGATATTTTTACAACGAATGTGGGATATATGAGTATCTGAGGAGGAAGAGTATTTTTTGTTGCAATAAATGTTTAAAACATGTTAAACATGTCGGTGGACCCCATTTATTGGTTGAAATTTGATTATAGCACGTAAAATCGCCCGTTTGTGGATTTTAGTCAATTTTTGTTTGGAATTTGGAAAAACTTTCTTCGCAAAGTTGTAGAAATTGAATTTTCTATAAAAAGTCGCGAGTTTCAATTTTTACGACAAAAGGGCTATTTATTGTGAATTATTAAAGTTAGGAGTTAAAATAATTGATTTTGGAAGTTTTAATTGTTTAAAATAACAAAAACGTTTTTGTGATTGGTTGGTGGGCACATGTGTTTGCAAAATATGCTTTGAAATCAAATTTTCAAGTTTGCGTATGATTTATATAAATTTATTAATATTTTATTAAATTTTCCGCTTTGGTGTTCTAAGCAATTTCCTATAAATAGGGTGCTTAGGTTAGAATTGAAAATCACACCAGAAACTGAAGTTTTCTCTCTCTATATTATCGAGCGTATTCTTGTGAGTATTTTGAGTATACTTTGAGTATTGCTATACGGTGCAAGTTCAAGTCATAGCCCATATCCGGTGTTTCAGCTAGAAGTACTGATCTTTCGAGGTAAGGGATATTATTTTTTTTTCGTAATGATATTATTTCTTCAATATCATTATGTTGAAATATTGATCTGAAGTTTTTATCAAATTTGGAACTTTTGGTGTCGGGTTACTATTCATGTATCTGACCTTATTCACGTATCGACACTTATTCACGAATACGGCACTATTCATCGAAAAATAAAAATTTTCTTTTAATCCAAAATATATATTACGGATACTAGCTTTGATTGTATCCATATTTTGATCATTCTTGAATTTTACACCACTATGATTATTTTTGAGGTATTTTTGGACGTGGATAAAACAAAGTACGAATCCTTAATCCTTAATCCTTGTCATTTTGTTTCCTTTGGATTCGTTTCTTTAAAAATATTTTCATCATCCTCGGTCTTAAATGATGATATTATTGAATATCTTTGGCTGTAGTGCAAAGATGAATGATTTCGATGAATATCTTTGGCCGTAGTGCAAAGATGAGCAGTGTTTAGATGAACATGACCCGGTGATGAATATCTTTGGCACAGAGTGCAAAGATGAATATTTGATTCGGATGTATATTGATTGATGTTACATGGATAAAAGATGAGCGATGAACTTTTAAATTCATACATAGAAGATAGTAGTTTGCATTCTCTACTTAACTCTTCTAATGAATTATTATTTTCATTGCGAATATTGATTTAAAACTTGTTGTCTATTGTATTCTATTAGATTTTCCTGTTGAAGACTAACGATAATTTGTTGTATATTATCTTAGTCATAATATTCTTCTTGGGCTAGTTGAGCTCACCCTTTTCTTTGTTGTTCCATTTTTCTTCTCGGGAGGCGAGAATGTAGCGGCGAGTACTTAGTCGGGGTATGGAATGAAGGTTCTAGAGAGATTTGTTTAGTAGTCCTCACCATTTTGTAAAATAATGTATCAAATAATTATGATGGGGATTTATTTGCGTGTGGATATTGTCTAGATGGCAATATATCGTATTTAAACTCACAGTTTATATGTTGTAATAATAAAGTTGTAGTTGTTTACGTACCATGTATTGACAACTCGAGAATGGGTGATGTATACCTATTTTGGGGGCGTCACGGTTGGTATCGAGCTTAGGGATATGATCTCTGGCGGAGATCGGGAATAGAACTAGGAGGGAGGCGAGTAAATCCTTTGCTAGTGTGTCCTACCTAAGCTTATTTGTTAGTTGGTCGATATATAGGGATATTATGTGATATATTGATTTCCTTAATTAACCCATGTTTTATGATGATTTGAGAATGTCGACTAAGAATATTAACAATGGAAATGAGGCCGTGTGGAGGCGCATGTACTCACCAACGAGGAGAAACGTCTGACAGTGGCAAATGTTCCTCCCGTGAACAACACCAATTGAAGCGAGATGATGAGCGAGGGGATGTTTAGAAGCTTTTTGCGATTCATACAAAATCGAGACGAGGAGACTTCGTGTTCAAAATACGAGGAGAAATGATAGCAATTCACGGTTATCACAACAACAGCGATTCAAAGAGTTGGGACCACGAATTTAAGGGAAAGCGGATCCGATCATGGCGGAAACATGGGTCAAGCAAATTACCAAGATATTCGATGTCTTGGGATGCACGCGGAGAAACGAAGGTTCCATTCGCCACCTTTATGTTCCGTGGCGCGAGGCGGACTCTTGGTGGGAGTGCGTGAAGCGTACCCATCCAGTACTTTTCGGCATGTCTTGGGAGACATTTCAAAACTATTTAATGACAAATACTTTCACGAAAGTGTTAAATCGTATGAAGGAAGTGGAGTTTATTAGATTGAAAGCGAAACAACATGACGGTGTCTCGATGCGAGGCAAAGTTTGCGAGTTATCGGTTTGCACCTCATTTGGTGGAGAATGAGGAGCGTTATGGCGGGATGTTTCTTAGAGGTTTGAAACCCGCGTACGTCGATATCTCATTTCTCATAAATTTTCTCTCTATTCGATGATGTTGTAAGCAGGGGCTCAATTATTAGAAGCGAGATAACGAGTACGGTCAACCGAGGGACCACAACCGAGGATCATCTAGGAGATGGTTGTCAACAAAACAATGATAACCAATGGAGAAAGAAAAAGACGGACAAAAATGGTAACCACTCTGGTGGTAATCATAGCCATGAAAATAGAAGAAGCGAGTCGGGAGGAGATTTTAAAAGAGGAGATTTAACAACGACCATGTGAAGACGAGCAGTCTTGCGCAAGACAAGCGGTTCTAAGGGAGGAAAACGACCACCGGTCATATCTTTATAAATCACGGGAAAGAGGACATATCGATCAAAAGCTGCCCTGACAGATTCAAGGTATGCTATAATTGTGGAAAGGAAGGACATATCGCTTCGAGATTGTCTTGTGGCGAAACCTAGTTCAATGAGGGACGGTGACTCAAAAAATCTATCCCGAAAAAGTCAAAGTCAACGGTTCGGGAAGAAGCGTTTGTTGTGGTTGGTCAAAATCGAGGAACCCAAACGAGGTGATCACGGGTAAGCTATTTATAAATTCTTGCGAAGTTTATACCTTACTTGATCTGGGTGCTTTACTCATTCATTTATCTCTCCTGCTTGTGCTCAACGTTTAAACTTTACTCAGGAGAAATTAGACTTTGACCTATCTGTGGAAACTCCGTTAGAGAAACTTTCATCACATCCATTTGTTTATAAATCTTGTTTGATTCAAGTTGGCACCATCACCTTACTGTTGACCTTATCTCTTTAAAGATACTTGCTTTTGATGTGATTTTAGGGATTGATTGGTTAACTACATCATCATGCCAAAATTGATTGTTTTTTAAATAAGGTTGTTAGCTTTCATATTCCTAAACAACTTTGTTATGCAATTCAAGCAACTAAACCATTAAAATCAATCAACATCATATCTAATCATAAAGCTATTCGTTTATTGAAAAGCGGATGTCAAGCTTTCTTAGCCCATGTTATGGATTTGAATAAAGACACGTCAAATTTGAATAATATTCCTGTTGTTATTGACTTTCTGACGTATTTCTGAAGAACTTCCGGTCTACCCCGAGCGTGAAATTGAATTCTTTATTGATCTTGAACACAGTACAAATCCCATTTCTAAAACCCTATATCGAATGGCTCTATTGAACTTGAGGAGTTAAAGGTCCAACTACTGAGAATTGTTGGACATCGGTTTCATTAAATCCTAGTACATCTCCTTGGGGTGCTCTGTTTTATTAAGTAAAGAAGAAAAGGCGGGAGTATGCGACTTTGTATTGACTATCGGGAATTGAACCATGTCACCATCAAGAATAGGTATCCTCTACCTCGTATTGATGACTTGTTGACCGATTCTGAGGGGCACAATTTTTTTCAAAGATCGATCTTAGCTTACGGATATCATCGGTGAAGATTAGGCGAGGATATTCAAAGAGCGCCTTTATAACTCGATGCGGGCATTATGAATTCTTAGTCATGTCTTTCGGATTGACTAATGCTCCTGCGGACTTTCATGGATATGATGAACCGAGTATTCAAGGAATATTTGGATCGATTCGTTGTTGTTTTTATTGATGACATCCTCATATATTCCAAAAGTCGTGAAGATCATGAGCACCATTTGAAATTGGTACTCCAAAGGCTTCGTGAAAACAAACAATATGCCAAATTGAAGAAATGCGAGTTACGGCTTGAGGAAGTAGCATTCCTTGGGCACGCGTGGTGTCGAAACATGGAGTATCTGTTGATCCGTGAAGATTGAAGCAATACAAAGTTAGAACAACCAAGTCGGTGGTGAAAGCACGTAGCTTTTTGGGCTTAGTGGTTATTATCGGAGAGATTTGTGGAAGGGTTTTCTCGAATCGCTACTCCATTAACTCAACTAACTCGAAAGGATACAAAATTCGTTTGGAGCGAAGAATGCGAGAAGAGTTTCCAAAGCTTAAGAGGAGACTTATTTTGGCACTGTTCTAACAATACCATCTGGTTCGGATGGATTTGTTATCTCTGATGATGCTTGAGCAAAAGGGTTAGGATGTGTTCTCATGCAACGTGGGAAAGTCATAGCCTATGCCTCGCGACAACTTAAAGAGTATGAGAGGAATTATCCTACTCATGATCTAGAGTTAGCGGCGATCGTTTTTGCTTAAAGATATGGAGGCATTATCTATATGGGGAGAAAGTGGAGATATATTCGGACCATAAAAGCCTTAAATATTTCTTCACTCAAAAAGAACTCAACATCTTGGCGGTGACGTTGGCTCGAGCTATTGAAAGACTACGATCACACTATTCAATACCATCCTGAAAAAAGTGAGCGTGGTAGGTGACGCGCGTTGAGTAGAAGATCATATGCGGAATGAGTGCGATGATGTCAAGTATACGCGTAGAGCCAACTTTAATAGAAAAAGTTAAGGTTGCTCGAGCCACCGAATTCCGGAGGCGATCGTATGAAGAAGAAGAAAAGTAAAGAAGGAGCTATTAGGAAGCGAGAATTGATGAAGAAGGAATACTTGAGTCCACTCTAGACTTTGTGTTCCTAACGACTACGATTTGAAGTACAAGATTATGATGGAGGCACACATATACCATTTGCAATCCATCACGGAAGTACTAAAATGTATCGTGATCTTGACATACATTTTGGTGGAACAATATGAAGAGAGAGATTGCAAAGTTTATCTCGATGTGTTTAACTTGCCAGCGTGTAAAGGAGGAGCATCTAGTACCTAAGGGTCCGTTGCAACCACTTGAGATTCCGAAATGGAAGTGGGAACATATTACCATGGATTTAGATTCTGGGTCTTCCTACGGTTTCTCAAGGCATCAATGCTATTTGGGTTATTGTTGATAGATTAACCAAGTCTGCTCATTTCTTGCCGTCTGGGAGACTTATTCCTTGAGCGTCTTGCTAGTATATACGTGAATGAGATTGTGAGATTGCATGGCATGCCAAGATCCATAGTTTTGGATCGTGACCCAAGATTCACTTCAAGATTTTGGGTTAGCTTGCAAAAAAAGCTATGGGCGCGGAATTTGCGATTTAGTTCGGCGCCCACCATCCCCAAAGCGGACGAACAATCGAGAGGACTATTCAAACTCTTGAAGATCTATTAAGACTAGACTACGTGTCCTAGACTTCAAGGGCGATTGGGATAAGTATTTACCATTGGTGGAATTCTCCTACAACAACAGGTTATCGAGCAAGTATAGGTGTGGCTCCATTTGAAGCATTATATGGACAAAAGTGTCGCTTCTCGATATATGTTGGGATGAGGTGGGTGAAGCAACATTGTTGGGACCCGAGTTAGTGCGTATGACTACGAAAAAGATCCAAATGATTCGACAACGTATACAAAAGCGGCACAAGATCGACAAAAAGAGTTATGCGGATCTTCATCGAAAGGGCGTGGAATTTAGTATAGGGGATCATGTATTGTTGCGAGTTGCTCCATGGAAGGGAGTTACAAGATTTGGGAAGAGAGGAAAGCTCGATCCACGATTTATTGGTCCATTTCAAATTCTTGACCGAGTAGGAAATGTAGCCTATAGACTCGCGTTACCTCAAAGTATGTCTCGTGTTCATAATGTGTTTCACATATCTATACTTCGTAAATATGTGAAAGACCCGAACCACGTTATAGAGTTAGAACCGGACGAGATAGCCGAAGACTTAACATATGTGGAGGTACCTGTCAAGATCTTGGATAGGAAGGAGCATGTCCTACGCGCAAAGATCATACCACAAGTTAAAATTTTGTGGAGAAATCATGCTATAGAGGAAATGACACAGGAATTGGAAAGCGAAATGAAAGCGAGGTATCCTCACCTTTTGAAACACACCGAATACGTCACGTCGAATTTTGAGGACGAAATTTCATAAGGAGGGAGGTTGTAAGACCCCAAATTATTAATAAATGAAATTTAATTTTCTCTATTATTATTTTGAAATAGTAAGGGTTGATTTGATTAATGTGGATAGTTAGGGGTAAAATCATGCAAATATTTTCAAAATAAGCAAGTGGTTATAAAATATTCATTGTTGTGGGGGAATATTAGTTTGGTGGTGGAATATTCTTGTTTGTCGGGGAATATTAAATGCGGACCAGTAGCGATCTCTTTATGGGCCCCATAACGGAAAGCGATTGGATGAAGAAAAGCGACAAATATAAGTTGTTTAAAAATAACGGTAGTAGTTATTCTTAAAGTTAATCTTTGTTAAAATACTAAATTGGTTAAAAAACGAAGATGCACGGTATTGCACCAATTATTGATTCTTACGTGAAGAGCACTACTCAATAATGGTTACGATAATTCTTGTTTCGATTTTATTGATTTAATAATTCTTTGCGTTGATATTTTATATTGTTGTTGTTTGATAATTGTCATTACTACGGTATTTTTCATTATCGAAGCAATAATTCATATTATCTGAATAATATTATTAGATAACATTATTGGCAATGTCTAGAAAGTTACATCTAAGGAGAGGTTTGGTCACCTAATTGCGGCGCTAGTAAGGAGAAATTCTTATTGGAAGCCCCTCTTTCACAGGAACCGCACTGGTTGTCGATATTGTGATTACGTAATATATTATTTGTGAATAATTAATTATTGATTCATATGATGAGGAAAATATTGATTTTATGTGGATATAGATGGAGAAAATTTTTAATGTGACAATTGTTGAAAATTGAAATTTTATCTTTTTCTGATAAAATAATTTATTTAAATATATTATTATATTTTAGTAATATAATAATGGTGATATTTTTACAACGAATGTGGGATATATGAGTATATGAGGAGGAAGAGTATTTTTGTTGCAATAAATGTTTAAAACATGTTAAACATGTCGGTGGACCCCATTTATTGACTGAAATTTGATTATAGCCTATAAAATCGCCTGGTTTGTGGATTTGATCAATTTTGTTTGGAATTTGGAAAAACTTTCTTACGCAAAGTTGTAGAGAATTGAATTTCCTATAAAAAGTTGCGAGTTTTGAATTTTTTGACAAAAGGGCTATTTATTGTGAATTATTGAAGTTAGGAGTTCAAAATAATTGATTTTTGAAGTTTTAATTGTTTAAAATAACAAAAATGTTTTTGTGGTTTTTTGGTGGGCACATGTGTTGCAAAATATCTTGAAATCAAATTTCCATGTTTGCGTATGATTTATATAAATTTATTAATATTTTATTAAATTTTACTGCTTTGGTGTTCTAAGCAATTTCTATAAATAGGGTGCTTAGGTTAGAATTGAAAATCACACCGAAAACTGAAGTTTTCTCTCTTTATATTATCGGCGTATTCTTGTGAGTATTTTGAGTATACTTTGAGTATTGCTATCTGTGCAAGAGTTCAAGTCATAGCCCATATCCGGTGTTTTAAATAGAAATCTTGATCTTTCGAGGTAAGGATATTATTTTTTCAGTAATGATATTATTTCTTCAATATCATTATGTTGAAATATTGATCTGAAGTTTTTATCAAATTTGGAACTTTTGGTGTCGAGATTACTTATTCACGTATCTGGTACTTATTCACGTATCTGACACTATTCACGAATCGGCCTATTCATCGAAAAATGAAAAATTTTCTTTTAAATCCAAAATATATATTACGGATACTAGCTTTGATTGTATCCATGTTTTGATCATTCTTGAATTTTACACCACTATGATTATTTTTGAGGTATTTTTGGACGTGGATAAAACAAAGTAATCCTTAATCCTTAATCCTTAATCCTTGTCATTTTGTTTCACCGGGATTCGTTTCTTTAAAAATATTTTCATCATCCTCGGTCTTAAATGATGATATTATTGAATATCTTTGGCACAGGTGCAAAGATGAATGATTTCTGATGAATATCTTTGGCCGTAGTGCAAAAATGAGCAGTGTTTAGATGAACATGACCAATCGATGAATATCTTTGGCACATGTGGTGCAAAGATGAATATTTGATTCCGGATATATATTGATTGATGTTACGATGGATAAAAGATGAGACGATGAACTTTTAAATTCATACATAGAAGATAGTAGTTTGCATTCTCTACTTAACTCTTCTAATGAATTATTATTTTCATTGCGAATATTGATTTAAAACTTGTTGTCTATTGTATTCTATTAGATTTTTCCTGTTGAAGACTAACGATAATTTGTTGTATATTATCTTAGTCATAATATTCTTTATTGGGCTAGTTGAGCTCACCCTTTTCCTTGTTGTTCCATTTTTTTCTCTCGGGAGGCGAGAATGTAATGCGTAGTCTAGTCGGGGTATGGAATGAAGGTTCTAGAGAGTTGTTTAGTAGTCCTCACCATTTTTGTAAAATAATGTATCAATAATTATGATGGGGATTTATTTGCGTGTGGATATTGTCTATGGCAATGGCAATATCTCGTATTTAAACTCACGCTTTTATATGTTGTAATAATAAAGTTGTAGTTGTTTTTACATACCATGTATTGACAACTCGGAATGGGTGATGTATACCTATTTTGGGGGCGTCACGGTTGGTATCGAGCTTAGGGATATGATCTCTGGCGGAGATCGGGGAATAGAACTAGGAGGGAGGGCAGTAAATCCTTTGCTAGTGTGTCCTACTACTAAGCTTATTTGTTAGTTGGTCAAGATATAGGGATATTATGTGATATATTGATTTCCTTAATTAACCCATGTTTTATGGCGATGTTTGAGAATGTCGACTAAGAATATTAACAATGGAAATGAGGCCGTGGAGACGCATGTACTCACCAACGAGGAGAACGCGTAACAGTGATGGAAATGTTCCTCCCCGTGAACAACACCACCGAAACAGATGATGAACGAGGGGATGTTTAGAAGCTTTTTGCGCTCATGAAAAATCGACGAGGGAGACTCGTGTTCAAAATCTGAGGAGGAAATGATAGCAATTCACGGGTTGTCACAACCAAGCAGTTCAAAGAGTTGGGACCACCGAATTTAAGGGAAAGCCGGATCCGATCATGGCGGAAATATGGGTCAAACAAATTACCAAGATATTCGATGTCTTGGGATGCACGGAGAATGTAAGGTTCCATTCGCCACCTTTATGTTCCGTGGCGAGGCAAACTCTTTGGTGGGAGTCTATGAAGCGTACCCATCCAGCCGACTCAAAGATGTCTTGGGAGACATTTGAAACTATTTAATGACAAATACTTTCCCGAAAGTGTTAAATCATATGAAGGAAGTGGAGTTTATTAGATTAGAAGCAGAACAACATGGCGGTGTCTCGATGCGAGGCAAAGTTTGAGTTATCGAGTTTGCACCTCATTTGGTGGAGAATGAGGAGCGTATGACGCGGATGTTTCTTAGAGGTTTGAAACCCAAGATACGTCGATATCTCATTTCTCATAAATTTTCTCTCTATTCGGATGTTGTAAATAGGGCTCAATTATTAGAAGCGAGATAACGAATACAGTCAACCGAGGGACCACAACCGAGGATCATCTGGAGATGGTTGTAAAACAAAACAATGATAACCAATGGAGAAAGAAAAAGATTGGGACAAAAATGGTAACCACTCGGGTGGTAATCATGGCCATAAAAATAGAAGAAGCGAGTCGGGAGGAGATTTTAAAAGAGGAGATTTAACAACGACCATGTGAAGACGACGGTCTGCGTGAAAGCTGGTTCTAAGGAGGAGAACGACCACCCGTCGTATATGCTCTAAATGCGGAAAGAGGGACATATCGGTCCAAACTGCCCTGACAGTTCAAGGTATGCTATAATTGTGGAAAGGAAGGACATATCGCTCGAGATTGTCTTCAGAAGCGAAACCTAGTTCAGTGAGGGACGGTGACTCAAAAGATCGCCCGAAAAGGTCAAAGTCAACGGTTCTGGAAGAGCGTTTGTTGTGATCGGTCAAAATGCGAGGAACCCAAACGAGGTGATCACGGGTAAGCTATTTATAAATTCTTGCGAGTTTTATACCTTACTTGATCTGGGGTTACTACTCATTCATTTATCTCTCCCGCTTGTGCTCAACGTTTAAACTTTACTCCGGAGAAATTAGACTTTGACCTATCTGTGGAAACTCCGTTAGGAGAAACTTTCATCACATCCACCGTTTATAAATCTTGTTTGATTCAAGTTGGCACCATCACCTTACTCACTTGACCTTATCTCTTTAAAGATACTTGCTTTTGATGTGATTTTAGGGATTGATTGGTTAACTACACATCATGCCAAAATTGATTATTTTCGTAAGGTTGTTAGCTTTCATATTCCTAAACAACTTTGTTATGCGAATTCAAACAACTAAACCATTAAAATCAATCACCGTCATATCTAATCATAAAGCTATTCGTTTATTGAAAAAGCGGATGTCAAGCTTTCTTAGCCCATGTTATGGATTTGAATAAAGACACGTCAAATTTGAATAATATTCCTGTTGTTATTGACTTTCTGACGTATTTCTGAAGAACTTCCGGTCTACCCCGAGCGTGAAGTTGAATTCTTTATTGATCTTGAACTGATACAAAGCCCATTTCTAAAACCCCATATCAAATGGCTCCTATTGAACTTCAGAGTTAAAGGTCCAACTACGAGAATTGTTGGACATCGATTTCATTCGTCCTAGTACATCTCCTTGGGGTGCTTCTGCTTTTATTCGTAAAGAAGAAAGACGGGAGTATGCGACTTTGTATTGACTATCGAAATTGAACCATGTCACCATCAAGAATAGGTATCCTCTACCTCGTATTGATGACATGTTTGACCCGATTCTGAAGGGGCACAATTTTTTTCAAAGATCGATCTTAGCTTACGGATATCATCAAATTTGAAGATTAGAATCGAGGATATTCCAAAGACGCGCTTTTAGAGAACTCGATGACGGGCATTATGAATTCTTAGTCATGTCTTTTGGATTGACTAATGCTCCTAACGACTTTCATGGATATGATGAACCGAGTATTCAAGGAATATTTGGATCGATTCGTTGTTGTTTTTATTGATGACATCCTCATATATTCCAAAAGTCGTGAAGATCATGAGCACCATTTGAAGTTTGGTACTCCAAAGGCTTCGTGAAAACAAACTATATGCCAAATTGAAGAAATGCGAGTTACGGCTTGAGGAAGTAGCATTCCTTGGGCACGTGGTGTCAAAATATGGAGTATCTGTTGATCCGTGAAGAATGAAGCAATACAAAGTTGGGAGCAATCGAAGTCGGTGATCAAAATCACGTAGCTTTTGGGCTTAGTTGGTTATTATCGGAGATTCGTGGAAGGGTTTTCTCGAATCGCTACACCATTAACTCATCTAACTCGAAGGATACAAAATTCGTTTGGAGCGAAGAATGCGAGAAGAGTTTCCAAGAGCTTAAGAGGAGACTTATTTTGGCACTGTTCAAGAATACCATCTGGTTCGGATGGATTTGTTATCTCTGATGATGCTTGAGCAAAGGGTTAGGATGTGTTCTCATGCAACGTGGGAAAGTCATAGCCTATGCCTCGCGACAACTTAAAGAGTATGAGAGGAATTATCCTACTCATGATCTAGAGTTAGCGGATCGATTTTCGCTGCTAAAGATATGGAGGCATTATCTATATGGGGAGAAAGTGGAGATATATTCAGACCATAAAAGCCTTAAATATTTCTTCACTCAAAAGAACTCAATATGCTGGCAACGACGTTGGCTCGAGCTATTGAAAGACTACGATCACACTATTCAATACCATCCTGAAAAAGTGAACGTAGGTAAGATCGCGCGTTGAGTAGAAGATCATATGCTTTAAAAAGAGTGCGATGGGATGTCAATGTCATATACATAGAGCCAACTTTAATAGAAAAAGTTAAGGTTGCTCAAGCCACCGACCCGGAGCTGATGCGTATGAAGAAGAAAGTACAAGAAGGAGCTATTCCGGAAGCGAGAATTGATGAAGAAGGAATACTTTGAGTCCACTCTAGACTTTGTGTTCCTAACGACTCTAATTTGAAGTACAAGATTATGATGGAGGCACACAATACACCATTTGCAATCCATCCTGGAAGTACTAAAATGTATCGTGATCTTCGACATACATTTTGGTGGAACAATATGAAGAGAGAGATTGCAAAGTTTATCTCGATGTGTTTAACTTGCCAACATGTAAAGGCGGAGCATCTAGTACCTAAGGGTCCGTTGCAACCACTTAAGATTCCGAAATGGAAGTGGGAACACATTACCATGGATTTCATTACGGGTCTTCCTACGGTTTCTCAAGGCATCAATGCTATTTGGGTTATTGTTGATAGATTAACCAAGTCTGCTCATTTCTTGCCGATACGGGAGACTTATTCCCTTGAACGTCTTGCTAGTATATACGTGAATGAGATTATGAGGTTGCATGGCATGCCAAGATCCATAGTTTCGATCGTGACCCAAGATTCACTTCAAGATTTTGGGTTAGCTTACAAAAAGCTATGGGCGCAGATTTGCGATTTAGTTCGCATACCATCCCCAAACGAGCGGACAATCGAGAGAGGACTATTCAAACTCTTGAAGATCTATTAAGACTCGTGTCCTAGACTTCAAGGCGGTTGGGATAAGTATTTATCATTGGTGGAATTCTCCTACAACAACAGCTTATCGTGCAAGTATAGGTGTGGCTCCATTTGAAGCATTATATGGACGAAAAGTGTCGCTCTCCAATATGTTGGGATGAGGTGGGTGAAGCAACATTGTTGGGACCCGAAGTTAGTACGTATGACTACTTTAAAAGATCTAAATGATTCGATAACGATATACAAAACAAAGACAAGATCGACAAAAGAGTTAATCGGATCTTCATCGAAAGGACGTGGAATTTAGTATAGGGGATCATGTATTGTCCATGGAAGGGATTTACTCTGTTAGGTTTGTAATATTCATGTCCATTGATCAAATTGCATAAAAATAGTGCGAAGCGTGTAAAATCGAGTTTAAAAAATTTACAAACCATATATAAATATGTGGATCACCCTTTATGCATAATTATTAATTAAACGAAAAGATAAAGAATAAAATCATACCCTTGAAGATCGAGCTTCCTCAGGTACAAGTTCACCTCCAAATCCTTTCGCGTTCAATCTTGAATCCACCGGATTTGGTTCCTTCCTTTGATCAACGTTACCACCCAAATGTTTGGCCTCCTAGAGGTGATCCACCAAGGAAGAAGAAAATTTCAAGACGGGGGAGGAGGTTATCAAGAAGATGGGTGGTTGGCTAAACCCTAGTTTTTCTATCTCTATAGAAAGGGTGTACTCCCAACAATTGGAATTATGTCGTATGTTGAAAAAGTCAACAACCCTCATCACCCATAATAAGACTCCTCTTATTAATAGATGTGGGCAACCCACCCTAACAATTAAGGAATTGGGTTTTATTTAATTAATTAAATTCTTTTAATTAATTAAGCTCCCTAATCTTATTAGGGATAATTAATTAAACTCTTTTAATTAATTTTCCTTCCTAATCCAATTAGGAATAAATGAGAGTACTTATATTAAATTAATTCCTAAACTCTTTTAGAAATTAAAATAATAATAATTATAATAATATTAATAAGACTCCTCTTATTAATTTATATTTAATATTTCTAAAATATTAAATAATAAATATTAAGCTATTTAATTTATTCTATCACCATAGATTAAATTAAATATACATAACATATTATTACGATTATGCCATTAACTTCTTAAATAATTATTCTTCCTTTTATGGTGTGACCCTTTAGGTTCTCCATATTAAACCTATTGTTGTGAATAAATCAATTAGAATAATTCTAATCTTATTTAAATAAATAAATTAAATAATTAATTTATTTAAATAAATAATATTTATTCTACAATAGGGATAAGCCTCCCTAACTAGCGATCAACGACTTTCCGGATAATATAGATTTCAACATTAATCATAAAAGAACCTTTGAGTAAATAGTTACTGTGATAATTCAATCCTTCCACCATACAATGTCCCAATTAAATATAAGATATGGAATTACTTTGTCAAGTCTTATTTTATTTAATTATATGTATTTCGACTCTTAAATGCACAACTCAAATAATGCAAATTAGAAACTCCTTTCTAATTTCATTCTGCCTTGGCCAAGGACTCACTGGGTTGTCATTTATCGAATCACATAGGACATTTCTCTTCTTTTATTAGAAGTGGTAGATTCTTTATTGATCATACATTATCTCCATGTACAACTTATTATACCCAAGCATACCCTTTGATATACCCTAAGGGTCTTAAGGAATAAGTCAAAGTATAACTCATCATACACAAGATACTATGATGATCTCAAGTCCAAGGATTACTTGTACTACTATCACTACAGAATTCCTATTGACAGTAAATAAAACTCCATTAGGTATTCCTTAGCGAGCCACGTTCGATGAACTTATTCTCTAATAAGCACCTACATACTTGCTTTAGTGTCTCCACACAAATGATCATGAGATCAATCATCCTCATCCAATGAGCAAGCAACGTATGTACCAATCTATCCGGATTCACTAATCCCCAATTTAGTAATCCAATGATTGGGAACTATTTTAGTTTTAAGCTTTCTAAGAATTTAGATCTCATTAGAATGATCATCATCATTATTCTAAAAGCATTGCATAAAACTATGGGTTTATCACATATTATAAAACAAAGATCATGTAGATAATTAAAAGCCTTTAATAAATTAATACTTTTATTAATAAATGAATAAGATTGTTACAAAGTATATGCTTTATCATCAAACATGATTGGCTTGTGTGCATACTACTTTCAATCTCCCACTTGCACTAAAGCCAATCGTCATGGTAACTCATACTTTTCTTCTCTAAGTGACGATTATCCTGCTGTTGGATAAGCTTTAGTTAATGGATATGTAATGTTGTTCATGAGAGTCCACTATCTCTATAGTGATTTCCCATCTTTCAATGATTCTAATAATCAAATGAAAGTGCCACAACACATGTTTAGATCCAAGATGAGACTTAGAACTATTCCTAGTTACAGAATGAACTTTTAATCCAAACAATCAACTTGCGCTTCTTCATTTATAGCTATATACTTTGTCTTTATCACTAAACCAAAGAACTCTTTCTTTGTTTGAACCTTTCCAATTCATTTGCACCACCATTCAAGGTAACACTTTACCTTAAAGTGGATTTTCTCATCTCTCTTGGTCATGCGAAAAAAACTTGAGTCTATTAAGCCCTCTAGTTTTAATTTAGACCCACCATGAATATAATCACATCCTTAGTGCTTGGGTTAAGAACTTTAAGATGTTTTTCACCGACTCATAGTGAACTTCTCCGAATATGACCGATCAACATCGGGTCTCGTACATTTCATTGCATGCATGATTGTCACTCATGCGACCTCTCTTTTTCGAGTCTCATGGGGACTATTAAGAGAGATACACTCCATAGCTCATCAACATGAGACATCTCTTGAGTTTGCCATGCTAAACGACTTTAGCATCAAATGAATATACGTTCCTTGGGTTAAGTCGAGCATCCTCTTAAATCTATCTATATAGATTTATATCCCCAATTAAGATACTCTTCCCAAATCATTCATGGAGGAATGTTTAGACAACTTTATCATTACTGATTGTAGCATTAGTATGTCATTCCTTATCCGTAGTATATCAACATATAATACTAGGAATGTCACGATGCTCCCACTGACCCTTTTGTACACACTAGGTTCATTCTTATTTTTGATAAAATCAAACTCTTTTGATTGCCTCATCAAAACGAATGTTCCATATTTGAGAAACTTGCTTCAATCAATTTCTCTGAGTGTCTACAACACTTACCTCATCGTATGTAACTGGATCATCATCTTCTATGATGTGTACCTCATCATCATCATCTATGATGAATCCATACCTCCTAGGTATCTTCTTTGTATTATTCCGTTCTTATTGATTCAACAGGTATAATAGGTCTATCTACGTGTTCCTCTTATTTGACTTATAGTGTTTTGTGGTTCTTGAACTTTTCAAGATCTATTATCCTCCCACTAGCCCCTTTAATGATAAACACCTTTATCTTAGAAGGAAGCGTGTTTCATAACAAACACCTTTTGCTAAGTAGGATTATAGAACATATACCCTAAACTTACTTTAGGATGTCCCACAAATCTGTATTTGTCAAATCTTGTCCCAAGCTTATCCTTTGAAACCTTTTCACATAAGTTGGACAACCCTTTATCTTAACATACTTAAGATTAGGAATCCTCCCTGTCCATAACTTTTATGGAGTCTTGGGGCTTGATTTTGAGGTTACCTTTTTCGTAGATATGTAGCCAATTCTAGGACATGATCCTAGAAGGATACTGGAATGTCGGTAAAATAATTATGGACCGTACCATGTCCAACAAGGTATGATTTTTCCTTCAGATACATCAATCAATTATTATGTATCGAGAGGCGTCCATTATGAGAAAACCATTTGAGATGATCTAGAAACTTATTTCACAAGTATTTATTCCTTGATCTAATCAAAGAATCTTAATACATTATCAATTTGTTTCACTTCTGAATTGTTTGAACCTTTCAAATAATTCATACTTGTATTTCAGCAAATACACACATTCAACTCTTTGAATGATCATCTCCTTTTCTTATACTAATTTGTTCAATATGCAAAATTATTTTCATGTAAGTCAAGTATACAAAATTTATTAAGTAATATTCCAGTTCTATACAAAACATTATTATTATAAATAGAACAACAATTGTTCTTAATTATAATACCAAAATTTTTATTGTCCAACAATAAAATGGAAATAATATTTTTAACAAGAATTGGAATACAATAACAACTTATTGACTTAATAGATTTGCCCGTAGGCAGTGCTAAACTATAAGTTTCTATGGCTAATATGGCAACCTTTGCTACATTTCCCGCACATAGGATTACTTATATTTGTTTAGCTTTCTACTTCTGCTTGGTCCCTTCATAAATCTATATTTATGATAACCAAAGTCGGTATCCAATACCCAAGTAGAACCTTGACTTAAAGAAAAATTTATTTCAATCATGAACAAAAAACTGTATTGTAACCAAAACTTCACTAAGCTTCTTTGGTTAGCCTCTCGCAAGATGCTTCTTGCGATTTCTTTCCAAAGTCCGTGCTTATTGTAGTGGTAGCAAACTCCTTTGCCATCCATATCGCTTTTGTTCTTATTATCCTTTGTTTATGCCTTTCTATATACCTTCTTTGAATCGCTTCTTCTTTTGAGGAAGATCCTTTGGCCCCTACCAAGAAGACTTGATCTTTCTTGGTTGGAAAGTGACTCTCAACATTTTCAACATGTTAAGCAAATCAAATGAAAGCGATATCTAGCTTGTTCATATGAAAAATTCACAACAATTGTGACAGGAGTCCGGGAGTGAGTGCAAGATCAAATCTTGGCTCAACTCTCCATCCATGACAAAACCAGTTGTCCTAATTGATCAATCAAATTGATTATGTTAAGAACTTTTTATCTCGCATTTATAGTGCCATTGGCCATTCTAGATCGGAAGAGCTCCTTAGATATCTCGATATCTATCGGTCCCCATTTCCTCACCATCAACTACTTGATGTGCGGGAATATAGTAGGAGCATCCATAGTTTCATCTTGTGGCGAAGCTCGTTACTCATGGATGCGAGCATGATGAATTGAGCCAATCATGCATCATCTTGCCACTTTCTAAAAGTAGCAATGTCTTCCTCGAGAGGCATTATGCGCAACCATTGCGAGGATAGGCGTATTAAGGATATAAGATAGCTTTTCAAATATGAGAACTATTCTCAAATTCCTTAACCAATCCGCTTAATTTGATTACATTAATTTAGCATCTAATATGCTTCATGAAGATAGTAATTTTAGACATTGTAAAATTCTCATAAATGAATTTGTAATTAACAACATTTTAACATACATTCTTTTATTAATTACCAAAATAAATTAGGTCTTGTTTTAAATTGGTATCTCCCACTATTTTCTTCAAACTATATTACCTCACTTATATAGTTCTAAGCAAATCAAATTAAAGATATGCTAGTGAGAATAAGGATCCCATTTCAAATGTATATAGCCTTGTGGTGACACAACAAACTATATATAAATAAATAGGTAGACAACTTTTGTCAATTACATCAACTATGCAACTCCTTTTCTTTTGCCTCTTAGATTATTTTGATCAAGTGGTGGCACATCCGAATCAAAATTATCCAAGTTAAGTCCCACCTAGCACTCCATATATTCAAAAAGAAAAATATCATCCTTGTGGTGACACAACAAAACAATATTGTTCAATTTTCTTTATAAGCATCAAATGTGATAAATTAACATCTTAAATACTTAATACTTGCCTTGTGGTGACACAACAAACTCATATTAAATATTTAATACTCTATTAATTTTATCATGCTAGAAGGCGATGTTCGATATTCCAAATATCTTTGAACGCTTAGGACTTAATATAAAAATTGAGGGGTTTGTTATTAATTTGTCTCATCTTGTTTAGCGCATGCACATACACATATATATATAAATACGCGTCATATTAATGAACATGCGAAGCATGTTTGCATAATATATAATATATATATAGTATAAGCATGCACATATAGAATACTATATTCTACTACTCTTGATTGATTATGGACTTTTATTCTAGTTTGGTTCACTAGAGCCACCAAGTGAACCAAAAGGTCAAACCCCTAGGGGTGCAAGAAATAATATTTAAATATAACTATTACATTTAAACCCTGCTCCATTACAAATCGGGTCTTCAAGCGCTCCTTGCTCCTTGATCTCCAATTTTTCAAAATAATTCTAAAATTCCTATTACATAACTATTTTAAAATAAATAGAAACCTTGATCGTGATCGAGGGAAGTACATAGGAGAGAGATAGAATTTACATTAAGAAAAATTAGAGAAGACGAGTACTGACGAAATCCCCATTTAATAAAACCCATACATTCATGCATCCAACTAAAATAAAATCCAATCACATTGGTCAATAATCCATAATCAATCCCATTTATTATCATACACATCATCATATGCATCAATAAATAACATTCATCATATGAATAATAAACATTTAATATATATATTGATATCATTTAATGGGCAAATTTAGTTAGTATAAAATCTATTTTTGAATAAAAATAAACTCTTTTTATTTAAATCCAAATTTAAATCAAAATAAAATTATTTTATTTTAATTTATCCCATTTTGAATAAAATAAACTATTTTATTTTAATCAAAATTTTAATCAAAATAAACTCCTTTATTTTAATTAATTATGGAATCCAATTCCATGTAAAAAAAAAATCTTTAATTAAAATAAACTCTTTTATTTTAATTAATTATGGAATCCAATTCCATGTAAAAAAAAAAACTTTTATTAAAGGAAACACGGATATTCTTTCCTATTCACAAATAAACTCCTTTATTTTGAATAATATGAAATCTTATTTCATATTTAAATAAACTCCTTTATTTAAGGAAATACGAATTTTCTTTCCTATTCACAAATAAACTCTTTTATTTTGAATAATATGAAATCTTATTTCATATTTAAATAAACTCCTTTATTTAAGGAAACATGGATTCTCTTTCCCTATTCACAAATAAACTCTTTTATTTTGAATAATATGAAATCTTATTTCATATCTAAACAAACTCCTTTATTTAAGGAAAGATGGATTTACTTTCCTATTCACAAATAAACTCCTTTATTTTAGGAAAAATAAAATCCAATTTCAACTCCAATTAGTTATTATGGAATCCAATTCCAACTCTAATTAGTTAGCATGAAATTCTAATTTTAAAATTAAAATAAATCTTTTATTCTAATATTAAAATAAACCTTTTATTTTAAGATTAAAATAAACCTTTTTATTTTAATTATAAAATTATTTAAAATTAAAATAAAACTTTATATTTTAATATTAAAATAAACCTTTTATTTTAAAATTAAAATAAACTTTTATTTTAAAATTAAAATAAACTTTTATTTTAATTATATAATAATAATAAGAATATATATATATATATATATATATATATATATATATATATATATATATATATATATATATATATATATATATATATATATATATAAAACCATACTGGTTTTATAATATAATATATATATATATATATATATATATATATATATCCATGATATATATATATATATATATATATCCGCCTTTTTTTTTTTTTTTTTTTTTTTGAATCTGTAGCTTTCTGCATTAACTTTGAGAAAAAAAAAAATGCGGCTTTACATTTATGACCTTATGCCCATTAAAAAAAAAATTATTTTGCATGCCATGCTTCAGCCTTGAAAACCGTGCATACATCAAAAAAAAAATTTTATATTAAAACCTGTTAACTTTGTGCTGCCGGAATCAACCTTTTTTTTTTTTTCAACGCACGGAAATCCGTGACTCATACATGGCATTTGTTATTTCCGTGCATCACGCCAAGTTCGGTATAAAAAAAACTATTTTTTTTTTATTTATAAATTTTATATAATAAAATTATGCCCAATTAAATTGTTCTAAACACATATCAATATATAAATTAAATTAAAACAATTAATAATTCGCATAAAGGTTTGGCTCTGATGCCACTTTAGGGTTTGTAATATTCATGAAACGCAAATCAAATTGCATAAAAGTGCTTGAGCGTGTAAAATCGAGTTTAAAAATTATACAAACCATATACCCGGATCACCCTTTATGCATAATTATTAATTAAACGAAAAGATAAAGAATAAAATCATACCCTTGAAGATCGAGCTTCCTCAGGTACAAGTTCACCTCCAAATCCTTTCGCGTTCAATCTTGAATCCACCGGGTTTGGTTCCTTCCTTTGATCAACGTTAGCCACCCAAATGTTTGGCCTCTAGAGGTGATCCACCAAGGAAGAAGAAAATTCAAGAAGATGGGTGGTTGGCTAAACCCTAGTTTTTCTATCTCTATAGAAAGGGTGTACTCCCAACAATTGGAATTATGTCGTATGTTGAAAAAGTCAACAACCCTCATCACCCATAATAAGACTCCTCTTATTAATAGATGTGGGCAACCCACCCTAACAATTAAGGAATTGGGTTTTATTTAATTAATTAAATTCTTTTAATTAATTAAGCTCCCTAATCTTATTAGGGATAATTAATTAAACTCTTTTAATTAATTTTCCTTCCTAATCCAATTAGGAATAAATGAGAGTACTTATATTAAATTAATTCCTAAACTCTTTTAGAAATTAAAATAATAATAATTGTAATAATATTAATAAGACTCCTCTTATTAATTTATATTTAATATTTCTAAAATATTAAATAATAAATATTAAGCTATTTAATTTATTCTATCACCATAGATTAAATTAAATATACATAACATATTATTATGATTATGCCATTAACTTCTTAAATAATTATTCTTCCTTTTATGGTGTGACCCTTTAGGTTCTCCATATTAAACCGGTTGTGAATAAATCAATTAGAACAATTCTAATCTTATTTAAATAAATAAATTAAATAATTAATTTATTTAAATAAATAATATTTATTCTACAATAGGGATAAGCCTCCCCTAGCGATCAACGACTTTCCGGATAATATAGATTTCAACATTAATCATAAAAGAACCTTTGAGTAAATAGTTACCGTACAATTCAATCCTTCCACCATACAATGTCCCAATTAAATATAAGACATGGAATTACTTGTCACAAGTCTTATTTTATTTAATTATATGTATTTCGACTCTTAAATGCATGAACTCCAAATAATGAAAATTAGAAACTCCTTTCTAATTTCATTACACCTTAACCAAGGACTCTTTGGGTTGTCATTTATCGAATCACATAGGACATTTCTCTTCTTTTATAGAAGTGGTAGATTCTTTATTGATCATACATTATCTCCATGTACAACTTATTATACCCAAGCATACCCTTTGATATACCCTAAGGGTCTTAAGGAATAAGTCAAAGTATAACTCATCATACACAAGATACTATGATGATCTCAAGTCCAAGGATTACTTGTACTACTATCACTCTGAGAATTCCTATTGACGAGCAAATAAAACTCCATTAGGTATTCCTTAGCGAGCCACGCTTCAAAGTGAACTTATTCTCTAATAAGCACCTACATACTTGCTTTAGTGTCTCCACACAAATGATCATGAGATCAATCATCCTCATCCAATGAGCAAGCAACGTATGTACCAATCTATCCTGATTCACTAATCCCCAATTTAGTAATCCAATGATTGGGAACTATTTTAGTTTTAAGCTTTCTAAGAATTTAGATCTCATTAGAATGATCATCATCATTATTCTAAAAGCATTGCTAAAACTATGGGTTTATCACATATTATAAAACAAAGATCATTAAGATAATTAAAAGCCTTTAATAAATTAATACTTTTTATTAATAAATGAATAAGATTGTTACAAAGTATATGCTTTATCATCAAACATGATTGGCTTGTGTGCATACTACTTTCACTTTCCATGGAAGGGAGTTACAAGATTTGGGAAGAGAGGAAAGCTCAATCCACGATTTATTGGTCCATTTCAAATTCTTGAATTAGAGTAGTAGAAAATGTAGCCTATAGACTCGCGTTACCTCTCGAGTATGTCTCGTGTTCATAATGTGTTTCACATATCTCGTACTTAAATAAAATATGTGAAAGACCCGAACCACGTTATAGAGTTAGAACTGACGAGATAGCCAAGACTTAACGTATGAGGAGGTACTTCATAAAGATCTTGGATAGGAAGGAGCATGTCCCTACGCATGAAAGGTCATACCACAAGTTAAAGTTTTGTGGAGGAATCATGCTTTATAGAGGAAATGACACGGGAATTGGAAACGGAATAAAAGCGAGGTATCCTCACCTTTTCAAACACCAAGACGTCGTCACGTCCAATTTAGAGGACGAAATTTCATATGGAGGGAGGTTGTAAGACCCCAAATTATTAATAAATGAAATTTAATTTTCTATTTATTATAGTAAGGGTTGATTTGATTAATGTGGATAGTTAGGGGTAAAATACGCAAATATTTCAAAATAAGCAAGTGGTTTTAAAATATTCATTGTTGTTTGAAATATTCGTTTGGTCGTGGAATATTCTTGTTGTCGGGAATATTAAATGCACGGTATGAGAGCTTTTGTGGGCCCCATAACTGGAAAAAGCTATTGGATGAAGAAAACGACAAATATAAGTTGTTTAAAAATAACAGTAAGGTTATTACCAATTATCTTTGTTAAAATACTACGTGGTTAAAACACGTGTAGATACACTATTGCACCAATTATTGATTCTTACGTAAGAAGACACTACTCAATAATGGTTACGATAATTACCGCTCAATATTTTATTGATTTAATAATTGCTGCGTTGATATTTTATATTCTTTGTTGTTTCAATAATTGTCATTACACAAAGATTTTCATTATCGAAGCAATAATTCATATTATCCGAATAATATTATTAGATAACATTATTGGCAATGTCTAAAAGTTACATCTAAGGAGAGGTTTGGTCACCTAATTACGCGCCCAAGAAGGAGAAATTCTTATTGAAATCCCCTCTTTCCTGAAACTGCACGGTTGTCAATATTGTGATTCCGTAATATTATTTGTGAATAATTAATTATTGATTCATATGATGAGGAAAATATTGATTTTATGTGGATATAGATGGAGAAAATTTTAATGTGACAATTGTTGAAAATTGAAATTTTATCTTTTTCTCGATAAAATAATTCATTTAAATATATTATTATATTTTAGTAATATAATAATGGTGATATTTTTACAACGAATGTGGGATATATGAGTATCTGAGGAGGAAGAGTATTTTTGTTGCAATAAATGTTTAAAACATGTTAAACATGTTTGGACCCCATTTATTGATTGAAATTTGATTATAGCTTTGTAAAATCGCCTTGTTTGTGGATTTCAGTCCAATTTTGTGTGGATTTCGATCAATTTTGTTTGGAATTTGGAAAAACTTTCTTCTGCAAAGTTGTAGAAATTGAATTTTCTATAAAAGTTGCGAGTTTCAATTTTCGACAAAAGGGCTATTTATTGTGAATTATTGAAGTTCTTAGAGTTCCAAAATAATTGATTTTTGGAAGTTTTAATTGTTTAAAATAACAAAAACGTTTTTGTGGTTGGTTGGTGGGCACATGTGTTGCAAAATATGCTTGAAATCGAAATTTCCAAGTTTATGTATGGTTTATATAAATTTATTAATATTTTATTAAATTTTCGCTTTGGTGTTCTAAGCAATTTCCTATAAATAGGTGCTTAGGTTAGAATTGAAAATCACACTTAAACTGAAGTTTTCTCTCTATATTATCGGCGTATTCTTGTGAGTATTTTGATTATACTTTGAGTATTGCTATACGGTGCAAGTTCAAGTCGTAGCCCATATCCTGTTTCACTTAAATCTTGATCTTTCGAGGTAAGGGATATTATTTTTTTCGTAATGATATTATTTTTCAATATCATTATGTTGAAATATTGATCCAAGTTTTATCAAATTTAGAACTTTTGGTGTCGGAGTTACTATTCACGATACAAAGACTATTCACGATATCGACACTATTCACGAATCTACCACTATTCATCGAAAAATGAAAATTTTCTTTTCGTCTAAAATATATATTACGGATACTAGCTTTGATTGTATCCATGTTTTGATCATTCTTGAATTTTACACCACTACTGATTATTTTTGAGGTATTTTTGACGTGGATAAAACAAAGTACGAATCCTTAATCCTTAATCCTTGTCATTTTGTTTCAATCGGATTCGCTTTTTTAAAAATATTTTCATCATCATCGATCTTAAATGATGATATTATTGAATATTTTTGGCTGTAGTAGCAAAGATGAATGATTTCTCGATGAATATCTTTGGCCCAGTAGTGCAAAGATGAACAGTGTTTAGATGAACATGACCAATCATGATGAATATCTTTGGCTCAGTAGTGCAAAGATGAATATTTGATTCGGATGTATATTGATTGATGTTACAGGATAAAAGATGAGACGATGAACTTTTAAATTCATACATGTAAGATAGTAGTTTGCATTCTCTACTTAACTCTTCTAATGAATTATTATTTCATTGCGAATATTGATTTAAAACTTGTTGTCTATTGTATTCTATTAGATTTTTCCTGTTGAAGACTAACGATAATTTGTTGTATATTATCTTAGTCATAATATTCTTCTTTGGGCTAGTTGAGCTCACCCTTTTCCTTGTTGTTCCATTTTTCTTCTCAGGAGGCGAGAATGTAGCGAGTACTAGTCGGGGTATGGAATGAAGGTTCTAGAGAGAGTTGTTTAGTAGTCCTCACCATTTTGTAAAATAATGTATCAATAATTATGATGGGGATTTATTTGCGTGTGGATATTGTCTAGATGGCAATATCTGTATTTAAACTCACAGTTTATATGTTGTAATAATAAAGTTGTAGTTGTTTCTGTACCATGTATTGACAACTCAGAATGGGTGATGTATACCTATTTTGGGGGCATCACACTGAAGCATTGGTAAAGGTTCAATCTAAAGGGTAATATTCAAACAAGTGCCTTTTGAGAGCATCGATGCAATAGGACAACCTCTGATCGAGAAATCAGAAAGAGGTAATAAAGTCTTTAACCCGCCTTTGAAAGACATTAAAGTGATACATCCGATGGGGTAGGTGAAACAATGAGATCGCAAATACGTAAAAAGTATGACAAGTCACATCAAGAAGTCTACATCAAGTAACTTGAGATCTGTGAAGATATTTGAATAGCCTTCAACGGCTACTTTCCAACGGAAGGATTGGGAAGGAGTATAAATATGGAAGAGCTTCAAAGATCAAAGGTTGCTGGAGTTGCCGAGTTTAGAGAGAAGGTGGACTGATCTAAACCATGTGAAATAGTGAGTCAGAAGGCTCACTCTACGATCCACCAAGAACACTCAGAAGTCAGATAAAGAAAGAAGTAGAAGTGTGAGTTCTACTATGTAGAAGTGAGAGTTCTACTACATGAAGAGTGTTCAGAACTGCCGAGAGAAATAAGAGCATCATGACATCTTGATGTCCATCATGGGAAGACTCTAAGTACAATAGAGAAGAGCCTACAGTCATCTTAGCAAGTCCATCATGAGAAGGCATCAAGTAGCAAGAAGGAAGATCACAAATGTCATCTTGGTGTCAAGCATGAGAAAGCTTCTAAGTACCTAATAGAAGAGCTTACTGTCATCTTAGAAGCCTATCATGTGCAGCCATCAAGTACCAAGGAGAAGGATCTTCAAGTCATTCAACAAGGGGTCATCCGAAGTGGTTGAGTAACCATAGAAGCTGAGCATCATGCAACACTCAGCTGCACTTCAAGGATGATCAAGCCAAGCTGCTAAGTATAGAAGATGTTCAGAGCATGAAGACATCTTAGCAGCTCAGCACCGACTCCAACAACAACAAACAAACAACTCAACAAAGCCAGGGCCTGAGGGGTCCTTATTCGAAGGGACTAAATGATGCAGGGCCAGAAGGGTCCTTGTCCGAAGGGACTAAACAAAGAAGGGCCAGAAGGGTCCTTGTCCGGAGGGACTAAACGAAGTTCCAAGGCTTCTGGCCTTGAAGAGTTCTTAGTGAACTGAAGTCCCAAGGCTGCTGGCTTTGAAGGAATCGTAGAGATTCAGGGTGCTGCCCTTCCTTAGTGGAAATCCTGCTAGTTGAAAGCAAAAGAGTGGATTAGGAGCTTGAGTCTCTGAACCACTTAAAACCTCTTGTGTCTTTTATATTATGTCATTTACATTATGTCATTTACATTATGTATATAAATCAAGTATAAGCTGCTATGTATGTTTTAACTGCTTACAACTAAACTTACTCTACGAACAATATATGTATGATTATGAATATATCAATGAAGGGGATCTTTTACTTATTTCGATGTGCTTGAAAAGATTCTTATGTTTGTCATATGTTAATTATGAACAATATAATATAAACCAGAAAAGTATTTTGAAATAAAAGGATCTATTCAACCCCCCTTCTAGATCTATTGTGCCCTATGGGAACTAACAAAGATGTTCAGATTGGTGATGAACGAAAAAGGGGATAAAATCAAGGATATAAGGAGTGATCATGGTAGAGAATTTGACTTCTCTGAGATGGATCAGTTCTACACAAACAATAGCATCAGTCACAACTTCTCAGCTCCACAAACTCCTCAGCAAAACGGAGTAGCTGAGAGAAAGAACAGAACATTGATAGAGGCTGGAAGAACTCTACTACTAGCGACTCAATATCACCTCAATACTTCGGATAGAAGTCATCAACACCGCATGCTACACTCTCTAATGCATCTCTTGTGCACTCTACGTTAAAGAAGACTCCCTATGAATTGTGGAAAGGAAGAAAGCCAAGTGTCAACTACTTTCATGTATTCTGTTGTGCATGTTATATTCTCAATAATGGAAAATAGTATCTGACAAAGTTTCAACCCAAGTAAAATGAAGGAATTTTTCTCGGATATACCACAGACAATAAGGCTTATAGAGTGTTCAACAAGAAGACGCTAAGTGTTGATGTCTCGATTCACCTCATCTTCGATGAAATAGACTTAGACAAAATTGTTTCTCAAGACACTACGAACGACAATTCAGAAACTACGACCAAGGCAGTCGAGCTCAACACCACGATCGTAGTCCCATAAAATGAAATCGTCGAGCCAGAAGAGGAGATCGTAGAGAGAACTACGCCAGAAAATGAACCTCCACATCAAGAAGTAGAGGTTGATCTTGAAGAACTCAGACAAGAAGACATCAGGTTAGATGTTCCAATAGGAAACAGATGGACAAAAGATCACACTCAAGACCTAATCATTGGAGATCCAAATACAAGAGTCAAGACAAGAGCTGCCACCCAGAATGAGTGTTTCTATCTAAGCTTTCTATCACAAATGGAACCAAAGAAGATAGAAGATGCTATGGAAGACTCAAGCTGGATAGAAGCCATGCAAAAAGAACTAAATCAGTTTGAGAGAAGTAAAGTATGGAGATTAGTTCCAAGACCAAGAAGCCACCTAGTCATTGGCACCAAGTGGGTCTTCAGAAACAAGATGGATGAAGATGGAGTAATAACAAGGAATAAAGAAAGACTAGTATCCAAAGGTTACTCTCAAGAAGAAGGCATCGACTATAACGAGACCTTCGCACCTGTTGCCAGATTAGTGGCCATCAGGATATTCCTTGCCTTTGTTGCCCACATAAAATTCAAAGTCTTTCAAATGGATGTCAAAAGTGCATTCCTGAATGAAGAACTTCAAGAAGAAGTATATGTGGAGCAACCTCCAGGTTTCATCAATCAAACTTTCTCTAATTATGTCTATAGATTAGACAAAGCCTTATATGGTCTTAAACAAGCACCTAGAGCATGGTATGAAACACTAACTAACTTTCTTACTGAAAATAGTTTCACTAGAGGTAGAGTAGATACCACATTATTTCTTATCAAGCACAAAGACAAAATCCTATTAGTTCAAATATATGTTGATGACATTATCTTTGCTCTCTCCGATGAAAAGCTGTAAGAGATTTGTCAAGCTTATGCAGAGCAAGTTCGAAATGAGCATGATGGGTGAGCTGAATTTCTTTCTTGGATTACAAGTAAAGCAAACTGATAAAGGTATCTTCATAAACCAAGACAAGTACATTAAAGACTTACTTAAAAAGTATGGCATGGAATCAGCCTCTCCCATGAAAACACCAATTGCTCCAGCAACCAAGCTTGACAAAGATGAGAAAGGTAAAAGTATTGATATAACTTAATACATAGGTATGATAGGCTCTCTTCTATATATAACTACCAATAGACCAGACATAATATTTACAACATGCATATGTACTAGATTCCAAGCTAATCCTAAGGAATCACACTTAACTGCTGTAAAAAGGATTTTTAGGTATCTCAAAGGCACACCTCACTTGGGACTTTTGTATCCCAAGGAGTCCTCCTTTGAACTAACAGGATATATAGATGCTAATTTTGCAGGCTGCAAAATCGATAGAAAAAGTACAAGTGACACCTATCAATTGCTAGGAAACAGACTTGTGTCCTGGTTTAGCAAGAAGTAAAACTCAAGATCTAACTTCAATGCGGAAAGGTTTAATACATTATTCTTTGGCAATTTGTTGTGCTCAAATCTTATGGATGAAAAATCAGCTAGCATATGGGTTTGATTTCAAATCTATACATGTTCATTGTGATAACACAAGTGCCATAGCAATAACACACAATCCTGTCATGCATTCTAGGACTAAGCATATAGAAATAAGATATCATTTTACTAGGGATCATGTTTAAAATGGAACTATATCTTTACAATACGTCCCTACTAAAAATTAACTTGCTGATGTCTTTACAAAGCCTCTAGATGAATCCAAATTTAATAAATTGATAAGTGAGTTAGGCATTCTAAATCTACAATCATAAACTCTATGCTCTAGTTTACGCTAACCATGCAGATATAAAGGTTATGTTCAAAATTGTAGAGGTGACTAAAGAAGGACCACGATCGTAGAGCTGCCTCGACATGATAAAGAAGCTTCCTGTGATGACAACATTCCTAACAAATCCAAGAAATCCCTCTGATAAGTGCCTAAGGGACAAACCTGATCCTTAGTTCATTCTAAGAGGTTGGCCCTTCCTGAGCTACCCTAACCCAGAAGGAATGCCAAGTCAAAGTTCATCATAAGGACCAGGACAAACAACGTTCGTAGAGTAGATTCAGCAGTGAACTCAACGATCGTAGTTAAGGGTGTAAAATGAGCAAACAGTTCGGGCTCAATTCGTACTCGCTCGACTAAAAGTTCGATTCGAGCTCGACTCGAAATATAAATGAGTCAAATATGAGCACATTTTAAAGTTTGATAAATTACTCGAACCTCCTCAAATTATAATTTACTATTGATACTCGGATCATATTCGTTGGAAAAGTCCAAACTGCTCGGGCTCAATTCGGAATCGTGCTCGACTCGGTAGCTAAATGAGCCTCAATCAAACCTTATTTTATACTCGATAAATTTTGTGAACCAAATCTGAGCAATTCAATACTCGGATCGACTCAACAAATCGTAGTGCAACCTCAACGATCATAGTGCAACCTTGACGATCGTAGTCCTCCCAAAGGATACACTAGCTCAGGGGGAACTAAGGGCGGCGGATCGAGATTTTCTACATCATTTAAAATCATGGAGCCAAATAGGACTTGACACATGCCCCACTATACAGATCGAGAGGAGGGAAGTTACAAGTACAGTTTAAAAAGATCTTTTTAAAATCTCGCCTCAAAAGTTCAAAAAGCTCATCTCTTTCTCTCTCTATAAGCAGAAACCCTAGCTTTCAAAAACGCTCAACCAACCTCAGTTCTAGAAAATCAATGGCAGCTTCAATTGTTATCTCTGGTTACCAACTTTGTTTCGATGAGTTCAAGACAAATGACCCCCAATTTCACAAAATTATGTCTCTTCTGAAGAAAGCTGGTCTTAAAGAAGTTCTGAGCACCAGCACATGGATCTACCCGAAGCTGGTGAAAGAATTCTACAGCAATGGAGCTTTGGAGAATGACGTTATCACCACAAGGGTCAAGGGGGAACAAATTAAACTTAATGCTGAAGATATAAACCTAGCCTTAGGTTTCAAATCAAAGGGACTTGAATCTATGGAGGTCATCGACTTTCATGAAGGTCTGAAGAAGATGCACCACACAAAGTTACAGAACGTCAAAGGATATAAGAAGAAAGAGTTTCCCCAGAAGTATGAGTTTCTGGCTGACATTGTTTGAAAATGCATATGTTGTAAAAGCTCTAGCCTCAACTCCGTGAATGAAGTGCAGCTAAAGCTCATGACAACAATCTGCTTCAGGATTCAACTCAACTATGGGGCCCTACTTATCAATTGGATTGGGAAGTGGATACTCAGTTCAAAGAAATCAAAGAGCTCTGGAAAAATGCTCTATGGGCGGTTTATAAGCATGATCCTGCAATCAGCCCTGGGTGACAAAATTTGGGATAATGAAGGAGAATCCATCAATCCCAATAGGAAGATGACCCAGCAGCTATTTCAAAATTGGAAAAGAAATCCTGCAAAAAATGTCAAAATGATGTTTGAATATAGTGGAAGGACTGGTGAAGCAAAGGATTCTGGGAAATATGTCAGTTGTGAAGGAAACTGATGAAAAATAAGAAATTAATAAAGAGGAACCCATCGCTTTGGTCAGAAAAACCAAGGGTAAGAGGAAAATGAAGGATTAGATGACAGAAGAGCCTCAAGGCTCAACCACTGATGCACCCCAAGAGAGTTCAGGCACTGGAACTCTGAAGGAAATGAAGGGGAAAGAATAGCAGTCTAAGGGGGAAGAAGAGAGAGCTACCATCTCTCAACTCCTTAAGAAGGGTAAACGCAGCCATAAATCAAAGAAGTCTTCGATCGTAGAGTCACTACCAATCGTAGAGTCTAGACATGACATCACTCCAGAAGTGGATGCTGCAACAGTATCTCAGCCTGATCAAACCTTCAGAGCTGATGCTGACAAAAGTGTTGAGGATGTGGCTCAGCCTAAGAAGGCAAGAAGAAAGCATGTCAAGAATTACATTCTAGTCAATGAAGGAGTCTTAAAGGAAGAAGTCACGAGAATAGCTGCTGAAGAGGAGCTACCCAAAGCTGCTAAGGAAAATATAGATTGGGTTGAGGGGGAGCTTCCTGAAGTTCCTGCACTAGAGAATGCTCCAGATTAGGGGGAGCTGCTTGAAGTTCAAATAGATGATCAAATTGAGGGGGAGCCTCACGAATTCCTTGTGACAGAGAAGACTACAGCTGAGGAGAAACTGTAAAAAGATCTTCACGAACCACCCTCAGTTCCTCAAGAGGTATTAGCTTCTGAAACTGAAGAAATGGACAGGGTTGAAGTTATGGAGGTGGAGAAAGCAGAATAACAAATAAGAGGAGTGGAGATGATTGATGTAGTGGAAACTTCAAATGAAGACAGGAAAGAAGAAGAGGATGACAAAGTTGAGATTATCGCAATGGGCTAAGATGGATATAGGAGAGCCAACTACAACCAAATGTTCTCTTATTTACCTATGATGCCCTTTCAGAGAGCCCAAATTCTCAACTCCTGGGATCACATGTTCTGGACCTTCAAAGCTTATCTAGCAATCTCTGTGCTAGCTTATGGATTCCCAGGCAACCTCACTTTTGCCCGAAAGTTGATCACTAATGGTCCCTCTTCAGAAAATAGGCATGAGGTACAATCTATTCCCATCTCTTTTAGGGTTAGTCACTATTCACCATCAACCTTCAACCAATTCTACGAATTTCCAAGATGGTTGGAAGTGATACTTCATCCACTAAATAAATTTCCAGTTATAGAATCCCAACATTCTATAACTGATGAACCAAATATGCCTAATATGTCTCACTCTTCTAATATTGATCCCACTCCAATCATGTAGTCGCCTACTTGATCGTAGAGTCACTTCCTCCTAAAACTCAACCTTACACACCGCTTCCTCCATCGACATCCCTTCATCATCAACCAATAACTATTTTGATCTTGATCTTGCTCTCTACAATCTGCAAGATCAATATTCTAGAGCCTCTCCTCCAAATACTCAGCAACTATCTCAGATCTTTCTACCAAAACGAAGTTGTCTAAAGCATCTCAGAAGGTGACCAAGGAAATTCAAGAAGATCTTGAAGTTCACTCAGACCTTATTCATCTGAGGCTAACTCATTTGATTGATGCTACCAATACCCTCCCCAGCAATCTGAGTACTGATCTTATAAAGAAGCTTAGAGAGATCATCAAGGAAATGATCCAGAGTATCAATGAAAGGGATCAAATTCACTTTCAGGCTGCCAAGAAGCACAAGGAAGCAGTACTCCTTCTGCAGAAGACTCAGGAATCCCAAAATACTCTTATGATGGAAAGCCTCACAAGTCTACGAACCTCAATGAAAGAATTCCAAGCATTTTCCATGGGTCAAATGCAATAAACAGAATATTATCTTGGCCATTCTACAAAAGAAGGAATCTCAAACTGAGTCTTTGGTCCAAGAAAATCGTGAAGACATTGCTCAATCCAGGAATCAGCTCCACGAGATCGTCCAAGGCATGAATCGACTGTCTGAAGACATTCGAACCCTTGATGCTAATATAAAGGGGGAGAAAAAGGGGAAGGAGAGATAGGTAAGGGCAGAGGCAAACTCATTGCTCAATCTTCAAGGAGCCATCCCTCAAAATAGCCTCGCCATCAGACTCAATGACCTGAACAGCAACAAATTTTCATAGCGCAACCGCTAAGGAGTCAAGGGCCATCTCCCAGCTCACAAGGGGTAACCACTACTGGCCTACATATGCCAATTGGAGACCATGCCTTTATGAATAGACATGATCATTCAAAAAGGCTGAGTCAAAGCGAGCTGGAAGATATTGCATGGAGAGACGAAGCCAGCAGGAGAAAAAGAGTTGTAGAGCATGTTAATCCTCCAAGGAGCAAAAGGAAAACGAAATAGAGATAAGTTTAAACTCATTGCTTATTGATGTAACTAAGCTTTATTGTAATATATGTCTTTACAAATATTAATAAATTCATGCTTATTCTTTAGAGATTTCAGATGCTCACTGAAACACTAAGTCATATTTACTTTCTAGCAATTGCATCTAGAAATTAATGATCATGATATAAATCTCCTTGGTTATGTCAACATCAAATAGGGGGAGATTGTTGGGAAATTGCATATTTAAATTTGATGTTAAAAGTAAATATTAATGATTATATGTAAAGTCCTTCAAGGAATACATGTATAAGGACTTAGTGGTAGATCAAACTTGTTAGGTTGATCTGAGGTTTAATATTTATCATTTTATAAAGAATGTATATAAGAAAAGATCAAAGTTGTTAGGTTGATCTATGTCTTGAGATGTAATAGATAGGCTTAAACAGAATCGTAGTCTATCGAGATGATCAAAAGATTACAGAAGCCAAGGCAGAATCGTAGAGCATTGAAAATTGCAATGTGTTTGCTTTTGAGAGCCTCTCCCGGAATCGTAGAGTGGTCCAAACGCCTGCCAAGCCAACTCAATGATCGTAGTGTACTCTCGAAAGCGTAGAGTCTAAAAATCAAGCAAGCAAAGATCGTAGTCTACCAGTGCTTAAGAGAAATCGTAGTGTTCTCTTGTATCAGTACCGGATCAAGAACCAATGTGGTAGGACACCATGATCATAATCGTAGAGCATCATCTGTCTGTATCAGAAGCATTGAGCTTTGTCCATTTGTTTAAGCCTTGCCCATTTGTGGAATGGATTATAAACATTGAAATCCTCGGGAGTCCCAATGACACAACAGTCATCCTTAGTATATAACAAAGAGACGTATTGAAGAAGTTAAGGAAAGTACTATGGGTCAGCAGAAAACACCTTTTCAGGTGTTAGGTGAGATAAGCGATCTGTTGTGTGTCAATTGGGGTCGAATTTTAAATGAATATTTGCAGAAAGTCACCATCAGTGCTTAGAAATATCAAATGCAATTAATGCTTCAACGGATGTCTTCCAACGGATACATTTAAAAGACACCTTATATACAAAACAGAAAGAGATGTAAGAAAAATAAGCAAGCATACAACTAAACGCTGAAGAACACTCGACACTCAATCCTACGATCTGAAAATAAAGCTTGCTCAGCTACTCAGTTCTTTCGAGCATAAGCTTAACGGCAACTGAGTAGCATTATTCAAGAACTCAACTATCTTTAAGTGAAGTAAGAAGTTCCAAGTCAGAAGGGCTTGAAGAGTTCTAAGTGAACTGAAAAGTACCAAGTCTGCTGGACTTGAAGAGTTCTAAAGTGAACTAAGAAGTTCCAAGACTGCTAGTCTTAAAGGAATTTGTGAGATTCAAAGATAGCAAAGATATCCTTAGTGGATTTCCTACTCAAGGAGTAGAAGAGTGGACTAGAAGCCTTGAGTGCTCTGAACCACTTAAAAACACTGTGTCTCTTATATTCTTGCCATAACTGCTTATATCGTATTAACTCATTTTATCTTAAAGGGAAAACAAACAAATATCAAATTTTGCTGTGATTAAATCATTATCAAATCTGACAAGTATTTTGTAAAAGAATTTTTAAAATATCTATTCAACCCCCCCTTCTAGATAACTATTGTGCCTCTGAGAACTAACATATTTTATGCACACTAAATGCAAAAACACAATGATAACACGTAAAAATAACGAACTAAAATGCAAATAACTAACTATATGCAATACGACACTAAAATGCCCCTAAACTTAAACTAGACATTGTCCTCAGTGGCTGAAATAGGAAAAAGTAAAGCAAAGAACTTCCATGAAGATATAGCAATCTTTCACTTTGTCCACTAAGTTTGGAGAATAGGCTAGGCACGTGGAATAAATTGGGCACCACACTTGAATTTGACTTGAATAACCTGTAAACCCACAATAGAAGCAATTTTATTAAATTCTAAATAAATGTAAATTCAAAACTACTATTATAAAACCTAATAAAAACTAAAAATAAAAATTAAACTTGGGTTGCCTCTTAATAAGCACTTGTTTTATAGTCTCAACCTGACTTCAATTCTCTATCCAATTCTCCTACGAAAATTGAGGAACCCTCCATTCATCAGTAGCAATGTCTCTTTTGAGAGGTTTCCATTAGTAATGGCCCTTGAATTAAAGTCACCTAGCATGCTCTTTGTAGATAGGTTCCCCATTAAGAACGTCCAACAACTAATCCAATTAAAAATAATTAATTAAACTCTTTTAATTAATTAGCCCTTTAATCTTATTAGGAATATATGAGAGTACCCTTTTATTAATTAATTCCCAAATTCCATTAGGAATTAAATAATAATAATAGTAATAATAACAATAAGACTCCTCTTATTAATTTATATTTAATATTTTCAAAATATTAAATAATAAATATTAAGCTATTTAATTTATTTTATTATCATAGATTAAATTAAATCCACTTAACTTATTATTACGATTATGTCATTTACTTCTTAAATAAATCGGTTGTGAATAAATTTATTAAACTAGTTGTGAATAAATTTATTAGAATAATTTTAATCTTATTTAAATAAATAAATTAACTATTTAATTTATTTAAATAAATAACATTTATTTTACAATAAGGATAAGCCTCCTTAGCAATCAAATCGACTTTTTCGTATAATATAGATTTCAAAATTAATCATAAAAGAACCTTGAATAAATAGTTACCGTACAATTCAATCATTCCACCATACAATGTCTCAATTAAATACAAGACATAGAATTAATGTCAAGTCTTATTTTATTTAATTATATGTATTTCGATTCTTAAATGCACAACTCCAAATAATACAAATTAGAAACTCCTTTTTAATTTCATTTTGCATTGGTCAAGGACTACTGGGTTGTCATTTATCGAATCACATAGGACATTCTCTTCTTTTACTAGAAGTTGTAGATTCTTTGTTGATCATACATTATCTCTATGTACAACTTATTACACCTAAGCATACCCTTTGATATACCCTAAGTGTCTTAAGAGACATGTCAAAGTATAACTCATCATACACAAGATACTATGATGATCTCAAGTTTAAGGATCACTTGTACTACTATCACTACAGGAATTCCTATTGACAGGCAAGTAAAACTCCATTAGGTATTCCTTAGCGAGCCACGTTCAGTGAACTTATTCTCCAATAAGCACCTACATACTTTCTTTAGTGTCTCCACACAAATGATCATGACATCAATTATTCTCATCCAATGAGCAAGCAACATATGTACCAATCTATCCCGATTCACTAATCCCCTTTTTAGTAATCCAACGATTGGGAACAATTTTAGTTTGTAAGTTATCTAAGAATTTAGATCTCATTAGCATGATCATCATCATGATTCTACAAGCATTGCTCAAAACTATGTGTTTATCACATATTATAAAATAGCACCATGTAGATAAATTAAAAGTCTTTAATTAAATAATTATTTTATTAATAAATGAATAAGATTGTTACAAAGTATATACTTTATCATCAAAAATGATTGACTTGTGTGCATACTAATTTCAATTTGGACTTCTGAAACTCAATTTATGACCCATTTAAGCTTACTAGTCTGAGAAGGAATCAAATCCAAGCAGGGTTCGAATCAGCTTACTTTGAAACAATGTTTGCCCAAACGAACTCGGATTTTTTCAAACCAAACCTTTCTAAAAAGCTTGAGACGTTCTCTAAAAACTTCATGAAGACCACTTTCTCATTTTGAAACTCCAAACCTCCATTGAAGTTCCAGAGGTCAGTTTGCTCAAAAGTTGAAAATTGTAATATATGACCCAATTTGAATAAAATGCATTCAAATAGCTTCCATATTCACTAAAATGCAACCAAGTAGCTTCCAACATCATTTTCTACATAAAAGCATAAAAACACATAAATCATCAAAAACTCATAAATTATCATGTCAAAAATACTCAATTTATAGGTATAAAAATCACTCATCAAATACCTCAAACTTGAATTTTTGTTTGTCCTTAAGCAAAATACTAAGAACAAACTAAACAACTAAATTTAAATAGCAACTACCTCAAGCAAAGAATCAATACAAATTGAATATTAACCTCAAAAATTTCCTTTAAACAATAACTTAAGCCAAATTTCAAAAACATGCAACGTCTAAAATTTCAGCCTAATCAATAATTTCACACATATTCATGGCCCTTTAAGTGTGTGTGTATGCATCCACTATTCAAACTAGCCAAAACTCAAACAAACTCATATAATTAAATACTTTATAAAAGATTTTCAAATGATCAACTCTATAAACTAATTTTCACATCAATCTCCGTTAATGAAGACAAAACATAAAATTTAGATGATGAAAAGGATATTTCATACATATAAGCACACCTAAACCCTTCTTAAGTATTTCAAAAACACAATTTTTTTTTCTTTTTTTTTTTTTTTTTTTTTTAGTGAGTGCATTTTATGCTTGATCTCACTTCCCATTAAATGAGTGTTTTTTACGCTCTGGTGTCTGTGTTTATCGGTGAGTACGTTTTACGCTCCATCTTAACCCACCACATGATTCATTATTTTAACTCGGGAAGGTTCAAAATTTTAAGATTTTAAATAATCTTAGATTTCCCCAAACTAATATTAAAACCTAAATTTCGCTTCAAATGATGCTTTAATAAACTTCTAGATTTTCAATGATATCATTCACAAGTATCTAACCATTTTTTTCTAAACCCTAACTAGCTAAATATATGGATATGTGCTTTGAAGTTCAAAAAAGATCACAAAGCAAAGGTAAACCCAATAAAAAAGTCAAAATATAAACTAAGCATGCTTCTCAATTTACGAAATTGAAAATTAATCACAATTTTTTTTATCTGGCTAATAATCAAATACAAATTAAATTCATTACTTAAGTCACCCTAAACATTCTATCTAAAATGCAACTCTAACAAATCACATACCAAATAAACAAACAAAATAAGGACAAACACCCTCAAACTTAAACTAGACATTTTTCTCAATGTCAAAAATATAACAGTAAAAACAAATGACTTACCTAAGAACGAGTGATTGGCCACTTCAAAGTCCTCCTCATCCGCTAAGTCAAAAGTTTAACTCATTTTGTTCGATACTTGATACCTAAAATAATAGACACACCCATTAAAAATGAAACTAAATATAGCCTACAAAACTAAACCGCAAAAAATTGAAAATTAAACCGAGGTTATCTCCCCGATAAAGCGTTTACGCTTATAGTCGTCAGCCCGACTTCTTCAACTTTTCTATCTAATTCCTCTTCAATAATTGATTAACCCTTCATCCATCAGTAGCAATGTAACTTTTGAGGTATTCGCTTCTGTAAGGGCCATTGTTTCAAATTCACTTAGCTTGTTCTTCTTATATATATATAGAATCTCCTTTATGAACTTTAAGTAGCTAGGCATTTACTCAATTGTGCTTGTGAATAGAATATTTAATTGAAGCTTTGTAAACACAATAGGGTCTTTATCTATCTTTTCATGCACCCCTCTCTCATCCATTATGGGTCCATATTTATGCTGCTGACGACGAAAAATTTACTGTCAATTGTATACAGGACTGTCAAGCTACCTGAATCCTTGAGATTTTGTGGAAAAGGCATCAGGGGCACTATCGGAATATGCTTATTGACATTGAAACTCAAGGTTGGATCGTCTCCTACCTTCTTTTCCTGACCCCCACTTCTCTTCTCCTTTTTAGTATCCACATCATTTAGCACGTCCATTTTGTAGCTTTGGCGTAGGTACTCCTTTAGTCTCGAGAACCATGTTGTGACGCCCCCAAAATAGATATACATCACCCATTCTGAGTCGCCAAATACATGGTACAGAATTCAAATACAAACTTAATTTATATAATACGACAAACGTAAACTAAGAGTTTGAACACGATTATTGTCTCGTAGACAATATCCAAACTCAAATGAAGTCTTCATTACAATCTTTATCACACTATTTCACATAATAGTGAGGACTACTAAAGCAACCATCTGGATCATCACTCTATTCCCCAACTAGTCTTAGTTATATTCTCATTTCTTGAAGAGAACAATGAAAGTAAAGGGTGAGCTCAACTAGCCAAATAAAGAATATTACGACAAAGATAATGCAGAATAAATTTTCGTTAGCCTTTAACAGTGTTAAACTGATAGAATACAATAGACAACAAGTTTAACTGCAGCGGAACAAAGAATCCATTAGAAGAGTCAAGTAGAGCATGATATCTACTATCTTCTATGATTTAAAAAGTTTATCATAAATTTTATCACGAGACTCAAATTTCAATAAATAATCCACATCACTGAATTATCCATGCACTATGGGCAAAGGATATTCATTAGTATCACATCCACGAATTATCCATGCACTACGGGCCAAGGATATTCGTATTATCAACATCATCAAATTATCCATGCACTACGGGCTAAAGATATTCATTAGTATCACAATTGATCATTTGACCATTTATCAATTTAATATTTTATAATTTTACAATAATAATCATAAATTAAATTAAACTTTTAATTCATAAAATTCGGGGTCTTACAATCACCCCACCTTATAAAATTTCATCCCTAAAATTTACAAACATACCTGGAATTTTGAAAAGATAAGGATTTCAAATCCTAGCTCACAGGATACTTCCTCTGTTTCATGGTTCATCCATTGCTCATCTCCTGTATTTCAGATATCATTCTAGAATATAGCTTCAAAACAAAGGTTAATTGACATATCACAATTTGTCAACTAATTAAGTAATAAAAATCAGCTTAGGTAGGACACAAACTAGTGAAAGATATTACTTATCTCTCCCCTCCTAGTTCTAGCCTTAGATCTCCATCCAGGGATCATATCCCTAAGCTTTGATACCAACTATGACGCCCCCAAAATAGGTATACATCACCCATTCAGAGTCGCCAAATACATGGTACGACGTAATTCAAATACAAACTTAATTTACATAATAATACGACAAACGAACCGAGAGTTTTAACACCTAATATTGTCTCGTAGACAATATCCAAAATCAAATGAAGTCTTCATTATAATCAGATCACATTATTTCACGAGAATAGTGAGGACTACTACCGCCACTCCATTCCCGACTAGTCCCAAATTTATATTCTCATTTTCTCAAGAGAACGTTGAAAAAAAAAGGGTGAGCTCAACTAGCCCAAAGAAAGAATATTATGACTAAGATAATGTAGAATAAATTATTGTTAGCCTTCAGCAGTGTTAAACTGATAGAATACAATAGACAACAAGTTTAACTACAGCAGAATAAAGAATCCATTAGAAGAGTCAAGTAGAGCATGATATCTACTAACTTCTATGATTTAAAAGTTTGTCATAAATTTTATCGCTGAGACTCAGCTCAATAAATAATCCACATCACTGAATTATCCATGCACTATGGGCCAAGGATATTCATTAGTATCACATCCACGAATTATCCATGCACTATGGGCCAAGGATATTCATTAGTATCACAATTGGTCATTTGACCATTTATCAGTTTAACATTTACAATTTTAGAATAATAATCATAAATTAAATTAAACTTTTATTTCATAAAAGTCGGGGTCTTACACATATTGCTTGGAAAAGCATCTTGAGGACAACTGTTAATGGCGTTGACAAGGTGTCTCATTTGATTCTTGAGATTCCAAATCTCCACCTCTTGATTATTCATCCGCTCCTCAGTCAACACTATGTACTTGGAAAAAAGCTCCTCCAAGTTTGAGTTATTTTCATGATGAGGATAAGCTTGATTCTGAAATTCTGAAAGATATGGTTGGTTTGGAGCAAAAGTTTGGGCTTGATTATTAAGGCTCCATGGAAAATTTGGCATATTCCCCAAATCATGATGATAATTGTTAGGATAGTCGCTGAAGTTGCCACCACATTGAACCGACACGAAACAGATGTCACATTGATGACTCAGATGGGTTCTGACACAATAATCACAAAACACTACTACATACAATTTGAATAGGTTGCACTGCTAAATCGTCAATCTTCCTCGAAGGTGTCTCTATCTGTGATGACAATGCATCGAGTTCATAAATCCCTGCCTCACTTGGCTGAGTCATTCTCGTATAAGGCCACTAATAATCATGGGCAGCCATGGTGTACCTGCATAAAAAATTAAAATAGAAAATACACTTTTAAATTAAGATTAAATTTATTGAAATTAATATTGAAAAATTATTTGTAATATTTCCTAAGAGAGCACCAAAACTTTTATCCAAAATTGGTATTGACAATTTACACACAAGTATACGTGATCAACAAGTAATATAGTAGTAAGTAGAGTGTCTATCCCATGAAGAATATACTAACAATATTAACCAAGTACTTGTAAAACCCTCAAATCCATTTCTACTTTCTCTTAACCACTTGTGAGCTCTAACTACAAAAGTTTTAGAATTTTGCAAGAGTAAGCATTTAATTGCTCAGCAAGTCATAATAGTTGAATAAACAACAAAATCAAGAATCAAATATTTTTCTCTAAAAAGTTTAATAATTGAACAATGGTTATGAAGCAGCTTGAATAAATAAGAATAAATCAGATTCCTTTTATCTTTAAACATCTACAATATTTCTACTAAATGGTCCTAAAGACCTTTATCTTTTCTTTCTTACATCTTAGGTTTTCGACACCAACCTGTCTTCTTCATTATTACGTCACAAACTGTATCTTATTCATTTCTACAATACAATCTATGTCTGCTTTAACTTCTGAATCTTAACTTCACTATATTAGGGTTTCATCTTTCTTACTACTCAAGAATCCACACTAATTCAATCTAGGTTAGATTAACTTTTCTCAAGTACCATGAATTCATCACAATTCAGTTTAACACTTTAATATTGGTCCAGCCAAAACAAATAGCATAGACACATTCTTACGCAGTTCAATCACGGAACAATTCATCACAAAAGCACATAAGTTCAGATATTGGCATATAGCACAATCAACAGCTAAACATATTGTACAAACATAACACATTTTCATAAAGAAAAAAACTTGCTCAATTACAAAATTTTGAGTAAGTTAAAAAACTTGCACAAAATAATTACCTGAGTAAGTTTAGAAAACTTACCTTCTGCGTGATTACCGGATTGTTATCCAATCGCTCTTTAAACGACCTATAAATATTATTAAGATCGTACATACCAATTAGATGACTCCAAATGTTGGTTGACATTAATTTATTTCATATACTACGATGTTTGTGTTTTACAACTCGAAACAACATAACCTAACTTTGAGAACATCGCAGGATGGAAAGACGTTCAGAAGTTAGCACCCTTCGGTCTTTTTCTCTTATCTTAGCTTCATTCATTGATTAGACTTCAGTTTTGAAGTCTCTCGATGCTCGTGTTTTATAACCCGACACATTTTAAATCATACTTATATTAACTTCCATGACATTCATCTTATATAGCTCAGAACAACGTAGCATAACGTTGCATGACTACTCGGCTTTTGGAAGTCAACACACATTGGTTTACTTCTCGTTTAGCCTAAATCGTAATTTAGACCTACATTTCAAAGTCCATTCACGACCTTATTATCTTCATTTCACATGGTTCACGTTCTATAATTTAACTCACGTGACTTAACTTCAAAAACATTCTTCTCGGCGTTCGGGAACGTCACGACCATCATAATCATCCTCTACGATGGTTTAAACCCATTTTAATTCATCTTCCATAATGTTTCCTTTTTTATTCAAAACATAACAATAAACTATGTCACAAGGACTTTGCACAGTGTCGTGACATATGCATAAAGCACGTCCAACACGTTTATACGATCGCCCAATAAACGTACACATAGCAGCTCATCACTGGTCACTCTAGCCCTTGGGTGCTATAGTGCCTATTTTAACCTTGCAAGCGACGTTGTGGTGCCAACTAATTTCCCCATATTTTGTAGTTCATGAGTCAGTGCGCGCTTGAACAATGTTATATGTATGGCGTAGCGGCCTTACACAGTGTTGCTAAAGACCTCAGCTACTACATTTCAAGCGCCGTGGTGCTCTCCAAACGCTTGGCCTGCCGAAATTTTTTATTTTTAGAATTTTGTCGCAACTACTTTGCAACGTCATAACTCACTCATCCGATATCGTAATGAGTCCGTTATTGATCCATTTTCTTGCTCGTAACATTCTCCACAAGTTTCCTTGGACTCAATATTTTTTTTCATTTTCTAACTAGCAAAAAAATTGGCTCAAAAATCCTTCGTGAGCCAGTTTTCGACGTCAAATTTTTAAATCAACGTAACGCTCATCTGAAGTCGGATTGAGCTCGTTCTTGAGCCTACGACTCACTTTTACTACGTTCTACAAAACCCCCAGAAAAACATAATTTTTCAAAAGCGTTAATTAGCCATAAAATTGACCTGAAAGTAGTACCGAACAAGATTTTTCGACTTTTAACGTCTTTTACTAAAATTTGTCATAATTTTGCTATGGCGTATTTTTACTTCGTTCCACTTGGAACATATCTGTAACCCCCATATTTATACTTCTTTCTTTTCGAATTTCAATTACAATCCACGGACAACAAATTATACGAGTCCAATTACAGTCCTCTATGTAGTTTTCCATCCTTTACGCATAGACTTACATTTTAAATTTTCGTTTTCACTTTTCATACATATTTACCGGTAGGCGAAGTGGGAAGTTATGCATTTTTGAAAGTATCTCCCTCAAAATGAAAGATAAGATTTGGAAAGAAAGGTAAGTTGAGTCCAAGATTTATTAGACCATTTGAGATCTTGATAAAGATAGGCGACGTGTCGTACGAGGTATCTCTACCCCCTGAACTAGAAAATATTCATAATGTCTTTTATGTGTCAGTATTACGACTATATAAGCATGACTACTGAGACGTGATATCGTCGCATTGAACCAATTCAAGTCGAAAAAGATTTGTCGTACGAGGAAATTTCGGTAGAAAATTTAGATAGAAAAGAGCAAAAGTTACGAAATAAGGATATACATTTTGTAAAAGTTCTTTGGAGGAACCACAATGCTGAAGAACCTACGTGGGAACTCGAGAAAAAGATGAGGGAAATTATCCACATCTTTCTGGGTAACCTTATGTGTAATTTCGGGGACGAAATTCTTATAAGGGGGGAGGGTGTAATAACCAGGAATTTTAAGTCACTTTATATGTATATACATTATTGATATTTAAAACTTTGTGCTATATAGTGATTTTATATGTGATAACATATGTGAAGTGGTGTATGGCTAAATAAATATATATACTATAGTCATGTATATATATATTTATAGTTTTTATTAAAAACAAAAGCTTACATAACCTAATTATACAATAGGTGAGATAATTAAATAACCTAAGGTTATGGTAATAATGAATAGTTAGTATTTAATATTTATACTAACTTAAGTGGATAATTTATTATTGCAAGTGATTAATAATTTTAAACCTAATTATAGTAAACCTAATTAGGTTCTGAGTTAAAAAGATATGTAAGTAATTAAATTTCATAAGATTGGAAATAGAAATCCTAAATAAATAATTAGGGTACTGTATATATTAAAATTGTTAAACTATGTTTATTACATTGCCCAAAACAATTAAATGAGAAGCCCAAAAGAAATAAAATGCAAATCAATACTTAACCCACTTGATTAAGGGTATTTTAGACTTTTGATTAATCAAATTTGTGCATTAAAATAAAAGCAAAATGGAGGGGATAATGGGGCAAGAGTGACCGCCCCTTTTAGGCCTTTTACCGCAACAAAATTATGTTAATCAAGTTCCTTAATTAGTAACTCTTACATCAAGTACAAGTGTGTCCATCTCCCATTGGTAGAAAATCTACTTAGCACCCTTAATTACATGATTAGGCTTAATTGGAAGAGATAAGTCAAAACCTTTTATCCAAGGGACAATAAAGATATGGGAGATATTAGTTATGATCCTAGTTGTATCTAACTATATTGCAAGATACATTTTTAAATCACCACATTTCATTTTCTCTTCATTTTATTTCTCCTATTCTTCTTCTTCTATTTTTATCCCAAGATAGCAAAATACAAAGAGAGAAAAGAGAGAGAGGGGTTCGGATTATTGAGGAGAAAGATAGGAGTGTGCTAGCTTGATTAATGCACCCTAAGTTCATATCTTACTTTGGTAGATCAAGGAAGGTTGCTACTAGAACAAGGTATAACCCAAATCTTCAACTTCTTCTTCTATTTAGTGTTATAACAAGATTTGATAGGGTTATGAACTAATACCCAAGATACCCTAATTCTACAACTACCATTAATTCACTTCATATTATTAATCTTGATAATATTTGATTCACATTTTAGTATTATTAGTCCATTAATATTTAACACTTTTAAAAGGTGGATAATTTAATTCACCTTTTATTATTAGTCCACTATTATTAGTCCACTAAAAGTGTTATTGGTAATATTATCGAGGTATGATAATATTTCTAAGAACTAAATGTAATATGTAATATCTATGTGATTACATAATGTAATGTTATGCTATGGCTAATTGAAAGATTAATTATAGGTCTCTCAAAGGAAGATAATTAAACTGCCTAGCGGATAGAATTTAATTGTGTAGCAGTAGCCTACAAACGAGGCAAGTTTCCTAAGTCAAACTTGAGTTATTATTTTCGAAGCATGTTAGTGAATAATTATTTTTGATTATTCACATCTATACTGATTATTGAAATTCACACATTGTGTAATTGAATTCATGTTCTATTATTATTGAATTGTGAATTAAATTAAAGTTCTTTCATTCATGAATTGTTTATGAGATAGATATATGCTAATTGTATCAGCTAGATCAAGCATGCCTAAATTTGTTAAATCAAATGTGTTTTAAAAGTTGTTCTTATTAAATTGATATGGTAAGAACTCTTGGCTGAGAAAAGGACAAATTTGATTAAGCATAATATCAATGCTGGATTATTAAGTGTTTATGCATAAATCACAGGGTATGAAAAGTTGATCCCCTTGCTTACCAAAACTTATTAAAAGGTCCAAATTAAATGCTGAGAATCTTGGTAAATGTTCATGGTTATTTCAAACCACTCTGTACATGTTATTCAATTATTCGAATATTCAGCTGTTGACTATTAATTCATGTTCCTTCACAATTTTATACTGTTGTTGAACATTGAAAGCGAAACTTCTTTCTAATCATGATATATCTCCCTTGTGTATGAACTTGTTAAGTAAATTAGTTACTTACCCTTGCTATATCATGACATTTATTTCAGCTAAGGCAGAAACGTCCAAAAGGGACAAAGGAAAAGGGAAGGTTCAAGAGTAGATGTTTGAGAAGGCTTATGTACTAGTTTATTTTAAATGCTATTTGGTTATGTAAAATCTTTATAATATTAAGAGTACATTTTAAGTTATGGTTAAAGAACCTTGGGACTATGATTGTAAGACTTTATTACTATTATGATAAACAGTGTGTGTTTATTCTTTCGCATTAGTGAGAAAGTATGTTTGTTGTTGAGTATCATGAACAATTAGATTCGAGGTTAGGAAACTCGAATTTGGGGTGTCCTGAGCATACATAACAACTATGTATGTAAGCACCAATAAAATGTTTGCTAGATTACATAAGAGTATCTATCTCGGTTAGAATTCACGATAACTTCGCGCTTGACTAAAGTCGGGCTTGAAGTTCTCACCTTACCAACGAGCGATAGGCGATGGTCAGCGACTACTACAAAAAAAAAATCAATGAAGATGAATATTTCATAGGAGAAGCGTGCATTTGCATGTTGGGTTCTTACGTAAATACGGTAGAAAGCTTAAGCGAGGCCTCATCTCTAAAAGCCCTCTAGAAGCGCTCAATCTCATGATGCGGTTCCAAACCTCGCCTCGTCTCGCCTCGCTTTTGTGACATGATATGTTTCCCTTCTCTATTCCAAAGTAAAGGGTGAGTCTCATGCTTTAGTTTGTCGATCACGGTCTCAGACACTAATCCTACAAGTGCACTGCGTAGTAGGTAGTACGCCTACCTAAAAAATCGTGTCGGTCCCTAGAAGACAACTTTAACACGCCCGATTAACTCTGGAAAGAAAGCCAATTGGAACCTTACTTCGTTCTAGCTCCAACCGCTTTTGTGATCCAACAAAACTACTAGGCATTTCTCGAGGAGGCGTTACAGAGATACTCTTATAGACCTAACGAATCGGCGTGATTGGTACTTGTGTACCCAAAGCGAGGTACTCTTACACGTGCAATACTCTAAATTTAGCATACCAAAACTTTTCTTTGTTAACTATAATTACATAAATATCAATATTATAAATTAGTATCGATGCTCAAACATTATATTTGTACTCAAATATTTATAAAGCAATCAACTTGTTGATTGACTAAAATCATCTATAAAACTTAGGTTTATGTTGACTTGTTAATATTTTAACCTTGTTATTTTGATGATGACTTGAGATTTTGTACTAAATAGTCTATTGTGAAATTTCAGGAAGTTGATAAAAGGATCATTGATGAAAGACTTTGAAGACTTTTGTGTCCTAAGATTATATGTAAGGTCATTGCAAATATTTAATTTTTCAATTCAAGGCTATAAGGCATTTTATGTGTGCATTTAACATGATTAGTATTTTATGCATGCTAAACCGTTGTTATTGTCCGATTTAAAGTGATTAGTATTTATATATTGCCATACATGCTAATCCTTGAAAATAGCTATCAAAAAGTTAAAGGATTGGTTGTGATAGCCACCTATTTTGAAATGCATATATCTCGGTAATATAAGATCATAACTATTTTGATTAACCTTTTCCATTTATTACGGAATGGACATATCCTTTAAATTGGGTTATTCAAAAGGCAGTTTGATATATGTGGCGGTATAGTCATGATTACTCTCTATTTATTTTAGTGGATCATGATTAGAAGTCAAATAGGTGCACATATCTTGGAACTCAAAATTAATGATTATCCTGGGAAGATATATGTTGTCATTAATTACAGAACTAACATTTAATATGTTTCTTATAGGAGTTTTAATACAAAACAGTGTGGTATACACGGACTTATCACTTTGGAAGATTATCTTTGAAAAAGTCTAACTAATATCTGTTTTGTGCTGTCCGAATATTTACATGATTTATCCCGACGGAAATAAAGTTTGTTTTTAACGGAACTTATTTGTTCAAAAGTGCAACGGTAATATTTTGGGCTATAAATTCAACTGAGATATCAGTGCTAATTTATAACACTCGAATTAATCTTTGCACTATCATACTTGAAAATATATTCTATTTTTCGGTGCAATCTTACAAGCTGCTGTGCAATTAATATTCAGATTATTATCCAACAAATTTTCGTGAGCTCTAAATTGGTGATATCTATTTTACTCTTTGATCATTGCATTCATTAGTTGAGCCTTGCATTGTTAAATTACTTATTTGCTTTGATCATTAGACCTCTATATTTGTAATCTTATTTTTTAGACTAAGTGTTGTCTAAAGGAATTTAATCACAGTGGATTAAGGTTGGTTTAAAAAATAGGTTCAAGGAAGATAAAAGTGCTTAAAGGAGTGCATTGGTGCACAAGGAGCAAAAAGTGCTCGAGTGAATTATTATGAATTCAAGATTTGAAAGAATTTGTTTTTATAATAGAGTCATTTTAAAGAAATAAAAGTGAGTCTCCAATACTTGGCTTAGTATTAGGCGTGGATCTGAGGCTATTATTATAGAGGATAATAATTGAACCACGTAAAAATCTTGGTATTCATTTTATCGTTGGCTTTTACTTTTTTTGCTCACAAAAGTTAATTAATTATTTTGATAATTAAAACTTGAATTTTTCATTAACTTGAGAAAATTCATTAACACCAAGTATTTTCACTAAGTTATAAATTCGTAAAGTTATTTTCATAAAATCAAGATTCAATTTAGTGGTCATATTAATTCAGCAAGCTGCATTCATTAATATAGTAATTTGAATTCAGAGTTTTAGTTTAAAGTTTAAAAATCGGTTATAGTTTGTTTCCACACTTATTCAACCCACCCCCCTTCTAAGTGTGCCTTTATCCTAATTTCAATATATTACATTTAGATTCTAAGAGAATTCTAACTATAAGAACTTATGTAAAGATACCCTAATGTATAGCGTTTTAGCTATGGAATTACGTATTCGCATTACCGCATCTTAAAACGTATAATGTTTCTGTAATACCGCTACGATCCAACCTAAGGTAATATTCCATCATCCACTTTGAAGAATTATATCATATTATTTATAAAAAAATTCAAATTACGTGCTTATCAGTGCACAACTAAGCAAAGAAATCGACAATATAAACTACAAAATCTTAAGTTCATCTAGAGATTTAATAACCATAAATTCTAGATGATAATTGAAAATTTTAAATGTGCCAATTATGTACTGTCTCGACCAGTGCACTGACTAATAACTTTCAGCTAATATGCAACCCGTGCACTCCATAAATATATGCCCGACACTATAATTCCAGCCCCAAAGAAGGCATGGCCTAAATCCGGGTTCCTTGAAACCTCGGATCCGATCCGCCACGTCTACTATCTTCAAACTATTTATATCTTTTATTCATAACTTAATGAATACGACTTTTACTTATTACAATTTAGAATATAAATTCTTTCCATTTCAAGGGATCTATGAATTGACCCCAAACTTTATAAGTTTCACTAACTTGTCATTTACTATTCCCGTATTACATCACATTCGATGTTATATAAATACGCGGAATAATTTAAACTTTTCCAAACTCCTTTGAAAATAATTCTTTTATTGATATCTTAACTTGAATCACTTACAATTTCTCAATCAAATTATTCTATGATTCACTTCATTCTATTTCAAGTATAAACCTTTACATCTACGATTGAATTTCTCTATGTATCACGTAAAAATATTACAAGCCTAACATGTATTACACATCGTAATTACTATCAAGTATATCTACTATAACCTAAACATGGTTCAAGAACATATATTTAATTAAACAAATTAATCTCCTTTGATGTGATTGAACTTTTATCAATCAAGTAACGACGTAACCTTTACGTGTGTCCTTAACTTTTTAAAGTGGTTATTTCGTAAGGGTGAGCTCGTGACCAAAGCAATTCTATGCTTTCATCAATACATAGCATATAATAGCATATTGATTCATGCATTCATAATCAATTAATATTTACTCGCATGTTACTTCACATATAACAGTATAAAAGATTTATATCACAAAGCATATCATCAAAGATCAACTTTCAATTTCATACATATCATATGCATTTCATATATATACATCAACATTACATAACATAATATAAGCTTAACTATAGCGCTTATCAATTAAATATATCAAATAAAGAACTGAAGATTCTTTTTGATTAAACTAGTTTATCAACCACAACTTAATATGTTATCGCTAATTCAATTCGTGTATCCCTACAAATTATATAATCATGGATTAAATATCCATTAGTCATACATTTCATAATTGCTCTAATATAACAATAAATATTACATTATTTCCCAACTAGGTTTGTAAAAACTTCATTTCGCTTTCTCATCGTATTCTTAGAATAGCTAGGTATGTATAGGTATACTTAACCACCCGTGCTTGACATCAATATTCATATACATTTATCACTCACTTGACTTGCTATGTGTTCGACACATATTTAAAGTTTATAGATATGTGATCTCGTGGTTCATATTCAAACTACTTAGTTCCATAATGATTTATTTCAATCAATAAAAGCTTAACAACTTACTTTAACAAGATTCGATGTTATAAGCTTTTAAACCATATATTGGTACTAATAAGCCTCTACTAGTATGCTTCACATAGCATATAGTTCATTATTTGAAAACGTATTTTAAACCACACTTCAAATGTCCAATTCATGCTTAGCTAAATGATAAACATATTCATGCACGCCTACAGGACATAAAGGCGTTGAAGTTCACTTTTTAAAAGTCATTCTAGGCCAAGGTAAAGTAACTAGGTACAACTTTTAATCTCATTTCATAGCTAACTAATCCATGAATATATATGTTATCATGTTTAGAACTTTAAGTACACAAATTACTTTAAGTTTGTTCTTAAAGTTTCAAGTTTTCTTTAAAATCATTTTCAACTAAGCTATTGTAAGTTGATAATAAGTAAAGTAACTTTAAATCACTTCTCATTCTTAAGTATACTCATAACTCAACAAGATGTATGTGTTAAAATATCATAACTCGTAAAGACTCGAGGTTCAATCGATATTCGTTTTCAAAACTCTAAGTTTCTTTTCAAAATATATACTTGCCATGCTAAAGCATTCTATAATGAGTAAGGTAATATTATATATCATGTCTATTATCATGCATTTTATGTTACATCACTTAGAATAACATATTCCATCGCTTGGAGCACTATATTTGCGTATGTATAAGCTCGACGCCTCCGATGGCCTTTAACCGATTACTTAATAGTCACAAAGATGACTATT